>CM070875.1:182698289-183425789 GCA_036365515.1 Torymus aiolomorphi
TTGCCCACCTTCTCGGAGATTACGAATGGTCCTTCATAAAGGTGGAAAAACTTTTTCGTAGTTTTGTCCAAAGCATTTGACAGGTGTCTTACACGAAGCAACACGCGATCTCCCACGTCAAGCTCGATTTTCGAGACCTTTTGGCCTTTTTTTCTCCGTTCAAAGTTTTTTATGATATTTTCCCTGGCCAGTGTAATTAGATAGTCACGATCTATTCGGAAATTTTCAGGATACTTAACCAATTTATAGACGTCATTTTCGATAGGAGTTCCAAAATGCAACTCATGAGGTGTGCATTGCGTACTATAGTGCGTGGTAATGTTTAAAAGCCTTTCAATCTCCTTAACATAATTTGCCCACGACGTATGTTTTTCGCTGCAATATGTTCGGAACATTCTTCCAATTTCGCGCATAATTCTCTCCGTAGGGTTAGATTGCGGGTGCCGGGTAGAACTGTAAACTACTCTAATTCCCTTTTGTTCTAACTCATTTTTCCATTTCGGCGATGTAAATTGCGTTCCGTTGTCGCTCAAAATGCGCTCCGGCTTCCCGCATTCCGGTATGTATTTTTCTAAAATGCATTTGACTGACATATAAGTTGTCGCGTTTTTTAACGGATAGGTCCTTACTAGCTTTGAGAAAGCGTCAAGCACCACAAAGAGATACTGCACTTCCCCTCGACCGCGAGGGAGGGGTCCATAAAAATCTACCGTTGTTAACTCGTTTAGACGCTCGGCCCGTACTAAATCGAACTCACCCTCCATCGCGATCGAAAGGTGCTTGACCCTTTGGCAAAGGTCACACGCCAATACATAATTTTTTGTTTCTCTACTCATATTTCTCCAATAGTAAAAGCGTTTAAGATACTCTAGTGTTTTATAAACCCCAGGGTGGCCTATTTTTATATGTGTATGTTTAATTATTTCTAATGCAAAATTTTCGGGAATTGCTAGGCGCCAGTTCGAATTTTCTCGCTGGCGATGGAACAGGACCTCCTCGTAAATCTCATAGTTTTCGCTATTTTTATTCTCTTTTATTGATTTAATGATCTCACGCAACCGTGTGTTGCGGTTTTGTTGCTGTTTGATATTTTTCAAAATTTTCTTTAGTGAGTCATCGTGTTTATTTATCACCATAATAACTAGCGTGGTTGTATCATTAGTTACATGTTCCGGGAGGCAATAATTATGTTAAACTAGACATTATAATTTTCTTTTCTTTTTGTTCTACAAATTTTCCCTCCGGATTGCGACTAAAAAAATCCGCGACTGTATTTTCGCTGCCTTTACAGTATTCCACTTTAAACCTAAATTGCTGTAAAAGAAAGCTCCAACGAATTAATCGACTATTATGATAAATCGTGGAATTGAGAAATGTTAGCCCCTTGTCATCTGTTATTATCGTGAATTCAATACCAATTAAATAGTACCTAAGTTTATATATAGTGTAAATAATGGCTAGCAGCTCCTTCTCGGTTGTAGTGTACTTTGTTTCCGCTTCTGTAAGAAAACGACTCACGATTGAAATAATTCGGCGATTATTACCCTCATCAATTTGGTATAAAACTCCCGCAATGCCCGTATCACTGGCGTCAGTTTGAACCATGAAAATTCTATCAGGCGATATAATATGTGTTTTAAACAAACTGCGTTAATAAAATTTTCTTTAAGTGTGACTAAGGCTTGCGAGTGTTTTTCGTTCCAGTTCCACGTAACCTCGCTTTTTAATAATTCTCTGAATGGTTCCGTTAAATCATGATATTTTAGATAAAAGCGCCTATAAAAGTTACATACACCGAGAAATTGCTGAAGCTGTGTTTTATTTTTTGGTTCTTCAAATTTATAAATAATTTCTAATTTTTCCGGATTAGGAGTAACTCCCTCGGATGATATTATGAAGCCTAAAAATAATACTTGTTTGCAACAAAACTCACATTTACTTAGATTTATAGTAAAATTAGATTTTAGTAACGTTGAAAATAGTTCCCCCAATACTATTATATGATTTGCGAAGGTGTCCGTTACTATCAATAAATCGTCGACATAATAACGCAGCGCTTTACGCAGTTTCGCAGAGCAGTTTTCCAATGTTTTGTTCATTGCCCGGATAAACGCGCTACCTGCTACCTTTAAACCGAAAGGGACTCGAGTGAACTGGTACATAGAGGAGCCGAATAAGAACGCTATATAAGGACGTGACTCCTTATGTAACACAATCTGCCAGTAGCTATTCTTGAGATCAATTTTTGTGTCATAATTAACGTTGCTAAGCTCTTGTACTATTTCACTGATGATCGGCGGGGACTCTCGATCATCTTCGATTACACTATTCAGTAATCGCGCGTCTATACAAGGTCGTAGGTCTCCGCTAGTTTTCATAATCCACCGCATCGGATTGCAAATAAACCCACTTGCCCTTTCAATTATACCAGTTTCCTTCATCTGCTTAATTTTTTCCTCGGCTTTACTACGTAGGTGTAAAGGGATCGAGTACGACCTATATATAGACGGATTTTGTTTAGTAAGCTTCAGTTTATATTCACTAGAGTTCGACACGCGCGCTTCGCGCGCTGATTTTCTTTTTTTTTTATTTTGCTAATAATTTGTTAATAAAGCTATCAAAATGGTCAAGTATTTATGCAAATACATATATGTGGCTTCCAGGAATGACGACGTAACTACATTTTACGTGTTTTCGAGAAATTACCGTTTTTAAATTTCTGTCATTCATGAGTATCTACATAATGTACCTTGTGCATTAAGGTACCCAACTCTCAGCCAATCGGAGCCAATCTTCGGCTTCGATGCTTAGTGGTGGGCAAATTACATGCGTGGACCTCATATCCCCTGACTACTGGGGTTTATAAGTTATTTAAATAATCGTTTTGCTTATTTTTTTTATGTCTACATAACTCCCTTGCATGCGTGGACCTCATATCCCCCGCCTACTTGTACTAATACATGTTTCGTAATTATAGTTTCAAAAAATTCTATTTTGTAATAGTTTGTTAAATAAATAATCCGGTTTAAATTAATTATTTCATTATTTTTGATATCAGATTCGTGATTAGCAACCCCAAAAACAAAACATAATACAGTTCCGTAATTATAGTTTCAAAAAATTATATTTCTCAATAATTTGTTTAAATAATTTTGTTTAAATTCATTATTACATTATTTTTTATATCAGATTCGTGATCACCGCCTATAAAAACCGCAAGTTTGTTGTATTTTGTGTCTCAGATTGAGCTACATTTGAAAGCGGTAGTCCCGAGTATAGTGTAATAGGAGCTACATTTAATATTTGTCATTATAAAGTTAATTTAATCTAATAAATTATTTTGTGATTGTAACTTTTATTCTTGTAATAAAATATATTTAAATTGTAATTTTGATAGTTAAAAAATAGTTTATGTATATCTATATAGGAGTTTTAAAAACTTTAGACAAATATGTATTGCATTTATCCAATCTATAACCCTATAAATCTATATAGATGTAGAATGACCGTCTTAAAAGTTTTGGTCACGTCATGAATTTTAATTTTAATCTAAGTTTTGCTATTAAAAAAATAGTTTAAATATAAAAAGTTTATTTTAAGAAATATACGATACGAGTTTTAAAAACTTTAGACAAATATGGGTTTGCATTTATCAATATCAAATCTGTTAAAATAGCGATAAGCGTCATCAGGAACTTGACAAAGTATGGTCATTTGCTTCATATTTTCGACGGTCTTAAGACGGTCGCATGACCGTCTTATGACGCGCGTCACAGTCACGTTGCATCTCTGCGCATGCAACACGGCGCAACATCTGAATGTATACGCCTCTTTAATATTATTATATTACAAATGCAATAATTACAATAATGTAATATACAACAACATGTCAACATAATACAAAATACAATTTACATATTACTACAATATCTGTATTCAAAACTTAATCTAGTTCGCATTTAAAACTCTAGTCCCTCTAACTTTAGCAGACGCAATTGACGTGATTCGAGATTTTTGAGATATACTTCGAGATTTTCGAGAAAAAATCAACATGGCGCCGAACATGTCTGGTTGCATTTTATATAGAGGGATACCCATGGGCTCCTCCTGGCTTCTCAATAAATAAATTTTGGTTATTAACTAGTAAATTAATTAAGACGAGTTTTTCTCCCGCCGCCAGTGCTGTCAGATTCGACGCGATAGAGTGTAGTTCTTCGAATAAGGTACTTTTCTCCACATTTTCGTTCACGACATTTATTTCATTATGATTATTTTTACCAATTTCGTTTATCACTAAATTATTTTGCTTCTTATTATTCGTCATCTCCTCACCATATAAAATTTCATTCTCATCATCTTCAATTTCATAGTTATCATTTATATTATATTTTTTACTATTTATCTCTCTATTCATTTCAATTTTGTTATCATTTATTGAAATTATATAAATGAATGTGGTTTCTCTATTTTGCCAAGTACATATTTTCTCCGAAACGCCACGCTCAAACAGCACTGAACTAGACGAAATACTTTTCTCTTTGATTTTAATTGTTTGATTATTATAATTAATTACTATCCCATTTTTTAAATTCCAGTCATTTCCCAGAATGATATCGCTCGAGAGATATGGAATAATTAAACAAATATGATTATTTTGGTATTCGTCACACTCAAAGTCTAAAAGTATTTGTTTTTAACTGTTGTATTTTTACTCCCAATAGCTGTTGATACGATTACGTTAGACACGGGCATTTCATGTATCTTTTTTTTACATTTTAGTTTCTCATAAAAATTTTCTGAAACAGTAGTGACTTGGCTGCCCGTGTCTAAAAGTGCCCAAATATCAACGTTATTAATTTTAATTTTTATTTGAGGTGACTGTGGAATTTTATTAGTTTTATTTACGTTATTTCGGTCCTTATTATTAATAATAATTCCTTGTTCTAAATCCATTATAAAATCATACGACTGACGACACGCTGGCGGACCGCTAATTTTCAGCGCGTCGTTATTTAGTTTAAATTTACCGGTCCCGTGTTCGTATGTGTATTAGAATTATTATCCTTGTTATTGTTGTTATAATAAACCGGTATCTCTGGAGGCGGATATCTTATATCGGGCAACTTAAACTCTGCTGTATTACGGCCTGTTGGATTCTCTAAGTTACTATTATTGTTTTGGCTATTTCTAAACCGCCTATTACTACTGGGGCCTGATTCTAAATTTGTCTCGACGTCGAGACACACCAAATCCGGAGCTGTAGACCAATCAGGGAGCTCCTTTAAAAAGAAAAGCAGTTGTCTCGAGGCCGAGACACATTTAGAATCAGGCCCCCGCTATTATAATATTTATTATGCCTATTATATTTTGGATGATTAAAATTTCCTTGATTATAATTTTCCGCGTACATACCCTTTACACTCACGGTTTGCGGATTATTGAAATGATGCTGGCTTCTATTATTTTCATTATGCATAATGGTCTACTCTCGCGTTTTGCATTTCTCTCATATCGAATCGCGTCCAAATTGGCTAGTGTGTGTGCTATTGCATTTGCGTCCTCAAAATTCGCAGAGACAAGGGCCTCCTGTACCCACCACGGGAATTGCTTTATTATAATATCATTTTTTTCGTACTCGGACATTTTTGGTAAAATGTACGAGGCTTCTTTTGCTTGCTGATAAAAAAAACTCTGAAAACTTCCCTCCTTTTTCTCGATGTATTCGCGAGTGGCCCATTTATTTTTCACATTGACTTGAATGGGAATCGAGAAAAATCGAGCTTGAAACGCCGTTTTAAAAGCGCCATAATTATTAAAACCATTTTGCAGATTTAACCACACTCGATCATTACCCTCTAACGCGATTTCAATGGATGCCATCTTCCTGTCGTCACTTATATTTTTAACTCTAAAAAACTTTTCCAAACTTTCCAAAAACTCCAGAGGATGGCATTCATTCTCGTCCGAGAATTTGGGCAACTTATATTCGAGCTGTGAAAAACCTAACGCACCAACTAAATTGATAATATCGGAATTTTGAACTCTTACATTTTGTTGATCTGAATGTACGACTGGTAGTGCTTGCCCTAATGGTTGTCTGTTCTGCGCGTTCTGTTGTCGTACCTCTCCAAGCACTGGCCGCGCCTCGTTCCATTCACGTTGAAGAGCCAAGAGTTGTTCGCGCGCTTGCTGAAGATCTCTTTGCTGCTGTTGCGTCGCTTCTAGGGATGTTCTGGCTCTCTCAATTTCTTGTTGTTGGTGTTGTAGCTGAGCACGCATTGCGTTGAGTTCTTCTGGCGTGATTTGTGCCATTTTCGTTGCTGCGGTACGTTTGGATACGGTATTTTTCGATGGAGTGCCTTTTCTCGCTTTCTTTTTTTCACCCGTTGAGCGCCAATGTAAAATTTATTGTTTATTCTGTACGAACAATGAGGATTGAGAAAGGTAAAATAAGTGTATTGAAAGTTATTTGAATTTGGATAATCTATGTATTCTAAGTGATTTGTATATAATGAAAACGATATGCACGGTTACATAATTTGCTCGCTTCGCTCCGACCCTAGACTATTAATCCCCTAAGGAATTCGGCGTTTCGCAGGGTCCTAGACCTAATACATCGCACGTGTCAAAATTTTCAAACAATACAATTTATTACAATATAAGTTAAAACAATGCGAATATATTTAACAAATTTCACTATTGCCGATTTACTGGTAATAGTATGTCTATACACATATTAATAAATATCTATCCGCGAGCTGGAATTTAATTAATACGTAAACCTACTACTAATGCTAATTAAAACGTTATCCCACGCGAGATAATTGCCACAGAGTCAACTTAGCTTATTTTCAGAGGACCAGCGTACATGGCTCTTCCGCCCGAGACCTTGAGCTCCACAACCAGAACCTTTTCTTATCGGCCGCACTCTCTCTGTTGATTTCCGCACGTATAGTAGTTCCTTTTATCGGAGATATGGAGGCGTCCTTGTTCTCTACAGACAGTCCGTTCGTTCGCCATTTTTGACTAGATCGGGAGGAGATGAGGTGGAGAGTTGTGATCGCTTTGGTGGTCCCCGGACGAAAGAGACCGAGTTTTCGGCGTGATCGCGCACTTGCGCTCTCTCCTTCGTGCGAGCAATCAGCGCACCCTGTACAATTACAGCGGCCGCGTATGGGTGTGATTACTCGCGCGAGAATTCAAAACGTGAGCGTACGCACGGTATCGTTACAATACACATACAAAGCTATTAACAGATAAAATAATGCACATAGAAATCCATTTCTGATTATAAAAGCAAAAAGAGATTTAAGTATAGTGACTTTTAATTTTTTATCAAATTTACATTTTTTATGCAGTATGTGGTTAGTGGAGATAACCGAACAAATTAGACAAATTTTAGCTTTTTGTCAACGTTTCGAGAGTTTTTTATTGACACTTTCCAATTTGTCTAATTTGTCTAATTTGTTCGATGACGTCCACTAACCACATACTGAATAATACAACATAGGAAAACTTATTGTTAATGAACTACATTTTTATGCTTCAACGTCATTAAAATCAGCAAGCTTTTTTTCTAAACTTCTTTATTTTATTGTAAAATCATCTTTTAGTAACAATTTAAGTACAGGGGCCTAAGAAAGCGTCGAAATGAAAGGGATTTCGACTATATATATAGTTATATATAGTGCTTTATTTGATAATTATCAATACATATTTTATACACGTACACGAATATAAATTTTGCTTAATACAAGTAGTTTGGTTTCTATTCCGCATAATGTAGTTGTATGTGTATGTGTGAGGTGTTGTCCTGTGTTGTTTGTCTGTAAATCTTTTCTTGTTCGTGTTGGTGTTATGTGGTTTACTCAATATGTTTTTTGTCTTCTCTTCTGTCTTCCTTCTTCTTTTCTCCTCCTTTCTCTTCCTGCTTTTCTTCCTCCACCTCAATTGCTATATCATTCATTTCTTCATCTTCTCGTTTTTTCCTCTTTATCTTTTTCCTGTCTCTTTTCTTCTGCTTTTTTCTCTTCTCCATCTTCTTTGCTATCCTGCCTCTCTCTTTCTAATCTTTCCATTTGACTTCTTTTCTACACCATCTCTCTTTTTCTTCCTTTACTTCTTCAATGGTACACACTTCTCTCTCGCTCCTTTTTTTTTTTAAGCTGCTGTCTCTGTCCTCTTTATCTTCAAGGATAAAACACCTTGCTGCGTCTGTCATCCACATTTTAGCCATTTTTGTTTAGTCTCCCTTTTCTCAGCACTCTTCATCTATGTTCCTCTCTGCTATCTTCTCCGCTTCGCGCTTCTTTTTGTCTTTCTCTCTTTCTTCTTTCTCCTCATATACTCTCACTTTTTCTTTATGTTTCTCACGCGAGCATGCAGGGCTACCAAAACACAACTTCGAGAAAAAAAAATACGCGCCGAGATACGACGTTCTTCGACCGAGCGGCGAGATACGACCTTGTTCCGCTCGGCCATCGATATTTCTCATTTCGAAAGTGCCCGACTTTACACTCTAAAATCTACTTACTTCGAGAATCGTATATTATGCGTTTTTTCAGTCATATAGACTTTGTATACCTCAATAGCGGTCTTCCTCTATAAAATTTCAATAATCTGACATCAAAATCGTAATCAACAACATGAAAAACCCCTATAAATATACTTATATCCGAAGTTTGAAAATTTTTAACATTGGTCGTGATCTTTAGGGCCGGCCTGATCCTTTTGGAGGATAGCAGACAACTCGAATACTCCATCGGACTTATTAGTTATTTATAAACACTAGCAAAATCAAAATGCGCTGTGCGCGTACTATTTTGTTTTCGAGGTTATGAATATATAATTTTACATTATGATTTCATTTTAATTAGTTTAAATGATAGGATAATCAGATAATTTTTCAAAGCATGAAAAAATTAATCATTTTATTCTAATTTGATTTAATTATTTAGTTTTAAGTAGTGTTACATGTGAGCCTACAATAGTTAACAATAAAAATTCAATTTCAAAAATTCAAATGTAGCGGAAGTAGCGAATTTTCGCGCCTATTCCTTACAAACCAATCAAAATCAATCTTTAAATGCTTCACGACATCCGGCCATCATTTTTTTAAAAGTAAATAAATTATTCCTCTAAAAAATATCGATTTTCAAGGGGCAAATGCCGGTCCTCTAAAGGTTAAGATTGTCGAGTAAACGTTAGTGATGCGACTAAAACATAATTGGAGATTTAATATTGGTTCTTTATAATTAAAATATCTGTATGTATAATACTCTGATAGCAAATGCCAGAAGCTTGACACGGACACTAACACCCGTGAAAAGATTTACGTGGCAAATGTGACATGAACTGGATTATCCAGTTTTTGAAATAATTTTATTTCTCCTTATATTTAAAAGAAGGCCCAATCTATACGTGTTGGGCCTGGAGGCGAGATAGATAAGTTACATAAGCAGGTGAAATGTCCAAAGGGACAAGTAATTAAATAGTAAAAAAGAAAGAGTCAGTGAGGAAGCCATGCTTTGTGTGATTGCAGGGAATGTGTGACATGTTCATCCAAACTCAGCAGACGAGCAGCGTCAACAGCAGCAGCAGCAGCAGCAGCGGCAGTGGCAATAATATCGCCCACCATCACAGCAAGAAGCGCAGATTGGAGTACGACATCGGCCAACCGGTCATCCAGCACGCCCTGGTCCAGTCGAGCAGCGACTACCAATTGGACAACCCTGCCCTACAGCGATACTCGATCAGCGGCAACAACAACCCCGCGTTCTCCGCGCTGCAGAATAATGGCCTGCAGAAGCAGAGTCCGAACCAACAGACCCTGGTGCGAGCTTCCACGATCAAACTCCTAGACACTTATCAGCGCTGCGGCCAGAAGGTAGGATGCCCTTATGCTTTTCAATAAATCCCGATTTTCTGTGTTGCTTCTTCCTCGAGCTAAATACGGTATACCTATATAAAAGCTTTCTACTTTACTGTATTCACTGGTAGGCGTAAAACCTCGAGTTGCCCTCGGTTCCCTTTGAATTGCTGCGATGATCGGACGCTCATTTTCGTAGAAACGAGAACAGGTGTGAGGTATAGCATAGCACCTTTCCAAATTTGATATAGTGTCAATAAATTTGTCGGTTCTTTCATTTCTGCTTGAGCGGGTTCACCGGCATTTGCAGCAGGCCAACATGGCAATCTCGTAGGGCTTTACGTAACCTACCGACGCTTTTGCAGACAGTTTTAGCCGAGCGTAGCAAACTGCGAAAACGTTGACACCCGATGTGACTACGTACTGTGCTCAGTCTATTGGCTTTCAGCCCCCCTCCCCCCGCTACATTCTACGAGCTCGTACTTTATGTATTTACTTTTCTCGTTATCACGTTTCCCTTGCCGTTCATAGCAAGGCAAGAAAGAAAGGAAGGTGTTTGAAATTTCGAACGTTCATAGTGAACGAAAAATTTTTGCCATTTTCAGATTTAACCGAATTTGGCTACGTAATACATTTAAAATTGGATAATAACGGTATTTCTTCACTTCTCACTCTTGCAGTCACCAATAAACCACACTCCGGAGAATTCTAACCAGAATTAGAAACTTTAAGTTAATATTTCATTCATTATGAACGTTCGGAATTTCAAACACGTAGAAAGGAAGAAAATCACGTTACTTCAAGAACGACGATTCTGTCTTTTCTTTTTCCTCTAGAAACTACTATTCCGGCAACATAACTGTCATTTCTCGTAAAAGTACACAGAGAAAAATTTACGTGTAAAATTTAATCTTTTTATCGGAAAATTTTTAACAGTAGCGCTGGGATACACTCGTCTAGTGGAATTTTTACTTTTTAAAGAGTACTTTTTAAGATTTTCAAAGCAAATTTTACTTTTTGAAATAATAATTTTTATGACTGCTGAAACGAAATATCACTGACGAAACTTACTTTCTAAACGCAAAGGAGTAAAAATTGATGCAAAAATGTAGGAATTGAGAGAAGGTAACTATTTTATTAAAGAATAAAATGTCGCGAATAATCGTTCTAAAAAATGAATGACAAATTTTACTATTTTACGAAAAAGGAATTTCTGAAATTCTACTTTTGAAATGTAGAAAAAGTGATTTCGCCAAGCGAAAAGTGTAAAAATCGATCTTACATTATTTAGAGTGAGTAAATGTTGTAGTTTCTATTACTAGGTAAAAGCAGAAAATTTAATCTTGATACCTAAAAATTGTAATTTAGCAATTTTACTTTTCCTCTATATAAATTGACATGTTACGTCACGTATGACGCATCACACATCACGAAAAATTTCGTAACGCTAAAAATAGACGGAGATGGATAGATGCGAGAGATGGGGGAGAGGGATGGGTTTGAAGTTTGCATCGTTGAAATGCAACGAAATAATTTTTTACGATTGATTAAAGTTATTAAACAATGGAAATTTTATCTAAACCTTTGTTATAAAGTTATTTTATACTATAAAACACTAAATCTATATGCAAAATTAATATAATTTAGTATAAACTTGAAGTAAAATTAATTATTTTTTTTTATTTCGTTGCACTCCAACGTTGCAAACTTCAGACCCATAGAGAGGGAGAGAGGGTGAGAGGGAGAGAGGGTGAGAGAGGGGGAGCGAGAGAGAGGGAATTAGTAGTTTTTATTTAATTTTCTTTCACTTAATACATTTACTACTTTTTATAATCTATTTGAAAGAGTTATTGAAACATACATAATATATTGTTGAATGAATATTATCGAAAGATGGAAAATCAGCAAAACAAAGAATACACAGCCCCACAAAAAAAAGAAAAGGTTTTGTACTTTAGATCGGACTATCATATCTCGGTGTATTTTGGCGACCTAAGTATGATTCCAAGGTCAGAATTCTTCCACCACGTCTGAATTTGGAGATATCATTAGGTATAAAATTTTTGAGATATCTTAAAAAGCAAAGTAAAAACAATTTTTTTGTTAATCTTTTCTACAAAACAATGTAGCATTGTTTGCGCCCTTCAAGACCAACTTTACATCATGCCTCAACAATTTTTTTTTCTCCGAGATCTAAATACCTGAATTTTGTAATCTCGCACATATCTCTTAAAATCAAATTCTTTATTTCTATCTCGAAATTTACATATTCAGATCTCCGAGAAAAAAATTGTAGAGGGATGGTGTAAAGTTGGTCTCGAAGGACGCAAACAATGCTACATTGTTTTGTAGAAAAGATTAACAAAAAAATTGTTTGTACTTTGTTTTTTAAGATATCTCAAAAATCTTATACCTAATGATATCTCCAAATTCAGATGTGGTGGACGGATTCTGACCTTGCAATCATACTTAGGGGGCCAAAATACACCGAGATATGATGGTCCTATCTAAAGTACAGAACATTTTCTTTTTTTGTGGGGCTGTGTAATGGGCAATATAATCGTGGATGGTATAGAGTCAGACAATCATCAGAGAAGAGATCGATTATTACAGAAAGAGAACGTAACTGTTGATGATATAAATATCTGCAGAAATTCCTGATTCTGAAAATGATCCAGTAATATTATATAATATTGTAGTTCATTATATGATACACGGTCCATGTGATAGTAGATGTATAGTTGATGGTAAATGCTCAAAGCATTATCCGAAAGAATTTCGTGAGGAAACTGTATTGTTATCTGATGGTTATTGATATTACAGACGAAAGAATGACGGGCGATCAATAGTGCGTCATAATAAAAATATAGATAATCGATTTGTTGTATCATATTTTTTTTTATTTTATTAAGATTGACATAAATTATCCCTATATATAAATTTCATGTACAAAACAACAGTATATCAAACGCAAAACAGCAGTATATCGTACGTCTCTGAAGTTGGCAGAACACTTTTAACCCAAGGTAAAATAAACTATTGGATAATTTGCCGTAAATTATCCGTAAATTATCCGTGGAATTGATAATTTTGCCGCGACCATTTTTTTAAAAAAACGCGAATGTTGTGCTAACTTCCACCGAAGTTGGCAGAGCACCTGGCTAAAACTAATTAAAAACAACAGATATCACAACGGCACTTACATAGGAATTTGCCGCTTTTTTGCCGTACCATAACTAGGCAGATCCCAATAGCGAAATATTATTTTTTCATTTATTATAACAATAGTACTGTCAGCTTCGTATGAAGATAGCAGGTCACCCCACTGAAACCCAGGAAGGACGAGCGCTATCGACTCATTAGTGGCACAGGAATTTGCCGCTTTTTAGTCGTAAGATAGCTGTGTGTTTGTCGAAAAATAAAAAGAATTATTTTTATTCTTATAAACAACAATTCATTAGCCCTTATACAGCTCCGTCGCCAACCGATTAAACTAATCAAAGAGATCTGATATTACATTGAAAGTTACTTAGAATTAAGCCGTTTTTTTACCGTAACAAAACGGTATAGTACAGAAATACAGATGAAAATTTTTAAAATATATTTAGAACAATAGTCCTGTCATTTTCATACGAAGCTAGCAGGTCACCTCACTGAAACTCAGGAAAGACGAGCGCTATTGAGACGAGAGCGGTACAGGAATTTGCCGCTTTTTAGCCGTAAACAAACTGCGCAGTTTCCAATAGTGAAATATTATTTTTTATTTTATTATAACAATAGTACTGTCAGCTTCGTATGAAGATAGCAGGTCACCTCACTGAAACCCAGGAAGGACGAGCGCTATCGACATGATAGTGGCACAGAAATTTGCCGCTCTTTAGCCGCAAGACAGCTGTGTGTTTGTCGAAAATTAAAAAAAATTACTTTTATTGTTATAAACAATAATTCATTAGCACCTATACAGTTCCGTCGCCGACCCATTAAACTAAAGAGATCTGATATTACATCGACAGTTACTTAAAATTAAGCCGTTATTTTACCGTAACCAAACGGTATAGTAAAGAAATGGAGATGAAAATTTTTTTAATTTTTATAACAATAGACATACGAAGCTAGCAGGTGACCTCTTTGAAACCCAGGAAAGACGAGCGCTATCGAGACGAGATCGGTACAGGAATTTGCCGCTTTTTAGCCGTAACAAAGCTGTGCACTTTTAACCCAAGGTAAAATAAACTATTGGATAATTTGCCGTAAATTATCCGTAAATTATCCGTGGAATTGATAATTTTGCCGCGGCCATTTTAAAAAATAAAACGCGAATGTTCTGCTAACTTCCACCGAAGTTGGCAGAGCACCTGTCTAAAACTAATTAAAAACAACAGATATCACAACGGCACTTACATAGGAATTGGCCGCTTTTTTGCCGTAACAAAACTAGGCAGATTCCAATAGCGAAATATTATTTTTTCATTTATTATAACAATAGTACTGTCAGCTTCGTATGAAGATAGCAGGTCACCCCAGTGAAACCCAGGAAGGACGAGCGCTATCGACTCGTTAGTGGCACAGGAATTTGCCGCTTTTTAGTCGTAAGATAGCTCTGTGTTTGTCGAAAAATAAAAAGAATTATTTTTATTGTTATAAACAACAATTCATTAGCCCTCATACAGCTCCGTCGCCAACCGATTAAACTAATCAAAGAGATCTGATATTACATTGAAAGTTACTTAGAATTAAGCCGGTTTTTTACCGTAACAAAACGGTATAGTACAGAAATACAGATGAAAATTTTTAAAATATATTTAGAACAATAGTCCTGTCATCTTCATACGAAGCTAGCAGGTCACCTTACTGAAACTCAGGAAAGACGAGCGCTATCGAGACGAGAGCGGTACAGGAATTTGCCGCTTTTTAGCCGTAACAAAACTGCGCAGTTTCCAATAGTGAAATATTATTTTTTATTTTATTATAACAATAGTACTGTCAGCTTCGTATGAAGATAGCAGGTCACCTCACTGAAACCCAGGAAGGACGAGCGCTATTGACATGATAGTGGCACAGAAATTTGCCGCTTTTTAGCCGTAAGACAGCTATGTGTTTGTCGAAAATTAAAAAAAATTACTTTTATCGTTATAAACAATAATTCATTAGCACCTATACAGTTCCGTCGCCGACCCATTAAACTAAAGAGATCTGATATTACATCGACAGTTACTTAAAATTAAGCCGTTATTTTACCGTAACCAAACGGTATAGTAAAGAAATGCAGATGAAAATTTTTTTAATTTTTATAACAATAGACATACGAAGCTAGCAGGTGACCTCCCTGAAACCCAGGAAAGACGAGCGCTATCGAGACGAGATCGGTACAGGAATTTGCCGCTTTTTAGCCGTAACAAAGCTGTGCACTTTTAACCCAAGGTAAAATAAACTATTGGATAATTTGCCGTAAATTATCCGTAAATTATCCGTGGAATTGATAATTTTGCCGCGACCATTTAAAAAAAAAACGCGAATGTTCTGCTAACTTCCACCGAAGTTGGCAGAGCACCTGTGTAAAACTAATTAAAAACAACAGATATCACAACGACACTTACATAGGAATTGGCCGCTTTTTTGCCGTAACAAAACTAGGCAGATTCCAATAGCGAAATATTATTTTTTCATTTATTATAACAATAGTACTGTCAGCTTCATATGAAGATAGCAGGTCACCTCACTGAAACCCAGGAAGGACGAGCGCTATCGACATGATAGTGGCACAGAAATTTGCCGCTTTTTAGCCGTAAGACAGCTGTGTGTTTGTCGAAAATTAAAAAAAAATACTTTTATTGTTATAAAGAATAATTCATTAGCACCTATACAGCTCCGTCGCCGACCCATAAACTAATTAAAGTAAAGAGATCTGATATTATATCGACAGTTTCTTAGAATTAAACCGTTTTTTTACCGTACCAAATGATATAGTACAGAAATGCAGATGAAAATTTCTTCAATTATTATAACAATAGTACTGTCACCTTCGTATGAAGATAGCAGGTCACCTCACTGAAACCCCGGAAGGACGAGCACTGTCGACACGATAGTGGCACGGGAGTTTTTTGCTTTTTTTTTTAAATTATTTTCCTATCTTAAAAAAATGATGGATTTGTGGTGATATCATTTTATTCGTGATTTGATTGGTGGAAGTAATTGGTTGCTAGTTTACAAAAACAAAAGTGGCGCGAAGGTTTGCAAAAATTACGCTTCTCGAAGCGCGTTTATAGATGACTAGTTATTCTTATAAACAATAATTCATTAGCACTTAAACAGCTTCGTCACCGACCTATTCAACTAATTAAAGAGATCTGATATTACATTGACAGTTACTTACAATTAAGCCGTTTTTTTGCCGTAACAAAATCGTATAGTACAGAAAGATGTGCTTGAAGTTTGCAGCGCTCGCCTGGAGCACTTCCATAATTTTTTTTTTTTTGTATTTCGGTGTTCTATTCGGTATAAAACCGCAGAAGAACACAAGAAATGTCGAACACAAAAATTCTCAAATATGCCCATACACGTTTAACAACCCCTAAATAAGAGAAATACGAGTGTGCACATAACTAATATATCCATGACGCTTAAATGACATCATACGACGCTAATTTTGTTAGGAACTCCTGTAAATGGCAAAATTGAAATGAAAAATATATTCAGAGCAAAATCCCATGTCCGAAAACTACCCTTAGGTGGGAAAAACGAGGGTGCAAGACCGCAAAACAAATTCTAACTCGTAAAATCGAACTTATACCCCTCCAGGTTTTTGGAAACTTCTTGTAAATTATAAAACTTACCTAGAAAAAAATTTAGAGCAAACATCAAATTTCATTAATAGAATTTTAATAGGAGTACAATATAGACATTTCGAAATAAATCATTAGAAACAGGCTATATTTGCTTTGAGATGAGGTTGTTTTGCACAGTAGGTGAACTGTTACATTCGAAAATATGATTTTCGTAATTTAGAATTTCGAAATTAAGAACAATCTGCATTACCATATCGTCGGCTGAATGCAAGATCGCTCTATCTGAGCGCCCGCTTCAAGAACGCCCTATCTCGACTGCCTCTTCAAGAACGCCCTATCTTGGCTCCGGATTCAAGAACGCCCTATCTCAATTGAGATTTCTGTTTCTCAGATTTTGTAACTGCGCAGTTTGTTTACGGCTAAAAAGCGGCAAATTCCTGTACCGCTCTCGTCTCGATAGCGCTCGTCTTTCCTGAGTTTCAGTGAGGTGACCTGCTAGCTTCGTATGAAAATGACAGGACTATTGTTCTAAATATATTTTAAAAATTTTCATCTGTATTTCTGTACTATACCGTTTCGTTACGGTAAAAAAACGGCTTAATTCTAAGTAACTTTCAATGTAATATCAGATCTCTTTAGTTTAATGGGTCGGCGACGGAACTGTATAGATGCTAATGAATTATTGTTTATAACGATAAAAGTAATTTTTTTTAATTTTCGACAAACACATAGCTGTCTTACGGCTAAAAAGCGGCAAATTTCTGTGCCACTATCATGTCGATAGCGCTCGTCCTTCCTGGGTTTCAGTGAGGTGACCTGCTATCTTCATACGAAGCTGACAGTACTATTGTTATAATAAATGAAAAAATAAGATTTCGCTATTGGAAACTGCCTAGTTTTGTTACGGCAAAAAAGCGGCAAATTCCTATGTAAGTGCCGTTGTGATATCTGTTGTTTTTAATTAGTTTTAGCCAGGTGCTCTGCCAACTTCGGTGGAAGTTAGCAGAACATTCGCGTTTTTTTAAAAAAATGGTCGCGGCAAAATTATCAATTCCACGGATAATTTACGGATAATTTACGGCAAATTATCCAATAGTTTATTTTACCTTGGGTTAAAAGTGTTCTGCCAACTTTAGAGACGTGTATATCGTCGTAAAGTATAACGTATCAAACTACGTAACAATGAATAATGTTTAAGTAAAGAAATTTTCATATTAGATTTAAATATGAATGTATTATTGAACTGTAATAAATTTGTGTTCAACGCGTTCCAAGATCGCCGCAATCTATGCACATAACTGTGATAAGTAGAATCGAGTTTACACATTTTCTCTTTTAGGTATTGCACCTGTCTAAATGTGTATTTATTATCTTTGAATTAAAATAAGTTATTCACCTCTAGATGATACACGTGCACAAGTAAGAATGAGTATAAACAAGCTATTGAATAATGCAATTAAAGACGTCGCATTTTGAAAAAGTTTAGTATTTCGACTGATAAAAAATACGATAAGATAAATAAATATAATATAAGATCAGAAAAATATTTATATAAATATGTACACAAAGGACATGATGCTGCGGATATAACAATTAAGGATACAAATAATGAGAAGATGGTCAATCACGATGCAATTCGTAGTTATGTAGAAACTAATACTGCAGAGTAAAAGTCACAGGATAACAAGTTTATCTGTGCATTTACTTGAACAAGAATCGATTGTAATTGACGATTTAAATAATGATATTGCAGTGGTTGCTGCAATTAATCGAACAAGCACGTTATTGGCTTATTTTGAATTGAATGAACACAATCATGCAGCTAGGTAATTTACTTATACTGAAATTTCATATTATTTAGTTTTCAAACAGCACAAAGAAAATGGTCATAAAGTTTACAGATGGTTTAAACAAAAATCTAATTTCAACTGTATTGGGCGTATGTATTCCGTTAGCTTAAGTCAAGTAGACCTATTTAGTTTGAGGCTGATTTTATTACATTGTGAAAGGGCAACAAGTTTTGATGATTTCAAGAAGGTGATCGGTGTTTAGTGTCAAAAATTTTCGGAAGCATGCTTAGCATTAGGTCTAATCAAAGGTGATGCAGAATAGTGTTGAGCTATGCAAGAAGTTGTAAGTTGGATGATGCCACGTAGTCTTCGTCAGTTATTTCTGCGCATTTGAATATATTGTCAATCTGTACATTTAGATCAGCTGCGGGAAAATTTTAAAGATGCACTATCAGAAAATTTCATACGTTTATACCATGATTCCATTAAAGCTCAAAATTTAGCTTATAGCATTATTTACCAAATATTAATTGATGAAGGTTATTGTAGATTTTACAGTAATGCCTCAAGTGATAGTAAAAAATTATGATGACAGTTGCGATGAAACAAATACTAATTTTGCTAATATAGGTAGGGTAAGTGTGACAGTTACTATGCCCTCACCAGTTACTGAATTTTAACATGCATTCAAATGTCCAGTAACTGAAACTTATTTTTCCACCCCTGCTAGAGCAGCTCTAGACTTCTCTTTTCCTCCCAAGGTGCGTAATATTATACAAAATTCAAAATTGAGAAAGAATCATGAAAAATAGTGATGTGTTGGTAACTATGTAATTTTTTTATATAGGCTTTCACTTTTCGTAAATATCTAAAAAAATTCTTATGAATTTTAGAAATAAAGAGAAGGCATTATAGTTATATAATTAAAATAATTTTCGCCCACACGGGCGTAAAGTGCGTAGGTTCTATAAAGTTTTGTAAGAGTATGTGAGCTATTGGGCCTCTTGGGCGCTAAGTAGTATTTTATGCCCGCTGGCTGAATAATTTTGAAGTTACAACGTGGGCGTAAATGTAATTTTACACACTAGATACGAAAAGTTCTATTATGTCAGTCAAGTTAACTTATGGCCGGTACTTGACTACAATATAGTATATTACGTACCATGGGAGGAAAAAACTTGGACAGTTCACAGCTCGTGTAAATTGCCACCCGAGCCGAAGGCGAGGGTGGCAAACACGAGCTGGGGGCTGGCCAATTTTACTCCCGTGGTGCGTATACTATTTTTCGCCATACCCGGGCCGAAAACTCCACATTCCCGTTTTTTTAGCAGGGCGGGAATGTGGCACTTTCGGCCAGGGTATGGCGAAAAATTGATTTCAGTACTTTCTTGTGTTTAATTTGTATAGCTCAGAAAGATGAACAAATTTGAATATATTTCTGAGAACAGTCATACAGTAGTTTCCGAGAGTTGTTTGCATTACTTGACTATCGATAATTGATTTCACAACTTTCGTTTGTTTGATTTGCAGTGAACAATTTGAATGTACTTACTTACATATAATTTGTTCAGCGTACAATGACTCAAAGAATTAAAAGACTTTTTCATTCGTATTTATTTGATTTCTTTTACAAAATCATAAATATTATTATTTTATAGATTATTTGTACAGACATGAAAAAAATTGTTACCATTTGTAGAGAGTACTTATTGAATAGATGAGATTCGAAGACATAAAAGGACTAGACAAATTGTGTTGTTTTTTATAGATTATCCAGAAAAAACGTCTATACTTGCCTTATTTTATACTTTCGTAGAAAGTTTCATATTAGCAATATTATTATTTGTACAGTCATGAAAAAAATTATTACCATTTGTAAAGAGTGCTTATTGAATAGAAGAGAGTAGAAGAATTAAAAGCACTAGACAAATTATGTTGTTATAGAATGTACTTAAAAAATTAGCTTTTAAAAAACGTGTTGATTGTTTTAAAAAAAATATTTAAGCTCTCGATTATTAAAGTTTTTGGTACTCAGGTTGACGGATGTTGAGAGAGGGGCGGGAGGGAGAGAGAGTGGGGTGGGAAAGAGAAGGAGGGAGAGAGTTTATACAGTCATGAAAAAAATTATTACCATTTGTAGAGAGTCCTTATTGAATAGATGAGACTAAAAGAAATAAAAGGACTAGACAAATTGTGTTGTTAGAATTTAACGTACTTAAAAAATAACTTTTAAAAAACGTGTTGATTGTTTTAAAAAAATATTTAAGCTCTCATTAAAGTTTTTGGTACTCAGTTTCACGGAAGTTGAGAGAGAGGGAGAGGAATAGAGAGAGGGGCGGGGAAGAGAGAGAAAGAGAGAGAGGGAGAGAGAGAGATAAAGGGAGGGAGGGCGGGAGAGACTAATACTTGTCTTAGTTTCAACTTTTGTAAAATGTTTTTTAGATATATTTCACAACTTTTTAAGAGAAAATAATAATTACACAGTGTGATAACATTATGAGGGTTTATTATAGTATATTATATTTTTAATATCATTAGTAAATGATAGTATTGTTATTCACAAAAGTTTTAAACTTGAATGTTTCTTCAAGGAGCTCGAAAAATGATTACATTAGTAAAATTTTTTGAAATAATATAATCAAACGCGTATATTCTTAGGTATGATGATAATTTAACAATACTATTAATTATTGTAAAGTCATATGAAAATATCATTCTTTTTATGTTTTCAGTTTGCAGGAAAAACTTATATACAAACCTTATTTTATACTTTCAAAGATTATTATTAAGAAGTCAAATTACATAAATACCGAAGGGATCGATATTTTTTTTAACAAATTAGGTCTTAAAACAAAGCTTTTAGTTCATATTTTTATAATTTTTTTTCAGAGCATATTATAAGTATTTTCATTTTTTGGTACTAGAAATTGATTATTAAAGCCTTAAATTAGTTCTACTATAAGACTGCTATATGATAATATCATTAATTATTTTTGTAGCTTCGCAATTAATTATTGGCACCATGAGCCAATAATTAATTATATTATTCTCAACACTTGGATTTGTTGAAATTATCACTAGAACCCGGTCAAAAATATCCAGTCAGGAAACCCAGTTGGATCTATGTCACATGCGAAATCTAGCTGGATCCGGGTGAATTTACATAGATTTCAGTAGATTAGATTAGACCACTTGTATTAATAACCCATCATTGCTACACGACTTGTAAAATGTGAGAAAAAAAACTTTCTCGATATTCTTTTGTAGTAGAGATATAAATTCTTGAAATTATTATTGAAACTACTTAAATTAATAACCCATTATTGCCACACATAATCTTGTAAAATTAAAAATGCAACCAGTTTATGAACTAAGAATCACTGAGAATAAAAGCTTTCTTGACATTCTTGTATAGATAAAACTTTTTGAAATTATTATCTGAATCTTGTCTAGAAAAATATTTACTAAGAACTCTGAAACATTTTGACGTCTCCCATGGTGAGAAATCATATATTAGATTAACTGAGCACTTTTATTCGTTTAAATTTTCACAATAACATATCATTTTTACTTTTTTCAGTATTCCCATGTTCATCAGGTATAATCTTTTTATTGGCACTTAAATAAATATGTACAACAGCACAGCACTGATATCAACTAAGTTTTTTGAAGATGACAGATGCTTTTTAAACCAAGGTTCAGACCAATATTTCAAATCGGCATCATAAATTATATTGTATATTTATAACCTCACATGTCACTCAGCAATATTTTCTTCTATGCAAAAACTTGTTATGAAAATTATGAGCCTCATAACACATAATTATTCAATAAACACTTGTTCTATTCTCAAAACATTTGAAACTGATTTTTAATAGAAGTTTTAAAATTTGATTATAAACACTTCATGTAACACGGCATACTATATTTTATTTATTATTACACAAAACACTGAAAATTATATTGTATATTTATAACCTCGTGTATCACTCAGCAATATTTTCTTCTATGCAAAAGCGTATTATGAAGTTTATGAACCTCATAACACGTAATTACTTATTAATACATACTTGAGCTATTTTCAAAACCTTTCAAACTGATTTTAAGTAGAAGTTTAAAATTTGATATAACACTTCATGCAACACATTTTACCGGTATTTTATTTTTTTATATTACGCAAAACACTGATTAGATGCCATTTTTTAATCACTATGTTATTTGTTATCTATAACATTTGATTATGTGTGCACTTCATGCAACACATCATACCGGTATTTTATTTTATTTAACACAAAACACTGATTACATGCCATTTTTTAATCACTATGTTATTTGTTATCAATAAAATTTGATTATATATATGCACTTCATGCAGCACATCATATTGGTATTTTATTTTATTTATTACACAAAACACTGATTAGATGTCATTTTCTAATAATCACAACATTTTTATTATCAATATAATTTTCAACTAGATAGACGATCTATGAAAATCACAATTTTCTTTTCTTATTTTGAAAAACTTACTTCAAAACATATTACTTCTTTCGTACTTTGAGTCCAATACTGTCTAAATAAACATCTTAGTTGTTGTTTGTTTTATGTGTGATTCATTGAAAGCAATGAAACTGTCATTTTCTTCATTGACATCCACGTACTTTATTTGCCCTGTCAAATATGAAGACAAATTTTTAACATTCTTCTAAAATTATATCTCATATGAAAAATTTTCATGTTAAGAATAGATACATCTTGAAAAATATTGTGTTGTAAATAGTATTTGCCTGCTCTTCCATAATAATATTGGTTTGGTTTTTCTTTCTTGAGTAGTACTATATTCTTACTATCTTCTTTAATATAAATTATTCTATTCTTAAGCGTCTGTTCTTGTATTAAAATAACTTTTTCTTGTCCATTAATAATAAAATAACCACCAGGGTCATGAGGGCACTCGTTCATTTTTGCTAATTCAAAATTAGATTTTTCAGACAGTACACAATTAGAACTCAACATTATTGGCTATATTACATATATCTCCATATTTCCAAAATGAGTCGAAAAAAAATCTTCTGGTATAATATCTGTAAGATAATAATTAATGAATTCTTCTTTGTTAAAAAATATTTTTTAACAGTTATCTATTTACTTGGTAATATCCTTATATTTTCTGATATACTCTGTAAAAATAAAAACAAGATTTCACAAAGTAACAATACTTATTATAAACTTTATTGATTTATAACTTGATAATAAAAGTTTGCTACTTATCTGATTATAATATATTGCTATTGCCCATTGATATTCACAGCTGCTTACATAGGTTATTTTCCAATCCACTTGAAGATTTAAAAATTTCTTGAGACTCATGGACATACAGAAGATTCGATTAGCCTACCCTACTTTTTCGATGAACTTGAATAATTAATAATAATTAATGAACTCTTCTTTGTTAAAAACTATTTTTTAACAGTGATCGATTTACTTGGTAATAATCCTTACATTTTCTGATATACTCTGTAAAAATAAAAACAAGATTTCACAAAGTAAAAATATAAGTATATTATAAACTTTATTGATTTATAACTTTATAATAAAAGTTTGCTACTTATCTGATTATAACATATTGCTATTGCCCATTGATATTCAGAGCTGCTTATATAGGTTATATTTTTCCAATCAAATCCATTCCAATTCATCCAAAATGAAATAATCTGTATATGTATCAGTATGAATGTGTGTGTGTGTGTGTGTGTGTGTGTGTATCTCTTCTTCTTCGAACCCTTTGGCCTCCCTGGGCCTCGCTTGGGTTCTGTTGGACCGGCCACACGCATAGGCCGGCCATCGCTCGCACGCTTTCCTGGCCTAACTAATAGCGCGGTCTTACGAGGTGGACCGCGCCTCTTAGCCGTCGCCCGGGGCTGTACATTCCCCCGGCTAACTCTGTGACCCTCTGACGTGTTCCGTTCGGCTGAAGAGTCCCTCGCTGGTAGCGCCTGGGCTACTTCTGCTGAGACGTATCTCTTGAGTTGCTGCGCATGGACGGGACGTATCGTTCGACCATCCTCACCTTGGATCTCGTAGGTGTTTTCGCCTAGAATATTCACAATCGTGTAGGGCCCCGCGTACTTCGGGGCTAATTTGGTAGAAATCCCCTCAGCTGCTGAGGATAGTACCTTATTCTCTCTCCATACATGATCGCCTAGACAGAATTCTGGAGGTCGACGATGAGCGTCATAATATTTGGCTTGTCTCGCCTGCTCCGCTTGCGCGTCGGCCGCCGCCCGAACGTGCAATTCGCGGAGCTTGTCCATACGTACCACCCAATTGTTTATCGCCTCTTGCTGCCCTTGCTCTTCGGCTAACCTGTCTTCCTCCCGCCTTAGTGTCTTCGGTGGGTCGGGTTGTCGGCCGTAAATGAGCATGGCAGGACTTATCTTTGTGGAGCTGTGTTCGGCAGTATTGTACGCGAACGCCAGCTCATTCAGTTTCTCATCCCAGGACCGGTGATTTTCCTCTGCGTAAGACATAATCATTGTCTTCACCGTTCGATTCACACGCTCGACAGGATTGGCCTGAGGGTGATACGGAGGTGTAAACGTGTGATGCACGTTTCTCTCCTTTAAGAATGCCTCTAATGGTGCATTTTTAAATTCAGTCCCATTGTCTGAGAGAAACACCTCCGGGACTCCGAATCGCAGACATACTCGCTCGTTGAGTCCCTTAATTACCGATTTACCATCTGCCCTTTTTATCGGCATTACTTCAATCCAGCGTGTGAACAAGTCCTGGAATATGAGAATGTATTCGTGGCCGTGCGTGGTTTTGGGAGGGGCCCCATAATGTCGCTGGCCACGATTTGCCATGGACGCTCTGTAATTCGGCGTCCCATGAATCCTGTTGGAGCGCGCTGTTCGACTTTGCACTGCTGGCAAATTTGGCACTGGCTCACGTATCTGGCTACATCACGAGACATGTGTGGCCAATAATACTTCCGCTTTACTCTTTCTAGCGTTTTCTCGCGGCCCAAGTGCCCAGCAGTTGGAAAGTCATGGCATTCTCTCAGTACTTCGCGTCGCTTTTCGTGAGGGACTGCTAACTTCCATGCATCATCGTCGCCGAGAGACTCGTCTATGACTTCATCAGGTTTGTACTTGTACAGTCTCCCCCGCCAGCTTGAACGTGGGGAAGTCTCGCGGCCGCTGTTGAACCTCTTTCACAATTTCGAGGTACCATTGGTCGTTTGTATCGCGTTCGAGCTCTAACGCGGCGACCGCTGGCTCCTCTTCCTCAAACATCCGCGAAAGGGCATCTGGGACATTGTTCAAAGAGCCCTTTCGGTGTTCGACTGTGAAACTGTGGTTTTGTAGTTCCAAAGCCCATCTTGCTAACCTGCCTGATGGGTTTCGGAGATCACGGAGCCACTTCAAGCTGCTATGATCCGTGATGACCTTGAAGTCATAGGCCTCTATATACGGACGGAACTTTTTGATTGCCCAGAGAATTGCTAGACACTCTCGTTCCGTCACGCTATAATTCTTCTCGGCCGCGCTCAGAGTTCGACTAGCGAACTCTAGGACTCTTTCGTTGCCGTCTATTATCTGGTATAGCACCGCTCCAAGTCCTGTATCGCTCGCATCAGTTTGCACCACGAACTGTGCGTTAGATACCGGTCTGTGGAGAATCGGTGCAGAAGCAACTAGCGCTTTTAGCTTTTGGAAGGCCTCTTCTTGTGCCGTTGACCACTCGTATTTCCGATCCTTTTTCGTTAGTTCGGTCAGTGGTTCAGCAATTGTGGCGAAGTTTGATAAAAACTTTCTATACCACGAAGCCATTCCTAGGAAGCGTCTCAGCTGACGGAGGTTTTTCGGCACCGGATATTCCATAATGGGCTTTATTTTCTCGGGGTCTGGTTTAAAACCATCCCTATTTACTATGACCCCGAGATATTGGACCTCATCGCGACAGAAGACACTCTTCTCGCGATTTATTGTGAGGCCCGCGTCCTTTATCCTATCTAGAACTCTTTTTAGAACCTCTTTATGCTCCTCGAATGTTTCTGTGACTATTATTATGTCATCGAGATACGAGTAAGCAAAAGGTTCGAGTTCGGGGCCGATGACTTTGTCAATCAGCCTCTGGAAGGACGCTCCGGCATACGAAAGACCGTAGGGCATTCTTGTAAATTGAAATAACCCTTTGCCTGGCACGTCTCTTTGGACTCCGGATTTAGTGGTATTTGGTGGTACGCACTACTTAAATCCAACGTGGATATGTATCGCGCTTTCTGCAGTTTGCTTAAGATATTCTCCATGTATGGTAACGGGTATGCGTCTGGCCTTGACGCTGCGTTCACTTTTCTGAAGTCCACACAGAAACGGAACTTCCCGTTGGACTTGCGTACCATTACCACAGGGCTTGACCAGCCGCTTGTCGAAGGTTCTATTATACCCGCGAGTAGCATTTCCTCCACCTGCTTGTGCATCTCTTCCTCGAGTTTTCGAGATACTGGGTAGTACTTCTATTTTATGGGTCTTGTGGAGCCGACGTCTACTGCATGCTCAACCCACGAAGTACACCCTAATGGTGCCAGGCCGTTTCCCATCAGCTCAGCTACTAAAGCTTCCGCTTCTTTGCGCTGCTCTTCTGTTGGGTCCGCCAACCCTATAGCTGATACGGACACGGTATTATTGGCGGTTATGGAGGCTACTTCTAACTTTACGCTTGCATCATCATCTTTGAGATGCAGCGTATTGTCAGTGGGGTCTAAGACGGCGCTAAACTTCTTAATGAAGTTCACCCCCAAGTAGCACTCCGTGTCTAGGTCTGGCCTGATTGCGACGCGCACATCCTTGCACACGCCTGCCACGACCATGGGTAGATACACATAGCCAACCACTGCTATGCTCTGCCCATTAGCTACCCGTGCCGTTAGGCCGCTGGCCGGGATTAATTCTTTTCCACAGGCTGTAGCGAGCTGTAAGCCGATGGAATTCATCCCAGTCCAGAAGCTCCAGTATCAAAGAGTGCCCGTAGCCTGTAGCCGGCTACACCTACTTGAAGCCACCATCGCGAGCATGTTTCCTGGTTATCTTCGTTCTGCTGAGTCGCGGGCACTTCTTCGCTCTCTCCTTCAGGCAATTGGACCGAGTTACCCTCGGTCGCTGATGTGAGAGCTGGGGGCGGGCGTGTGGCCGTGTTTACCTGCCCCCTTGGCCGTTTCCCTGCTGGTTTCCGGCAGCATTGGGGTTGCGGTCGCTTCCCCTTTGCTCGTTGCCGTAACCCCTTCGGTACTCTGGCCTTTGTGGAGGTCCATTACTCCTTGGACTTGGCGGCCTAGCCTGGTGGGTCGCGCTACTACCCCCACTAGGCTGATGGGTTTGAAGTTTGCAACGTTGCGATCCAACGAAAATTCGATTTTCGAAAAACACCTTTTTTCCACATGAATAGCATAATATACTGCAAATAATGGAAGAATACATGAAAATTGATCAAAATAAATCAATTCCAAACTACCCCCCACCCCTAACACGGAATTCGTAAGACAACCTAAGAGAACGAAAATTCCATTTTTCTAAAATCAAATTTCTCAGGGAGAATGACACCAGATATTGTAAATAAAACAAGAATTCATCAAAAATAATTGATATAAACCGATATCAAATTATCCCCACCCCCAAAACCACCCCAAACGGGTGATTATACAGGGTAGATGTAAAAATGCAATAAAAAAAAATTCTCCCTCGGCGGCTTTGAGATTTTCCAAACTTTTTATCGTGGAAATTACTTTCTAGGAACACAAGCTACATGTAGAAAAATTAAGAACAAAATAAACTCCCCGGAACATTTCCAAACGGGCCCAAAAAGTTGATAATACAGCGTATTTGCAGGAAAAAAAATTCTCACTCGGCGGCTTTGGGCATTTCCAAACTTTTTAACGCGAACATTACTTTCTAGCAGCACAAGTTACATGTAAAAAAAGTAAGAAGAAAATAAATTCCCCGGAACATTTCCAAACGGGCCCAAAAAGGTGACAAACAGCGTGTTTGTAAGAAAAAAAAATTCTCCCTCAGCGGCTTTGGGCAGTTCCAAACTTTTTATCGTGGAAATTACTTTCTAGCAACACAAGCTACATGTAAAAAAACTAAGAAGAAAATAAACTCCCCGGAACATTTCCAAACGGGCCCAAAAAGTTGATAATACAGCGTATTTGCAGGAAAAAAAATTCTCACTCGGCGGCTTTGGGCATTTCCAACCTTTTTATCGCGAACATTACTTTCTAGCAGCACAAGCTACATGTAAAAAAATTAAGAAGAAAATAAACTCCCCGGAACATTTCCAAACGGGCCCAAAGAGGTGACAAACAGCGTGTTCGTAAGAAAAAAAAATTCTCCCTCAGCGGCTTTAGGCATTTCCAAACTTTTTATCGCGAACATTACTTTCTAGCAGCACAAGCTACATGTAAAAAAATTAAGAAGAAAATAAACTCCCCGGAACATTTCCAAACGGGCCCAAAAAGGTGACAAACAGCGTGTTTGTAAGAAAAAAAAATTCTCCCTCAGCGGCTTTGGGCATTTCCAAACTTTTTATCGTGGAAATTACTTTCTAGCGACACAAGCTACATGTAAAAAAATTAAGAAGAAAATAAACTCCCCGGAACATTTCCAAACGGGCCCAAAAAGTTGATAATACAGCGTATTTGCAGGAAAAAAAATTCTCACTCGGCGGCTTTGGGCATTTCCAAACTTTTTATCGTGGAAATTACTTTCTAGGAACACAAGCTACATGAAAAAAATTAAGAACAAAATAAACTACACGGAACATTTCCAAACGGTCCCAAAAAGTTGACAAACAGCGTATTTGTAAGAAAAAATTCTCCCTCGGCACCTTTAGGTATTTCCAAACTTTTTATCGTGGAAATTACTTTCTGGGAACATAAGCAACATGTAAAAAAATTTAGAAGAAAATAAACTCCCCGGAACATTTCCAAACGGGCCCCAAAAGTTGACAAACAGCGTATTTGTAAGAAAAAAAAAATTCTCCCTCAGCACCTTTTGGCATTTCCAAACTTTTTATCGTGGAAATTACTTTCTGGGAACACAAGCAACATGTCAAAAAATTAAGAACAAAATAAACTCCCCGGAACATTTCCAAACGGGCCCAAAAAGTTGATAATACAGCGTATTTGCAGGAAAAAAATTCTTCCTCGGCGGCTTTGGGCATTTCCAAACTTTTTATGGTGGAAATTACTTTCTAGAAACACAAGCTACATGTAAAAAAATAAAGAAGAAAATAAACTCCCCGCAACATTTCCAAACGGGCCCAAAATTTGATTACAGCGTATTTTCAGGAAAAAAAATTCTCAATCTGCGGCATTAGGCATTTCCAAACTTCATAAAGCTGGAATTATTTTCTGAGCATACAAAATACCCGTAAAAAAATTACTAACCAAATCAACTCCCCGGAACACCCCAAAACAGCTGTATTATAGGGTTGGTAATGGAAAAAAATTCCCTCTCCGCGGCGTTTGGCATTTCTAAACTTTTTATTGCTGGAATTATTTTTTGAGCACACGAACTATCCATAAAACAATTACGAACCAAATCGTCTCCCCGGAACACCCCCAAGCAGCTGATTATATATTCAGGTATATAGGGGACGTGACCGAAGAAAAATTCTCTCTCAGCGACGTTTGGCATTTCCAAACGTTTTATAGCTGAAATTATTTTATGAGCACACAAACTACTCGTAAAAAAAATTATGAACCAAATCGACTACCCGGAAAACCCCCAAACAGCTGATTATATAATCAGATATATAGGGGTCGTGACGCAAAAAAAATTCTCACTGCTCGGTGTCTGGCATTTCCAAACTTTTTATTGCTGGAATTATTTTATAAGCACACAAATTACTCGTTAAAAAATTACGAACCAAATCGACTCCCCGGAAGCCCCCTAAACAGCTGATTATATTATCAGATATATAGGGGTCATGACGGAAAAAAAATTCTCACTGCTCGGTGTCTGGCATTTCCAAACTTTTTAAAGCTGGAATTACTTTTTGAGCATAAAGCTCACTGTAAAAAAATTACGAAACAAATAGACTCCCCGGAAACGCCCTAAACGGCTGATTATAAAATCAGGTATATAGGGGACGTGACCGAAGAAAAATTCTCTCTCAGCGACGTTTGGCATTTCCAAAATTTTTATCGCTGAAATTATTTTATGAGCACACAAACTACTCGTAAAAAAATTATGAACCAAATCGACTACCCGGAAAACACCCAAACAGCTGATTATATAACCAGATATATAGGGGTCGTGACGGAAAAAAAATTCTCACTGCTCGGTGTCTGGCATTTCCAAACTTTTAATTGCTGGAATTATTTTATAAGCACACAAATTACGCGTTAAAAAATTACGAACCAAATCGACTCCCCAGAAACCCCCCAAACAGCTGATTATATATTCAGGTATATAGGGGACGTGACCGAAGAAAAATTCTCTCTCAGCGAGGTTTGGCATTTCCAAACCTTTTATCGCTGAAATTATTTTATGAGCACACAAACTACTCGTGAAAAAATTATGAACCAAATCGACTCCCCGGAAAACCCCCAAACAGCTGATTATATAATCAGATATATAGCGGTCGTGACGTAAAAAAAATTCTCACTGCTCGATGTCTGGCATTTCCAAACTTTTTAAAGCTGGAATTACTTTTTGAGCATAAAAACTCTCTGTAAAAAAATTACGAACCAAATCGACTCCCCGGAAAACCCCCAAACAGCTGATTATATAATCAGATATATAGGGGTTGTGACCGAAAAAAAATTCTCTCTCAGCGGCGTTTAGCATTTCCAAACTTTTTATTGCTGGAATTATTTTATGAGCACACAAGCTACTCGTAAAAAAATTACGAACCAAATCGACTACCCGGAAAACCCCCAAACAGCTGATTATATAATCAGATATATAGGGGTCGTGACGCAAAAAAAATTCTCACTGCTCGGTGTCTGGCATTTCCAAACTTTTTAAAGCTGGAATTACTTTTTGAGCATAAAAACTCCCTGTAAAAAAATTACGAACCAAATCGACTCCCCGGAAAACCCCCAAACAGCTGATTATATAATCAGATATATAGGGGTCGTGACGAAAAAAAAATTCTCACTGCTCGGTGTCTGGCATTTTCAAACTTTTTAATGCTGGAATTACTGTTTGAGCATAAGAACTCGCTATAAAAAAATTACGAACCAAATTGACTCCCCGGAAAACCCCCAAACAGCTTATTATATAGGGGTCGTGACTGAAAAAAAATTCTGTCTCAGCGGCGCTTGGCATTTCCAAACTTTTTATTGCTGGAATTATTTTATGAGCACACAAACTACTCGTAAAAAAATTACGAACCAAATCGACTCCCCGGAAAACCCCCAAACAGCCAATTATATAATCTGATATATAGGAGTCGTGACGGAAAAAAAATTCTCTCTCAGTGGCACTTGGCATTTCCAAACTTTTTATCGCTGAAATTATTTTATGAGCACACAAACTACTCGTATAAAAATTACTAACCAAATCGACTCCCCGGAAGCCCCCTAAACAGCTGATTATATTATCAAATATATAGGGGTCATGACGGAAAAAAAATTCTCACTGCTCGGTGTCTGGCATTTCCAAACTTTTTAAAGCTGGAATTACTTTTTGAGCATAAAAACTCTCTGTAAAAAAATTACGAAACAAATAGACTCCCCGGTAACGCCCTAAACGGCTGATTATAAAATCAGGTATATAGGGGACGTGACCGAAGAAAAATTCTCTCTCAGCGACGTTTGGCATTACCAAAATTTTTATCGCTGAAATTATTTTATGAGCACACAAACTACTCGTAAAAAAATTATGAACCAAATCGACTACCCGGAAAACCCCCAAACAGCTAATTATATAACCAGATATATAGGGGTCGTGACGGAAAAAAAATTCTCACTGCTCGGTGTCTGGCATTTCCAAACTTTTTATTGCTGGAATTATTTTATAAGCACACAAATTACTCGTTAAAAAATTACGAACCAAATCGACTCCCCAGAAACCCCCCAAACAGCTGATTATATATTCAGGTATATAGGGGACGTGACCGAAGAAAAATTCTCTCTCAGCGACGTTTGGCATTTCCAAACCTTTTATCGCTGAAATTATTTTATGAGCACACAAACTACTCGTGAAAAAATTATGAACCAAATCGACTCCCCGGAAAACCCCCAAACAGCTGATTATAAAATCAGGTATATAGGGGTTGTGACCGAAAAAAAATTCTCTCTCAGCGGCGTTTAGCATTTCCAAACTTTTTATTGCTGGAATTATTTTATGAGCACACAAACTACTCGTAAAAAAATTACGAACCAAATCGACTCCCCGGAAAACCCCCAAACAGCTGATTACATAGTCAGATATATAGGGGTCGTGACGGAAAAAAAAATGTCACTGCTCGGTGTCTGGCATTTCCAAACTTTTTAATGCTGGAATTACTTTTTGAGCATAAGAACTCCCTTTAAAAAAATGAGCAACCAAATCGACTCCCCGGAAAACCCCCAAACAGCTGATTATATAGGGGACATGACGGAAAAAAAATTCTCTCTCGGCGGCGCTTGGCATTTCCAAACTTTTTATCGCTGGAATTATTTTATGAGCACACAAACTACTCGTAAAAAAATTACGAACCAAATCGACTCCCCGGAAACCCCCCAAACAGCCGATTATATATTCAGGTATATAGGGGACGTGACCGAAGAAAAATTCTCTCTCAGCGACGTTTGGCATTTCCAAACTTTTTATCGCTGAAATTATTTTATGAGCACACAAACTACTCGTAAAAAAATTATGAACCAAATCGACTACCCGGAAAACCCCCAAACAGCTGATTATATAACCAGATATATAGGGGTCGTGACGGAAAAAAAATTCTCACTGCTCGGTGTCTGGCATTTCCAAACTTGTTATAGCTGAAATTATTTTATGAGCACACAAACTACTCGTAAAAAAATTACGAACCAAATCGACTCCCCGGAAAACCCCCAAACAGATGATTATATATAAAGATTTTTGCCATTTTCAGATTTAGCTAAAGTTGACTACTTAATATATTTAAAAAATGATAATAACTGTATCTCTTCGCTTGTCATTCTTGCAGTCACCAATAAAACCACTTCGACGAATTCCAACCAAAATTAGAAACTATAAATTAATATTTCGTTCATTATGTTGGGTCTGAAGTTTGCATCGTTGGAATGCAACGAAATAATTTTTTACAATTGTTTAAGTTATTAAGCAATGAAAATTTTATCTAAACCTTTGTTATTTTATACTATAAAACACTAAATCTACACGCAAAATTAATATACTTTAGTATAAACTTGAAGTAAAATGAATTATTTTTTTTTTATTTCGTTGCACTCCAACATTGCAAACTTCAGACTCATTCATTATGAACGTTCGGAATTTCAAATACGTAAATAACTTACATATCTCTTTACTTTGTCATCGATAAGATTCATTTGTTTTTTAATAAAACTTAAGATACATATAATGTAAATATTAATAAATTATGACTAAATTTATTAAAAAGTTAATAAATTTCGTCATAAATACTCATAATTCATTATATTCTCCAAAGGAACATTTTTTTATTATCTTCTATTAATTACGAATATTGAGGGGAATATCGTAGGAATGTAAGCGAATAGTTCGAAATTTTTTAGTTCTTCTTTTTTGCATTAAAAAATAGCATGTAGGTGAAAAAAATTTCTTAAGCATATGAAATTGCAATGTTTGGACATATATAAAGCTCATATAACACTTTTCATTTCATTTTAAAGTTTTTAACAATAACTTTTGACTCATGTATTTTACGAGTTTTTTTTCGAGTAAAAAGTCGGAAAAAAGTTCGATTTTGAGTGCATAGACTTCATTGTTTGCATGAAGTTCATAAATGTTTTCGGAGCCTTTAAACCTTATTAGTTTACTAAATTAATGTAGTGGTTATAAAACGTGGGTGATTTTAATACATAATTCTATCATTTATATAATTTTGTTCATGTTTTATAAAAAAAAATAGGCAGAAATCTTCGAACTACTCGAACCACCCCTAGAATATCGGCATGTTCTTGTTTGTGCACATAAGGATTGTGCACATATTAATTGTGCACACTTTAGCATTGGTATATATCTATATATATAGATATGTACCAATGCTATCTGCGCACAATAAATATGTGCACAATCCTTATGTGCACAAACAAGAACATGCCGGAATATCCTGGGCGAAGAAATATAATTACTTTTCTGAGAGTAGGAATCGAGTCTTCATAGAAAGAACAATTGTTTTTGAATCAGACACAGATTTAGACTGAAAAGATAATTTCTATTTTAAACGTATAACTTGGCTTTAAATAGAAAATTATTTTATTTAAATAATAATAATACATGTTTGTAAGAAACTATTGCATCTTGTAGAAAAAATGTTCATTGTGTCAATTAAAAACATTAGTAAAACTTGGTTTTCTTCTCTCTCTAAAGCAGTTGACAGACAAATTATGCTTTAGCTACACATTGGCATTACTAATTTTTTAAATAGGAAACTTGTGGAGGTTCGCTGCAAACTTACGTTTATAAAATAATTTTCTTTACGAGTAACAAATACCTATATTTAGGGAGTATCTTTGCCCACGATATAGATATCGAAAGGCTTCCCCTTGAAAATTTAATCAATACGCATTGACAAATGTCAGTAACTTTTTCCCCCTGAAATTTCTTAAAAAATTTAGAAAATTAAAAATCTTATATTTGGGCTAATTTTCACAGCACATCAACCTACCAGGGCTCAAATTAAAGGTTTTGGCAAACAAAGAAAGCTAAACAAATTGTGCAACGATCGTAAGTGTGTTCCTGTTCCCATTAAATAAATATATTGATTGGAAAGGGACATGAACAACATAAAAAATGACTGAATGTCGACCTTTTTTTTTAATTTTGTGTACGTAGCTAGATTCTTTACCCTTATTTATAATTGTTTCTTTTTTTTTTTTTAAAGGCAAACATTTTGAGCTTTAACTCATTTTTTAGCGCTCAAACATTGGAATTCCCAAAAAGTTAAGAGTTCCTGAGATTTACTCATATATTAATGTGAATAATTATTTATGATACAAAGTAATATTAAACATGCACATCTCTTTTTAGATGGTAAACGATAAGTAACCGTAATAATTTTTACTTGATGTTTAATTTTGTGACTATTATTCAAAATCTCTTAAATACTGAAGATTAATATTTAAAAAATCTATAACTCTTTGAATATTGGTTTTTCGTATATGTTGAATGCAACATTTTAATTTTAAAATTGCCTAAATTTTCAAGAAAAAATTATTCTGATCTCAAAAGATTGTTTTTATTTGTTTAAATGGCGTTTTTGTTTAAACAAATGCATTTAAATCAAGGTTCCTGCCATTTTGATAAATTGTAAACTAGAAATTTAGATTTTACGAATCAAAATCTATAAAAAACGATGGTTACTTTATTCAATTGCAACAGCCGGTATAGAAAGGGAAACAGAAGCGAAAACTTTTGCGGCGCCTGGGCTAGCTAGAATCGCTAGAAACTGAAAAACGGCTCGCCAGCGGCAAAGACACTCAGTCCACGCGCACGCTGACATAACAACAATGCCGCCGACGCTGCAACCGCACTCGGTAGGTCCCGCCTCCCTTCTCCTTCAGTCAATTGCTGTTTGCAACTTCTGCGTGCTTTTCTCAAGCTTAATTTTATCTAATACAAAAAATTTCCTAGCGGCGATTTCAGTATATAGTTGGAGTAAAGCGCGCATTCAGGGATTTTCAAAATCATTATATTTGAAAGTTAAACCGATACTTGACAATTGGTGCGATGGCAAATCAATTTTAATGTTTACTAAATAAACAACTTATTGTTTAAAAAAAAAAAAAAAAAAAAAATGATGAACATATGACTTTTTAATACATAATAATATATTACAGTTCGTTTACTCAAAAATATAAAATTAAGGTAATGTTACGAAATAATTAATACATTAATAAAACATTAATAATTAAATTAAAAACAAATATTTTATTTAAAATAAAAAATATAAATACATGTATAAAAATGAATAACTAAGTAAAATATAATATTATTATTGGTCCTCCACAAAAAGTTATAATTTTATTACCACCTATAGATGATTTTGTACCGAACTGCCAATGTAAAGCATGCATCAAAAACTCATGTTGTTGTGTTCGAGTAGCAATTCCATGCTGTTCCTTCTGTTTTTGTCAAAAAAATGAAACTTGTAAAAATAAATTTGAATAATATTATATTTTACTTAGTTATGAATTTTTATTCATGTATTTATATTTAAATTAAATATTGATTTTTTGTTGGTTTAAACAATAAGTTGTTTATTTATTAAACATTCAAATTGATTTGCCATCGCACCAATTGTCAAGTATTGGTTTAACTTTCAAATATAATGATTTTGAAAATCCCTGAATGCGCGCATTACTCCAACTGTATACTGAAATAGCGCTAGGAAATATCGAAAAATTAGCTTTTGTTAAATAACGAAATAAATAGTTAATAACAGAAAACTTAAAATAATGCAAATGAATATGGTGGTTTTTATCTCAAAGAATAAGAGGAAACTTTCATTTTAAAAAAAGTTCATTTTTTTCAAAGTTATTATTAATCAAAGTTGCAAAAAAAACGTAAAAATCAAATTTCAAAAATTCATAACTTTTCAAATTGAGTTTATAGAGATTTTGCAAATAGACGTGTTCTTTAAAATGAGCTAAAGTTTTAGGAAAAAAATACTCCGGGGCAAAAAAAATATTTATTATTATTTGTTTAAACAATTGCATTTTAAACAATTTCTACCACTTTTTTCGAATTTTAACCTCGATATTCGGATTGTACGGGTCAAAATCTATAAGAAACAACTGTTTTTATCCGGGGACATATTGCATACGGGACGGTACCCAGCTCCTAGACTATATATACTGTAGGCGCTTGGCTCTCCGGCGTGCGCCGCGCCGTCGCCGCACCTCGAGCACAGGCTCTACTGTTGCCCGTTGTCTGCGCTCTCTACGTCTCTGTGGCAGCTAGCTATCTCTCTCTCTCCGCGGCTCTCGCGCTGCTGGGCTCGGCCGCTATAGATTCTAACTATACCTATAGCTTGCGGCTCGCTCGACCGGCCGAGTGTTTATGTTTCGCCGCGCTCCGACTTTCGTCGGCTTTGTTATTGTTGCGAGCTCGTATACGTTCCGATTATAAGCGCTTTTGAAAACTATATATATAACTCTCTCATGATACATATTCCTACTCTCTAAGGCCTAATATATTATTGATTAAATGTTAATCAACAATCAAATACCTCAACAGTAAGAGTAAAATTTCCAATTATCTTACGGTGCGATAAAATTTAAAAAACATTTTTATTCAGAGAATAATTAGAATATCGCTTAACTCTATAACCGAAAGTACGATTTACAACACGAAAAAACAATTCGGCGATGCGCAAAAAAGCCGTTAATTGGTTTATTTAGACGCAAAGAAACTAAAACGACAATCTCAAGTCAAAATCCATACGGGCTAGGATGATGAGCCTAAACGATTTTACAGTTTGCAGTTGTTTGACGTAATCAGAACACCATATTCCTCTGAAATATAATTAATTATAGTCTAATATAAAAAAATGTTATTATATTATACACATTTATTACTCTAGTGGAGTTGAAATTTTAATAATTTGAAAAATCATATTTTAGAATAGATAAATTACATAAAATAATTTTTTTAAATGAATATATTTTAATATAAAATTGCATTCTATGTGCATATTTGATTTTGCATAAATACATTATTGAAAAGTATATATAAAATTATATTTGAAAACATTTACGGGGAAAAATCGTAATTATTAAATTGCAAATTAAAAATACAAAGGTTTATGTCAAAAGTCAAATTCACAAATTTTTTACATGGATATTGGCGCGTGAATATATCGACGGCTGCGCGGAACAAGGTTGTATTTCAGCGCGCGGACGAAGAACGTTGTATCTCACCGCGCGGACGAAGAACGTCATATCTCACTGCGCAGATGAAGAACGTCGTATCTCAGCGCGCGGATAAAGAACATCGTATCTCACCACGCGGACGAAGAACGTCGTATCTCACCGCCCGGACGAAGAACGTCGTATCTCTCCGCGCGGATAAAATATCTCGGCGCGCGGACAAAAAACATCGTATCTCGCCGTATACTGGCCGTGTACGTCGCAAGAACGCCGAGATACGACGTTCATCGTCCGCGCGGTGAGATACGATATTCTTCATTCGCGCGGTGAGATACGATGTTCTTCGTCCGCGCGGTGAGATACGACGCTCTTCGTCCGCGCGCTGAGATACGACGTTCTTCATCCACGCGGTGAGATAGATACGACCTTGTTCCGCTCAGTCGTCGATATATTGAATAAATAAATTCATTGAACTAGGATTCGTTATGAAAAAATCTTTAAAACAAAAGTGATCATCGGGTGGGGAGAAGATTCTATCTCGGGAATCGCGTGAAAAGGTCCTATTCCAGACGAGCGCGTAAGAAGGTGGGACTCTACTGAGATAGGACCTTTTCACGCGCTCCGTTGAGATAGAACCTTCTTCTTCCCACCCGAGGAAATATCCTCAAATTATAAAAAATTATATAAAAAATTATAAAAAAATATAAATTTCTTCTTTTTTTCTACTTATATTTCTTACTTATTTTGTGCTCTTTATGTGTGCCAAGAAAAAATTCTGATTTCTTCGAAGAGGGGCGCATCGACATCAGGTTCTTTAGAAATGGGTCTGAAATTCTCAACGTTGGAGTGCAACGAAATAAAAAAAAAAAACATTTTTCTTCATGGTTATACTAATTAATATTAATTTTGTGTGTAGATTTAGTGTTTTATAAAATAAAATAACTTTCTAACAAAGGTTTAGATGAAATTTCCATTGTTTAATAACTTAAATTAATTGTAAGAAATTATTTCGTTGCATTCCAACGGTGCAAACTTCAGACCCATCTTTAGAACGTATTTTTAGAAACTTATAAAAACAAAAAATTTTTTTCATAACGGACAAATAGTATTTAATTTTAATTTTGATAAACATGCAGCATCGCGGAGATAATATTTTTGTTAATAGTAGGCACACCGTATCCAAAATCAAATTTACCGAAAATTTAACAAGAGTTGATAGCTTAAATAAATTGGTACAGCGTTTTTTACCATATTCTGGCAGTTTTTTAGCAACGTTTATAAGTATAAAATTGTCTTCAGTACGGAGGAAATATCTAAATTTAGGCCTCTTCTGATGTCCCATGAGCTTATCCTTGCATAATAGTAAGTTCTATGTAGTGGAACATGTTACTGGAAGTGGATTATATAAATATTTGCTTGACTTAGCTAAATATCTGAGAACCATAGATATGTCACAGTACTATAAAAGTTATTTCCCTCTTATGTCTCGATAAAAATAAAAAAATTTCTTTGAAGGCACATCTACAGGACAAAGTTTTTCTGAATGTTAAAAAAAGTATGTACAAGCTCAATTTAATAGTATCATTTTTCGTCGAAACTTATAAGTCAATTTTGCATTAATAAGAAGTTTCACTTTTTTTTAAATGACGAAACTTGGAAAAGATATTTAATTTTGAAGGCACATCTACTAGACAAACTTTCTTGTTCTTTAAGCCTTTCTGAATGCGAAAAAAATTATATACTTTTAAATCTAAAAATTAAAGATAATTTCGTCTTTTTTCTAAATGACGACACTTATAAATACTGGCATCTACCTTTTTGATCTTGCAAGAATAATTATCTACACTGAAATTATTACTTTAAAAGTTACAGTTTTCTAAGGAATAATCGTTATTACAATTATAACTTCCCATAATAATTTGTTGCAGGCGATAATTCAATAAATATCTGAAAATATAAAATATCAATATTTTTTAATCATCATATCAGCTTTACGTAATGCATATTGTAATTGAAGTAAATAAGTGAATAAGGAACATCAGTCATCCCATTTAATTTTTTATTTAAAAATTATAAGAAATACGTTAAGCTGATGTGATGATTGAAAAAAAATTGATATTTAATATTTTCAGATATTATTTGAATTATCGCTAGTAGCAAATTATTATAGGAAGTTATAATTGTAATAACGTTTATCACTTAGAAAACTGTAACTTTTAAAGTAATAATTTCAGTGTAGATAATTATTCTTGCAAAGATCAAATAGGTAGATGCCAATATTTATCGTCGATTAGAAAAAAGACAAAATTATTCTTAATTGTAGATTTCAAAGTAAATAATTTTGTTGACATTCAGAAAGGCTTAAGGAACAAGAAAACTTTGTCCTGCAGATGTGCCTTTAAAAAAATTTTTTAATTTTTTTCGAGAGGTAGGAGGGAAATAACTTTTATAGTACTGTGATACATCTATGGTTCTCACATATTTAGCTAAATATAAGTCAAGTAAATATTTATATAATCCACTTCCAGTAACATGTTCCACTACAGAGAACTCACTATAATGCAAGGATACGCTCGTGGGGCATCAGAATTTAGATATTTCCTCCGCGTACTCAAGACAATTTTATACTTATAAACGTTAATAAAAAAAACAGCCAGAATATGGTAAAAAAACGCTGTACCAACTTTTTTAGGCTATCAACTCTTGTCAAATTTTCGGTAAATGTGATTGGATACGATGTGCCTACTATTAACAAAAATATTATCTCCGCGACGCTGCATTTTTATAAAAATTAAAATTAAATACTATTAGTCCGTTATAAAAAAAACTTTTTTGTTTGTAAGAAACTATTGCATCTTGAAGAAAAATTGATTATATCACATAAAAACAGTAAGCAAATAGGTAAAACGTGTTTTTCTTGTCTTTATATATAAATGGGTCTGAAGTTTGCATCGTTGCATCGCATATATAAAGCAGTTGACAGAAAAAAAATTATACTTTAGGTACACATTGGTATTAGTAATTTTTTAAATAGGAAACTTGTGGAGGTTCGTTGCACACTCACGTTTATAAAATAATTTTCTTTACGAGTAACAAATACCAATACTTAGGGAATATCTTTGGAAATGATATAGGTATAGATAAGGATGCTAGCCTTTCCCCTGAAAATTTAATCAATACGTATTGACAAATGTCAGTAATTTTTTACTAGGGGTGCACGACTACTCGAAGATCCGAACTATTTGCTCTATAAACTCAACTCGGCGAACTCAAGTCGAATCAAATGTTTTACTTGATATATTGAGTAGTTAGAAATAGTTCGAGTAGTTCGAACTTTGATCGAGTGGTTTGAAATTATAGAACACTTCCAACTTCCAGTGCATAGTAGTGAATAAATTATAAAAGAATTATAAATAAAAAATTATAGATAATTATAAGTAATCTTAGGATAATTATAATTATTATCGCTAAGTAGTAGCTAAATCCAAAAACAAATTACATTCAGCTAATTAAGTATATAATATTATAAGTTACTAAGAGAGCTAGCTGGTTCTATCTAGATCGAACTACTTAATTCGAGTAGCTCGACTTCATTCGAGTAGTTCGAGTTGGTCCGAGTAGTTCAATCTGACTCGAGCAGTTCGAAGTATAATGTACTCGATTCAAGTTCGAAGAAAAAGCTCGATACAGTTCAAACACGCCAAGCCGAGTACTTGTACACCCCTACTTTTTAGCCGTACTAGATTCTAAAGCAGAGCGTGCTACGCGCGCCTGAACACGAACCTATCTTACCTACTGAATTCGCAAATGAAATTTTTTGACAACGCTCTGAAGTTGGCTCTGTAAGCTTCAATTCGATAATAATCACTATCACCTTTTTACAATAGGAACTAGATTCTAAAACAGAGCGCGCTACGCTTGCCTGCACGCTAACCTATCTTGTTTGTATTGTTTGCAGATTTGTCACTGAATTTTACAAACAAATGCATATAACTTTGCAGGTTTTGAAAATTTTTCAATTTTGATATCGGCGACTTCCCCTGAAATTTAAAAAGGAAGAAAATGAGACCTTGCAAATTAAAATTGAATGAAAAACAAAAAAGATTTGTATTTGATATTGATTTTTTTTTTAATGTACAAAACATACTTATGCAAAATTGGAAATTCTCTAACAAAAATATTTTCCGTTATGTTCAGAACTCTGCTTCGTGTCATATTAATTTTCAGATTCGAATGTGTAAATGAATTTTTGTAAAAAATGTTCATAGCTTTAGGTCTACTAGACCGCTGGAGCCACCTTAAAAAATTTTCATAGCACACCGACCTACCAGGGCTCAAATTAAAGTTTTTGGCAAACAAAAAAGTTAAACAAATTGTGCAACGATCGTAAGTGGGCCCCTGTTCATATTAATAAATATATCAAGTGAAAGAGGACACGAAAAACATAAAAAATGACTGATTATTGACCGTTTTTTTATTTTGAGTCGATTTGGTTCATAATTTTTTTACAGGGAGTTTTTATGCTCAAAAAGTAATTCCAGCTTTAAAAAGTTTGGAAATGCCAGACGCCGCGGAATCAGATTTTTTTTTTTGTCACGACCCCTATATAATCAGCTGTTTGGGGGTTTTCCGGGGAGTCGATTTGGTTCGTAATTTTTTTATAGGGAGTTCTTATGCTCAAAAAGTAATTCCAGCATTAAAAAGTTTGGAAATGCAAGACACCGAGCAGTGAGAATTTTTTTTTCCGTCACAACCCCTATATATCTGATTATATAATAAGCTGTTTGGGGATTTTCCGGGGAGTCGATTTGGTTCGTAATTTTTTTACGAGTAGTTTGTGTGCTCATAAAATAATTTCGGCGATAAAAAGTTTGGAAATGCCAAGCGCCGCTGAGAGAGAATTTTTTTTCCGTCACGACTCCTATATAATTAGCTGTTTGGGGGTTTTCCGGGGAGTCAATTTGGTTCGTAATTTTTCTATAGGGAGTTGTTATGCTCAAAAAGTAATTCCAGCATTAAAAAGTTTGGAAATGCCAGACACCGAGCAGTGAGAATTTTTTTTTCGTCACGACCCCTATATATCTGACTATGTAATCAGCTGTTTGGGGGTTTTCGGGGAAGTCGATTTGGTTCGTAATTTTTTTACAGGTACATTGTGTGCTCATAAAATAATTTCAGCAATGAAAAGGTTGGAAATGCCAAACGCCGCTGAGAGAGAATTTTTTTTCCGTCACGACCCCTATATAGTCAAGCTGTTTGGGGGTTTTCCGGGGAGTCGATTTGGTTCGTAATTTTTTTATAGGGAGTTCTTATGCTCAAAAAGTAATTCCAGCATTAAAAAGTTTGGAAATGCCAGACACCGAGCAGTGAGAATTTTTTTTCCGTCACGACCCCTATATATCTAATTATGTAATCAGCTGTTTGGGGGTTTTCCAGGGAGTCGATTTGGTTCGTAATTTTTTTACGAGTAGTTTGTGTGCTCAAAAAATAATTTCGGCGATAAAAAGTTTGGAAATGCCAAGCGTCGCTGAGAGAGAATTTTTTTTTCCGTCACGACCCCTATATAATTAGTTGTTTGGGGGTTTTCCGGGGAGTCAATTTGGTTCGTAATTTTTCTATAGGGAGTTCTTATGCTCAAAAAGTAATTCCAGCATTAAAAAGTTTGGAAATGCCAGACACCGAGCAGTGAGAATTTTTTTTCCGTCACGACCCCTATATATCTGATTATATAATCGGCTGTTTGGGGGTTTTCCGGGGAGTCGATTTGGTTCATAATTTTTTTACGAGTAGTTTGTGTGCTCATAAAATAATTTCAGCGATAAAAGGTTTGGAAATGCCAAACGTCGCTGAGAGAGAATTTTTCTTCGGTCACGTCCCCTATATACCTGAATATATAATCAGCTGTTTGGGGGGTTTCCGGGGAGTCGATTTGGTTCGTAATTTTTTTACGAGTAGTTTGTGTGCTCATAAAATAATTCCAGCAATAAAAAGTTTGGAAATGCTAAACGCCGCTGAGAGAGAATTTTTTTTCGGTCACAACCCCTATATATCTGATTATATAATCAGCTGTTTAGGGGGTTTCCGGGGAGTCGATTTGGTTCGTAATTTTTTTACAGGGAGTTTTTATGCTCGAAAGGTAATTCCAGCTTTAAAAAGTTTGGAAATGCCAGACACCGAGCAGTGAGAATTTTTTTTACGTCACGACCGCTATATATCTGATTATATAATCAGCTGTTTGGGGGTTTTCCGGGAAGTCGATTTGGTTCATAATTTTTTTACGAGTAGTTTGTGTGCTCATAAAATAATTTCAGCGATAAAAAGTTTGGAAATGCCAAACGTCGCTGAGAGAGAATTTTTCTTCGGTCACGTCCCCTATATACCTGAATATATAATCAGCTGTTTGGGGGGTTTCCGGGGAGTCGATTTGGTTCGTAATTTTTTTACGAGTAGTTTGTGTGCCCATAAAATAATTTCAGCGATAAAAAGTTTGAAAATGCCAAACGTCGCTGAGAGAGAATTTTTCTTCGGCCACGTCCCCTATATACCTGAATATATAATCGGCTGTTTGGGGGGTTTCCGGGGAGTCGATTTGGTTCGTAATTTTTTTACGAATAGTTTGTGTGCTCATAAAATAATTCCAGCAATAAAAAGTTTGGAAATGCTAAACGCCGCTGAGAGAGAATTTTTTTTCGGTCACAACCCCTATATATCTGATTATATAATCAGCTGTTTAGGGGGTTTCCGGGGAGTCGATTTGGTTCGTAATTTTTTTACAGGGAGTTTTTATGCTCAAAAGGTAATTCCAGCTTTAAAAAGTTTGGAAATGCCAGACACCGAGCAGTGAGAATTTTTTTTACGTCACGACTGCTATATATCTGATTATATAATCAGCTGTTTGGGGGTTTTCCGGGTAGTCGATTTGGTTCATAATTTTTTTACGAGTAGTTTGTGTGCTCATAAAATAATTTCAGCGATAAAAAGTTTGGAAATGCCAAACGTCGCTGAGAGAGAATTTTTCTTCGGTCACGTCCCCTATATACCTGAATATATAATCAGCTGTTTGGGGGGTTTTCGGGGAGTCGATTTGGTTCGTAATTTTTTTACGAGTAGTTTGTGTGCTCATAAAATAATTCCAGCGATAAAAAGTTTGGAAATGCTAAACGCCGCTGAGAGAGAATTTTTTTTCGGTCACAACCCCTATATATCTGATTATATAATCATCTGTTTGGGGGTTTTCCGGGGAGTCGATTTGGTTGCTAATTTTTTTATAGGGAGTTCTTATGCTCAAAAAGTAATTCCAGCATTAAAAAGTTTGGAAATGCCAGACACCGAGCAGTGAGAATTTTTTTTCCGTCACGACCCCTATATATCTAATTATGTAATCAGCTGTTTGGGGGTTTTCCAGGGAGTCGATTTGGTTCGTAATTATTTTACGAGTAGTTTGTGTGCTCATAAAATAATTTCGGCGATAAAAAGTTTGGAAATGCCAAGCGCCGCCGAGTGAGAATTTTTTTTCTTGCAAATACGCTGTTATTATCAACTTTTTGGGCCCATTTGGAAATGTTCCGGGGAGTTTATTTTCTTCTTAATTTTTCTACATGTAGCTTGTGTTCCTAGAAAGTAATTTCCACGATAAAAAGTTTGGAAATGCCCAAAGCCGCTGAGGGAGAATTTTTTTTTCTTACAAACACGCTGTTTGTCACCTTTTTGGGCCCGTTTGGAAATGTTCCGGGGAGTTTATTTTCTTCTTAATTTTTTTACATGTAGCTCGTGCTGCTAGAAAGTAATGTTCGCCATAAAAAGTTTGGAAATGCCCAAAGCCGCCGAGTGAGAACTTTTTTTCCTGCAAATACGCTGTATTATCAACTTTTTGGGCCCGTTTGGAAATATTCCGGGGAGTTTATTTTCTTCTTAATTTTTTTACATGTAGCTTGTGTTGCTAGAAAGTAATTTCCACGATAAAAAGTTTGGAAATGCCCAAAGCCGCTGAGGGAGAATTTTTTTTTCTTACAAACACGCTGTTTGTCACCTTTTTGGGCCCGTTTGGAAATGTTCCGGGGAGTTTATTTTCTACTTAATTTTTTTACATGTAGCTTGTGCTGCTAGAAAGTAATGTTCGCGATAAAAAGTTTGGAAATGCCCAAAGCCGCCGAGTGAGAATTTTTTTTCCTGCAAATACGCTGTATTATCAAATTTTTGGGCCCGTTTGGAAATATTCCGGGGAGTTTATTTTCTTCTTAATTTTTTTACATGTAGCTTGTGTCGCTAGAAAGTAATTTCCACGATAAAAAGTTTGGAAATGCCCAAAGCCGCTGAGGGAGAATTTTTATTTCTTACAAACACGCTGTTTGTCACCTTTTTGGGCCCGTTTGGAAATGTTCCGGGGAGTTTATTTTCTTCTTCATTTTTTTACATGTAGCTTGTGCTGCTAGAAAGTAATGTTCGCGATAAAAAGTTTGGAAATGCCCAAAGCCGCCGAGTGAGAATTTTTTTTCCTGCAAATACGCTGTATTATCAACTTTTTGGGCCCGTTTGGAAATTTTCCGGGAGTTTATTTTCTTCTTAATTTTTTTACATGTAGCTTGTGTTGCTAGAAAGTAATTTCCACGATAAAAAGTTTGGAAATGCCCAAAGCCGCTGAGGGAGAATTTTTTTTTCTTACAAACACGCTGTTTGTCACCTTTTTGGGCCCGTTTGGAAATGTTCTGGGGAGTTTATTTTCTTCTTAATTTTTTTTCATGTAGCTTGTGCTGCTAGAAAGTAATGTTCGCGATAAAAAGTTTGGAAATGCCCAAAGCCGCCGAGTGAGATTTTTTTTTCCTGCAAATACGCTGTATTATCAACTTTTTGGGCCCGTTTGGAAATGTTCCGGGGAGTTTATTTTCTTCTTAATTTTTTTACATGTAGCTTGTGTCGCTAGAAAGTAATTTCCACGATAAAAAGTTTGGAAATGCCCAAAGCCGCTGAGGGAGAATTTTTATTTCTTACAAACACGCTGTTTGTCACCTTTTTGGGCCCGTTTGGAAATGTTCCGGGGAGTTTATTTTCTTCTTCATTTTTTTACATGTAGCTTGTGCTGCTAGAAAGTAATGTTCGCGATAAAAAGTTTGGAAATGCCCAAAGCCGCCGAGTGAGAATTTTTTTTCCTGCAAATACGCTGTATTATCAACTTTTTGGGCCCGTTTGGAAATGTTCCGGGGAGTTTATTTTCTTCTTAATTTTTTTACATGTAGCTTGTGTTGCTAGAAAGTAATTTCCACGATAAAAAGTTTGGAAATGCCCAAAGCCGCTGAGGGAGAATTTTTTTTCTTACAAACACGCTGTTTGTCACCTTTTTGGGCCCGTTTGGAAATGTTCCGGGAGTTTATTTTCTTCTTAATTTTTTTCATGTAGCTTGTGCTGCTAGAAAGTAATGTTCGCGATAAAAAGTTTGGAAATGCCCAAAGCCGCCGAGTGAGAATTTTTTTTCCTGCAAATACGCTGTATTATCAACTTTTTGGGCCCGTTTGGAAATGTTCCGGGGAGTTTATTTTCTTCTTGATTTTTTTACATGTAGCTTGTGTTGCTAGAAAGTAATTTCCATGATAAAAAGTTTGGAAATGCCCAAAGCCGCTGAGGGAGAATTTTTTCTTACAAACACGCTGTTTGTCACCTTTTTGGGCCCGTTTGGAAATGTTCCGGGAAGTTTATTTTCTTCTTAATTTTTTTACATGTAGCTTGTGCTGCTAGAAAGTAATGTTCGCGATAAAAAGTTTGGAAATGCCCAAAGCCGCCGAGTGAGAATTTTTTTTCCTGCAAATACGCTGTATTATCAACTTTTTGGGCCCGTTTGGAAATGTTCCGGGGAGTTTATTTTCTTCTTGATTTTTTTACATGTAGCTTGTGTTGCTAGAAAGTAATTTCCACGATAAAAAGTTTGGAAATGCCCAAAGCCGCTGAGGGAGAATTTTTTTTTCTTACAAACACGCTGTTTGTCACCTTTTTGGGCCCGTTTGGAAATGTTCCGTGTAGTTTATTTTGTTCTTAATTTTTTTCATGTAGCTTGTGTTCCTAGAAAGTAATTTCCACGATAAAAAGTTTGGAAATGCCCAAAGCCGCCGAGTGAGAATTTTTTTTCCTGCAAATACGCTGTATTATCAACTTTTTGGGCCCGTTTGGAAATGTTCCGGGGAGTTTATTTTCTTCTTAATTTTTTTACATGTAGCTTGTGTCGCTAGAAAGTAATTTCCACGATAAAAAGTTTGGAAATGCCCAAAGCCGCTGAGGGAGAATTTTTTTTCTTACAAACACGCTGTTTGTCACCTTTTTGGGCCCGTTTGGAAATGTTCCGGGGAGTTTATTTTCTTCTTAATTTTTTTACATGTAGCTTGTGCTGCTAGAAAGTAATGTTCGCGATAAAATGTTTGGAAATGCCTAAAGCCGCTGAGGGAGAATTTTTTTTTCTTACAAACACGCTGTTTGGCACCTTTTTGGGCCCGTTTGGAAATGTTCCGGGGAGTTTATTTTTTTCTTCATTTTTTTACATGTAGCTTGTGCTGCTAGAAAGTAATGTTCGCGATAAAAAGTTTGGAAATGCCCAAAGCCGCCGAGTGAGAATTTTTTTTCCTGCAAATACGCTGTATTATCAACTTTTTGGGCCCGTTTGGAAATGTTCCGGGGAGTTTATTTTCTTCTTGATTTTTTTACATGTAGCTTGTGTTGCTAGAAAGTAATTTCCACGATAAAAAGTTTGGAAATGCCCAAAGCCGCCGAGTGAGAATTTTTTTTCCTGCAAATACGCTGTATTATCAACTTTTTGGGCCCGTTTGGAAATATTCCGGGGAGTTTATTTTCTTCTTAATTTTTCTACATGTAGCTTGTGTTCCTAGAAAGTAATTTCCACGATAAAAAGTTTGGAAATGCCCAAAGCCGCTGAGGGAGAATTTTTTTTTCTTACAAACACGCTGTTTGTCACCTTTTTGGGCCCGTTTGGAAATGTTCCGGGGAGTTTATTTTCTTCTTAATTTTTTTACATGTAGCTTGTGCTGCTAGAAAGTAATGTTCGCGATAAAAAGTTTGGAAATGCCCAAAGCCGCCGAGTGAGAATTTTTTTTCCTGCAAATACGCTGTATTATCAACTTTTTGGGCCCGTTTGGAAATGTTCCGGGGAGTTTATTTTCTTCTTGATTTTTTTACATGTAGCTTGTGTTGCTAGAAAGTAATTTCCACGATAAAACGTTTGGAAATGCCCAAAGCCGCTGAGGGAGAATTTTTTTTTCTTACAAACACGCTGTTTGTCACCTTTTTGGGCCCGTTTGGAAATGTTCCGGGGAATTTATTTTCTTCTTAATTTTTTTACATGTAACTTGTGCTGCTAGAAAGTAATGTTCGCGATAAAAAGTTTGGAAATGCCCAAAGCCGCCGAGTGAGAATTTTTTTTCCTGCAAATACGCTGTATTATCAACTTTTTGGGCCCGTTTGAAAATGTTCCGGGGAGTTTATTTTCTTCTTAATTTTTTTACATGTAGCTTGTGTTGCTAGAAAGTAATTTCCATGATAAAAAGTTTGGAAATGCCCAAAGCCGCTGAGGGAGAATTTTTTTTTCTTACAAACACGCTGTTTGTCACCTTTTTGGGCCCGTTTGGTAATGTTCCGGGGAGTTTATTTTCTTCTTAATTTTTTTACATGTAGCTTGTGCTGCTAGAAAGTAATGTTCGCGATAAAAAGTTTGGAAATGCCCAAAGCCGCCGAGTGAGAATTTTTTTTCCTGCAAATACGCTGTATTATCAACTTTTTGGGCCCGTTTGGAAATGTTCCGGGGAGTTTATTTTCTTCTTAATTTTTTTACATGTAGCTTGTGTTGCTAGAAAGTAATTTCCACGATAAAAAGTTTGGAAATGCCCAAAGCCGCTGAGGGAGAATTTTTTTTCTTACAAACACGATGTTTGTCACCTTTTTGGGCCCGTTTGGAAATGTTTCGGGGAGTTTATTTTCTTCTTAATTTTTTTACATGTAGCTTGTGTTCCTAGAAAGTAATTTCTACAATAAAAAGTTTGGAAAATCTCAAAGCCGCCGAGGGAGAATTTTTTTTTATTGCATTTTTACATCTACCCTGTATAATCACCCGTTTGGGGTGGTTTGGGGGTGGGGATAATTTGATATCGGTTTATATCAATTATTTTTGATGAATTCTTGTGTTATTTACAATATCTGGTGTCATTCTCCCTGAGAAATTTGATTTTAGAAAAATGGAATTTTCGTTCTCTTAGGTTGTCTTACGAATTCCGTGTTAGGGGTGGGGGGTAGTTTGGAATTGATTTATTTTGATCAATTTTCATGTATTCTTCCATTATTGCAGTATATTATGCTATTCATGTGGAAAAAAGGTGTTTTTCGAAAATCGAATTTTCGTTGGATCGCAACGTTGCAAACTTCAAACCCATCTAGGCTGATTATTACTTTGCCCGCCTTCCCGCTGCCTGTTCTCCCAATTATTCTTTTTCTTGGGCTTCTTGAACGACTGTGGGTTTGGCGTTTGCCCACTATTTCCGTCGGTGCCTTTCTTTGTCAAGCTTGACAAACACTCGGCCATCACTCGACGGAACATAGCCTCGAGGCTTTCTCGAGGCTCCTGCTGTTGTTGCCCCATCGCCGCCACTCCTGGATTCTGCTTTTTCCGCTGATCCGTGGTTGGCTCTGTAGGTACGTAGGCAAACTCTGGCAAGTAAGTGCGCTCTGGCGGTGGTGGCGAGTGATACACCTTATCTGCCGCGAGCGCTAATTCGGCCTCCCGGGCAAAATCCAGGAGCCCTCGGTAATCCGTAATTTGATTATGCATCACCATTTTTTGTAGTTCTGGCCGCATGTTCCGGTGCAACATGTCCAATTGTTGGGGCATGCTAGGCACCGGAACTAACTTGAGAATCAAGTCTTGCAGATTCACTACGTAATCTCTCGTGAGTTCGTTTCTGCCTTGAGTCCTTGCGTTTATCTCCGCTAGGATTCGCTGTTGATGGCCCCTGTCACCGCCATACATGTGTATTATGGCCTCTTGGAAGTCTTGCCAAGATCGCCACGTATGACGGTTACTCTTATACCAGGTGGCCGCTACTCCACTCAGGAGCTCTGACAATGACGAGAGTACTTCGTCGTACGTCAGATTTGCTAGAGCTCGACATTCCTCTACTCTCGTGAGGAATAACTCGACGCTCTGCTCCTTCAAGGACCCAGAGAACTTGATGTGCCATTTCCTTACGATTTGGCCAACATCACGGTTCGTCTGTTGAGGCACGTACGTCTGCCTCGTAGACTGGTCCAGTGTAGCGCTCACCCCCGCCTGACGCTGTGTAGGATTTCTTCCGCTATTCCTCCTAGCGTCCCTTGGCGATTCAGTATTGGGGCTGCTGCTGTCAAAGTTCACATATGTGAACGTGTCCTGAAAGTTCACATGTTGTGATCCTCGTCCCCTGCCCGCACTCGGTATTTGGACTCCCTCCAAGTGCGTGCTTGAGGGTCGGTGTCGAGCTTCTTGGAGTATTCGCACACTCTCTTTGAGCTCTTCCACCTCTTTGACGAGTCTATGGATCACCGACAGCAGCTGTTCTGAGACTACGTTATCTCCCACAGCAATCCCTGCGGTACGCTGTTCCCCCGCACTTGGCCATTCAAAACTCTGTGGCTGCGGTGGACTTCACGTTTGCTGCCAGAACGCGTGCTGCCCATTTTGTGCCGACAACGACTCTTGTTCTTGACTCCGCCGGAATTGTCGTTGCCTGCGCTGCTCTTCTAGCAACGCCTGCTGTCGCTGCTGCTCTTGATGCTTTCGCTGTTGCTGCCGCTGCTGCTCCTGCTGTTGTTGCTGTTGCTGCCGTCGCTGCTGCTCCATCTGCTGCTGCTGTTGCATTTGTTGCTGCTGCATTTGCTGCTGCTGCATTTGCTGCTGTTGCAGTTGCTGCTGCTGCATTTGCTGCTGCTGCATTTGCTGCTGCTGCAGTTGTTGCTGTTGAAGCTGTTGCTGTTGGAGCTGTCCCTCGGCTTCGGCTGGAGATGTCCCGGTGGGTGCTGCAGAGCTCAATATCTCTGTCCCGGAACCCTCCTGGCCGTTTGCCTCATCCGCTGGCTCCACCACTGCATTATGTGCTTGTTGTGGAGCGTTCATCCTCCGAGACTCCGAGAGTTTTTGCATCACTATCGGGTCATCAAGGAGCGTAATGAACGGGTGCGGTTGGTCTGGATCAGTATTGGGATCCACAATAGTCGACCCGACTTGTTCATCAACGTTAAGTCGATGAACGCCCTTCGGGACTGCTCGCGTTTAGCAAACGCTTGCTTCTCCGACAGCTCCGGCTCTGGCACAAAATCGGCGGCACTGTAATCGCCCATAAGCCACTTGATCGTTGTCAGCATATTCACTGATTGCAGATCTGACTGCTGCAGACCAAGGGCTTGCATGGCCTCGATAATTTCCTCTTCGGGCTGTGTATACGCCCAATTGAGTATCGCAGATTCCGCAAATTGCGACGATCGGGCCATGGTGTCAATTGGCTGTGCGCTTCCCCACGAACTTATTTTACTAGCGCGAGTAGTATCCGGATTGATGGCAGAGAGAGTTTGCCTTTTCAACCCGTGAGCTAGCTTTTTCAATGCGACCCCGGGTTACTTTCTAAGAGCTACGGCGGTTGCTCTTAACCTCGATAATGCACGAGGATTTCCCGTATGCGGCTCTAAAAAAAAAATAAAAGCTATTTCTGTAAGTAATTACGATTTGTAATTAATTACGCTCCACTACTCGCACTTGTAATTTTAAAATAAATATATGTGAAAAAAAAAATATATATATATGTGTCAAAACGGACAATATCACCAAAAACACAAAAAATAAATACAATTTTCACCTAAAAAAAATAAAAACAATTAAGTTCGAGGGGATTTTTGCGCTCGAGTTTTTACTCGGGCGCACAGTCAACTTTTTGTTCCGAGAGTGCTTGCCGACTTTCTCTCGATCTTCTTCTAACTGCGCGATAAAAGAAAAAAAAAAAATTTTATTTTTCGTCCAAAAAAAATAATTCGTATCGGAAATACGAGAGGACGAGAAGAAAAAAAAAATTTTCGAGACGAGAAAAAAAATTAATTAAAAAAATTAATTATCGCTAAAAAAAATTTTGTCGTTAAAAAATTAATTGTTATTAAAAAACTTTAATTGTTAACAATAATTCCTCAACGCTCCAAAAATTCCGCGATCAATATCTCTCCTCGTCGGCACACTAGGTCGAGGGTTATTGGCTATCGCACGCCTAACCTCTCGACCGCAGTCTCGCAACAGCACGGCTGTGTCACGCACACGCACACACGCGCCTACGAGCTGCGGCACGAAGAGCCTTTGTTTGCAGCTTACGCTCAGCTACGCTGCTGAGCTTCTTCGCGCCAAGCTTCGCCGCGAATCACGTACGCGTCGCAGGTCCTTCTCCACCCCCAAACGTTGTGGCGCCAGTTGTAACGGGATGGCTAGTGGGGAAAATCCCAACAAGCCACAGGCCAGCGATGCCCTAGAACACGGTGCCGCGGGTGTCAGACTAAAATGACTTGCCCGGGGATCTGCTCCTGGAATCCCGAAAACAACGCGAAGATCGCACACGAACTTCGCTTTCCAACTAATTGGATCGCTGAGTGAAAAGCGCGCGCTCGAAGAGTAAAGCGCGCGGCCGCTATGCTCAGATATGAAAACGACCGGCGGAGTCGTTTTCCCGCGGAGGCGGCGGTATCCGGGAGAAGAACAGGTTGTAAAGAACAACGCGACGAGTAACTAGATATCACAATATATTTACTATTACTAATCTCTACAAGCACAACGCCTGTGCTGATTATAGCAAAGAGTTATTTCGCGCGCGACCGTTAACATTCAAACGCGCGAACTACACGGCGCGCGGCGAAGCTGCTATTCTCGCGCGCGGTGTTAAAGTACGGCAGGCTGACACACACCCGCACGTACACGGCACAGAAAGCTTGCACGGGGCGATTTCCGTGCGAGCCTTTACAATAAACCCGCGAGAGGAGAGTAGAAAACTTACGTTAGGAAGGAGCAGCCGGTGCACTCGACTCTCTCTCTCGCTCCCTGTCGTTCGCACAGCAGTTGCGCTCTCTCTCTCTCTCTCTCTTGCTCGCTGTATTGGGTCGGCAGGCGGGCTGGCTGCCGGCTCCTTGCTCGCAGTCTAGTTCTGCTCGTGGCACACGCTACGCGGTATCGCTCTCTCTCTGTCTCTCTTGTGTGCGCCTCCACTATTTGCGGCGCCTCCACTACACTCGCGAGGTCTCACAAAACGATAGGACGGCGCGGACAAGTAAACTCACGAAGACACGAAGGAGATCCTACTTGCGCGACGGCAGACACAAAGATGGCTCCCTTTTCTCGCGGGAACCAGTTAGCAGCTTCGCGACGGATGACGGGCATTTTACGCGTCGCGAGACCGATTCGCTACGCGCGGCGCGCCTCGATTCGGCTGCGCAGGAGTTGCGCGCGCGCGCTCACTACCTTCGCGCGGTAGATTAGAATCGCGGCTAGACACGCGTTACAGTATATATATGTGTGTGTGTGTGTGTGTGTGTGTGTGTGTATATATATATATATGTATGTATGTATGTATGTATATACATATATGTATATGTATATATATATATATATATATATATATATATATATACACACACACACACACACACACACACACACACACACACACACACACACACACACACACACACACACACACACACACACACACACACACACACACACACACATACACACACACACATACATGCATATATATATATATATATATATATATATATATAATAAGCACTTATCTAACTAATAAAAGTTATTTTCTCCGTTGATTGATACACATAATTCTTCTCATAATTAGTTGATTGCTTGAGATCTTTGAATTATATTATTATTAACTAACTCACTAAGTGATAACATTTGTATATAAAAATACTGACATGTTATATGTAAGGTTAGGCGTCGACCAGATACGGGTGTGTATACGTACTATATATATATACACACACACACACACACACACACACACACACACACACACACACACACACACACACACACACACACACACACACACACACACACAGACACACACACACACACACACACACACACACACACACACACACACAGACACACACACACACACTCACACACACACACACACACACACACACACACTCACACACACAAGCGTAAAATAGACGACAACCGGAAGTGTCGTAAGAGCTGCAAACCGGATATCTGAACAAGGAGAAGAAAAGTTCGGAAAGGAAACAGCACATAAAAAAATTCAGCTCTCTATATCTTTTGAACGAGATAATATTTTTGAATAAAATCTTTTGATTTGAGTAGAGTAATGAAATGGCTTTCGATTAAGAGGGTTATGTTATATAGTAAAAACTAACGCAATATACGCAAAAGCGCATTGAATTTTTCGTACACCCATTTCAATGTATATGTAGCACGGGTCGCTCCTTTTAGGCTTCTTCTATAACTTGGCTTCGGAGCGCTCCCGCGCTCCTTGATATATATATATATATATAATTATATATAAATTATATATGATTTGATATAAATTTTTTTTACCCGGGACCGTACTTATGTATACATAATTACATAGAGACATATTTCGTATATATTTATATACAGTTCTATATGATGATATATAAACATGTATAAGTATATATAAGTATATATGAATCATTTTTGCGCGGGAAGTATAAAAAAATCCTACATACCAGAAAATTTAAAAGAAAACGCGTTTTGAAATATTTGATATTTTCATATAGTCATGTATGGCTATAAATTAGCATATATGAGCATATTATATACTTATGTAAGGTAAATATTATCATATATGATCATAGATACAAATGTGCGATTGCAGTCTCGAGAATTTTCATATATTGTCTCGAATATATAATTATGCGAAAAAGTGCAAAAAAATGCCAAAAAATACGAAAAAGTTCGAAAAAGTGCGAAAATGTTCGATAAAGTTCGAGAAAGTTCGAGAAAGTTCGAAAAAGTGCGAAAAATTGCGATAAGTGCGAAAAAGTGCGAAAAGCTACTAAAACGTACGAAAAGGTACTAAAAAGTACTAAACAATTCGAAAAAGTACTAAACAGTACGAAAAAGTGCTAAACAGTACGAAAAAGTTCAATCAGGGGTAGAGGAAGGGGGAAAATACTTATACACACCCCCTTCCCCCCTGATTGTTATGTCTTTAACTTTCTTGTACTTTTTTGTAGATTTTATTCTGTACAATCTCAGAAATAACGCTTATATACACACACACATATATATGGTTAGATATTACATTTAACCTTATATAAGCATATATGATTACATATAAATTATATATAATTATATATAACTTTTTTTACCCTGGAATATATTCAATTTTATATAACTTATATAGTTATATATGAATTATATATTTCAATATATGATCATATATGAGTATGTATTAATTTTATATAACTAAAATACAATTGTATATTAATTATATGTATATATAATGATATATAACTTTTATTACGCGAGTTTGATGAGAAAGTGCGAGGTTAACGCTCGTCACATAGTTTGTATGTTGATAAAAAAAACCGCTACCAATTCATTGGCACGTAGCTTCCTCAAACTTGATTTACTGATTCCTTTAATTAATTTTTACTTCCAATATTTAAAATTTCATACTTTATTTTGTACGATGTAAACGGCTTAAAATCGTTTTTATAAATCTAACAACTCGTCAGGAGTTGATTTTACACGAGAATATTAAATAGTAAAATTTTTTGTTTTAATATTATCCACAACTTTTGTATTTAACATTTTCGTGTAAAATCAAATCCAATCAAGTTATAGCCAAAAATCGCCCATTTTATTTATAACTCCTCAAATATTTTAAATATAAAAGTTGTCGATAATATTGACATAAAACTTTTTCCCATTTAACATATTTCTGTTAAGTTAAATCCTATCAAGTTATATAAAAAAAATAAGAAGGTTCTACTTTATTTTTACTCTTTCATACATAGAGCCATCCTCAATACATTTTAAAAAAAAGGATGCCAATTACTTGATGCCAGATCTCTATACTCATTTTTTTTGTATATGTATATATATCTTTGAAATTTAAGGACCAATCATTTTGCCCGAATAACTCGACCGAAAACTATCCAAAATCCACCTCTACGAGGAATTTTGAAGCGCTTAAGTCAATTTTTACTCCCGCAATAGTTGGACATACCAAACTCATTTTTTTCATTTTTCAATGTTTACGTTTTTATTGATAACAAAAGAACCGTAATAGCTAGACAAATAATTTTTTTAGAAAATATAGGTCTTGAAATTCTCTTTCGAATGCCGCCCACCCGATTCAAATACATAAAGCCGTTCTCGAGAAATTACGATTTCAAAAAAAAGTGAAAAAAATTTTAACCTCAAATATCTCCGAAATTTATGGATCAATCCTTTTGCCCAAAGAACTCAATCGATTGTGATACAAAATGTACCACTAAAAAAATTTCAAACTGATTAAGCCAATTTTACTCTAGTTATTGAACGACAAAAAAAACACTTTTTTTTATAAATTATTTTTTTCTCCAAAAATAATGAATAAAAAAACCTAAAAATTTAGTAAGTTATAGTACTCAGTATTCTTTATAACCAAAAAAATATTCATGTTAATATCTTTTTTTTAATTTTGAAATATAACCTATTTACTAAAAATGACGTTTTCATGAATAACTTATGACGAAATATAGCTAACGGCTTTTTTTTTTTTTTTAAATTGTAGAAAATTTTATTCTGCATACAGAGAATTTATCGTATATAAATAATATTTGTTCTAAATATAAAAAAAATTGAAAATAACAATTTTGAAAATTTAAAAATGGCGATAAAAAACAAAAAAATCGATTTTGACAAAAATAAAATATTGACCCCAATTGTTGAAGCAAAATCTGAAAAAATGATCACTCTCTCGTTAAAATCGGTTGAGTAGATCATAAGATATCAGAGTATACGGACATACATATACACACACACACACACACACACATCCATACGGACATTTTCTAAAAATGGTGTATTTCGATTCCAAATTTTCTATACAACATTCCTAAGACATTATCTCACAAACTTTTTTTTTACTATCACAAAGCTTCCTCTAGGAGGAAGCAAAAAAAAAAAAATTAAAATTTGGGCTCGTGCGATCTATTCTAAATTGTCTTACCTTTAATTTAAAAACAAATTCATTCAAATTGATGAAGAATTGGAGGCTCTAGTCTATTTTGTCCATCAAAAATCCAAATCCCAACACTGTGCGGCGCTCGGCTCGGCGAGAAGACGGAAGCCGCGAGGCGACGCCGTGAAGCGGCCATCTTGGCTCGCTGCGCGCGCACCAACACGTACTCGTTCCCGCGCGAACCTGTTCCGCACATATGCCGATTCCGGGAATCCGTCAAATTCCCCCTCGTGTTTCCTCGAAATTTTACACGTTTCGACTCGCGCCTTTCACATCTCACTTTCCGCGCGTCTCTCTTTTGGCGTCTGTTTAATTTAGGCCGATTCACTTTCGCACTTCACTTTTCTCGCGCCCAATGTAACTTTCAATTACGTACCTTTACCGGCCCCCTCGCCTGATTCTCCAGCAGCCATTTTCGCCTTGACTAACTGCTCTCGTGCACGCTCCTGCAACCGCGCAGATCAGTCGCTGCCTCTTCTGGTGCGGCTTTGTGCAGTAAGATGCAAGCAGGGAGTTACTCTCTCCCATCCTTGAGTCCTTTTCTGCCATCTCACTTTACAAAAACACGCGCAAGCACTTCCTTGTGCTGTGAGATGCGAACAGGGAGGACTTTCTCCCGTTCTTGAGTCTTCCTCCTTTCTCACACCACTTATCACTTCTTGAGCTTTGCGCATTGGAAGCGTTTCCTACCGGCCCATAATCTGTTGGGATTTAGGTAGGTAGGACGTTCGCACAAATAAATACTCTCGTGAATAATGAATCGCACTTTATTGCTCGCTCTCTGTAACACGTCTTACGCTTACAACGGACGAAAACTGACTAACCGCGCGTTCGCTCTGCGCTCGCTCTAGCGCTTCGTACGCCCTCTACCTTTATTATCAAATACTGTATAATGCGATGTAGACTGTACACCTATAATTTAACACAAATATTATCGATTAAGTATAATAGATTTAAATGTTTCTATATTAATGGTCCGGGATGTTCTGGCAAAACTTTTGTTTATAGAACTTCATACAATTTATTAAAAAGTCAAAACAAAAATATATGTTGGATGGCGTTTACTGGCATTGCAGCAACGTCATTACCTGAGAGAAAAACTGTTCATAAAGTACTAGGGCTACCTGTACCTTTACTACCCGATTCTTCATCAAATTTTTCTGTACAATCAAAAGATAAAACAATTTTCTAGGCAGACTGATGTTTTTATTTGGGACAAAGCACTGATCGCTCCACGTCAGAGATTATTGATAGAGATTATTGATAGAAGATTCGGAGATGTAATAAATAATTATGTACTATTTCGTGGTAAAATTATAATTTAAGATGGTCGTTTCCCAACATTATTAACTATAATACTACGAGCAATTCGATGTGAAATTGTTGATTTATCAATAAAAAAAACAGTTTTTTGTGGAATAACTTTATAAATTTAAATTACCGCGTAATATGCGAGCTGTTGACGATGACATAACATTTGCTCAATTTGTTTTAGATATGGGAAATGGTAGTTTAAATGACGATAATGATACCATCATTATTTCTGATCGTTGTAAGATTAGAAGCAGTAATTTCATAGATTCTGTTTATTCAATATTTTTTGCAAGAAATGTAGGTGTAAATGAACTGAATAAAGAAGAAGTGTCGTTACTAGATAGTTATATTAACCCCATGTACACAAGCATTAATTCGATAGATAATTGTGATGATAATGGTTTAATGGTAGAAGAAATTTCATCAGAATATCTTAAATCTCTAGATCCTCAAGGTTTACCTCCTTATAAATTGCATTTAAAATTAAATGTTATTGTTATGCTCATTAGAAAAATAATAACTAATAATTTATTGAAATGCATGATTTTAACAGGTGATTAGTAAGAGGAATAGTAAAATATTTTTAAATCTTATCACGTTATATTCTGATAATAAATATCCAATTACTTTCTAAAGGAGACAGTTTCCTGTTAATTTAGCTTTCGCTATGACTATTAAAGCACAAGGACAAACATTTTCACATGTAACTATCAATTTGCGAAAATATGTTTTTAGTCACGGTCAATTATACGTTGCAATTTTAAGAGTACGTACTCGGAATGGATTGAAATTAGTTTTAGGTTCAAATCGAGTTGAAAATAAAGTTAAAAATTATTTTTGAAAATCTAATATATTTCAAAATAAATTTACGTATTTTAACACATATTGATAGAATGAGATCTAATGATATATTAGTATAATGATAATACTAATGACATTATACACCGCATCCGTGCTTGAAAACGTTCCTTTCTCGGCCGTTTCCAATTTTTGTACTACGAATTTCCAATTATTCTATTAACGACCCTTTCCCATTCTGAAGCTGCACAATTTGAGGCATTCAACAGAATGTGTATACTCTGATAAAATAAATCATCATTAAAAAACATCGTAATAAATAACCAAACTAAAACAATTTTAAAGCGAATACAGCCATAGTAGAAGCGCGCAAAGCGCGCTAATGATTCTAATATCTACAAAAGTAAATCTCAAAATTTATATCTTTATAAAGTAGAACATCTTACCATTTAGAAACATTAATTAAATTATCTTACTCTTTCATACGGGATTCCAGCTTAAAGTATCGAGTTTCTAAATTTTTGAAATTTCGATTAGCCATGTTGTATCCAGCATATCGAATTTTCAAAAACTTAGCCAGATTCGTAATCAGCCATACCGACAACCCCTATATTTGTAATTTCAGACAAAAATATCGAATTTATAGATTTTTTAAAATTTCGATCCGCCATAATGGATCCGCTATATTGAATTTTCAAAAACTGATACCAGATTTGTAATCAGCGATACCAAAAACCCTTATATACGTAAGCCAAAAATATCGAGATAGAACTATTATGACTTTTTTGGTTTGTCTTCTAGATAAATGGGCCTTGAAATGGTTAACGATTTGGGACTTGGGGGGGGGGGGGGGGTTAGAGTTTGAGGTTTAAATGTTTGGAGGTAAAGGAATCTGGGGTTCGGTTTTGCTGATAATTGTAAAAATTCGCTATAATCAGAGCCATTTTGAAAATGTCCAAACGCTCCATGGCACTCGGAAATGTACTTCCATAAGAACATTCGAGCTCCCAGAACATATTATTTGAAGCCGTTAATTACTGCTAGGAGCCGCTATTGACTGATACTCGTCAAAATTTGCTCATAACCGAGCCATTATGAAGCAGTCGCCATTTTGAAAATTCCCAAACGCCACATGGCAATCAGAAATGTACTTCCATAGGAACAATTTAGGTCCTAGAACATATCATTTGAGGTCGGTCATTACTGCTAGCAGCGGCTTTTGGCTAATAATCATCCAGATTCGCTAAAAAACGTCATTTTGAAGCCGCCATTTTAAAAATGTTCAAACTCCACATGGCACTCGAAAATGTACTTCTATAGGAACATTTTCGTACCTCGGCGCGTGGACGAAGACCGTCGTATCTCACCGCGCGGACGAAGATCGTCGTATCTCACCGCGTGGATGAAGAACGTCGTATTTCGGCGCTCTTGCCGCTAGTACACGGCCAGTATACGGAGAGATATGACGTTCTTCATTCGCGCGGTGACATACGATGTCCTTCATCCGCATGGTGAGATACGATGTTCTTCATCCGCGCGGTGAGATATGACGTTCTTCGTCCGCGCGTTGAGATACGCCTTTCTTCGTCCGCGCGCCGAGATACGAACTTGTTCCGTTCAGCCGTCGATATCATTTGAGGTCTTTAATTATTCCTAACAGACGCTTTTGGCTGATAATCTTGATAATTCGCTAAAAACCGCGCCATTTTGATGCTGCCATTTTGAAATTGTTCAAACACCACAAGGAACTCGAAAATGTACTTCCATATGAACAGTTTATATCCCAGAACATATCATCTGAGGTCGCTAATTACTGCTGGCAGCCACATTGGGCTGATGATCGCTAAAATTCGGTGGGAAAAGGCGCCATATTGTGGTCGCTTTTTTGAAAAATTTCTAATGTTACTCCAAATCCAAAAGTGCTTATCAATACGAGTATTTTGAACCGCCGATCGTTTATTTCAAGTTGTTGAATTTTCCCAACAAACGGTGATCTTCCACCATTAAACCATTATCATCACAATTATCTATCGAATTAATGCTTGTGTATATGCGGTTAATATAACTATCTAGTAACGGCACTTCTTCTTTATTCAGTTCATTTACATCTATATTTCTTGCAAAAAATATTGCATAAACAGAATCAATGAAATTACTGCTTCTTATTTTACAACGATCAGGAATAATGATGGTATCATTATTGTCATTTAAATTACCATTTCCCATATCTAAAACAAATTGAGCAAACGTTAAGTCATCGTCAACAGCTCGCATATTACGCGATAATTTAAATTTATAAAGTTATTCCACAAAAAACTGTTTTTTATTGATAAATCAACAATTTTACTTCTAATTGCTCTTAGTATTAAAGTTGATAATGTTCGGAAACGACCACCTTAAATTATAATTTTACCACCAAATAGTACATAATTATTCATTACATCTCCGGATCTTCTATCAATAATGTCTATCAATAATCCCTAATCAGTCTGCCTAGAAAATTGTTTTTCTTTTGATTTACAGAAAAATTTGATGAAGAATCTGATAGTAAACGTACAGGTAACCCTAGTACTTTATGAACAGTTTTTCCGTCAGGTAATGACGTTGTTGCAATTCCAGTAAACGCCATCCAACATATATTTTTGTTTTGACTTTTTAAGAAATTGTATGAAGTTCTATAAACAAAGTTTTACCAGAACATCCCGGTCCATTAATATAGAAACATTTAAATCTATTATACTTAATCGATAATATTTGACACTTGCAAAATAGTATCAACAATTACTTTTTGGTAAAAATTTAATTGGTTGTTTTGGTTAATTAGGGTAAGTGTGCCAGTTACTGTGCCCCTTAAGCAGACGTCAAGTTTCAGTTACTGGACATTTGAATGCATGTTAAAATCCAGTAACTGGTGAGGGCACAGTAACTGGCACACTTACCCTACCTATATTTGCAAAATTAATATTTGTTTCATCGCAACTGTCATCATAATTATTTACTGTCACTTGAGGCATTACTGTAAAATCTACAATAACCTTCATCAATTAACATTTGGCAAATAATGCTATAAGCTAAATTTTGAGCTCTAATGGAATCATGGTATAAACGTATGAAATCTTCTGATAGTACATCTTTAAAATTTTCCCACAGCTGATCTAAATGTACAGATAGTAAATATGTTAAAATTCGCAGAAATAACTGACGAAGACTACGTGGCATCATCCAACTTACAGCTTCCTGCGTAGCTTAACACCATTCTTCATCATCTTTGATTAGACCTAATGCTAAGCATGCTTCCGAACATTTTTTTTTTCCACCAATCACCTTTAAATCATCAAAACTTGTTGCCCCTTCACAATGTAATAAAATCAGCCTCAAACTAAATAGCTTTACTTGACTTAAGCTAACGGAATATACTGCCGCCGTAAGCAAGAAGGTCTGTAACTTCAAAATTTCACTTTCACCGCAATTTCGATATGACGCCTGAAAGTATGTCGTTTTCTGTTAAATGAACGATTTTTATGAGAGTAAATATTTTTGAAGTTACAGACCTTCCTGCTTACGGCGGCAGTACATACACCAAATACAATTGAAATTAGATTTTTGTTTAAACCATCTGTAAACTTTATGACCATTTTCATATCTATTAAGCTAGCACCGCCACTAACGACCGCAACTATGAAAACTAATACCATAATTTGTTGCTAATTTGTTACGCAAACCCCGAATTTGTTGTTCCAGTCGTTTCCGAGATATCCTGGAGGTGCTAACTTAAGACTGAAGCTAGCACCGCCACAGCTGTAACTTTTGAACGACAAAACATTTTTTGACAGGACAGGTGGCATAATTTGTTGCTAATTTGTTGCTTCAAGATAGGCTAGGTCCCGAATCATGAAAAACAAAATGGCGCCTATTGCCGGAAGATGGTCATACTTCGGATTACGTAATTTTATTAAATCACGAATAATTCAACAAACAACTATCGGATATTTTGTTGCTAATTTGTTAGGCACGACCGCTACTCGGGAGAGCCTTATAATTTCACCGTAGCGAAAATTGTGCCACTTTAAAAACTAAGAATTTAATATGTGAAAAGTCGTTTCCAGCCAAAATGAGTGTTTTAAATGTTTTCTGTGATGTATGTATGTCTGTACGTCCGTATGTAATCAAGTTTATCGATTATCTCAATGAATTTTCAACCGATTCCATCGGGATTGCGGGAAAATACTCCTTTAATTATAAAGTGCTGGTTCTCAATTGAGAAAGATCGATGAAAAACTTTCAAAATGCGAACACAAAGAAACATATCAAAATATCGATTTTTAAGCTTAATGTCTAAAAAAATTAATTTTAAGCTAATTTCTACAAGCCTATCTGCTAAAACTAATTAAAATACATCTTTTTTATGTCGGACACTTTCTTCTACGAGCAATATTTGCCAAGATAACGAAAAACGGCGAAAAAGGTCAAAAATTGACGAGTTTAGGCTATAACTTGACAGGATTTGATTTTACACAAAAATGTCAAATACAAAAGTTGTAGATAATATTTAAACAAAACTTTTTCCTATTTATCATTTTTATGTAAAATGAACTCCTGATAAGTTAGACTTATAAACACGATTTCAAACGCCAAAATATACATAAAATTGCCGATTTTCGGCAATAACTTGACAGGATTTGATTTTACACAAAAATGTTAAATACAAAAGTTGTAGATAATATTTAAACAAAACTTTTTTCTATTTAACATTTTTGTGTAAAATCAACTCGTGACGAGTTAGACTAATAAAAACGATTTTAACGCTAAAATATACATAAAATGGACGACTTTCGGCTATAACGTGACAGAATTTGATTTTACAGAAAAATATTCAATATATAAGCTATAGATATAGTTAAACAAAACTTTTTCTTATTTAATATTTTCACGTAAATCAACTCCCGACGACTTAGACTTATAAAAACGATTTTAAATGCCAAAATATACATAAAATAGACGATTTTTGCTTATCGTACAAAGAATTGATTTCCAATAGAATTCTTAAATACAAAGGATATAGATATCGTTTAAATACCAATGAAAAAAACTAAAACAATAACTAACAAAAACTGTTACATAAAAGCTGTCAAAACTTACAATTTCTTGTCAATGATCTAGAGAACTTAGTATGTGGTAAAATCGAAATTGGAAAAATGTTTAATAATTCGGTTGTTAAAAATCTATAATTATGTTTTCTTACTGTTTTGATAACAATTAGAAATTACATATAAAATTACACAGCTTAACCTGTTAATTATGTTCACAAAACCTAAGCGATTGAACTAAGAGACTCAAAATTGTCTAATATTATAAAAGTACATGTTAAAGTAATATCATATTACGCAAAAAAAATTAATGTAATGTGTGTGTTATAGATTTTGTAATATAGTAAAGTTCAATGTATAAAGAATGCAATGCTGACTTTGTCAGTCTTACAGTGTCCTGGACAACTATTAAATTGGCAAGTCTCACTTAGTAAAAGTCTGCGAAATACATAAGGATGTATTATAACAACAGATACCCTGAAATGAGTTCGTATACCCTGACTAAACTCAGAAATTAACTATATGAGCTAATATGACTAGCGACAACTGCCTACCCGTATCGCATCTAACCACACACACAGAACTTTTATGATATCCCCCAGTTCCTAATTATCTATCCCCTCACATTCTAAAGCACTAACACTTGAAGATCACTGATATAGAGCTGGAGAAGCTGCAAATTGAGGCTGGATGGCTCAGGGCAGGCACTACTCTATGCATGACAGTCTACTCAGAATTATCTAATAGCCATCTGGGAGGAAAATACTGATAGAGACTGTCATGTGTGTCTCAATCTCAAGGACTACCTCACAGTAGGGATGAATAAAACACCTGAACAGATTAGCCACTGATCTGGGAGACAAGCGAGGAGAGTTGAGCACCTAGAAACCACATATGACTAATGAATAGTTGACAGAAAAAACATTACCATATAAAAGAAAAGTCTGGTTGTTGTTCACTATTCTCGCTGCATCAGCTACCTGTAACAATTAGAGAGGAAAGACTGGTGGAACCTCATTCATTGTTTCGCTGCTGAAAACACCTCCAGCCTGAGAGTCACTGAAGGCAGCAGCAGTAGATTAACTATACACAGAGACATGTTTGAAATTCCGAACGTTCATAATGAACGAAATATTAACTTAAAGTTTCTAATTCTGGTTAGAATTCTCCGGAGTGTGGTTTACTGGTGACTGCAAGAGTGAGAAGTGAAGAAATACCGTTATTATCCCATTTTAAATGTATTACGTAGCCAAATTCGGTTAAATCTGAAAATGGCAAAAATTTTTCGTTCACTATGAACGTTCGAAATTTCAAACACCTACACAGAGCCACTAGTATAACAGTCAAACACACACATGGGAAGTTGAGTATCTGAAAACCACATATATGACTAATAAATAAATGAGCCAAGCAACATCACCACACTCAAGAAAGATTCTGCAACAGTGCCCATCTTTTACACTACTCTCGTCGCCAGATACCTGCAACAAGAGGAAGTACCATCAGCTTACCTATCAGAGAGGTTAGGAACGAGAAAGGGCTTACGAAATTTGCTCTCGCCGTCGACACGCTGCCTTCCTATGTCTCTGACGAATATTATCATTAATCAGTAACACGATGAAATGGACGACATCCTCCAGGGCGGCGTATTGCAACAGCCGTCATCACTGCAGGGAACGCCGGGAGCCAGCGATTGTTGACATCACACACCATGGACATATGCGCAGGCACGCCGCCGTAGGGCCTCAGTCAACACAGACTCACTAGGGCTAGTAGCAGAAAGCGCGCGCGATCCATATATATATATATATATATATAGTTATACCACATCTTATATACCTACAGGGAGCACTCACGGTCACGTGGGTCGCCGTCTTTCCGCTAGTGCGAATGCACTATACACAGCCGAGATAGTAACGGCTACCCGGCTGCTGTACTCAGCACGCACGCAGTACCAAGACAGATTACACCATTGCCGAATGCACCCGTGTTGGTTTTTCTCTTTTTGTTTTTCTCCTATTCGCGGTATTGGTGTATGTGTCCATGTGCCTCGAGTATTTTTTCGTAATTGTATACGGTATATGTATAAGTTATACGAATACCAGTGAGCGATTAGTCTACAGTTTTCGTTAAAACTGTGTAAAATTTAACTTTATATTTTTGTATTAATCGGAGTAATGAAACGGTATTTTTCCTTATATTATTCAAAAGCCTTTTACTTAACACAAAAATTTCAAGTACAGAAGTTGTGGATAACATTGAAATAAAATTTTTTTTCTATTCAACATTTGCATAAATAAAAATAAAAACTATTATTATAATTCAAATAGAAATTATGAAAACAATGTTTTTAATTTCAAATATAATTGCAATCATAGTTATACTTATATATTTAATATTCCTATGTGCACTTTAATCATATCAATTAATAATACTTAATTCATTTATATATGAATCATAGACTATTTGAAAAGTTATCTAATACATATATCTATATGCATGGTTTAATAATAAATGCATAATTTCCATTTAAATTTTACTGCAGAGATGTATTTATGTATATTCTAATGATAATAACGATGAAAATAGGTATTAGAATTAATGCAATAATAAAATTATAAGGTTTTATGAGCATTGCGGTCGTGCCTATTATGTAAAAAGGAAGTTTTTACATAGGGAGGAGGCGGGTGACGAGCGAAGCCAGGAGCATGTGTGTGTGGGGGCGGGGGGGATGGCGTGCCGAAGGCACGCTGGAGGGTGCAACCCCCCTAGTTGCTAATTTTTTACGCTAAGCCCAAATTTGTAGCTCGAGCCGTTTCCGAGATATCCTCGCGGTGCTGCTACCTTAAGACTGAAGCTAGCACCGCCACAGCTGTAACTTTTTAACGACGAAATATTTTTAGACGGGACAGGTGGCATAATTTGTTGCTAATTTGTTGCTTAAAGATAGGCTAGGTCTCGAATCCGCAAGAACAAAATGGCGCCTACGGGCGGTACCAGGGCATCCCTCGGCTAACGTATTTTTCTTAAATGACGAATAATGCAACAAACAACTATCGGATATTTGGTTGCTAATTTGTTGTTAATTTTTTACGCTAAGCCCAAATTTGTTGCTCAAGCCATTTTCCGGATATCGTGGCGGTGCTACTTTAAAATTGGGGCTAGCACAGACACAGTTGTAACTTTTGAACGAAGAAACATTTTTTGACGGGACAGATGGTATAATTTGTTGCTAATTTGTTGCTTCAAGATAGGCTAGGTCCCAAATCTTCAATATCAAAATGGCGCCTAATGGCGGTACTCAGCCATCACCCAACTTACGTAATTTTTTGAAATCTTGAATAATTCAAAAAACTATTATGGGATATTTTGTTGCCAATTTGTTGCTAACTTGTTGCTAATTTGTTTCGCTAATCCAGATTTTGTTGCTCCAGCCGTTTCCGAGATATCCAAGCCATGCTACCTCAAGAATTAAGCTGGCACGACCACAGATATAACTTTTGAACGCCAAATATGTCTATTAAGTTGGAAAAGTCACTTCGTAAGGGCCGGCTGAAAATAATTCCTTATTTTGTCGCTAGTTTGTCGCTGATTTGTTAGGCAAACCCAGATTTGGTCGCTAACGCCGTTTCCGAAAAACAATGGCTTTTCTAGCGTAATATTAAGTTGTAAAAGCAATTACATTGTATCTTCTCAGCAATTGACGATAGCGACATCGGGTTTGGCCTTGATTTTGTCGCTAATTTGTCGCTCGAAGATGCCGTAGATCCCATATCCCAAAAGTTGATTGCTGTCCCAAAAAACGACCTCGGGCCACGCGCATATAAGCAAAAATGATAAAAATTCAAAAAATCAATCAACTCATAATTGCACATTTTGTCGCTAATTTGTCGTTCACTTTTCCCGCAAATCCCGATTATGTTGCTAAAGTTGTTCTCGAAAAAAAATCGCAGCTGCAGCTCCATTTTGAAGCTGGAAAAGCCGCGGTTGTATCTTCTCCACAAGTGACGATAGCGACATGGCCTTTGGTCCAGATTTTATCGCTAATTTGTCGCTCAAAGATGCCGTAGATTCAATGTCCCAAAAAAACGACCTTGGGTCACGATCATATAAGCAAAAATGATAAAAATAAAAACTCAATTCATAATTACACATTTTGTCGCTAATTTATCGCTCATTTTTCCCGCAAAGTCCGATTTTGTTGCTTTAGCCGTTATCGAGATACATTAGCTTAAAGTAGTTGGGTATTTGTGATCGGAAGCAAATGTCGAATCTAGTCGCAGGAGGGAGTTGAATCTCTTGCCTGCCACGCGTGCTTTTTTGTACGCTGGGCGAGACGAGAACTTTTTAGCGGCCAGTATAATGTAACCCCGCATTCTCGCTGTTTCTCTCGCTTACGCGTGTCCTCTCGCACTCGCAGCGTGCGGTCTTCTATCAACTAAAAGAATGCTACTTTGAATTACAATAATTCGAATACAGTATCTAAATATCTCCCTTAGTAACATATACCTTTTTAAAAAACATTCCCCGGAGATTCTTTAGTCGACGAAAGTGTAATGCACGTTTATTAATCAGGTACGGGCACTATAGAGGGCCGCAATGTGAACCATACCTTAATTTATTGCTAATGTGTTGCTAATTTGTTACGCTATTCTCGAATTTGTTGCTCCAGCCGTTGCGTCGAGAAATCCAGGCGGTACTAACTTAAGACTTAACTCGGCACAGCCACAGCTGTATATTTTGATAGAATAAAGATATTTCAATCATTAAAGCGGGATAATTTGTTGTTTCACAATAGGCTAGGCTAGATCCCGGAGTCGAAAGTCGATCGAAAACGCAAAAAAACGTGTTTTGGTCGCTGTAATGGGGTTTTATTCAGTAAATCGGTGAGCAACAAATTTATAACTGTGCCGAATGTTGTTATTAATATGTTTCTAATTTTTAAGGCTATTGCTGAATTTGTTCCTACAAAACAGGCTAGATCCATGTGTTTGAAATTCCGAACGTTCACAGTGAACGAAAAAACTAAAATTTGCGATTTCCATTATAACCGGTTTAAAACCATAAAACAGGGTAGGAATGGACCAAAAACCGTGTACAAACTAATTTTGCACTTCGACACCCCCATAAACCACCCCCAAAACCACCCTTACAGACAAGTCAATTTTCCCATAGCGACACACACGAAAACTAAAATTCCCAGAGTCGCAATAACTTCGCTAGGAAAAATTTTGCGACTGGTACTTCAAGGAAAGGTCCCACACGACCTAAAAAAAAATTATGAACGAAATAGCTTTTCCGAAAAAGCCTCCCCAGGGCGATATACAGTGTTGAAAACGGGAAAAAAAATTCCCAGAGCCGCAATTACGTCGTTCGGAAAAAAGTTTCGACGGTTTCTTGTAGATAACGCTCCCAAATGCTTAGAAAAAAATTATGAACGAAATAGCTTTTCCGGAAAAGCCCCCCCAGGGCGATATACAGTGTCGAAAACGGCAAAAAAAAATTCCCAGAGCCGCAGTTACGTCGTTCGGAAAAATAACTTTCCCGGAAAAGCCCCTCCACGGCGATATACAGTGTTGAAAACGGGAAAAAAAATTCCCAGAGCCGCAATTACGTCGTTCGGAAAAATGTTTCGACAGTTGTAGATATCGTTCCCAAATACTTAGAAAAACATTATGAACAAAATAGCTTTGCCGGAAAAGCCCCCCCAGGGCGATATACTGTGTCTTAAACATGAAAAAAAATTCCCCGAGCAGCAATTACGTCGGTCGGAAAAATGTTCCGACGGTTTCTTGTAGATAACCTTTCCAAATGCTGAGAAAAAAATTATGAACGAAATAACTTTTCCGAAAAAGCCCCCCAGGGCGATATACTGTGTCTTAAACATGAAAAAAAATTCCCAGAGCCGCAGTTACGTCGTTCGGAAAAATGTTTCGACGGTTTCTTGTAGATAACGTTTCCAAATGCTTAGAAAAAAATTATGAACGAAATCGCTTTTCCGGAAAAGCCCCCCCAGGGCGATATACTGTGTCTTAAACATGAAAAAAAATTTCCAGAGCCGCAATTACGTAGCTCGGAAAAATGTTTCGACGGTTTCTTGTAGATAATCTTTCCAAATGTTTAGAAAAAAATTATGAACCAAATAGCTTTTCCGGAAAAGCCCCCCCAGGGCGATATACTGTGTCTTAAACATGAAAAGAAATTCCCAGAGCCGCAATCATGTCGTTCCCAAAAATGTTTCGACGGTTTCTTGTAGATAACGTTTCCAAATACTGAGAAAAAAATTATGAACCAAATAACTTTTCCGGAAAAGCCCCCCAGGGCGATATACTGTGTCTTAAACATAAAAAAAAATTCCCAGAGCCGCAGTTACGTCGTTCGGAAAAATGTTTCGACGGTTTCTTGTAGATAACGTTTCCAAATGCTTAGAAAAAAATTATGAACGAAATCGCTTTTCCGGAAAAGCCCCCCCAGGGCGATATACTGTGTCTTAAACATGAAAAAAAATTCCCAGAGCCGCAATTACATCTTTCGGAAAAATGTTTGGATGGTTTCTTGTAGATCAAGTCCTCAAATGCTTAGAAAAAAATCATGAACGAAATAGCTTTTCCGGAAAAGCCCCCCCAGGGCGATATACAGTGTTGCAAACGGGAAAAAAAATTCCCAGAGCCGCAATTACGTCGTTCGGAAAAATGTTTCGACGGTTTCTTCTAGATAACGTTCCCAAATGCTCAGAAAAAAATTATGAACGAAATAGCTTTTCCGGAAAAGCCCCCCCAGGGCGATATACTGTGTCTTAAACATGAAAAAAAATTCCCAGTGCCGCAATTAAGTCGTTCGGAAAAATGTTAAGACGGTTTCTTGTAGAACAAGTCCCCACATGCTTAGAAAAAAATTATGAACGAAATAGCTTTTCCGGAAAAGCCCCCCCAGGGCGATATACTGTGTCTTAAACATGAAAAAAATTCCCAGAACCGCAATTAAGTCTTTCGGAAAAATGTTAAGACGATTTCTTGTAGATAAAGTTTCCAAATGCTTAGGAAAAAATCATGAACGAAATAGCTTTTCCGGAAAAGCCCCCCGGGGCAATAAACCGTGTCGAAAACGGGAAAAAAAAATTCCCAGAGTCGCAATACGTCGTTCGGAAAAATTTTTCGACGGCTTCTTGTAGATAACGTTTCCAAATGCTGAGAAAAAAATTATGAACGAAATAGCTTTTCCGGAAAAGCTCCCCGAGGGCGATATACTGTGGCTTAAACATGAAAAAAAATTCCCAGAGCCGCAATTAAGTCGTTCAGAAAAATGTTTCGATGGTTTCCTGTAGATAACGTTTCCAGATGCTTAGAAAAAAATTATGAACGAAATAGCTTTTCCGGAAAAGCCCCCCCAGCGTGATATACTGTGTCTTATACATGAGAAAAAATTACCAGAGCCGCAATTAAGTCGTTCGGAAAAATGTTAAGACGGTTCCTTGTAGACCAAGTCCCCACATGCTTAGGAAAAAATCATGACTGAAATAGCTTTTCCGGAAAAGCCCCCCCAGGGCGATATACCGTGTCTTAAACACGAAAAAAAATTGCCAGAGCCGCAATTAAGTCGTTCGGAAAAATGTTAAGACGGTTTCTTGTAGATCAAGTCCCCAAATGCTTAGAAAAAAATTATGAACGAAATAGCTTTTCCGAAAAAGCCCCCCAGGGCGATACACAGTGTCGAAAACTGGAAAATAAATTCCCAGAGCCGCAATTATGTCGTTCGGAAAAATGATTCGACGGTTTCTTGTAGACCAAGTCCCCACATGTTTAGAAAAAAATTATGGACGAAATTGCTTTTCCGGAAAAGCCCCCCCAAGACGATATACTGTGTCTTAAACACGAAAAAAATTCCCAGAGCCGCAATGACGTCGCTCGGAAAAATGTTTCTACGGTTTCTTGTAGAAACAGTCCCCAAATGCTTAGAAAAAAATTATGTACGAAATCGTTTTTCCGGAAAATCCCCCCCAGGGTGATGTACTGTGTCTTAAACACACTTCTGAATCTCTGAATAACATGTATTTTATAAAGAACGTTGAGATGAACTGTCCCAATGAGATATCGCAAGAAAGAAAATGACTGCATATCGTTTTTTAACCTTAAAGTCTCTACCAGCTGGAGTAGGTACAAAGTGGCTCGGCCAGCACAGCTTGCGAGATTCGGCTGGGCCCCAATATACGAATTCCGCTAGAAACTAGCCAGCGAGCCCCGATTTGTGTACCTGTCCCTATTTGTGTGCTCTGTTATTTAAACGCGTCCGAGAACGCGTCATACAAATAAACTGATACGAAGACAGCATTGAAATAATTTTCTTTCAAAAATTAATCTATTTAGCTTTAATAAGATTTAAGTGTCAAATTTTTTTAGTCTGTACTAAGATGGCAATAATGCTTTAAAAAGTACAACATCCCTGGTAGAAAATTAACCATAAGTTGGCCAGAATATGCTTAACCAGCATATGGCTTAGCCATATTCTGGCCAACTTATGATTAATTTTCTACCAGGGATCTGATTTGGAAAGATTCATTACTTTTTCTTATTCGAAGTTGCTAAGAAACAACAATATTTTTATAAGAAAAGATAATGTATAATAGTAATTTCAAGTATAAAAAGTAAAAAGTGGTTACATGTTATAAAACTACTTTCACACTTACACAATAACCATTTATAGCAAATTTCAAGATATTTCTCGTATTTTAAATGACTTTGTCCAGTAATACCGCACGCAATCAGCATTTGTGCGTGCCGATAGAGCGTAAACATAACGTTTGTTAGGTTATACGTGGCTCAAAAGTGATTGTACAAACTACGTTTTTTCGTGTAGAAATATTTCATCACGTTATAGAAAAGAGTGTTATAATCTTCTTTTTATTATATTATACTTTTACTGGCAATATATTGTGGAAGTGAATTCAAAATTAACGTCAAAAAGAAGAAAATTGCATAAGAAGCCGATGCAAAATATATCAATGAACTTCCAGATCGTAGTACCGGTAAATTAATATATTTTTGTAATAAACATGTGAAACGCTAATATATTATCATAATTTGTATATTTATAGGTTTGATTATATTGAAAATGATATTTCTTATGATGATAAAGTACACTAATCGGGAGCACACAAACGTGTACAAGCACATTAATTGAGGGCATACAATTGCGTTCATCGCCGTCTCTTGGGGCACACAAATGTAAGCAAAAATGATTTTTTTACTTTTAATATAACTTTCGATAGAGTTGATATTTTGTAGAAAAAAATATTTCCGTATTTAGATTAAAATTAAACTATCATATGTATTAATTTCACATTCGTGCATTGTTAAATGAGTTCAACAAATCGCGACAAACCGGGAAGCTTTCTTAAACGCAAATCGGAACAACTACCCTTTGCGCTTTTTTCAACTCTCTCATAATCATATACTGAGTCTCTTGGAAAAAAAAACAAAGAACATATATCGATAGATTTTCCCCTTTTTCCAGTGGTGCTATTGTTTATTCTCTGAAATGCTTTTATGCGGTCAGAAACTTGAGTTGAAAGTTCTGGCCGATTTTTCTAAAAGAATACTATTTTTTTTTAAATAAATTTTTTCATTCGAAAGTACAAGTTTTCATCTTCGAAACCCAAAAATTTCAAGTTGGAGAAATGAAGGGTTCATAATAACATTTAAAAGACGGCGGCGAGTCGCCGCGTGTGCTTTGTGCGCTACGCCGGAGCGCGCTGTTGCTGATGTATTTCACTATTTCGTTGTTTCGTACTTAATAAATATCATATAATAATTTAATAAATATCATATAATAATTTAATAAATATTATATAATAATTTAATAAATATCATATAATATTTGAATCTTTTTTATTATAAGTCAATACTTTGTGTTCCATCTTTTGCAATTTTTTGTTATTTTACTAATATCTTGTATCTGAATTTAATTGAATAGGTCTTGTCTCACATTTAGATTTCTTTACTTCTTGGATAGGTGAGTATACTTCTAAAGTTTCCGACCCTGAGAATTGTTATAGTACAAGCCTCTTAACGTGTGCTAACAGTTTAATAGAATTAAATAATAGAGTTACAGGAACTCTTTTTGCTGATTTTAACCTTTGTTTTAATTTTATTTCATCGTTTCTAATTCATCATTTCAAGACATCTTTTTTCTCTTTTATATAAACTTAAAACTCATACTTTTATTTTCTAACAGTGAAGTTCATATTTATAAACCTTGAGGGAGTACTTATCCAGAGAAGAATTTTTAAATTCTCTTTTAGGTTTCTTGGAAAAGTACGTCTTTTTTATCAAGAAGCGGCAAAATCATTTCACTGCAACACTAATCAGCGTAGTTTGGCAGCATTGGTCCTTTATTATAGAGAATTAAATTTTAAAACTTAAAAAAGCATGATACTTTTTTGAGACAATTTATCTCGTGCTGCCGTAGCAGTTTATCTAAAAAATTATAATCAATTACCCCAATAAAAAACTCTCTTGATTTCGCCAAAAAAGGTATTTGTTTCACTGATGGAACTGGGCAATACTATAAAAACAAATACGACTTCCATAATCTTTTTCATCATTTTGAAGATTTTTCTGTTGAAGCAGAGCAGCGCTTTCACGCAACCGCATAGGGAAAAATGCATGAGAATTAATTGTGCCGCTTCTTGATCAATAGGGACGAACTTTTCCACGAAACCCACAGAAGTTAAAAAATTTCTTTTGGATTAAAACTCCCTCAATGTTTGTGAATATGAAGATCTCTGTTTGAAAATAAAAGAATTAGTTTTAAGTTTATATAAAAGAGAAAAATGATGTATATGGTCAAAACTGAAACGAAGGCTAAAATCAGCAAAAAAAGTTCCTGTAACTCTATAATTTCATTTTATTAACCTTTAGACTGCCGACCTGACTCATATATGAGCCAGCTGTGACCTTGAAAACTCGTTTCGACATATTAGATATTTATATAAATAAATTTTACCTTTTAAAAATATTCATTTTTAACGTAAAAATGCCGGCAGTCTAAAGGTTAAACTGTTGCAACGCGCCGCCGTCTTTTTAATTTAATTATTTATGAACCCTTCATTTCTCCAACTTAAAATTTTGGGGTTTTGGAACTGAAGACTTGTACTTTCGAATGAAAAAAGTTCAAAAAAAAAAAACATGTTATTCTTTTAGAAAAATCGGTCCGAGCTTTCAACTCAAGTTTTTGACCTAAAAAAAGCATTACGGAGAATAAACAATAGCATCACTGGAAAGAGGAGGAAAACTGTATCAATATATGTTCACTGTTTTTTTCCGAGAGATTTATCATATGATTGCGAGCGAGTTGAACAGAGCGCATTTTACGCGAAAAAGGCTCGGCTCGCGCCCGCTGGCTGGTTTCTGGCGGACGCTTCGATATGCACTATAAGTGTACCGATCAGCACGAAGTGCCTCCCAGCTCGCGAGTCGTCTGCACCCGAATACGCGCTATGAGTGTACTGGTCGGCGCGGAGTGGGGGAATTGGGAGAAAGACGGGCTCGGCCAGCGCAGCACACGAAAGCTAGCTGCGCTCGAATATATACATACAAAAAGCAAGCTGTCGGAGGGGCCAGGGGACCGGAGCCTGGGGCCGTATGCTGCGGCCTCGGCGGCAATGTTGTCATATGAGCGTGCGCGTGCTGACTGTCGCTTTGACACTCGGGAGCCGTTTTTCAGTTTCTAGCTATTCTACCTGGCCCAGGAGTTGGAAAATTTTTCGCTTCTGTCTCCCCATTTATGCAATTGGATAAAATAACCATCGCTTTTTATAGAGTTTGATTCGTAGACCTTAGATTTCGAGGTTACAATCTAATAAAATTGCTTTTTAAAAACCATGATTTTAATGCATTTCTTTAAACCAAAACTTAATTTAAACAAATGTAAACAATCTATTGCGATCAGAATAATTATTTCTTCAAAATTCAGTCAATTATAAGATTTAAATGTTGCATTCGACATCTACGAAGAACCAGTATTCAAAGAGTTATAAATTTTTTAAAAATTAATTTTCAGTATTTAAGAGATTTTTTATTATAGTCAAAAAATTAAAAATCGAGTAGAGATAATTTTTTACAGTTGCTTACCGTTTACCATCTAAAAAGAGATGTGCATAGTGAATATTACTTTGTATTATAAATAATTCACGCTAATATGCGAGTAAATCTCAGGAACTCTTAACTTATTGGGAACTCTAAAGTTTAAGCTCAAAATTTTTGCCTTTCAATAAAAAATAAAAAATAAAAAAAACAATTATAAATAATGGTAAAGAATCAGCTGCGTACACAAAATTAAAGAAAAGGTCAAAAAATCAGTAATTTTTTATGTTATTAATGTGCTTTGCCAATCAATATATTTATGTATAATGGAACAGGAACACACTTACGATCGTTGCACAATTTGTTTAGCTCTTCTGTGTGCCAAAATCTTTAATTTGAGCCCTGATACGTTGATGTACTATGAAAATTAGCCCATATAAAAGATTTATTCGCCATACCCTGTCCGAAAGTCCACTTTCGCTCCCGACTCAAAAACGCGAGTATGATATTTTGGCCAGGGTATGGTATGGTAATAGTATATCTACTATTCTCAAAATTATTTTCCTCTTATGTCTCGAAAAAAATGAAAAAAAAAATTAGAGGTACGCTCATGGGTCAAGTTTTAATTGTTCTTTTAGCTTTTCTGAACATAAAAAGAAATATGTACAAGCTCAATTTAACGGTATTATTTGTTGGCGATACTTTCAAGTCAATTTTGGATTGAAAAAAAATTCAGGAAGAAAATGTCACCTTTTTTCTAAACGACGAAACTTGAAAAAGTGATTTAATTTTGAAGACACATCTACAGGAGAAAGTTTTTCTTGTTCTTTAAGGCTTTCTGAATGTGAAAAAAAATTATTTACAAGCCCGGTGATTGAATGGTATATTTTTTTGGCGCTACTTTTAAATCTAAAAATTAAGGAAAATTTGGTCTTTATTCTAAACTACAACTCTTATAAATACTGGCATCTGCGTATTTGATCTTTGGATAGATAAGAATCTACAGTGAAATCATTACTTTAAAAGTTTCTGTTTTCTAAGAAATAATCGTTATTACAATTATATGTGAAAATATAAAATATCAATCTTCTTTCAAACATCACATCAGTTTTACGTATTTCTTATGATTGCTAAATAAAAAATTAAATGGAATGACTAAGGTTCTTTATTGACTTAGTTATTTTAATTATAATATGCATTGAATTTGTTGTGTGATTATAAATAAATCGATTGGCAAAGCACATTAATAACATAAAAAATGACTGATTTTTCGATCTTTTTTTGAATTTTGTGTACGCAGCTGATTCTTTACCATTATTTATAATTGTTTTTTTATTTTTTATTTTTTATTGAAAGGCAAAAATTTTGAGCTTAAACTTTAGAGTTTCCAATAAGTTAAGAGTTCCTGAGATTTACTCGCATATTAACGTGAATTATTTATAATACAAAGTAATATTCACTATGCACATCTCTTTTTAGATGGTAAACGGTAAGCAACTGTAAAAAATTATCTCTACTCGATGTTTAATTTTTTGACTATAATAAAAAATCGCTTAAATACTGAAAATTAATATTTAAAAAATTTATAACTCTTTGAATACTGGTTCTTCGTAGATGTCGAATGCAACATTTAAATCTTATAATTGACTGAATTTTGAAGAAACAATTATTCTGATCGCAATAGATTGTTTATATTTGTTTAAATTAAGTTTTGGTTTAAAGAAATGCATTAAAATCAAGGTTTTTAAAAAGCAATTTTGTTAAATTGTAATCTCGAAATTTATGATCTATGAATCAAACTCTATAAAAAGCGATGGTTATTTTATCCAATTACATAAATGGGGAGACAGAAGCGAAAAAATTTCCGACTCCGGGGCCAGGTAGAATCGCTAGAAACTGAAAAATGGCTCCTGAGTGTCAAAGCGACAGTCAGCACGCGCACCCTCATATGACAATATTGCCGCCGAGGCCGCAGCACGCGGCCCCAGGCTCCGCTCCCCTGACCCCTCCGGCAGCTTGCTGTTTATATATATATATATATATATATATATATATATATATATATATATATATATATATATATATATATATATATATATATATATATATATATATATATATATATATATATATATATATATATATATATATATATATATATATATATATATATATATATTCGAGCGCAGCTAGCTCTCGCGTGCTGCGCTGGCCGAGCCCGCCTTTCTCCAAATTCCCCCATTCCGCACCGACCAGTACACTCATAGCGCGTATTCAGGCGCAGACAACTCGCGAGCTGCGAGGCACTACGTGCTGATCGGTACACTTATAGTGCATATCGAAGCGTCCGCCAGAAACCAGCCAGCGGGCGCGAGCTGAGCTTTTTTCGCGTAAAATGCGCTCTGTTCAACTCGCTCGTAATCATATTATCAGTCTCTCGGAAAAAACAATGAACATGTATCGATACCTTTTTTACCACTTTTTCCAGTAATGCTATTGGTTATTCTCCGAAATGCTTTTGTCAAAAACTTGACTTGAAAGTTCGGACTGGTTTTTCTAAAAGAATAACATGTTTATTTTTGTAATTAAATATCTCATTCGAAAGTACAAGTCTTCAGTTTCAAAACCCCAAAATTTCAAGTTTGAGAACTGAAGGGTTCATAAGTAATAAAATTTAAAAGACAGCGGCGCATCGCAACAGTTTAATAATCTGAAATGATAGAGTGTCAGAAATTTTTTTGCTGATTTTAACCTTTGTTTTAGTTTTAATTCATCGTTTCTAATTTATCATTTGAAGACATTTTTTTTCTCTTTTATATAAACTTTAAAACTTATTCTTTTATTTTCAAACAGTGATCTTCTTATTTATAAACCTTGAGGAATTTCTTATCCAAGGGAAAATTTGTAACTTCTCTAGGTTTCTTGGAAAAGTTCGTCTCTATTGACCAAGAAACGGCACAATCAATTCGCATGCATTTTTGCGTACGCGGTTGCGTGAAAGCGCTGCTCTGCTTCAACAGAAAAATCTTCATAATGATGAAAAAGATTATGGAAGTCGTATTTGTTTTTATAGTATTACCCAGTTCCATCGGTGAAACAAATACCTTTTTTGGCGAAATCAAAAGAATTTTTTATTAGGGTAATTGATTATAATTTTTTAGATAAACTGCTACGGCAGCACGAGATTAATTGTCTGAAAAAGTATGATGCTTTTTTAAGTTTTAAAATTTAATTCTCTATAATAAAGGACCAATGCTGCCAAACTACACTGATTAGTGTTGCAGTGAAATGATTGTGCCGCTTCTTGGTAAAAAAGACATACTTTTCCAAAAAAACCTAAAAGAGAATTTAAAAATTCTTCTCTGGATGAGGACTCCCTTAAGGTTTGTAAATATGAAGTTCACTGTTTTAAAAATAAAAGAATGAGTTTTAAGTTTATATAAAAGAGAAATAAGATGTCTTCATATGATGAATTAGAAACGATGAATTAAAATTAAAACAAAGGTTAAAATCCGCATAAAGAGTACCTGTAACTCTATTATTTAATTCTATTAAACTGTCAGCACACGTTAAGAGGCTTGAACTATAACAATTCTCAGGGTCGGAAACTTTAGAAGTATACTCACGTATCCAAAAGTTCAAGAAATCTAAATTTGAGACAAGACCTATTCAATTAAATTCAGATACAAGATATTAATAAATTAACAAAAAATTGCAAAAGATGGAACACAAAGTATTGACTTATAATAAAAAAAGATTAAAAAATTTATTATATGATATTCATTAAATACGAAACAACGAAATAGTGAAATACGTCGGCAACAGCGCGCTCCGGCGTAGCGCACAAAGCACGCGCGGCGACTCGCCGCCGTCTTTTAAATGTTATTACTTATGAACCCTTCATTTCTCCAACTTGAAATTTTTGGGTTTCGAGGATGAAAACATGTACTTTCGAATGAAAAAATTTATTTAAAAAAAAAAATAGTATTCTTTTAGAAAAATCGGCCAGAACTTTCAACTCAAGTTTCTGACCGCATAAAAGCATTTTAGAGAATAAACAATAGCACCACTGGAAAGAGGGGGAAAATCTATCGATATATGTTCTTTGTTTTTTTTCCAAGACACTCAGCATATGATTATGAGAGAGTTGAAAAAAGCGCAAAGGGTAGTTGTTCCGATTAGCGTTTAAGGAAGCTTCCCGGCTTGACGCGATTTGTTGAACTCATTTAACAATGCACGAATGTGAAATTAATACATATTGATAGTTTAATTTTAATCTAAATACGGAAATATTTTTTTCTACAAAATATCAACTCTATCGAAAGTTATATTAAAAGTAAAAAAAATCATTTTTGCCTACATTACAATTAATGTGCTTGTACACGTTTGTGTGCTCCCGATTAGTGTACTTTATCATCATAAGAAATATCATTTTCAATATAATCAAACCTATAAATATACAAATTATGATAATATATTAGCGTTTCGCATATTTATTACAAAAATATATTAATTTACCGGTGCTACGATTTGGAAGTTCATTGATATATTTTTCATCGGCTTCTTATGCAATTTTCTTCTTTTTGACGTTAATTTTGAATCCACTTCCAAAATCTATTGCCAGTAAAAGTATAATATAATAAAAAGAAGGTTATAACTCTCTTTTCTATAACGTGATGAAATATTTCTACACGAAAAAACGTAGTTTGTACAATCACTTTTGTGCCACGTATAACCTAACAAACGTTATGTTTACGCTCTATCGGCACGCACAAATGCTGATTGCGTGCGGTATTACTGGACAAAGTCATTTAAAATACGAGAAATATCTTGAAATTTGTTATAAATGGTTATTGTGTAAGTGTGAAAGTAGCTTTATAACATGTAACCACTTTTTACTTTTTATACTTCAAATTACTATTATACATTATCTTTTCTTATAAAAATATTGTTGTTTCTTAGCACCTTAGAATAAGAAAAAATAATTAATCTTTCCAAATCACATGTTGTACTATTTAAAGCATTATTGCAATCTTAGTACTGACTAAAAACATTTGACACTTAAATCTTATAAAAGCTGAATAGATTAATTTTTGAAAGAAAATTATTTCAATGCTGTATTTGTATCAGCTTATTTGTATGACGCGTTCTCGGACGCGTTTAAATAACAGAGCACACCAAATAGGGACAGGTACAAAAATCGGGGCTCGCTGGCTGGTTTCTAGCGGAACTCGTATATTGGGGCCCAGCCGAATCTCGCGAGCTGTACTGGCCGAGCCGCTTTGTACCTACTCCAGCTGGTAGACACTTTGAGGTTAAAAAACGATATGCAGTCATTTTCTTTCTTGCGATATCTCATTGGGACAGTCCATCTCAACGTTCTGTATAAAATACATGTTATTCAGAGGTTCAAAAGTGGGTCGAAGACACAGTACATCACCGTGGGGGGGGGGCTTTTCCGGAAAAGCTATTTCGTTCATGATTTTTTTTTTAAGTATGTGGGGACTTGGTCTACAAGAAACCGTCAAAACATTTTTCCGAACGACGTAATTGCGGCTCTGGGAATTTTTTTCCCGTTTTCGACACCTTATATCGCCCTGGGGGGGCTTTTCCGGAAAAGCCATTTCATTCATGATTTTTTTCTAAGCATTTGGAAACGTTATCTACAAGAAACCGTCGAAACATTTTCCCGAACGACGTAATTGCGGCTCTGGGAATTTTTTTTCCCGCTTTAACATTGTATATCGCCCTGGGGGGACTTTTCCGGAAAAGCTATTTCATTCATGATTTTTTTCTAAGCATTTGGAAACGTTATCTATAAGAAACCGTCGAAACATTTTTCCGAACGACGTAATTGCGTCTTTGGGAATTTTTTTTCATGTTTAAGACACAGTATATCGCCCTGGGGGGGGTTTTCCGGAAAAGCTATTTCGTTCATAATTTTTTTCTAAGCATTTGGAAACGTTATCTACAAGAAACCGTCGAAACATTTTTCCGAACGACGTAATTGCGGCTCTGGGGATTTTTTTTCCCGTTTTCGACACTGTATATGGCCCTGGGGGGGCTTTTCCGGAAAAGCTATTTCGTTCATGATTTTTTTCTAAGCATGTGGGGACTTGGTCTACATGAAACCGTCAAAACATTTTTCCGAACGACGTAATTGCGTCTCTGGGAATTTTTTTTCCCCCGTTTCGACACTGCATATCGCCCTGGGGGGGTTTTTCCGGAAAAGCTATTTCGTTCATAATTTTCTTCTAAGCATTTGGGGACTTGGCCTACAAGAAACCGTCTTAACATTTTTCCGAACGACGTAATTGCGGCTTTGGGAATTTTTTTTCCCGCTTTCGACACTGTATATCGCCCTGGGAGGGCTTTTCCGGAAAAGCTATTTCATTCATGATATTTTTCTAAGCATGTGGGGACTTAGTCTACATGAAACCGTCAAAACATTTTTCCGAACGACGTAATTGCGTCTCTGGGAATTTTTTTTCATGTTTAAGACACAGTATATCGCCCTGGGGGGGCTTTTCCGGAAAAGCTATTTCGTTCATAATTTTTTTCTAAGCATTTGGAAAGGTTATATTCCAGAAACCGTCGAAACTTTTTTCGGAACGACGTAATTGCGGCTCTGGGAATTGTTTTCCCGTTTTCGACACTGTATATCGTCGTGAAGGGGTTTTCTGGAAAAGTGTTTTCCTTCATAATTTTTTTTTAGGTCGTGTGGGACCTTTCCTTCAAATACCAGTTGCAAAATTTTTCCTAGCGAAGTTATTGCGACTCTGGGAATTTTATTTTTCGTGTGTGTCGCTGTGGGAAAATTGACTCGTCTGTAAGGGTGGTTTTGGGGGGGTTTATGGGGGGGCGAAGTGCTAAATTAGTTTTTACACGGTTTTTGGTCCATTCCTACCCTGTTTTATGGTTTTAAACCGGTTATAATGTAAATCGCAAATTTTAGTTTTTTCGTTCAACTTTGAACGTTCGGAATTTCAAACACATCTAGATCCCGGAATCGAAGGTCGATCGAAAACGCAAAGAAAGCGGGTTTTGGACGCTATAAATGGTGTTTTATTTCGTAAAACGCTAAGCAACAAATTCATAGCTGTGCAGAATGTTGTTTTTAACATGTTGCTAAGTTATTACAGTATTCCTGGATTTGTTGCTTCACAATAGGCTAGATCCCGGAGTCGAAAGTCGATCGAAAACGCAAAGAAACGTGTTTTGGTCGCTTTAATGGGGTTTTATTTAGTAAATAGGTGAGCATAAAATTTATAAGTGTCCGGATTGTTGTTATTAATGTTTCTAATTTTTAAGGCTATTCCCGAATTTGTTGCTACAAAGCAGGCTAGATCCCGGAGTCGAAGGTCGATGGAAAACGGAAAAAAACCTGTTTTGGACGCCGTAAATGGGTTTTATTTAGTAAATCGGTGAGCAACAAATTTATAACTGGGCAGAATGTTGTTATTGGGAGCAATGATTTTATTAATATGTTGATAAGCTTTTAGGCTTTTTTAAATCGCGAATAATTAAACAAACAACTATTGAATATTTTGTTACTAATTTGTTGCCAATTTGTTACGGATACGGCGATTTTGTCGCTCGCATTATTTCCGAAAAAAAAAAAAAAAAAAAAACGAAGCTGTATGTCAGTTTTTAAGCGAGATTATCGACTTTGGTATCTCCTAAGCGATTAGAGATAGCAACACCGGGTTTCGCCCTGGCTGGTGAAACCTGCTATTTCTAACGTTAATGGCTGGGTAAATATGGTAGTGACATTTCTGGTTCGAATCAGATGCATTCGCGATTGTGTCTAGAAATCAGCTTGAGTGACCAAAACTATGATATAGTGTAAAAAATTAGCGGAAACTTACCGACGAAGTCTGGGCGAAACCCGGTGTAGCTATCTCTAATTGCTGAGGAGATACAAAGATCGATAATCTGGCTTAAGAATTGACCTACAGCTACGTTTTTTATTTATTTATTTTTTTGTTTTTTTTTTTTCGGAAATAGTGCGAACGACAAAATCGCCGTATGTAACAAATTGATAACAAAATAGTAACAAAATATCCAGTAGTTGTTTGTTTAATCATTCGAGATTTAAAAAATCCTAAAAACTTATCAACGTATTAACAAAATCATTGCTCACAATAACAACATTCCGCACAGTTATAAATTTGTTGCTCACCGATTTACTAAATAAAAAACCATTTACACCGTCCAAAATACGTTTTTATTGAGTTTTTGATCGACTTTCGCCTTCGGGAACTAACCTATCTTAAAGCAACACTCAGAAAATGATCTTTCTGTACCAACGAGAATCTGCCTGTCGGAGGAGGATATATCCTTCATATGGAAGGAGGAATATCCGCTTGGTACAATGTCGCATCGCATAAGAGGAATTCCTCCCGTATATATAATAATTATTAACAAAAAAATAAATAAATAATGAATGTAAAAATAAAATTATTGTACATGAAGATTTAGTTATTTTAAGTATTTATGTACTAGTCATAGTGTAATCTGTTATCAATAAAACTTGTATTGCACTGCAATTTAATGATATTTATAAAATAGAGTTTTGGAGACCTAAGACTCAAAATATCATTCCTCCATTACTGACACATAATATTCTTGTAATAAAACATAAAATTCTCCTCCTGCAGGAGGATTGGCCTCATATAACAGGAGACCACGGTTCCTGTAATCGAATTACGATTCTACGGAGCGGGAGGAAGTCCTTTTTATTGCAGGAAGATTTTTTCAGGAGGAATTTTATTTTGGTGCCGGAGGATCGTTTTTCTGAGTGAACAAATTCAGAAATAGTGTAACAACTTAGCAACATACCAACAACAAAATTTTGCATAGTTTTGAATTTGTTGCTCACCGATTTACTAAATAAAACCACATTACAGCGACCAAAACACGTTTTTTTCGGGTTTTCGATCGACTTCGCCTTCGAGATCTAGCCTATTGTGAAACATCAAATTCAGGAATACTGTAACAACTTAGTAACATGTTAAAGACAACATTCTGTACAGCTATGAATTTGTTGCTTACCGTTTTACGAAATAAAACACTATTTACGAAGACCAAAACACGTTTTCGATCGACTTCCGACTCCGGGATCTAGCCTATCTTGAAACAACAAATTCGGAAAAACCGTAACAACTTAGCAACATACCAACAACAAAATTTTGCATAGTTTTGAATTTGTTGCTAATCTATTTACTAAATAAAACACATTTACGGGGTCCAAAACAGTTTTTTTTTGCGTTTTCGATCGACCTTCGACTCCGGGATTGTGCCTGTTTTGTAGCAACAAATCCGGGAATAGCCTTAAAAATTAGAAACATATTAATAACAACATTCCGCACAGTTATAAATTTGTTGCTCACCGATTTACTGAATAAAACCCCATTACAGCGACCAAAACACGTTTTTTTGCGTTTTCGATCGACTTCCGACTCCGGGATTTAGCCTATTGTGAAGCAACAAATTCAGGAATGCTGTAACAACTTAGCAACATGTTAAAGACAACATTCTGCACAGATATGAATTTGTTGCTTCGTGTTTTACGAAATAAAATACCATTTACAGCGTCCAAAACCCGTTTCCTTGCGTTTTCGATCGAGTTTTGGACACCAAACCTGGCCTACCTTGAAGCAACAAATTATAATTTAGCGGGAATTATAATTTAGCAACATATTAGCCTCAATGGTTGCCACAGTTTTGTTGCTTACCGTTTTACAAAATAAAACACAATTTAGAGCGCCCGAAAGTCGATTTCTTACGTTCCCGTTGGACTATCGATTTTGGGTCCAACCCAATCTCAGAGCAAAAAATTAGCAATAAATTATCCCGCTTTAATGATTGAAATATCTTTATTCTATCAAAATATACAGCTGTGGCTGTGCCGAGTTAAGTCTTAAGTTAGCACCGCCTGGATTTCTCGACGCAATGGCTGGAACAACAAATTCGAGAATAGCGGAACAAATTAGCAACAAATTAGCAATAAATTAAGGTATGGTTCACATTGCGGCCCTCTATAGTGCCCACACCTGATTAATAAACATGGATTACATTTTCGTCGACTAAAGAAAGAATCTCCGGGGAATGTTTTTTAAAAAGGTATCTGTTACTAAGGGAGATATTTCAACACTGTTTTCGAATTATTATAATTCAAAGTAGCATTCTTTTAGTTGATAGACGACCGCATGCTGCGAGTGCAAGAGGACATGCATAAGTGAGAGAAACAGCGAGAATGCGGGGTTAGGTTATACTGACCGCTAAAAAGTTCTCGTCTCGCCCAGCGTACAACAAAACACGCGTGGCAGGCAAGAGATTCGACTCTCTCTTGCGACTAGATTCGACTTTCGCTTCCGAACACGAGTACCCAACTACCTTAAGCTAATGTATCTCGATAACGGCTAAAGCAACAAAATCGGGCTTTGCGGAAAAAATGAGCGATAAATTAGTGACAAAATGTGCAATTATGAATTAATTGATTTTTTATTTTTATCATTTTTGCTTATATGATCATGACCCAAGGTCGTTTTTTTGGGACATTGGATCTACGGCATCTTTGAGCGACAAATTAGCGATAAAATCTGGACCAACGCCTGTGTCGCTATCGTCACTTGTGGAGAAGATACAATCGTGGCTTTTCCAGCTTCAAAATGGAGCTACAGCTGCGATTTTTTTTTCGAGAACAACTTTAGCAACATAATCGGGATTTGCGGGAAAAGTGAACGACAAATTAGCGACAAAATGTGCTATTATGAGTGAAATGATTTTTTTTATTTTTATCATTTTTGCTTATATGCGCGTGACCCAAGGCCGTTTTTTGGGACATCGGATAACTTTTGGGACATGGGGTCTACGGCATCTTTGAGCTACAAATTAGCAACAAAATCAAGGCCAAACCCCGTGTCGCTATCGTCAATTGCTGAGAAGATACAACGTAATGGCTTTTCCAGCTTAATATTACGCTAGAATAGCCATTGTTGCTCGGAAACGGCTGGAGCGTCAAAATCGGGATTTGCGGGAAAAGTCAGCGATTAATTAGCGATAAAATGTGCTATTATGAGTGAAATGATTTTTTTTATTTTTATCATTTTTGCTTATATGCGGGTGACCCAAGTCCGTTTTTTGGGACAGCGGATAACCTTTGGGACATGGGATCTACGGCATCTTTGAGCTACAAATTAGCAACAAAATCAAGGCCAAACCCCCTGTCGCTATCGTCAATTGCTGAGAAGATACAACGTAATGGCTTTTTCATCTTAATACTATGCTAGAATAGCCATCGTTTCTCGGAAACGGCGTTAGCGAGAAAGTCGGGGTTTGCGTAACAAATTAGCAACAAATTAGCGACAAAATAAGGAATTATTTTCAACCGGCCCTTATGAGGTGGCTTTTCCAGCTTAATAGACATATTTTGTCGTTCAAAAGTTATATCTGTGGCCGTGCCAGCTTAAGTCTTAAGGTAGTCTGGCCTTAGTATCTCGAAAACAGCTGGAGCAACAACATCGGGATTAGCGTAACAAATTAGCAACAATTTAGCAACAAAATATCCCATAGAAGTTGGTTGAATTATTCAAGATTTTAGAAAATTACGTAAGGCGGGTGATGGCTGGGTACCGCCACTAGACGCCATTTTGATTTTGAAGATTTGGGACCTAGCCTATCTTTAATAGCAACAAATTAGCAACAAATTATGCTACCTCTCCCGTCAAAAAATGTTTCTTCGTTCAAAAGTTACAGCTGTTGCTGTACTAGCTCCAGTTTTAAAGTAGCACCGCCACGATATCCTGAAAAGGCTCGAGCAACAAATTTGGACTCAGCGAAAAAAAATTAGCAACAAATTGGCAACAAAATATCCGATAGTTGTTTGTTGAATTATTCGTGATTTAAGAAAATTACGTAATCCGGAGCATGACCATGTTTCGGCAATAGGCGGCATTTTGTTTTTGAAGATTCGGGACCTAGCCTATCTTTAAGCAACAAATTAGCAACAAATTCTGCTACCTATCCCGTCAAAAAATGTTTCGTCGTTCAAAAGTTACAGCTGTGGCGGTGCTAGCTTAACGCGTAATGTAGCACCGCCAGGATATCTCCGAAAAGGCTCGAGCAAAAAATTTGGACTTAATGTAAAAAATTAGCAGCCATTTTTTTTTTTTTTTTTTTATTTTCACCAAAATTAAATTTACATAGGTAAATCGTATAGAAGTATACGAGATACTTGTACATAGGTTAGCACAATACTTACAAAACTAAGTACTTAAAACTAAAAAATAAATCAAGGAGCGCGGGAGCGCTCCGAAGGCAAGTATAGAAGAAGCCTAAAGGAGCGACCCGTGCTACATATATGTTGAAATGGGTCTACGAAAAATTCAATGCGCTTTTACGTATATTGCGTTAGTTTTTACTATATAACATATCCCTCTTAATCGAAAGCCATTTCATTGCTCTACTCAAATCAAAACATTTTATTTAAAAAGATTATCTCGTTCAGAAGATATAGAGAGCTGAATTTTTTTATGTGCGATTTCCTTTTATACTTTTCTTCTCCTTATTCCGGCATCCGGTTTGCAGCTCTTACGACACTTCCGGTTGTCGTCTATCTTACGCTTGTATATCATATATATATACACACCCGTATCTGATCGATCTAACCTTACATACAACATGTCAGTATTTTTTTATATACAAATGTTATCATATCGTGAGTTAGTTAATAACACATTTCAAAGATCTCAAGAAGTTGATAGATTGTTTAGGTTAAGAACTTATTCTTAGCAATCTAAGAAGAAGAATTTTTATCTATCTATTATTTTATAGATATACTACATTTTACAAATGTTATCATACCGTGAGTTAGTTAATTAGTTATGTATTTGAAAGATCTCAAGTTGTCAACTGGTGATGAGAAAAATTGATCTATTCGTCTATCAATCAATGGGGAAAATAACTTTCATTAGATAAGTACTTACTAGCTAAATGTTAAATGGCTAAAATCATTTTTTTAAACTTGATACTTTGTGAGATTTTTTATTTTTACAGATATTATACTAGAAGATTTTTTTCGAGTCATTTTGAAGATATATATAATTATAACCAATAATAGGAGTTCTAATTGTGTACTGTCTGAAAAATCTAATTTTGAATTAACAAAAATGAACGAGTGCCCTCATGACCCTTGGAGTTATTATTAATGAACAAGAAAAAGTTATTTTAATACAAGAACAGACACGTACTAACAAACCAATATTACTATAGGGCAAATATATTATTATTTGCGACACAATATTTTTCAAGACATATCTATAATATAATTATAGTGAAGTCAGTGCAAGTTTTCAGATCAGATATAATAAAATGTTTTGTATAATAAATCAAATAAAGTAGCGGTATGATGTGTTAAATGAAGTGTTTATAACAAATTTAGAACCTCTACTTAAAATCAGAATTTAAAATATTGGTCAGACGTTAGAGGCTTGGTTAAAAAAAAGCATTTTTTGTCTATACTTAAAGAAACTGAGTCGATGTTAGTGCTGTGCTCTTGTACATATTTACTTAAACACCAATTAAAAGATTATGCCAAATGAACATTAAAATACAGAAAAAAGCCAAAATGATGTGTTATTGTTGTGAAAATTTCAACGAATAAAAGTGCTCAGTTAATCTAATTTTATAATTTTCTCACGGAGGGAGACGTCAAAATGTTTCAGAGGATTTCTCAGTAAATATTTTTCTACACAAGATTCAGATAATTATTTGAAAAAGTATACAAAAATGTTAAGAAAGCTTTTATTATCAGTAATTATAGTTCATAAACTGATTGTTTTTAATTTTACAAGATGTGTGCGGCAATCATGAGTTATTAAATTAAGCTGTTTTATCTTTCTACTATAAAAGAATATCAAGAAAGCTTTTTTCTCCCAATGATTCTTAGTTCATAAACTTTTGTTTTTAATTTTGCAAGATGTGTCTGATAGATTATTAATTCAAGTGGTTTCTAGTGAAAACTTCAACGAATCCAAGTGTTGAAAATAATGTAATTAATGATTGGCTTATGGTGAGGGGCACCAAATGATTCAGAGGAGCCATTTGTTCTGTGAATATACAGTACATGAAACCATAATATAAATTACTGTAATGGCTACTTTTTGAATCTGCAACCAACATTTTAATTTGCTAGCTGATTGTGATGCAATAGTATGATTATTAGATCTAGTACCCTTGCAAGTCTTTGATAAAATATTATGAAAAAGAAATATGTGGATATCAAAATAATGAAATGAGTTCCAGCTTTAGAATGTGCAATAAAAGGCTAAAGGTAAATTTTAGCACAAATTTAATAATGTAATAATAATTTGTCAAAAAAACAAAAGCAAATGGATGCATAAGAGTGTTTTGTAAAAAAACTTAGTATCAGGTTCTGTTACGTAAGGGTAGTTAACTTGGCAAACTTTGAGCTTCGCATTTTGTAAAGGCTAGAGGATTAGGTGATTTCAGAGAAATAGATGCGAAAGAATAGTTTTTAAAAAACTTTGTACCGCCTGCTGCTATGGAAATGGCAGTTGACATGAGAACTCAACTTCTCAGCCAACTTTGAGCTTCAAGTTTTATAAAAGCAAGAGAATCAGGTGATATAGAGATTTGAATTGTAATTCTGAGAACTTGTACTTTTTTCTTTTATTCCTTGCGATAGCTACAAAGAAAAAATATATTATTGTTACCGTTTTTAACAACTTTAAATTCTCTGTCGAAATACTAATAAAAGTTTAATGTTTTTATCCAAACAATCTTGCTCTCAACAACTGTCCAACTCTCTACAAAGAACTTGACTGAAAGCTTAAATGTTTTTTTGAAACAATTATAATAAACACTTTTAGAAACTATTTTTTAAAGTATTTTCTATCTGTAAATTATTCATTATTATATTTTCTCTACAAAATATCTCAAAAAATGGTCCATTTCTATATCTTTTAAAAAATCCATTAATAAATTATTTTACAAAACTTCTACAATCCTTTACAAACTTTTGCAAGCAACGAGAAATTCTTTTCCAAAACCTTTACAATCACTTTACAAAAACTTTTACAAACGATAAGAATTTTTTCGTAAACCATAAGAATTATTTTCCGAAACCTATACAATATCCTAAAAAATTATTTACGTTTTATTTTATGAAAAGGAATTCTACGAATAAATAATAAATGTTTGCGTTCTAAAGTCGAAATAAATTTCTTTCACGCGGATACTGAAAGTCAAAACCAAAAAAGTTGTGAAATCAATTAAAGTGTAGTTTTATACTTAACAGACATTATTTACAATGTCGTTTTACTCTTAAAAAGTTGTGAAATCTCTTTAAAAAATTATTTTACAAAAGTAAAAACTTATAGGCAAGAATAAGTTTGGTTACTATTCTACATAGTTTGTACTTAACAAACATTATTTACTAAACTCCCCCACCCTCTCTTCCCCCTCTCTCTCTCCCTCTGTACCAAAAACTTTAATGAGAGCTTAAATATTTTTTCAAAACAATCAACACGTTCTTTAAAAAACTAATTTTTTAAATATATTCTATCCACACCATTTGTCTATAGTCCTTTTATTTATTCTGATCTCATATATTCAATAACCACTCTCTACAAATGGTAAGAATTTTTTTCATGACTGTACAAATAACTTTTATTTATTCGAATCTCATCTATTCAATAAGCACTCTGCAAATGGTAATAATTTTTTTCATGACTGTACCAATAATAATATTGTTAATATAAAACTTTCTAGGGAAGTATAAAATAAGGCAAGTATAGACGTTTTTTCTGTATAATCTATAAAATAATAATATTTATGTTTTTTTAAAAGAAATCAAATAAATACCAGTGAAAAAGTCTTTTACTTCTTTGAGTCATTGTATGCTGAACAAATTATATGTAAGTAAGTACATTCAAATTGTTCATTGCAAATCAAACAAATGAAAGTTGTGAAATCAATTATCGATAGTCAAGTAATGCAAACAACTCTCGGAAACAACTGTATGACTATTCTCAGAAATGTACTAAAATTTGTTCATCCTTCTATACAAATTAAACACAAGAAAGTACTGAAATCAATTTATTGTAGTCAAGTATCCATAAGTTAACTTGACTGAATAATACAACTTTTCGTAACTACTTAAAAATATTCAGTCAGCGGGCATAAAGTACTACTTAACGCCTAACAAGCGTAATAGCTCCCATACTCCTACCAAACTTTATAGAACCTATGCACTTTACGCCCGTGTGGGCGAAAACTATTTTAATTATATAACTACTATGCCTTCTTTTTATTTCTAAAATTCATAAGAATCTTATCAGATATTTACGAAAAGTCAAAGCCTATATAAAAAAATTACATAGTTACCATCACATCTCCATTTTTCATTGATCTTTCTCAATTTTGAAATTTCTATAATATTACGCATCTTGGGAGGACAATAGAAGTCTATAGAGCTGCTCTAGCAGGGGTGCTCCTCCAATCTCCTATACATACTTGGCGGGCCCGACGGTTTGCAGTTTAAGGTCTAGACATGGTCATTTTCATATAAATATTCATATGTTTAAAGATCAGATAAAATGTATAAATGGGTTGCTTCTACATATTAAATAGGGCTCAGTATTGAATTTATTACTCTGTTTTTGAATAGAAAGTGCAAACCCGCATGAAAATATCATATGAGATTTCATATGAGAATATTGGACATCAGATCTCATTTTGGAATATCGGACATCAGATCTCATATGAGATCCCATAATATGTAAAATTGCAGATGACATCACACATATGATATCTCATACGAGATCTTATATGATATTTACACGACGGAAAAGAATAAAAAATAGGTGGCTTACAAAATGGTTAATAAAACCTAAAGCACTTGTGAGTAGACCATAAATTTATATGCATTTTTTATCCCATTCCCGTTTAAAAAAGACGGACACAAGGAAAAATATTTTAGGTTATGAAAGTAAATCATGAGATTCTGCACATGTAGGGATATTATATTTAAACGGTATCAATTAAAAATTAGAGCCAATGTAATTATTTATAATGGGCTTATAGATCTAAACATTGTTAATGAATTTATGTAAAAATTTAGTATTCTACATTTACAAAGCCCACCAGTAAACTGGAAACCGTCGGGCCCGCCAAGTATGTATGGGAGATTGGAGGAGCACCCCTGCTAGCAGCTCTATAGACTTCTATTGTCCTCCCAAGATGCGTAATATTATAGAAATTTCAAAATTGAGAAAGATCAATGAAAAATGGAGATGTGATGGTAACTATGTAATTTTTTTATATAGGCTTTGACTTTTCGTAAATATCTGATAAAATTCTTATGAATTTTAGAAATAAAAAGAAGGCATAGTAGTTATATAATTAAAATAATTTTCGCCCACACGGGCGTAAAGTGCATAGGTTCTATAAAGTTTGGTAGGAGTATGGGAGCTATTACGCTTGTTAGGCGTTAAGTAGTACTTTATGCCCGCTGACTGAATATTTTTAAGTAATTACGAAAAGTTGTATTATTCAGTCAAGTTAACTTATGGGTACTTGACTACAATAAATTGATTTCAGTACTTTCTTGTGTTTAATTTGTATAGAAGGATGAACCAATTTTAGTACATTTCTGAGAATAGTCATACAGTTGTTTCCGAGAGTTGTTTGCATTACTTGACTATCGATAATTGATTTCACAACTTTCATTTGTTTGATTTGCAATGAAAAATTTGAATGTTCAGCATACAATGCTCAAAGACTCAAAGAAGTAAAAAACTTTTTCACTGGTATTTATTTGATTTCTTTTAAAAAAACATAAATATTATTATTTTATAGATTATACAGAAAAAACGTCTATACTTGCCTTATTTTATACTTTCGTAGAAAGTTTTATATTAACAATATTATTATTGGTACAGTCATGAAAAAAATTATTACCATTTGCAGAGTGCTTATTGAATAGATGAGATTCGAATAAATAAAAGTTATTTGTACAGTCATGAAAAAAATTCTTACCATTTGTAGAGAGTGGTTATTGAATATATGAGATCAGAATAAATAAAAGGACTATAGACAAATGGTGTGGATAGAATATATTTAAAAAATTAGTTTTTTAAAGAACGTGTTGATTGTTTTGAAAAAATATTTAAGCTCTCATTAAAGTTTTTGGTACAGAGGGAGAGAGGGGGGGGAAGAGAGGGTGGGAGAGTTTAGTATAATAATCTTTAATTTCGCAGTAACAAAACATAATTCATATAAAATGTGTACTGGCACATAACAAATTGATAAACATTTTAATAATTTGTGACATCGTAATTAGATCTCATGAATTTTTTAATTTAATTTTAATACTATTCTTATTACTAGATAGAGTTTTATACTCATTTGGAAGATCATTGAAAGCGTGTATGGCTGCCACATAACTTCTCTTATCGCTGACAGCTTTGTTCATTGTCGGTAATTGAATTGTTTTGTACCTAGTGTTTCTCGCTGTTTTTATAAATATTTCCTTCAGAGTTTCGTAATGATATAATAAACAAGTATACTTATAGACTTGGTTAATACTTAAAGGATTGTTATCGCCTAGGAAATTTCTATTTATTAATTTAATAATTTTATTCTGTATTCTTTGTACTACCCAAGTTTCTATCAAGTTTCTCTAATAAGATTTTATGGTTCACCGTATCAAAAGCCTTTGCCAAATCCAAAAAGGCCGCGATTATTCGTATACTCTTATCTAGAATAGAATAGATTATGTTTGTGAGATAGTTTAAAGCGTCAGTAGTTCCCCTGTTTTTAACTAAACCACATTGTTTATCCGAAATTATGTTACATGCACTTAAGAAGGCATGTAATCGATTATATATCATTTTTTCAAAGATCTTAGCAATGTTTGAAATAAGCGAAATAGGTCTGTAGTTGGAGGCACATGACCTGTCTCCAGCTTTAAATATGGAAACCACTTCTGCAGTTTTTAATACCCGAGGCCATTTGGAATTAACAATGCATAAGTTGAAAATATATTTTAAAGGTAGCGATATATAAGTGGAGATCGTTCTTAAGGTCTTACTATTAATGCCATCTACCTCTCCTGTTTTGTCTTTCATTTCACTGATTATTTTATAAACTTCGAGCTGATTTGTAGGATTGATAAAGATTGTTTTTGGATTTGTTCGAGGTAGTTTTATATTTGCATTAGTCGAACTTTAATTTTTTTACTTAAATTTAAACCTATATCACAGAAATATATGTTCATGTAATTAGCTATATCACATTTGTTATCTAATTTTTCATTATTTACTGTGAGGCTATTTATACTATTTACCTCTTTTTTTTTTCTTAGATAAGCTAGAGTTTATAAATTTCCATAATTTTTTGGGATTGTTACTACAAGATTCCACTTGATCTTCTTCATGTTTAATTTTAGCATCTTTTATGATCTTATCTAATAATTTGACATAGGCTTTGTAGTCACTTTTTAATGTTACATTATCAGTATTGCTTCTCCATAAAGTATACAATGTTTCTTTGGTTTGACAGGATTTCATTATTGCGCTTGTGATCCATTTTTATCTTGGCACTAAACTTTTATTGTACGATTTTTTGTTATTGATTGTTGTAGCTTTATCTGTGCATTCCTGTATTAGTTCAATCAATTTTTCTACAGCAAGTTCAGGATCTTGTATAGATAATATCTCATTCCAGTTAGTACTATTTGTAATATGTATTAATTTTCTGTAATTTATAGGTTTCAAATTCTGAAAGGTATCAGTTAATAATGTAATATTATCTATATTTACGTGTAGTTTGTAATGATCAGTAATAGGATTTGTTAGTTTGTAAGATGTAGTCTCAAAAGTGTTAGATTTAATGAATATATTATCAATGCAAGATCCTCTGTTATTATCTCCAGGTCTAGTAATGCCTGTGAAGCATGGAGAATATTCATTTTCTAATAAGTTATTGAGAAATTCCTGATTATTTGTATTATCAGTCGCTTCGTTATTCTTAATATTACTATGCAAAATATCTATGTTGAAATCACCAGCAAGAATATGATTTTTTGTATTTTTAATCCTATTAATTTTTAGATATTTCTCAAGATTGTAATTAAATTCGGTTTTTGTTATATTATGACATCTGTACATTGCAGATATTCTTACAAATATGTTGCTTTCAAGTTTTATTTCAGCGCTTAATATACTTAGCTTACCAATAATTACTATTTCAATAGCTACAATTAAATTATTTTTTACATACATTACAACGCCATCATTTTGGTTTATTTTACTTTCATTATAATAAATGTTATATCCTGGTATTTGGTGGTATTGATAATAACTTCAAGTTCCAGGTTTCAAAACATATTATGACACTTGGTTTTGTAATAAGATTTTCAATAAGCATTTCAAGTTTAGAAAAATTTGCATTTAAGCTTCTAATATTTACAGATGATATAAGATTGCGGCTATTTTTAATTTTCTTATTACTCTGTGTATCACTTACGCTTATTTCTTTCAAAATAATATTTTCACTATCAAATTGTTCTTGATTCCCGTGATTTGTATCTTTGAAATGAGTTTCTTCATCCATTGTGGTGTGTTGGTGTCGTTTGTCCAGTCTACTTAGTTACGATGTTCTCGTTCATTAACCTCAGCTTTGATGGTGATAAATTGGACGTCCCCTTTACCGGTGATAAGTTGGAGATCTTCGTTACAATATGTTGGTACTGATAGTTATCTACTTTACCCGTGTGTCTTGGAATAGTAGGTTTGATGATATAGTCAGTGGCGTCGACTAACTTTTGTATCTTACCTAGCAAAATTTTGCATGCGTGGCTATCCGTTGCTATATGTTTCGTATCATAATGTGTTCCATATTTTCTATTTGTATAGTCGCAGTTTATGCACTTGTTTTCTTTTTCACCATTACACTTACTTGTTTCATGTTTATCTGCGCACTTAAGACACACATGCTCATTTCTGCATTTTGATGTATTATGCCCATGTCTTGCATATTTTCGACAAGGGGCAACGTTTAATACGTCATACACTTTACAATTTTGATACCCCACAAAAATTCTATTGTTATTTTCTTTAATAAATTTGTGTATGTCATCTGTAACTTCCAAGACGATTGATTGCAATTTACTTTTGTTGTTCGTATATGAATGTAGTATGTGGCACTTTTTATCAAAGTTTTTGAAATTCCTCAAATTGATATCTTCTTCGAGTGCTGCGTCATCCAATTCTAGGATGTTATCTATGCCAGTCACCCTCACTTTAGGGTTTAAAACTTGTTCCTTTTGTACTTCACAGATTACACCTAATTCTCGATTTTTTAATAGATTGAGCGCTGTATTAACGTTTTCTTCTTCTAGACAGGGTATAATTAGTTCATCATTGTTTTTCTTATATATTTTTTAGCCTGTATTGATTTTTCTTGAATTAAACAGCGAGTAACGGCACTCTCCAAATTTTCCATTTTTTCTTCTTTTTTAGTTTTTTCTATAACAATTTTTGGCACACGTTTTGGTTTTGGTTTGGTATTTGTAAGTATTTGTGCATAAGTGCTATTAGATATCTGTAGATTTGTAAATTACCTTTGTAATTTAGTTTTTGTATCAACAGGTTGTTTTTGTCTGTTAATTCTTCGTTAAGCTGCTTGAGAATGGTATTTTTGTCGATCAATTCAGCGTTTAGTTGTTTCAGCAAGGTTGTTTCTATTAATAAATTTTGCTTCCTCGTAGAGGAAGCTTTGTGATAGTAAAAAAAAAGTTTATGAGATAATGTGTTAGAAATGTTATTTAGCAAATTTGGAATCGAAATACACTATTTTTAGAAAATGTCCGTATGGATGTGTGTGTGTGTGTGTGTGTGTGTGTGTGTGCGTGCGTGCGTGCGTGCGTGCGTGCGTGCGTGCGTGCGTGCGTGCGTGCGTGTGTGTTTGTGTGTGTCTGTATACGCTGATATCTCATGATCTACTCGACCGATTTTAACGGGAGAGTGATAATTTTTTTAGATTTTTCTTCCACAATTGGGGTCAATATTCTATTTTTGTAAAATTTAATTTTTTTTCTTTTATAGCCATTTTTTAATTTTCAAAATTTTTTTTTCGATTTTTTAAATATTTAGAACAAATATTGTTTATATATCATGAATTCTCTGTATGTAGGATAAAATTATCTCCAATTTAAAAAAAAAAAGTCGGTAGCTATATTTCGTCATAAGTTATTGATGAAAACGTAATTTTTTTATAAATAGGTTATATTTCGAAATTAAAAAAAGATATTAACATGAATATTTTTTTGGTTATAAAGGATATTAAGTACTATAACTTACTAAATTTTTAGGTTTTTTTATTCATTATTTTTTAAGAAAAAAAATAATTTATAAAAAAAAAGTGATTTTTTTTGTCGTTCAATAACTATAGTAAAATTGGCTTAATCACTTTGAAATTCTTTGTAGGGGTAGATTTTGTATACCAATCGAGTGATTTCTTTGGACAAAAGGATTGATCCATACATTTCGAAGATATTTGAGGTTAAAATTTAAAAAAATTTTTTTTTAAATCGTAATTTCTCGAGAACGGCTATATGTATCTAAATGGGGTGAGTGGTATTCGAAAGAGAATTAAATTACCTATATTTTCTAAAAAAAAATTAATTCTCTAGCTATCACGGTTCTTTTGTTATTAACAAAAACGTAAAAATTAAAAAAAGAAAGAAAATGAGTTTTATATGTTCAACTATTACAAGAGTAAAATTGTCTTATTCGCTTCAAAATTCATTGTAGAGGTATATTATTGATAGTTCTCGGATGAGTTCTTTTGGCAAAGTGATTGGTTCGTAAATTTCAGAGATATTTGAGGTTAAAATTTTTCTAGACATTTAGCTCTAAATATTAGCTGCAAATTTATAGGCAATTGTGATATATATTTTATGTATGTGAAATTTTGTGGAAATGTATAATCTATAAAAATTTGAATAAATTATGTTGGAGTTATGTTATTTCTGTCTTTCTGAAGTATTAAATTTTAAATATTGGAATTAAAAATTAATTAAAGGAATCAGTAAATTAAGTTTGAGGAAGCTACGTGCCAATGAATTGGCAGCGGTTTTTTTCCATGTCATCGTTTTCATCGGCAATAGTTTCGATGAGTGCTTTCTGTGTCTCTTCGTGTATTTCTTCTAATAAGTCTTGTCTTACCGAGTTTTTTGCTTCCAGTTTTATTTGTGCAATCATAGTTCTAACCTCTGCTGCCACGAGCACATGGTCAAGTTTAGAGGTTAGGTCCAATTAGCAACAAAATATCAGCTAGTTGTTGGTTGAATTATTCGTGATTTAAGAAAATTACGTAATCCGGAGTATGACCATGTTGCGGCCATAGGCGCCATTTTGTTTTTCGAGATTCGGGACCTAGACTATCTTGAAGCAACAAATTAGCAACCAATTATGCTACCTCTCCGGTCAAAAAATATTTCTTCGTTCAAAAGTTACAGCTGTGGCGGTGCTAGCTCAAGTTTTAAAGTAGCACCCCCACGATATCCGGAAAAGGATCGAGCAACAAATTTGGGCTCAGCGTAAAAAAATTAGCAACAAATTGGCAACAAAATATCCGATAGTTGTTTGTTGAATTATTCGTGATTTAAGAAAATTACGTAATCCAGAGCATGACCATGTTCCGGCAATAGGCGTCATTTTGTTTTTGAAGATTCTGGAACTAGCCCATCTTTAAGCAACAAATTAGCAACAAATTCTGCTACCTGTCCCGTCAAAAAATGTTTCGTCGTTCAAAAGTTACAGCTGTGGCGGTGCTAGCTTAACTCGTAATGTAGCACCGCCAGGATAGCTCCGCAAAGGCTCAAGCAAAAAAATTTTGGCTTAACGTAAAAATTAACAGCCAATTAGCAATAAGATATCCGATAGTTGTTTGTTGAATTATTCGTAATTAACTCGTTTCGGCCCAAGTTTTCGTCTGATTTTCGATACGATAACTTTTTATGTTTCAAGTGTTTAAAAAACTTGAAAAATATGATTTCTGACGTAAAATTTTATGTACATTCAGAATTCGACCTCAAATTTGCAATACCGTCAATATTTAAAAAATTATAAGCTATTTTAGCCAAAAAAACACGGTTTTCTCGAAAAAAATTTCTTTTTGATCGAAATTTTGGTACCGAAACAGAATTGATCCGTGAGTTTAACCAGTGAAAGTTGTTGAGTAATTACCTATACTTTGAAGTGGCATAGGTCTGAAATCGAATGTGAACATAGCGGCCACGGGAATAGTCATTTTTCGGCGAAAATATCATAAAATACTTTGCAATTTTTTTCCTTGAAAAGGATTAACTTTGCAAAACAATTTTTATAGATTAAAAAGTATTTAGAATTATTCAAAGAACACTTTGCAAAACAATTTTTATAGATTAAAAAGTATTTAGAATTATTCAAAGAACACGTGAAAATTTTTTCAGAATTTTTCGCATAATTTTTGGATTTTACGGAATTAGCCATTTTTCAAAAATCCAAATATGACGTAAAAAAATTCTGCAAAAATTTCCACATGTTCTTTGACTAATTTTAAGCACTTTTTGTTGTATAACATTTTTTTTGCAAAGTTAATCCTTTTCGACAAAAGAAATCGCAAAGTATTTGTAACCAATTTGCTACCATATGGTTTGCTTAACAGCGATTATTGATTTATACATAATCCTTAATCCTTTTCAAGGAAAAAAATCGCAAAGTATTTTATGAGATATTCGCTAAAAAATAACCATTCCCGTGGCCGCCATTTTGAAATTCGATTTCAAACCAATGCCACTACAAAGTATAGGTAATTACTCCACAACTTTCATTGGCAAGACTCATGGATCAATTCTGTTTCGGTACGAAAATGTCGATCAAAAAAAAATTTTTTTTCGAGAAAACCGTGTTTTTTTGACTAAAATGGCTTATAATTGTTTAAATATTGATGGTATTGCAATTTTGACGACTGATTCTGAAAGTACATAAAATTTTACGTGAGAAATCATATTCAAGTTTTTTAAACACTTGAAACATAAAAAGTTATCGTATCACGTGTTTGAAATTCCGAACGTTCATAATGAACGAAATATTAACTTAAAGTTTCTAATTCTGGTTAGGATTCCCCGGAGTGTGGTTTACTGGTGACTGCAAGAGTGAGAAGTGAAGAAATACAGTTATTATCCGATTTTAAATGTATTAAGTAGCCAAATTCGGCTAAATTTGAAAATGGCAAAAATCTTTCGTTCACTATGAACGTTCGAAATTTCAAACACCTATCTCGAAAATCAGACGAAAATTTGGGAGTTCCGGGCTGAAACGGGTTAAGAAAATTACATAATCCGGAGTATAACCATGTTCCGGCAATAGGCGCCATTTTGTTTTTCGAGATTCAGGATCTAGCCTATCTTGAAGCAACAAATTAGCAACAAATTATGCCACCTGTCCCGTCAAAAAATGTTTCGTCGTTCAAAAGTTACAGCTGTGGCGGTGCTAGCTTAAGTCTTAAGCTAGCACCGCCAGGATATCTTGGAAACGACTGGAGCAACAAATTCGGGGTTTGCGTAACAAATTAGTAACAAATTAGCAACAAATTAGCAACAAATTAACAACAATTTATTGTATAGTTTTCATAGTTGCGGTCATTAGTGGCGGTGCTAGCTTAATAGACATGGAAGGAGAGCTATTTTAGACTCGGGTTAGGTGTTTTCAGCACTTCGAAATAGCTCATTTTCTCCCCTAGTTGCACAATGTACTGTTTCATAGTTTTTAATTGTACAGGAAAATATTTTTTTGTAACACAGGCACGATTTTCGCGTTTTATAAGTCTGAGAAAAGGTTCTAAAGTAATCGTTTTTAGACCAGCGGGCCCAAAAGTACCGAAGCAGGCGTAAAATTTTCGTAGTGGGCGTAATATACATTTCGACACGGGTGCAGAAGGTGATTATTTAGCCCATGTGACATTTTTTGCACGAGTAAAGCGAGTAAGAAAAGTCACATTAGCTAAAAATCTTCTTACGCCCTTCTAACACCAGTTTCGAATTGTATTTTATACCATGAGAGCCGAATAATCATATTGAAATTATAATTTTGAGGTTAGAATAATATAAAAAATTTTCTTATACTTGCTTCTCAATAATCTTCTAAAAGATGTCTTTAACTTTCTTACTAATCCGAGTATCTTTCCTTTCCTAATCAATATCTTTTTGTGTATCTTACGTTTTCGATGATAACAAATTTTAGTTTCATTGTATATTAATGTATTATTTTATTGTCTAATCTTTATTACAAAAATACAAAGTTTACGACAAATTTTAAATATGTTGGAATGAGGAAAGATAAAGATGCAGATTTGCTGTATCAGGAATCCGTTAATGTAGTCTCGCGTTACAGGTACAAAAATAAAAAATAGCGTGTGCACGAAGGACTAAGTGGGCTTTTTGATCTCGCGTGGTTGGAGTACTCGTCTACTGCTCGTAAAATGCACTCGCCTTCGTCTCGTGCTCGCCTGCGACTCGTACTACGAACTCCACTCTTGGTCTAAAAAGGCCCACTTTACGCCCATGGTACACAATATACTATTATGATATTGGAAGAAACACAGCCACTCCCTCGAAATCTTTTTTTAATATTCATGTTATTTAATGAAATTGTATATACGGAGAGAAAACTTGAATAAATATAACTTTATTTTCATCCGCCAAGGTTAGTGCATGTAGTCAATCGCCAATGTCGAACTCTTAGGCCGTTTTTGCCTGAGTCCTCCGTAAACGTAAACATCACAGTCGCATGTTTTTTTGAGGTTAGGAGATGCAAAAATCATTTGCACGCAAATAAATAAACTTTACATAGTTAATATACGATTTACATTTAATTATAATTGTAATACGTTTTCTATTATAATTTAGCAAATTAAAATCAATTATTAAGAATTGGTGAACGTGGAAAAAATCTTTACTGTTGATTCTCAGGCAGAAACTACCGGAGACTCCAGTAATGCTAACTTTATGCCTACTATCCGAGTCACTCAGGCCGTTTTGGCTTAAGTCTTCAGTTAACGATACTTAACTTTTCTCTCCGTGTAGAGTTGGATATCGAATCGAACAAGAGGTAATGCTTTGACTGATTTGTTACAGAGAAAGACCTGGTCGAGAGAAGGTAATTGTGACGGGCTGTCAGTCCACTCGGCCAGCACGAACAACAGCAATAACATCGGGGCAGCTGCAGCGACGGTGGCGGGAACGACAAACCTAGTGTCACATCACCACAGCCAGCAGCAACAGCAGCAGCAACAATTGCCGCTGCTGCATCAACAACCACAGCAGCAGCAGCAGCAGCAGCAGCAGCAAGCGCACAAGACCAACGCAATGACGTCGCACACGAAGCAAGTCAGCAACAATGGTAACGGCGGAGGTTCCAATCCCCAGGGCGACGGGGATTATCAGCTAGTGCAGCACGAGGTCCTCTACTCCATGACCAACCAGTATGAGGTCCTTGAGTTCCTCGGTCGCGGAACTTTCGGACAGGTAAAAGCTGTTATCTCTATTAGCCTTCAATTTTAAACGTACCGATTTTACTTTTATAAAATATAAAATAAAATATTTTTCTACATAAAAATCGGCTTTCAATCAAGTACATGTCGTCTTAACCCATTTAGTTTATCGAATACTCTGCACGAAACTTATTGAATCACTTCGAGATTCGTTTCTCAAAAACACCTGCTACGTACTTTTTACCGGATGCCACCCTCGTGCACGAGCTTTCATTTTTTCTAGAAAGAAATAAGAAAAAGTGTCTGTAAAGGAATTTTGTTGATACTCACAAATAATTATAATCCAATTCAATTAAGGAGGTGCGGAATACACCGACCTCTATTATGCGACCTACCGTACCGATCGGACAGCAGTAATTCGTTATAATTCGATTATTACTCAGATTAACGACTTATCCAAATTTGTTTGCCCTCCGTAATGTAATTATCTATCATTCTGCAAAGCTTTGAGTCAAAATTTCAAGGACACCTTTAAAAATTCTTTAAACGAAAAATGACAAAATTTCGTTCCAAGAATTTTTAAAGGTGTCCTTAAAATTTTGACTTAAAATTTTGCAGAATGATATATACCCAATAAGCAAAAATCCGGGGTAAAAGAATTCTTTAAGTAGTACCAAATATCCACTCGAGGATGATTTTCTAAGTATTCACAAAGTATTCGGAAAGATTACTTTGTATAAAATTTTTTCAAAAATATTTTTAATAAAACAAAATAATATCAATGGAAAGTATTCGTAAAGCAATCACTAACAAGGATGGGCCAAGGAGTGCGGGTTCTGGATTTTCATGAAACTTGTCCAGGGGCTTCTTTTACCTTAAAAAACAGGCTGTGTAAAGGGTTTTGGACCAATGGGCTTTCTGTCAAAAGATATAGCTATGGTAAGTTTCAAATATTAGCTGTTTTTGCTTATTTTGTGATTTTACAGCAATTATCCCATTCAATCATATGCCCATCACTTGATATATACTTATCCACTCTCTTGCCACATTAAATATGATAAATACATGTCGTTTTATCAAGTACAACCATTTTCTAAATTGCTTTTTATTTATTAACAGGAATTTAATATTCAAATCAAGTTAAAAATAGAAATATATGCATAATTCATCACAACCGCCTACTTTTCCCAGATTATTTTTAAAGTAGTTATCACCTAAAACGATTTCATTCGATTTCTTTTTGAAACTTTTAGCAAAATTAATTTAGATAGTAATAAGTATAACCTTCAAATTTGAGAGTGTTTACCTTTTACTTTCTGAGATATACTCGTTCAAACTTCGGCCTTTTTTGAATAACTAGCCTTCTAACAAGGAAACCGATCGAGGTGTCCGCCTCCGATTTTCCTGAATTTTTTATATGTTGTAGAGGACCGAAAAATAAGAGACTCGCAATTTTTTTATCGGTCCAATCCCTTATTAAAGGGGTGAAAACCGCCCTTAAAGTTCACCCCCGGAAACGGTTTTCTTTTAATATCTTAAGTTCTAATCGATATTTTGAAATGAAACAAAATGGAAAATATTTCTCCTTGAATTATGTAACCATCAAGTATAGTTTGGTCCTCGAGGGTGTCAACCCTTACTTTTTATTTTAGAAAAACCTTATTTTTTAAACTATTTCTGCATATAATATTTGCAATAAAATTAATTAATTATTATAAAAATCATTTTTTGACTTAAAATAAAAAATAAAGTTTACGTGTTTCAGGGTTTTTGCAAATAAACACGTCATCAGGGGTAAACAACCCTTTAGGCACAAAATACTTTCAAACTATTAAAATTAATATTTTAAGTTATATATAATGCATAATTTATTTTTATTTGGGCTACTTTTTCTATGGGCCCAATTTCCTATTAAAGGGGTAAAACGCACCCCTAAAAATCACCCCTAAAATAGGTTTTATCTGAATATCCCAAGTTCAGATTCAAATTTAAAATGAAACAAAATGAAAAATATTTCTCTTTGAAATGCCAAATTAGCTACCCTTATATTTTATTTCGGAAAAAATTTTTTTTTAAATTTTTTTTGTATACAATATTTGCAATAAAATTAAATAATTATTATTAAAATTCAAAATCAAAGTTGACTTGTTTTAGGATTTTTTCTAATAACAACATTATTGGGGTTTAGGAGCCCCTTGGGCACGTATACTTACAATTAGTACCTTTGAAATAAATATTTTGAGGTGTATGGTGCGTATAATCAGAATAAATAATCATGGATATTTTATTTATTGCAGATTGCTTTGTATATAGGCTCAATTTTCTATTTAATGAATAAAAATCACTGACAAAGAATTTGACAATTTCGTTATTTTAATGTTCAAAATATAATAGCATAAGATAAATAGAGGAATAAATAATTACATGACTATATTTTTATTATTTCTGCATAAATATTTGTATGCAGAAAAGCTTTTAAAAGCTGAGCCAGGATTAAAATTATTTTCATGGTATATTTTGCAATTAGTTTTTTTTTATATATCACTGCTTGATAATTATAGTTTACTTATAATTTTAGAATATTTATGTTTGCGTATTTAGGCATATCACATTATATTTCATTTGTACTTTTTCATAAATACTTATTTTTAAGTAAATATTTTCCTGATTTCTATTTATATATATGAATAAGCGATTTTTTGTAAGCCCATCTTGTAAACATGCATAAGCAAAGATCACGCAAGTGAGCTTGGAGTCCACGGCTGCCTAAAAACGGATTAGTTAGTCAGTATATTTTTATCGGTTCTGTTGCGAGGTACAAATTTTCGAGAGTCCGCTATTTGTTTTTTCCTACAATAGAATTTATTATTTCATAAAAATCAAAGAATAGAAAAAATGAAAGTAAATCCTATCAACGTCATAAATTTATTATTGGCAGCATTCTCAGGGCTTCAGATACCAGAAAGTCCTGTTAATCTTATTGAAATGGATTTAGCTGAAAAATTCGAAAATATTTTATACGACAGTATGAATAATTTTAATGCGATTGAAACAATGGAAGAAGAAACATTAGATTTTCAAGAGCAATTTAAAAATTATGAAGTACAAGCCATTGAAGATGACGCAATTTTCAATGAAAAAAAAGATTATGATGTATGTTCATACGATGATGAAGAGTTGAGCTTCGATTATAAAAAAAGAGCAGTTGAATATTGGAGATCAGGTAAAACTAAAAAAAATCGCAGTATAGAAAGTGTTAAACATCGATTTAAATTAGTTAATTTAGAACGGCAACTGCGTCGATGGGCTAGTCAAATCAATAAAGGTGGAACTTACAAAGAAAAATTATATCAAATTTCTTAATTTGTTTTAAAAAATCTCAAAGAATCTCTCGAAGCTGGCCATATTATTCACGATATTGATATACGTAGGTGGGCCTTAGAAGCTAAAAATAATTTAGAATTTAATGATGTTAGATTCAAAGCAAGTGATTTCTGGCTGCGAAAATTTAAGAAAGCTCACAGAATTGTCAGTAGAAAAATCAACAAATTTATAACAAAAAAAACTCTTGAGGACAAAGAAACTGTAAATCAAGAAGCCAGTAAATTTGTAGCCGACATCAAACTACTGATTTCAGAAGTTGGAACTGAAAATACCTACAATGCTGATCAAAGTGGATTTCAATTAGAATTACATACTGGTCGTACATTAGCAGAAGAGGGAACAAAGACTGTTGAATGTGTTGTGCAATCTGTTTCATCAACAACACATAGTTATACAATATTACCTACAATTAATGCTGCTGGAAAATTTCTCTCTCCATTATTTATAGTTTTAAAAGAGACTAAAGATGAATTTGGACCAATAATACAAAAAAATTTATTTCAGCCAGATAACGTATGTTTGATGGCATCTAAATCTGGCAAAATGACATCATGTGAGTGAAATTAAATAAAGTGTACTTGTATTCGTAAACTTGTAGCTTATATCTATTTTAAAGATTTTACTTGTAAACTTTTAATTTCAGTAGACTCATATTAAAAAAGATTTACAATAATTAGTAAATTATTTTTAAAATAAGGTATTTTAACGTAAACTCCGAAAATTATAAAAAATTTCTTGTAAATTATCAATGAATTTCATTATTTATTTTTGTTAATTTGATTTCATGTAATAAATCGATATATATATATATATATATATATATATTAATACAAATAGCAATAGTTTACTATAATGACCTGCAAAATTTATTTGTTTACAATTTATTTTTCGGAAATGGTTAAGGGATGTATTTTTTCCAAATGTTGGAAAAAATAGTATATTATTGCTAGATTCTTGGAGTGGACATTGCACAGAAGCAGTCGAAAGAGAAAAACCTGATGATAAAAACATCAAACTTTTCAAAATTCCTAAACGTACAACTGGAAAAATACAACCGCTGGATGTGTTTGGTTTTCGTATATGGAAAAATTTTGTGAGACACTTTTCCGATAGTGTAATTTTGTTGGATAAGGATATAAGTTTGCACGTACGAAATAATGTAATTAAATTGCACTCTCTGGTGCACAATCAGTTATCTTCTCCTCGATACGTAAATCTTTTTAAATACTCTTGGTATAAAAGCGGTTATATCGATAATAAACCAAATGAATTTTTAAATCCGGTGGACCTTAGCTTTGGTGGATCCCAAGCTCATTGTGAGGTACCAGGGTGTAAAAATACTGCTATTATAAAATGTTCATGGTCTCAGAAATCACTCTGCTTAAAACATTTTTTTGAAGATTTTCATTATTGTTCAACCTATAATCCTTAAACAAAATTAATTGCGATAAGAACTAAATTATAAGCTCATTTGTATAGAATTTCTTTGAATATTTTTTGACTATTTGTGAAAATATACCTATATTTTACTTTTAATAAAAATTAATTACATAATAACAATTAATGTTTTATATTATATTTTTCTATTTATATTTTAATTTTTTTATTTTTATTTATATTTTTCTATTCGTTAATTAGTCAATCATTTAACTCACCTATTCTTTTCCCAGTTCCATCCTTTTTATTTACCTATAAATACGAACAAAATATTCGAATACAAATTGCACAATAAGTATAAGAGTTTATAAGTGACTTCATTAATTACGCTATCTCGATAAAAAAAAATGACACAAAAATAAACTAAATCTGCATTATACACCTCAAAATATTTATTTCAATGGTTCAATTGTAAATATACTTGTCCAAGGGGCTGCTAAACCCCGATAATGCTTTTATTAGAAAAAATCCTAAAACAAGTCAACTTTGATTTTGAATTTTAATAATAATTATTTCATTTTATTGCAAATATTGTATACAAAAAAAATTAAAAAAAAAATTTTTTCCGAAATAAAATATAAGGGTAGCTAATTTGGCATTTCAAAGAGAAATATTTTTCATTTTGTTTCATTTTAAATTTGAATCTGAACTTAAGATATTAAAAAAAAAACCGTTTTCGGGGGTAAACTTTAAGGTCGGTTTTCACCCCTTTAATAAGGGATTGGGCCGATAAAAAAAATTGCGAGTCTCTTATTTTTCGGTCCTCTACAACATATCAAAAATTCAGGAAAATCGGAGGCGGACACCTCGATCGGTTTTCTTGTAAGTTCAAGCGCGCTCTAGGGGTCATCTCCCTTTTAAAATAGGAGGAGGATTAGCATTTTGGCTAATGGCGTTGACAAAAAAACATCGCTAATATGACATAAAATCCATCGCTGTAAATTAATTAGATTCGAAAAAACGTTGAAACTTGGAGCAAAACTAGTTTAAATATTGAAGAATCAGATATTACAAATTGAAAAAAATGTATCGTTCAATTCAAAAGTTATGATCATTCAAAGTTTTAGCTCAGTCGACATTTTGAAATGAATGTAATTTTATTTTCAAATAAATAGTCCGATGGTTGTGACTAGACCAATTATAGTTACTACTACTACTCAATAATAATAAACATATGCATAAACATTTATTTCGATAAAAAACTTTTCTCTATCCCTTGGGCGAAAGTACGTAGTTCCGCCGTTAGTTTAGGCTAGAAAACAGTTGCCGCGCGCAACTCGCGGGATAGTGCGAATTCCATGTGCAACTGCGTCTCGTATCGAGAGCGTGGCGCTCTCAAGAAAGATAGTATACCCACCGATAAATAGCGCGTCGCTCTCACAATTATAGGGTGCTATCCTATGCGTTCCGAAAAATTAAACAGAACGCATTTAAACCTGTGAGGGGGCTATCCCATGGCGTTCTGAAAAATTGAACGGAACCATTTAAGCCCGTGAGAGCGAAAGAAACATTCACGGAAGAAACCTCTCTCTCTCTCTCTCTCTCTCTCTCTCTCTCTCTCTCTCTCTCTCTCTCTCTCTCTCTCTCTCTCTCTCTCTCTCTCTCTCTCTCTCTCTCTCTCTCTCTCTCTCTCTCTCCCTCTCTCTCTCTCTCTCGATAAATGGTTTCGTTGAATTTTTTGGAACACCTTATCGCTGCTGCCTAACTAAAACCTTTTCCGTGTAGTACGCTGGATACACTGCGCATGCTTTTATCAAGGTATTCGTGCGAAAATTGCAATAAATAGTCATAAGATATACTTTGTGATTCTAGAAAAAGTTAAAAAACTATAATAAATATAAGTGACTATTTTATTGGTATGAAAGTGGATAAATGTTTTTATAAAAATAAAGACTGAAAATTACATTATTTATTAATAAATTAATGTTTATTTATATGCAAATATCCTCTCTCTCTCTCTCTCTCTCTCTCTCTCTCTCTCTCTCTCTCTCTCTCTCTCTCTCTCTCTCTCTCTCTCTCTCCCCCCCCCCCCCCCCCCTTTTTTGACTCACATGTAGGGCTGCCACCTTTTACATTTGAAGTTTCCGGCCGACCGATGACCGGGGCGGGGGGAGGCGAGTAGGCGGGGAATATGAGATCCACGCATATTAAGGAATTACGTAGACGTGAAACAATATGCAAGACAATTATTTAAACCATTTTGAAACCCAAGTAGGCGGGGGATATGAAGTCCACGCATATAAGGGAGTCATGTAGACATGAAAAGATAAACAAAACGATTATTTAAACAATTTTTAAATCCAAGTAGCCGAGGGATATGAGTCAATTACCACCCGTACGTTAATATAAAGTATTGTACGTTATTTTGGATTAATGTACGTTAAACTTTTAAAGAAACATAACGTACGCAAATGTACGTTATTTTCAGCTTTTCTAACAAAACGTTCTCTTTCTGGTCTTAGCATGGTTGGGCGCGTGTAGTACCTCGGTATCATAGATGCGAGTATTATTGTATAATACTTATTGTTAGTATAATACCGTCACAAGTTTGCAACATTTTCAGAGTTCAAGGTATAATACCATACTTACTTCTTTTCCATTCCTTTTTCTTATTGTTAGAAAAGTTTGCGCGAGCAACGGAGCAACTTGGCATTTCGCAGGCGGGGGATGCGAGTTCTACGCATATACGGGAGCGCGTCAGACGTACATACAAGACAAAATAATTAAACAATTCCTAATCCCAAGTAGGAGGGGGATGCGAGTTTTACGCGTATACGGGAGCGCTTCAGACGTGTATACATAGCAAAATAATTATTTAATAATTATTAACCCCAAGTAGGCGGGGGAAGCGAATTTTACGCGTATACGGGAGCGCGTCAGACGTGCATACAATGCAAAATAATTATTTAAATAATTCCTAACCCCAAGTAAGCGAGGGATGCGAGTTCCACACGTATATGGGAGAGCGTCAGACGTTTATACATGGCAAAATAATTATTTTAATAATTATTAACCGCAAATAGGCGGGGGAAGCGAGTTCTACGTGTATACGGGAGCGCGACAAACGTGTATACGTGGCAAAATAATTATTTAAATAATTCCTAACCCCAAGTAGGCGGGGGATGCTAGTTCCACGCGTATATGGGACAGCGTCATACGTTTATACATGGCAAAATAATTATTTGAATAATTCTTAACCCCAAACAGGCGGGGGATGCGAGATCTACGCATATTCAGGAGCGCGTCAGATGTGCATACATGGCAAAATAAAATTTTGAATAATTCTTAACCCCAAACAGGCGGATGATGCGAGTTCCACGCGTATACGGGAGCGCGTTAGACGTGCATACATGGCAAAATAATTATTTTAATTATTCTTTACCCCAAGCAGGCGGCGGCGCGAGTTCGAAGCGTATACGGGAGCGTGTCAGACGTGTATTCAAGTCAAAAAACCGCTGTTAATTGATTGGCACGTAGCTTCCTCGATCATTAATTTTCACTCCCAATATTTAAAATTTCATACTTTATTTCGTACTGTGTAAACGTTTTAAAATCGTTTTTACAAGTCTAACAACTCGCATCTCCCGCCTACTTGGGTTTAAGAATTACTTAAGTAATTATTTTGCCATGTATGCACGTCCGACGCGCTCCCGTATACGCGTAGAACTCGCTTCCTCCGCCTACTTGGGGTTAAGAATTATTCAAATAATTATTTTGCCATGTATGCACGTCTGATGCACTCCCGTATGCGAGTGGAACTTGCATCCCCCGCCTGTTTGGGGTTAAGAATTATTCAAATAATTATTTTACCATGAATGCACGTCTGACGCGCTCCCATACATGCGTAGAACTCGCATCCCTGCCTACTAGTTTTCTTGTAAATAATTTAAATGTAATACAATTTAAAAAATACTTAATAAAAAAATTTAGCACTGCATAACCTACAAGCATTGTTTCTAATCCTTAGCATCAGATTATAAACTTATACCTAGTATGGGAAGTTTTTAACGAAAGTTAAATCACTTGCAGTACATGAAGTACGTATGTACGTTCTTTATATCAATGTACGTTTTCTTTTTACATGGGGAAAATAAAAATACGTTATTTTTTTATTGAAAATGTGGCAACCTTAGATATGAGATCCACGCATGTAAGGGAGTCATGTAGACATGAAAAAATAAGCAAACGATTCTTTAAATAATTTTTAAACCCAAGTAGCCGGGGGACGCGAGGTCCACGCTTATTAGGGAATTACGTAGATGTGCAATAATAAGCAAAAATAAGGTTTAAAAATTGTTTAAATAATCGTTTTGTTTATTTTTTCATATCTACATGACTCCCTTATATGCGTGGACCTCATATCCCCCGCCTACTTAGGTTTAAAAATTAGTTAAATTATCCTTTTTCTTATTTTCTCATGTCTACATGACCCCTTACATGCGTGGACCTCATGTCCCCCGCCTACTTGGGTTTGAAGACGTGCGCTATATTCATGCCGTTAGAGCATCTACATTACAAATTATTAATTATATTGTAGATAATAAATTGTATTTTTTATAAATAAATAAATAACGTAATAAATATACATTTATTAATTAAATTTATGGTTATTATTTACGACTTTCAGTAAAATAAAATATTTTCATTCTTCAAATTTGAATGACCCTCTGATTTCCGGCTTTTGATAGGCTGGTCGGAGATCAATTCCGGCAACCAGCCTAAACATCAAATTTCCGGCCTAGCCGGCAGGATTCCGGTAAGGTGGCAGCCCTACTCACATGTGTACGTAACAATCTGCTTGCTCATGTATTTTCGATGACCGCCCCAACCAGCAGCACGAGCGTTAGCGAGTTGGGCAGGCATCGAACACACATAAACGCGCACAGCGGGAAAGAGCAGACAAGCAGACCAGGCGAATCATCTAACCTGCAAGCACTTCGTGGAGTGACCACGAGAGCGCTGCGATACTACCAGACCGGCCTTACGGCGAATGTAACAACATGGCCGCGCAATGCAACTGTCAGCTGGAAGGTTATAGCAACGGTAATTTCAACTTTTTCCAACTAAATAGTGAACGTACTTTCGCCCTGGGATAGAGAAAAATACTATTTCTTACACGGTAAGAAAATGGAACACTGCACGTACATAACATGTCACGTACGTGCGGAAGTTCCATTTTCCGCCCTTGTAAAAAAATCTACTATTGTTACACATGTATACCACGTTGGTCAAATGACGAACATTGATGTTTTGACTTACGTAGTGGGATATAACTACCTTAACCAACACAGGAATCATCTTTTTTTTTATAAAATACAAAACTTTTAATTTATTGCATGTATCTGCATGAAAATATAATTAAAACTCTTATTTTTCTATTACCTTTGAAACATAGTTCAACCATTGAAGAAGTAGCTTAAAGCTCTAAAAATGAAAAATACAATATTTAGCTGACAGCCGACCATAATAGCAACACTATCACATAACCATGTATAGAGGTAGTTCGCACATCCCTACTGAAAAAAATCAGCTGATTTTTCTCCTGATTTGTCAGCTGATTTTTCACTTGATTTCTCATGCCAAAATCTCACCTCAGATTCTGCTCCTAATGCTGCGAAAAAATTACGTAAATTAAAAATCAGCTTCTTCAATATTCGAAATCGCCTGTTAGGATGTTTTACCCCCCAGATGGGCTCAAAAATGCACGTTTGGAAGCATTTTACACAATTTTTCAATTTTACAAATTTTGTACATGAGATATCATGTGAGAAATCATCTGAGATCTCACCTGAAAAATCACCTGAGGTCTCATGTACAAAATTTCTAAAAATTGAAAAATTGTATAAAGTGCTTATAACGTACATTTTTGAGCTCATCTGGGGGGTAAAACATCCTAATAGGCGATTTCCAATACTGAAGAAACTGATTTTTAATTTACGTAAGTTTTCTACAGCATCTGGAGCAGAATCTCAGGTGAAACGCTGGCATCAGAAATCACACTGACAAAAAAAACGTTAGAACAGCGGAAATTGAACTTCGTTTGCGGACTCGGAGGCAGGCGGACGTGTTTTCAGTACTCTCTACTAATTTTCCATTTTGCTGTCCCTCATCTACATCCTAAGTTCTTTCGTTGCTTCTGAGGTCGCCCGCTTTTGGGCCAGCAGAGGATGTTCCCGTTTTGTGCCCCAGAGGCTTTTTTTTCTCGTTAAAAAAGACTAGGGTTTTTTGAAGTTTTTTTCAAATTTATTGTGTTTAAGTGAGTGTGGTTCTGCGTAGAGCTGCCGCAAGAGTCGATATAAATATCGATATCGTATTGATATTGTACCAATATCAATATCGATATCGAGACGATATTTTCTAAATCTTCGCAATACAAGACCAATATTATACATATCAATAATCAATACAAGACAAAATTCTTGCCCCAATATATCGCGATAATCTCGATATTGAATATACTTCTGACCAGGGGCGAATTCAGTCCTGGGTCATGGGGGGGGGGGGGGGGTGCGAGTATATCCCATGACCTTTTTTTAAGGAAGTGATGCAAAAAAAAAAAACAAACAATTTTTAAACCCAAGTAGTCGGGGGATATGAGGTTCACGCATATACGGGAGTCACGTAGACATGAAAAAATAAGTAAAACGATTATTTAAAATAATTTTTAAACCTAAGTAGCCGGGGGATATGAGGTCCATGCATACATGCATATAAGGGAGTCATGTAGACATGAAAAAATAAGCAAAACGATTATTTAAATAAGTTTTAAACCCAAGTAGGCGGGAGATATGAGTGCCACGCATATGAGGGAGCCATGTAGATATGAAAAATAAGCAAAAGGATTATTTAAATAATCTTTAAACCCAAGTAGCCAGGGGACGCGACGTCCACGCATATTAACAAATTTACGTATAGATTTGCAACAATAAGCAAGACCAATATTTAAACAATTTTTAAACCCAAGTAGGCGGGGGATATGAGGTTCACGCATATTAGGGAATTACGTAGATCTACAACAGACAATTATTTATAGTATCCCCCGCCTACTTGAGTTTAAAAATTATTTAAATAATCGTTTTGCTTATTGTTGCACGTCTACGTAATTCCCTAACATGCATGGACCTCATATCCCCCGCCTACTTGAGTTTAACAATTGTTTAAATAATCGTTTTGCTTATTTTGTTATGTCTACATGACTCCCTAATATCCCCACAATAACTACTTGCGTGGACCTCGCGTCCCCCGGCTACTTGGGTTTAAAAATTATTTAAATAATCGTTTTGCTAATTTTTGATGTCTACATGACTACCTTATATGTGTGGACCTCATATCCCCCGCCTACGAACTCGACCGAGAGCTATCCAAAATCTACAAGGAATTTCGAAGCGATTAAGTATGTTTTACTCCCGTAATCGTTGGACATAAAAAACTTATTTTTTTCATATTACAATTTTTTTCTCAAAAACTAGTCGACAAAATGGATTCAAATTTTTACAGATTATAGCTATTTATATTCTGCATTATCATTATTTTTTTAAAAAAAAATTGACCGTTTAGTTTCGGAGTTACAGGCTTAAAAAAACACGTTTTTGTTAATAACAAAAGAACTGTGATAGCTACAGAAATTTTTTTTTTTTAGAAAATATAGGTATTTTAATGCTCTTTCGAATGCTAGCCATTCGATTCAAATCTCTTGGTGTTATCATGAAAAAAAAAGCGAAAATCAATTTTGAGAAAATCGTAAATTCGAAATAAAACAAAAACGCATCGGCCCAATCAAAAAACGAATTTTTGACTCGCCATCACACAAAAAAAATAAAAAAAATGAGACCTGTTGTCCGGTTAAAATCAATCGAATAGAAGCTGAGATCCAGGTGCACACACACACACACACACACACACACACACACACACACACACACACACACACACACACACACACACACACACACACACACACACACACACACACACACACACACACACACACACACACACACACGCACGCACGCACACACGCACACACGCACATCCATACACACACACACACACACACACACACACACACACACACACACACACACACACACACACACACATTTGTGTAAAATGATTTGTTGATAATTTCATGCTGTGAATTTATCGAGGAACGCTTGAGAAACAAAATAGCGTTTTTAATAAAAAAATCGAATAAAAAACAAAAATAATTCATGACTTTTTGTGATATTTTTCCTTATTTAGCAAATTTTAGGCTTTAATATATATAATTTATATTTGAAAAATTTTTTCTGTTACTTAAAGCAACCTACTTTTGGATTTTACTATCACTTGTAATATAATATTTGAGCAATAGATTATATAGAATACTTTTTTAACGATCGTTTTCTTGGGTAAGAACTACCTTAATTATTTCTCGAACCTTTTACACCAGATTCGTAATAAAAAAGTTTGTCATTAATAAGTACAATTCCTTTTACGCATTTGTTTGTTTTATTGTAATAATTGTAATAAATTATAGAATGATATTGTTAAAAATGAAGTTATAACGAGGTTTTGTGGTAGTAAATTGTCGACATCGATATTCTCGGCACAAGACCAATACAATATCGAGACAAGATCGATATTCTCATTAACCAATATCGAACAATATCGAGACAATATTTTAATTTACCGTTATAGTGCGATATCGAGACAATATTTTCCAAAATGTCGTTTTGTCTTGTATTGCGGCAGCCCTAGTTCTGCGCGTCTAGAGGAGAGTTGGCTTATAACATCTAGCCGCGGTGGTGAGCCTGCTTCCGGGAGCGACCATCTTTGCAGAGTTTACCAGGAGAATTAATCCAGAGGTTTTTAAAACTCAAATTGATGACTACTGAGGAATATCTACACGAGATGTCTGAAGAATTGTGAAATATTCGAGAATTGAAGAAAAGATAATTTTGATTAAGGTGATGTGAAACCCTAATTTCAATATTTTTTAAATCAAAATTCAAACGTTTATTTGGAAAAAGACGGTTGTCAAGCGCTCCGTACACGTAAACACTATATACAGGAATTTTTTTGAGTGATTTTATTAGCATTTTCGTTAGCTCGTTTGAAAAGTAGGTCAAATGCAGATTCCTACTTACCGACAGTACGGTTTTTATTTAATTAAATAAATTCTCATCATTTTTTTGGAAAAACACGTTTGTCAAGCGCTCCGTATATGTAAATACTATACTTACAATTTTTTTTGGATGATTCTATTTTCGTGAGATGTACTCGTTAGAAAAATAACGTCGGTACTCACATCCCCTTAAGATTAATTATGAATATATAACCCAAGGATACATTAAATAGATTAGAGATTAAAGAAGATTGTGAAGATTATATAATTTGAAGATTTGTTATAAGAACTGAACCAGATGACATGGCCCGGAGCTGATACCTCAAAAAGGAAGGGAAAAAACGGCGTAAATTTCACGCAGTAGTGGCATTATTTCTTCGGCAGAGGGAGTTATGCTGCATTCGCGTACTGTGATTTACCGGCAGGGCTCAATCCTACCGCTAAAACTGCATTAGCACTAATGCAGCGAGACTTACGCAATATTAGCGTATGCTCTCAGGTAATTTTGGCTGAAGGCTTTGGCTACTTCGCGATTATTGAAATATATTATGTATATAACTATATTATATTGACAGACACACACAGACACACGCGCGCGCGCATTATTATTATTATTATTATTATTATTACAAAAACATTGAAGAAAATCCCTCTGTTATAATTATACACCACTGTGGCACTGAATTCGGATTTCTCCAACGGCTTCTGTCGCGTGACGTCTTAATGACGATACCGCTTGACGAGCAATGCAGATACTGCAGATTGTCACAACCCAAACTGCGTAAACCTCAGGCAGATTTGGCATGATCATACAAAAGCTATTACCGCGTGTTTGATTCCTGCCAATGCCGCGTATTTTTTTCTTAGTGAAGATTTTTTTCAGTAGGAATGGTGTATGTTTTTTTACTAAAAGGTTTTTTAAAGGTTTTTTCTTATAAAAATAAATAATTTAATGAGTCCGAAAAGTCGTACAACAAATGAAAGATTAATTTCGCATCAAGATATATAGACAATTCCCTTAAACATTTATTGAATGAAAGCTGCCAGATAAGCTTTATTTGTTAAAAATTATATAAGTAATTGCATTTAAAAAATTAAGAATTAAGCTTTTTATATGATCATTTTCTTTCAGGTACGAATGAGCTTTGAGAAGGAACAATATAATAATTTATTCAGTACTCCATCAATATTGGTTTACAGATTTAAAGTAATATTCAATCATGAGAGATAAGTATGATAGAAATAACGTAATTAAAACCCTCCCTCTCTTTCTCCCCCTCTCTCTCTCGCCCTCTTTCTCAACATCCGTCAAATTCTCTACCAAAAACTTTAATAAGAGCTTGGATGTTTTTTTAAAACAATAAACAGGTTCTTTAAAAAACTAATTTTTTAAATATGTTCTAACAACACAATTTGTCTAGTCCTTTTATTTCTTCTAATCTCATCTATTTAATAAGCACTCTCTACAAATGGTAATAATTTTTTTCAAGACTGTACAAATAATAATATTGTTAATAAAACTGTCTACGTAAGTATAAAATAAGGCAAGTATAGAAGTTTTTTCTGTATAATCTATAAAATAATAATATTTATGATTTTTTAAAAGAAATCAAATAAATACTAATGAAAAAGTCTTTTACTTCTTCGAGTCAATGTATGCTGAACAGATTATATAATGTAAGTATACTCAAATTGTTCACTGCAAATCAAACAAACGAAAGTTGTGAAATCAATTATCGATAATAGCCAAGCAATGCAAACAAATCTTCGAAACAACTGTATGACTGTTCTCAGAAATGTATTCAAATTTGTTCAACCTTCTATACAAATTAAACACGAGAAAGTACTGAAATCAACTTATTATAGTCAAGTACCCATAAGGTAACTTGACTGACATAATTAAGCGTGTAAAATTAAATTTTACGCCCACATTGTAACTTCAAAATTATTCAGCCAGCAGGTATAAAGTACTACGTAACGCCCAAGAGACGTAATAGTACACATACTCCTACAAAACTTTATAGAACCTATGCACTTTATGCCCGTGTGGGCGTAAATTATTTTAATTATATAACTATAATGCCTTCTTTTTATTTCTAAAAATCAGAAGAATTTTTTCAGATATTTATGAAAAATCAAAGTCTATATAAAAAAATTACATAGTTACCAACACATCCCTATTTTTCATTATTCTTTCTCAATTTTGAACTTTAGTAGATAAGCTAGGAGAGTTCTGCCCCACCCTTATACATGGGACAGTATATCTATATATAGTCTTTCCCCTAGACACCCCCGCGCATGCACGTACTTTCCCGCGTTGCATTCAAATATCTGCACACACTGATCTCTGTAATTTGAGCTGGTCTCGTTAGTTAGTATATCTATATATAGTTTTCCCCCTAGATACCACTGCACATACCCCGTACCCGCGTCACCTTCGGTTAGTATGATTCATATTATCTCGCTCTCTCGTGTAAGATATGCATGAGTACTATATATATACGAGGGGGCTGCGCCCCCTACTCGCTCCGCTCGTCAACCCCCCAACTTTGAAAAATAAGACCTTGAAGACCTTGAACCTATTTATTTTCAAGGTAGTGATTTTTTTGAATATATAAGAGTACATTTACGCTATCAATTTTGATTTAAAAATCTTTTGTTGTATTTTATTTTTATTATTTTATGTATAAACTGAAACTTAAATAAATTTCGTATACCGATTTCATTTAGCTATTGATTTAGATCTCTTATAATATCGTTTAAACAATTCCTCATTTATTTTATACTATTATTGCGTATATTTTATATTGTGAAAATTGTTTTTTGAAAATATAAGAGCATAATCACTTTAAAAATTTTGATTTAAAAACCTTTTCTTTGATTTTATTTTTATTTTTATATGGATCAAATCGAAACTTAATTAAATTTTATATACAATTTTCATTTAGCTAATTATTAAAATCTCTTATCATTCAAATAATTTCTCCTTTATTTTATACTTTTATTGCGTATATTTTATATTGAGAAATTTGGTTTTCGAATATATATGAACATATTTTTTAATAAATATATGCAATAAATATATATACATATTTACTTATATAACTAATTGTTTTTTTTAATTATCAAGAATTTCTTCCCAAACAATATTTTCAATTTCTAATGAATTTTCTAAATTATTTTGTATATATATGTTATCTGGATTTCTACATCGTGGTAAAGCAACATATAATTGTCCGTGTGAGAATAATTGCCTTTTGATGTATAACCCTACATAATCAAAACTTTGTCCCTGAGATTTATTAATGGTCATGCAAAATGCTAATGTTAATGGAAACTGTTTTTTTATAAAGAATAAACGGTAATGAAGAAGATTCTCCTGTATTTAATGTAATTCTTGGAATAAAAAATCTATTACCTACTTTTTCTCCTGTTAATATTTCTGCCTCAATATTATATCTAAATAATTTGGTTATTTTAAGTCGAGTACCGTTACACAAACCTTCGTATATACTCAAATTTCTAATTAACATAACAATAGCATTAAATTTTAAATCTAATTTATGAGGTGGCAAACCTTCATAAATATTGTTTAATGTTTCCATTGGAAAAAGTAGATGAATGTTGTCATCACTTTGATCAACACCTTTATGAGTCGCATAATCTGTACTATAATAAGTCTTCTTATCACCATTTAATAACATTAACATTTTTTTATTCAAAAATTTAATGTCTTCATTATGAGGTGCTAAAATAACACGATCATAATCATTTATTTTATTAATATTTTTATAAATTTTTAAGCAAACATCGTTAGTTCTCCAATTATTAGGTATTATAAAAGGATTTATATTACCGTCTCCAATTTGTAATAATAATTTTGAGAATTCATTATTCTGAGAACGAATATTGTGTTTTAATTTGAAAATTTTAAATAAATGCCAAAGTTCAGAATATTTAATAGTGTCTTCAATTATAGCACTTCTAAATCCGTTTTTCATTACTGGGAGTATTTGTCGAAAATCACCTCCTAAAATTATTAATTTTCCCCCAAAAGGTAAATCGTTTGTACATAAATCTCTTAAAGTACTGTCAATAATTTCTAAAGCTTTTTTGGGTATCATAGATGCTTCATCCCAGATTATGACTTCTGTTTCTCTTAATTTATTTTTATCTGATTCTAATTTTAAAAAAGAATTTTCAATACTATTTAAATCTAATGCTAATCTAAAGGTTCTATGAGTAGTCATTCCTTTGGGTAATAGAATAGACGCTATACCAGTCCAAGCCATTGATATAATATTTTTTCCTTTTGATAGAAAATAATAAATTAAAGTTTTATATAAAAATGTTTTACCCGAACCTCCAGGACCGTCTATAAAATTTATTTTATTTATATTTTTTATAAGTTGTTCAAAATAGATTTTTGATCTTCATTTAATTTTGTAAACATATCTTCAAATATTTTCTTACTAATTGAAATTATTTTACTATCGTATTTTATATCATTTATGATGGGATCAGGTTCAGGTAATCCAAAATCTGTACAAGATAAATCTTCCAACAATAAAAATTTATTTATATGATCAAAAGGTAAGTTATCTTTATTTTCATGAAAATCTTCACTAAAGTATTTTTTAAAATTTTCCCAAATAATATTGGCTTGAATATTTTCTGTTAGTAGAAACGAAGTAAAAAATTTACGTAATTGAAAAGGTAACATGATACGACATGCTTCTTCAAAAATTTTTTAAATTTGTAAATCGTTTTCTATTAAATCCATTGCAGTTGCAGCTTCTTTATGAGTATTATACGTTACATTTTTGTATGTACGTAAATCTTTAAAGGAAGTAGCGCCTTTTATACGACTTAATATTAAATTTAAAGCGAATCTTTCAGAATCTTTTGGAGGTACTATATTTAAACGTCCAATAGCATAATGTTTTTGTTCACGTTCACGTTTTACCCAAACTTTTTTTGCGTTAAATATATAATAATGCGGTATATTAACGTATTTTATATTATTTGCAAATTTATCATTTTTATTCAAGTCAAACCGCGCTGTTAAAGTTGTTTTCCAATTATCAAGAGCATCTATTTCATAATTTTCTTCAAAAACAATTTTTTGTTGATTTTCTGTATGAACTGCTAAACGGATAACAGTATGACTCCTTCCACACAAGGGAACTTTTTGTAACCGCCATGCTGCTTCCTTTGGGCTCAAGTATCGGCCATCAATATATTCAGTAATTTCATCATATATTCATTTCTTTTGTCATCATTTTTTGTTAATGTACAAAAAGCTCTATCACTACCTTTATGTATATAATCAAAAATATATTTGATGCTTTGAATTGAAGCACAATATTCAACATTAATATGACATTTATATTTTTCTAATAAAAATTTAAGGAACTACCATTGAATTAGCTACTGGAATCATTTTTTTACTTCTTTTAAGTCGATATGTGTAATTTATATTGAGGATAACCATTTTTTTTAAATGTTGTTGACGATTGAAAAGGTTTAGGAAAATTTTTTTTACTAACGTCTTTACATTTATCGTAACACGGAGAATTTTCACTATGTGGTCCATGTAACATATGTTTTATAACTAATTTTTGTAATTTTTCATCATTATTAGAAGGTATCTCAGCAGAAATGTGTTTATTAATAGCTTCTGGTGTCATTAATTTATTTTTATGATCTAATGTTACTACAAGATGTGCATACGGTAATCCTCTTTTCTGAAATTCAATAGTATACACATAAGCTAAAGCATTTCCAAAAATTTGATGGTTTTCTATATTATTAAGTAAACACTTAAATTTTGTATAAAATAATCTAACTGTAATATTTGGTATATCATTGCGCATAGTTTCCGATAGGAAATATCGTTAATACATTTTTTTAATTCTTCCCACTTAGGATTACACGTTGTAGTTATAAATAAATGAGGTCGACCAATATTTCTTACTATTGCCATTGTATCTTGATAATGTTGCTGCATATATCTAGGACTACCTATATAAGTTGCTGGTAGTACAAAACTATTTCCTAGTCTTTCTTTTTTTCAAAATTTTCTGATATATTTAATGCACTCTTTATAACATGATCCCTCAAATCTTGATAACATTCAGTACGTAATTTTTTTTTGTTTCTGCCTAAAATAATTCATTCTATTATAAAAGAATTGTTGGGTTAATCTCCCTCCAAATAAAAGTGGATTGAAATTTTCTGAATTTGGTCTGTAAGCTAATCTATAAGAATAGTGCCGTAATATTGTTAGGTTTTCTTTTGAATCATATGGTTTTTTAGTATAACCAATACTCCAGCCTAAATCTCCTGAAGGAATAAATAATGGAAATACCATTGGGTCAACATGATGTGATAATTTACTTAAATATGTGTATTCTTTTTCATTAGAACTATTTTTCAGATAAACGTATAGATCATAATTATGAGAGATTCCTGATTTGGGAATAATTATAGCTGCACATTCCGACGTTAATGGTTTAGTATAATTATGTTTTTGATTATTATTCTTACGAACAAAATATAATTTATAATTTGAAAGTTTCTCTGTATTAGTTATTTCGTGTAAATATTTATACTGATTAGCATAAGGATTACTATTTAAAACTTCAGTCAATAATTTTAAATGTTCTTGAGTTAAATCTTTATGATTCTTTATTTTCATTTCAATTGCAGTATTGTCATCATATATATATAATTGACCACACGAAGGTTCTGCACTTTTTTTGGTAATAAAGTATTTGGCGTTATATGACAAACTTGTCTTTGAAATTTTAAATTATAAATAGCTTTTTTCTTTTCGTATTTTACGTTTGCACTAAATGTAGCAAAGCAAAATAAGTTATTATAATATCTGATTAAAGTTCGAAAATTGTTATCATATAATAATAGATTCTTTAGTGTTTTATTATATATACTTAGCGGAGACAAAATTATTTTACCCTTACTACAACAAATTGATTTATTATTTTCTTCTTTCCAATATACTGCCGAACAAAATTTACAAACATAACTCATATTACCAAAATATGATTCATACTCTCGGCTTCGCCTCGGGCGTCAAAATGGCGCCGGCCAGGAAATCCAACTTTCTGGCCTTGTGTCGTAATATACTATTCACAACAACTACATGAGAAAGCAGTTCGAGAATCGCTGCAAACTGTTGTACACCGATACTGATAGTTTAATATATGAAATAAATGATGAAGATGTATATAAAGTGATAAGACGTGCACGGAAAAAATAATTAGTTAACCTAACGAATGACTTGGTTAAGAATGTAACAATGATTGTGCATAGTTGATTCAAAAATTGAGAAATGGTCGCTATAACAATTTTTTCATTGTTAATTTAAGTATTTCACACTTCGTTTAAATAACGAACAAACATAGATATTGCAAGTAATATATTTGGTCAGAAAACTAATTGTTACTGTTTGTCTTAATAATTTAAACCTTCGTTTCTTTAACCAATAAATTAGTTAGTGTAATAATTTTTTTTTTATTCAACTAAATATTTAAGTTAAAAATATTACAACTAATAAATTTAACAATTGTAACCAATAACAAGCTTTCTTATTACCATTAAAATTTTTGTTTATTTTACCAATCTTTATTCAAAAGAGTCAGATTTTCCAGGCAACGAACTCGGTTTGAAGATATAAAAGAGCTACTTCTGTACCAAATTTCAAAGCGACTGATTGCTTTTTACTCATTATCGTACAACAACAAAAACGCCCTTTTTCCAATGATAATTTTTTTTTCGTTAATCTCTGGAGATATCCTCTTAAAAATATTTAAACCCTTAATAACCTGAACACGTTGCCTGAATTTTACACATACCTTGTGGTAATACGCAGAAGTGTTGATTAATGCAAGCGATTCAATAAAAAATATGTAAATCCTAAACAGCCTGGGGAGGCGGGGGGGGGGGGGGTGTATGAGTTTCACGAAGAAGATTCGAAAGCTTTTGTGTCTTTAATTAAATTTTAAATTCGTATCAAATTTTCTGAATTTTTAAGCTTTTCAGTCTTTGAAGATATAGAAATCTCCCTACCTGTTCGATATACACGCGTTTATAGGAATCAGAAAAATTGCTTGTATACTTCAAACTTTTATCTTTGACAAATATATATTAGTTATTTTATTAATAATATTTGTGGAAAAAAGTTGGCATGATAAATATAATTATTTTCATTCAAAATTAAAAAAGAAATAAATACATTGGTTTAGCAAAGTTAGGTACCAATGCGTTGGCAGCAATCTTTACAATTGTCATTCTAATTTTAGGTCTATTATAAATCTTCTTAGAAAACATTTTATCTCTAATGTCTTAGGTTATGAGTCACATTTTTGTTGTTTTTTTTTTCTAAAATAATTTTGTTCTCAAAAATAAATAAATATTATCTTTTGAAAAACCTAATATTGTCGTAGATAAGTCTAATAAATGGTTTAAATTTTGAGTAGATAAATAGAAATATTCTCTAAGAAACAGGCATTCAAAAATATTTTTATGATTAAGACTGTCATAATTTTTGTTAAAAATGACACAACTATTTTATTCGTGCTGTTACGTGCTTTCATGCCCTTTCTTGTACTTCAAGATTTTTCATTGTGTACTCTCTCTTATACTGTCATGTTCTTCCATAAGATCATGAACGAGTACTACGGAGTACAGTAAGAGTACGCAGAGTTCAGAGAAGTATACTAAGACCATTCGATAAATAGAGCTTTCTTAAACGTATATTAAGTCTATAGCTTTCGACACAAACGCACGCATCTCAGATATATACCCTCCTTCCACTGTTACCAACACAAAAAGCATGTTACTTTCTCTCCCCTCCGTCGCGACTCGCGAGGCAACAGCAACTACGGTGCTTTTTCAGCGGATCATCATTATTTAGTTTTACCATGAGCGCGCCATAATCACAGCAGACTAGAAAAATATTTCTGATATTTTTACTTCAAATTTTTACTTTGAAAAAATATCATGTATTTAAATTATCGAATAAATAGTTTCAATAAATCAATACATTTCCAATTACAACATTTATGCGATATATATTTACATTTATTTACATTTATATGTTTTACTTTCTCATAAATAGTCTTCCGCGACATGTAACTACAATATACGGCTACGTCAAAACAGGGTACGAGATAATATACACTAATGTTGCGCCGGGCTTGAGCCAAGCTATGTTGTAGTCGCGCTGACTTTTGTAGGCCTTATGCCCTTCATCGACATACCAGGAATTAGCGAGACAGCGTGGCGCGAGTGCGGTACGGCCCGGCGCGGCGAGCGGTTGACGTGCGATACGGCGAGGCACGGCAAGGTACGGAGTCGTGCTTGTCCTAGAACAAATAAGCGCGTTTGCACGCATTTGGCGGTGGTCACGCGCACGCGCTCGCTTCTCTTGTTTGGAAGCAGGCTCAGCGGGTGCGCACGCCTACGACGACCAATGAGAGAAGCGAGCGCGTACACGTGACTGCGGCCAAACACAAGTAAACGCGCTTATGCGTCTATAACGGCCTGTGCATTATCCTTGCGGCGATTCCCAAAAGGCACGATCGCTGTGCCGCTCTTTCACAGTGGAAGGGAGCAGAGACGGCGCACCCGATCATCGCATCATAGCACTGTTTTGTGAAAATTGTTCTCAGCAGCATAACCAAGGGCGAGTTTTGACTTCTTTCAAGTTGGCGTTAGTGTGAATACATGTTCATGGGGCATGGAGACACCATCATAAGGCAAAGTAAAGAGTATGTATTTGGCTGCACGTGCCATTTGATTAGAGAATCCTGAATTGGTGTAATTCCATTAGTGAACGTTGATGTGTCAAAGAATTGGCCAAGGCAACCTTTACACGCCTTGTGATTCTTTGTATTTCTTCCAAGCAGAATCAGATATTATTACAATGGAAGGACTGGAAGAAGTATTTACCATCCTTGAAAGCTGGGGATTTCAAGAATATATTCACAAATTTATCGGTAAGTATGTATACGCTCATATTAATAGTACGTCAAATTATTGCGAATTATTCCACTTAAAATTATTTTTCGTTAATCAAAATCGGGAATTTAAGATGTTATGTCAACTATCAATAACTTGTATTCGTATCAAGTTATTTATCGTTTTTGAAATCTAAACCGTATTAATAGTATTTCATTAAAATCAAATTCTAAATATTTCTACATAAAAATTAAATACAATTATTTCTTAAAATGTTGCAGAGTGTAAAATTGAAGAATTTGTAAATTAAGTGCTTGCAATTTTAAACGAAATTTTTGGATTTCACCAAAACGTAACGGCAAGCATATTCCCAGAATTTCGCTCCTTATACCAACTGCAGAGGGCGCTCTGTAGAGAAATTTGTAGTTACATCTTTTGGCTCTATCGTCTGTCTCATTATGTCGCGTCATAGCTATACAATGCGATAGTTATAATACACTAATGCGAACGTTACCGCGGTAATTTTTTCTTTACATCTGTGCGCGAAATTTAGAAATACGAGGGTCATTTGATAAGTACCTAGCCTACAAATGAAAACACCAAAATTTTACAAAAAATAAAATTTATTTTTCAATGTAGTCTCCTTTTAGTTGAATACACTTGGTCCAGCGGTGTTCCAATTTTTTTAACCCCGTTGAAAAAAATGTTTTCTCTTGGTTTGCAAAATAGGCCTCCGTGGCGGCGATTATTTCGTTATTGGAGTGGAATCTCTTCCCGGCGAGCGAATTTTTAGGTTCGGAAACAAAAAAGTCGCACGGAGCCAAATCTGGAGAATACGGTGGATGGGGCAGCAGTTCGTAGCGTAATTCGACCAATTTAGCCGTGGCGAGTGCAGAAGTGTGAGCCGGTGCATTATCGTGGTGGAAAAGCACTTTCTTTTTAGACAAATGGGGCCGTTTTTCTTCTAACACGGCGTCAAATCGGCTCAATAGTTCGGCGTAGTACTGTCCTATGACCGTTTTGCCCTTCTCCAGATAGTCAATAAAAATCACACCTTGAGAATCCCAGAAAACAGTGGCCATCACCTTTCCGGCCGACGGGACCGTCTTCGCCTTCTTCGGAGCAGGTTCACCGGGTAAGGTCCACTGTTTTGACTGCTCCTTGGTCTCTGGAGTGTAGTAGTGAATCCATGTTTCGTCGACGGTCACGTAACGACGCAAAAACTCTTTTGGATTGCGATTAAACAGCTCCAAACACTGCTCTGAACTGATCACACGGATGCGCTTGTTGTCTGCAGTCAGCAAACGCGGCACCCACCTTGCTGACAGCTTCCTCATGCCTAAAATCTCATGTAGGATATGCCACACGCGTTCTTCTGAGATGCCTACTATCGCAGCTATCTCGTGCACCTTTAATCGGCGGTCTGACAAAACGATATCGTGTATTTTTGTCACGTTCTCCTCCGTAGTGGCTGTTTTCGGAGCACCTGGGCGTGGATCATCAAAAACCGACGTACGACCACGTTGAAACTCGTTATACCAAAATTTAACGGTCGCCATCGAAGGAGAAGCATCCCCATACACTGCATCCAAGCGTTCTTTAATTTCACTGCGCGATTTCCCTTCCAAAAACAAGAATCGAATCACCGACCGATATTGTTCTTTCTCCATTTTTTCAAAAATCAACGGACACATTTGCTTTCACACGCTCTCAAAAATAAACTACAACTCCGATCCGGCTGAAATTTCGTCTGTAACCGTTTACAGGAAGATACTGCACTGTAGTGTATTTCTGGTGCGATAGTGGCACCATTTGGCGGTGAGGCTAGGTACTTGTCAAATGACCCTCGTATACAGAATACCTGTTTCCCCTATCTGTTCAAATTGTCTTTTTTATGCATAGGTTGAAAATTCTCATTTTATTTTTTAATTTTTTTTGTGTTAATCTGTCTGTATGTGGTATATAAATATGAAATGAACAATTGTATGCCTGAAGACAAAAGGTATACTGTATATTTCTTATGTTTTTTAATCGTAAATATATAATAATAATAATTTTATTCTTTGTACTCATTATTATCATTTTTTTAAACGTTACAGAAGAAGAAATCGATTATGAAGCTTTCTCATTGCTTTCATCAGAGAACATTGCACGATTGTTCCCTAAGGAAGGCCCACGACTGAAGTTTATGTCTAAGTTTCGGAAATTTCAAGAAGAAAGGTCAGAAAGTGTAAGTATATGAACCTGTAATATAGAGGGAAAATATTAAAAAACATGGGTGTTGATAATTGTTTGATTTTTATAAAAATACAAAATTATATATCTGAAAAACGTTTTATGAAAATAAAAAAAAAAAAATAAGTCAAGTAATTACATTATAAGTTGTTCTTTGTGAAAAATAAAATTCATTTTAAAAACATATGTATATTTCATTGTCAAACTTTGTTTATTTACTAATTAATTGTATTTTTATAGATCAGTGATGAAAGAACAGAAAATACGCCAGACTTATCTCAGACTGGACTAGATTCGTCTATTAATAAAAACAGATCGGATGACATTATAACATCTGAAATAGGAGAAAGCGAAGTGACAGTAGCTGAAGACGATCAAACTAGAGAAAAACATCAATTGACATCATACAATGTATTCAAAGAAAATGTAAGTGAACGAAGAAGAGAAAAGGCTTTTGTAATTATACATTAAGTTATAAATATAATGTAAATGTTTGTATCTAATATTTTACAGAGTGTCGCCAGACTGTTAGAAAAAAGTTCTAAGGGTAAACACTTCATTCTCATTCACAATAAAAATAGACTTCGACCAAAGGACCAAGCTTCTTTGGTGGATATTATTATTGAAGCAGAATTGGAGGGAGATACATAAAAGACGTATGATGTTGTTACTTAAAAATGGCTACTTTCAAGCAGTAGAATTAACATTTTAATTATTTTTAGAATTTCACCAAAGAGATTCCAAACGTTAGCCAATGAAATAAGCAAGATATTTGGTGAAGACAGGGTGAATGTTTTATTCATTTTTAAAATGTTTATATATATAAAAATATATTTGTATTAGCATGAGTAGTATTTTTAAAAGGTAATATTTCAAGTGAAAAATTGTGTATTATTCTGTAGACATGTTTATATTTATGAATATGGATCCTTTTTTTCTGAAAAAATTGCTTATTTTAATTAAAATTTGAACAGTAACTGCACCTTATTTCTATTAACTTTTTCATAATTTAAGGAATCAATTTTTGATTTTATTTTGTGCACTTATATGCAAATTTTCACTTACAGTATGTTACATTCAGATTCAAATTAATAAGCTACCAGGACAAGTCTATGAAAAATTGTTTCAGTCGATTTTTAATCTGTATACTTTGACATTCTTTCGTCAATAATACAATTAGAAAATACGATAATGACTCTGTGTAATTATGCGATTTAAGATATTAAAGTGATAAATAATTGTACTTTTTTATCATGAACAAAAATTTCAGAATTCTAGAAATATTAATACGAAAAGTGTTTACTTTTATGAATTTATTATGATGAAAATGTATTTTTTCTATGATGAAAAAATATTCCATATATTAAAAGCACCAAACGATAATTTGATAAATGTTTTCTTCAATGATTAAATTTATAGTAAAATTGTTCCTTACGCATAATAAATTGTCTACTTCATTTAAAATTTGATACAATGACTTACTTCAATATAAGAAATAGAACTTGAATTTTGTTTAAATTAAGTATTTTAATTAAATTTTATTACTGTATCTTTTACAAACGTATACATATATTCATAAAAATAGCAATTTTGTCTATAAATCAATTTGATATTTTCATTACAATAAAATCTAAGATTAATTTCTGATATTAAGATATGCCAGTGTACTAAATATTAATAATTCCATTACATACATGATTTAAAATACTAAAAATAATTATTCAATTAGGAATATTTTAAGTATCTAATTTATTAGTTTATCAAAAAATTATATAATAATAATACGTATAAATAATTTCAGAGAATATATTATATTCCACGACGTTACAATTCAGTCACTAAACGTTATATTCAGCCAAAGGGTAAATTGTATAATAAGTATACCAATGAGATAAAAGAATTTTTGGAAAGTGGTGCACGAACTTCTAAAAAAAGATCAAACAAAACAAATACTCTCGAAGGTATAACAAATTTTAAGTACAACGATGATTTTGAATTATATTTTTTAATTCAAAATAGTAGTGAGAGACACGATATTCTTTTTATACAGAAGCAGAACCTTTAGATGAAGAAATAGAAGAAGGTTTTGAGTGGTTAAAATTTAATTCTGAACCTTGGTCAGAAGTTCAAAAGATATGGAATTTAACACGAACATCAAGATTGCAGGGTATTAGTAACACTCACAGAGATCATAAAACAGCGAAATTACAGTCTATTGAAAGCAATACGATAGATTCGTATTTGCAGAAATTTATTGCATTGAAAACCGAATTAGGATATTCTTTGGTGTGTTAACATAAAAATAATTACAGTAATTGATAACAGTTTTTGTGATAATCGTTAAAATTTTTTCTATTATTTTAAGCTATTCTCTAAATATACCTGAAGAACGTGATTGTAAACAATAACAAATTTACTAAGAAACACTTGTATTACTTGTATTTACCTTGACAAAATTAATTTTTTTGTTTTAGCTAGAAGATGACTTTGAATTCATTTATCCTGAAAAAAAAATAAATTGTTTGAGCATTGGGAACAATTTTCCAAAGCAGTTAAACAATTGTCAAAGAATTTTGACCCAGAAGAAGGTGCTTATAAATTATTTTTTATTAACCAAAATATTAAACTTTTCCAATTAAATCATTATAAATGAAAAGATCTTGATTATCAAGTTTTTATTTTATTTATTTAATTGGCTTTAATTTTTTCTTTATTTTATTATAAAATTTTCAATTTTCAGATTGGACTGACCTTGAAGTATTTATAGAATTCGCAAAATTATTTCGATCTATCCAAATTAATGGTAAAGGAGGAAAAAAGTGGAAACCATCAAAAATAGAAATCGCTGAAGCTTTTTTTCTGCATGTAAAGGTGCATAAAATTTTCTTTCTTAGCGTTTGTGTTTTAAAATTTATAATTGTCTATATATAAATATGAATAAAATTTTTTATTTACTGGTTATCGACGATTTAAATGTTAGTATTAATAGGGTAAAGAAAAAATTAGAAAATGTAGGAAAGCCAATGCAACCATTTCCAGCTGCGGTATTTGATGGGGAAAACGCAGCATTGTATTATGTCATATTAGATGACTCGAAGTATCGTGTTAATTCTGCGCAAACTGCTGTAGATATTACGTTCAAAATTTACCATGCTTTGAATGCGCAGTACCCTACACAAAGTGCACAACGTGGCTGTTATTGCAGAAAATAATATACGATATCCACACTGATTACGATGAAGAAATCCCAGGAGTGATAGAGTTATCTTCGAGTTTTAAGAAAGTTTTAGAAGATAATTAAAATCATTTAGGTTTTAAAATTATTATGAGTAAATAATTATTTATAGGCTCTTTAACTTAGTATATTTAGGTATATTTATAATTTTTCTTATTTTTCAATCATTTATAATTTGATGATTATGCCTATTTGTTCAGAGTGTAACGATCAAATCTGTGATGTGAACAAATTATTGTTGCATTATAAAATTACTCATAAGAATTTAGAAAATTTACACTCTAAACATGTATTTAGATGCGCAGAAAATAAGTGTTACCGAAACTATATAACTTGGCGCGCATTCCGAAATCACTTAATGTTATATCACAAATATCCACTTAATATCAATGATGATGAAAAAGATACGAAATCAGATGAAACGCAGTGTGTTAGTAATATTCATAAATTTGGACAAATTCGTGACATTAATGAACCAAATATTGATAATCCCGAAGGTTATGTTGAAAAATTAAATTCAAGTGAAGATTTAATTAATTCTCAAATTAAAATGATCAACGACGAATTGCATAAAGAACTAGTTTTGATTTTCTGTAAATTATATGCAAATCCAAACTTACCGAGAAATCACGTACAAACAGCAATTGACGATAATCGACAATTTATCACAAAAGTTTTTCAGTATATACAGGATACACAGAACGTATCTGATAACATGAATATCTCAAAAATAGTAGATGTTAACGAAATTTTGAAAGTAGCAACGAATGTTTTCGATTCTCTAAAAAGTGAACATAAAAGAATGAAATATTTAGTAGAAAATGGATTAATTGAACCTGAAACTAAAATTATTGGAACTCGAGAAGATAACGAGTATATTGATGGAAAAGTTGTTAAAGTTAGAAATCCAATTTTTTTGCAATACATTCCCTTACAAAAAACTTTACAATCTTTTTTTGCCTTACCTGGCACATTAGATATGACATTAAAATATATGGAAAAACTAAACAATGACAAAAATGTATTATCAAATTTCATACAAGGTAATTTATGGAGAAATAAAATTAAAAATCATTTTCCAGGAAAATCTGTTATACCTTTGTTTATATACTTTGACGACTTTGAAGTCAATAATCCGCTTATGAGTCATTCTGGTATTCAAAAATTGGGGACTGTTTATGTGTCAGTACCATGCATTCCACCAGAATACAGATCAGAAATAGAAAATATATTTTTAACGATGCTTTTTCACACTTCAGATCGGTCTGAATTTGGAAATGAAATCGTTTTTAATACATTATTAAACGAAATAAATTTGTTACAAACAGATGGCATATCATTCGTTATTAATGGAACCTCGCAAAAAATTTATTTTTCAATTGCCTTAATTGTTGCTGATAATCTAGGGTTAAATTCTGTTTTAAATTATACAGAATGTTTTAATGCCAGATATTTCTGTAAATTATGTAAAACCCCTTCTAATTTAACTCAAATAGACAGAAAAGAAAGAAAAGATACTATTCGAAAAAAGTCTGATTACGACAGTGATGTTCAAGTAGGACTAAAAGGCAGTGGCGTAAAAGGAACATCAATTTGGAACAGAATAGAATATTTTCATATTTATGATAATGCATATGTTGATCCTATTCATGATCGAAACGAAGGGGTTTTAAAATACGATATTGGGCATTTACTTTTTCATTATTTTCTGAAAACAAAAGAATTTTCAATTGACATTTTAAATGAAAGACTAAATACTTTTAATTATTGTTTAAATTCAATTTCAAATAAACCACCGCTTTTTTTGTACGATGAAGTCAAAAATAGAAAAATGAAATTATCCGGAAGTGAGATGATGAATTTTACGTTAATTTTCTCATTATTAGTTGGTGATTTAGTAGATAAGAATAGTGAATACTGGACATTTTATTTAATTTTAAGAAAAATTGTTGATATTATTTTATCTCGTAGTATACAATCAGACACCTATGTATTGCTAGATGAGTATGTTGCAGAACATCATGATTTATATTTAAAATTATTCAACGATACATTAAAGCCAAAACACCATAATTTAACACATTATGGAAGGATATTGAAAAAATCCGGCCCGTTAATTAATTTAAGTACAATTAGACCTGAATCGAAGCATAAATTTTTTCCTGACACCGCACATAGTATTGTTTCAAGGAAAAATATTACTTACACACTAGCGTTAAAGGAACAATTACGATTTATGTATAGAACATTACGAGGAGTTGGTTTTTTACCTCATTTTAAACCAGGATTGTCATTCATTTTAAATGTTGATGACAATAATTATAAAATAATAATTAATTTAAAAAAACTAAAATCAAATATTTTTTCAACATCATCAATATCTTTTAACGGAATTTCATATAAAGTTAGAATGTGCGTTATTATAGATTATAATCTGCCTCTACCTGATTTCGGAATCATTAATAATATTTTTTATGATGATGATCACATAATTTACTTTGAAATTTTAAAATTAAGAACAGAATGTTTTGAAGAAAAATTGCATTCATTCAAAGTAAAAAATGACTTCTGTCAAAAATGTATTAATAATATTAGTGATTTATATTCACCATTTCCTGTAATTTTACATAAAATGTCGAATGGCGACAAATATGCTATGCCGAGACATATCTTGTAAACAAGTTTAAATAATAAAAAAGTCTAAACATTGTATTATGTATTAATTTAAGTTCATCAATACTTTCTAATATAAGTCATTAAATTATAGTACAAATGTTTGTGTTATTAAACAATTTTTTTATCTTATGAATGAAATTATTTTAAATTTATCAATTTAAATAATAATAATAACTATGAGTCATTCTCTTATTATCGTTACCAGGGAATTCTCTGTACTAAATATTATTTAGAATGTTCATATTAACAAATATTTTAGTTTAACGAACAAAAAAAGTATTTTACTTTAACTAATAAAGACTGTGAATATAACCAATTATTTGGTTAGTATAATTTTTCAAACATATTTTCATGCTTCTATTTAATGGATTAATGTTACCCGTATTTTAAATAATAATGTTATTGAACATAACCAATCACTTGGTGCGTACAATAAAATATTTTCTACGAAATACGTACATACTACTAAGTAATGTGATAGTGCAACTATTCTTTTTAGCTCTGGTAAGAATGAATTATTTCATCAATAAACTAAAATTGTTGTTGACTTTACTATTTTTTGTAGTAATAACAACTATGAAGTCATAGTTAATATTACTATTTGAAGTGATAATCTTCAACATTATGTATGGAGAAGATAACCAATTTCAATAAGTTCGGCTAACTACAGATTTATTTTGCCATTTGAATCAAATAAATGGTTAACTCTACGAATTGCCATTTGCAACCAAGTAGCTTGGTCAACTTAACAAAAACATTTAGCAGTTACATATTTAACCAATTTTTATTGGTATACACAACCAATTATTTTTTTCCGTGTGACATTTCAAATTTTGATACTTCTGACAACCCAGTTGATAACATTTTTAGAATTCCTCAAGTTAACAAGAAAATTGTAGGCCTAATGAAAGATGAATGCAATGGGCAAATTATGACTGAGTTCGTTGGATTGCGTAGTAAAATGTACAGTATTCGTGTAAATGGGCAAGATCATGTTAAAAAAAGTTAAAGGTGTTAAAACTGAAGTAGTTGGCAAAACCATTACTTTTGATGGCTATGTTGATTGTTTATTAAATTAAATTATATATCACATTGTATTCAATGTAATGCTAATATGAAAAACTGTAAAAATTATGTTTAATAAACTTCATGAATATTCTATATTACTACACATACACAGACACACACCCACACACACACACACGCGCGTACAAATAAACACACACATAAATGAAGAAAAGATGTATTGTTCACGTCTTTTATAGATCTTGAAATACTCTTCTAAGTTTACGCGAATTTTCTAGAAAATGAATCAACGAGTGAGAATTTGTTTATACAACATAATGATGTAAAAGATATCAAAAATAAATAAAAATAAATAAATATTCTTTTCATGCGAATAACCTTCTTACTATACACGAATCTTCTAGAATTTGAATCAAGTAATTCGTTTCTTAAAGAGTGATTTTGATTGGTCTGTAAGGAATAAGCGCGAAAATTCTCTACTTCCGCTACATTTGAATTTTTGAAATTGAATTTTTATTCTTACCTATTTTTTTAGAATATGAGGTACATTTATATCAGCGTGTGAGGTAGAGACAATGCATACGCAGCGCCATCACGCGAGTATAGGTAAGAGTATAGCGAGAGCGAGCGGGCGCGCACTCGATTGTCGTCCTCCGTCATGAGCGGTTGTAACGAGCGTGAGCTCGTCGAAGATTAACTTAATAAAGTTGTTTGTTGTTTCTGTTATTTGAGTGGTTTATTTGAACACACCCTTTGATTTCAACATGGTAATCGTCAGTGCACTGAAAAAAATTTGGCACGGCGTCTGTTTCCATCACAGTTCGTCAGCGCCCCCTTCGCTGCGTATGTCAGACCACCCACTTTTGGCACAGCGTTTGTCCCTAACGGGAGAGGAGCTGTGCCAGTATGGGGCGCGCGATGCTTTTACGGGACAGGAACTGTGCCAGTATGGGGCGCGCGATGCTTTTACGGGACAGGAACTGTGCCAGTATGGGGCAGGAGATGTGCCGAACCGCGGTACAACATTCGACCCTACTTTCGGCATAGCGTATGTACTTATCGGGTCAGCTGGAGTGCCAAATTTTTTTCAGTGTGGTAGTATTGTCTCTTGCGAGAGCAATAACACACTTACATTCTACGAAAGGGAAAGTGTTTTTAAGTTAAGCGCGTGGTAAGCGCGAAAACAAAGGAAAACGCATGGACAAGAGTGAAAAGTTAAGCGAAACTGAAAGTGACGAAGAGTTTTTTGACGTTGAAAATAAAGAAGATAAAAAGGAAGAAAACATGCAGGAAGTAAAAATACCGATTTTTGATGGACAAAATTGTTTAAAACGCATTTGTTTAAACAAATAAGAAACTGTTATTATGTTTTGTCGGGATAATTTTTTTATGAAAATTTAGGCTATTTTAAGACGAAATGCCCCTTAGCATTTTTTTCATAAAATCGATATTTCATAAGTTATGAATTTTTGAAGTTTGATTTTTACGTTTTTTTTGCAACTTTGATTAACAATAACTTTGGAAAAAATCAACTTTTTTTGAAAATGAAAGTTTCCTCTTATTCTTTGAGATGAAAACTATCATATTCATTTGTATTATTTCAAGTCTTACGTTGTTAACTATTTATTTCGTTATTTAATAAATACTGCTTTTTCGATATTTCCAAGCACTATTTCAATACACAGTTGGAGTAACGCGCGCATCCAGGGCTTTTCAAAACCATTATATTTGAAAGTTAAACCAATACCTAACTATTGGTGCGATTGCAAACAAATTTTAATGTCTAATAAATAAACAACTTATTGTTTAAACAAAGAAAAAACAATTATCAACATTTGACTTTTTCATACATAATATATTACATTTCGTTTACTCAAAAATATAAAATTAAGGTAATGTCAAGAAATAATGAAAACAAATTATACAAGAACAAATATTTAATTTAAATATAAATACATGTATAAAAATGAATAACTAAGTAAAATATAATATTATTTATATTTATTCTTACACGTTTCATTTTTCTGACAGAAACAGAATGAACAACATGCAATCGCTGCTCGAAAACAACAACATGAGGTTTTGATGCATGCTTTACATTGGCAATTCGGCACAAAATCATCCATAGGGGGTAATAAAATTAAAACTTTTTTCCGAACTGTCATTATAAAGCATGCATTAAAACCTCATGTTGTTGTGTTACTTCTGTTTCTGTCAAAAAAATGAAATGTGTAAAAATAAATACAAATAATATTATATTTTACTTAGTTATTCATTTTTATACATGTATTTATATTTAAATTAAATATTTGTTCTTGACTAATTTGTTTTCATTATTTCTTGACATTACCTTATATAATATATTATGTATGAAAAAGTCAAATGTTGATAATTGTTTTTTTCTTTGTTTAAACAATAAGTTGTTTATTTATTAGACATTAAAATTTGTTTGCAATCGCACCAATAGTTAGGTATTGGTTTAACTTTCAAATATAATGATTTTGAAAAGCCCTGGATGCGCGCGTTACTCCAACCGTGTATTGAAATAGTGCTTGGAAATATCGAAAAAGCAGTATTTGTTAAATAAGGAAATAAATAGTTAACAACGTAAGACTTGAAATAATACAAATGAATATGATAGTTTTCATCTCAAAGAATAAGAGGAAACTTTCATTTTAAAAAAAAGTTGTTTTTTCCAAAGTTATTGTTAATCAAAGTTGCAAAAAAAACGTAAAAATCAAACTTCAAAAATTCGTAACTTTTGAAATATCGATTTTATGAAAAAAATGCTAAGGGGCATTTCGTCTTAAAATATCCTAAATTTTCATAAAATATTATCCCAACAAAAAATAATAACAGTTTCTTATTTATTTAAATAAACAAATGCGTTTTAAACAATTTCTACCACTTTTTCGAATTTTAACCTCGATATTCGGATTCTACGGGTCAAAATCTATAAGAAACACCTGTTTTTACCCGGGGACATATTATTGCATACGGGACGGTACCCAGCTCCTAGACAACGCCGCAGCGAGGAGGCGGCAGAGGCAACGCGCAGCAGCGAGGAGGTGTTGGTAAACACAAAACAAGCCAGCTGCGAGGATCGAATTTTAACCGGAGTGGAAGGAGCGGCTACAGACAACGCGGCCGAGGCGCGCGAGGCAGTGATGACAACAGCCAAGGTCATCAGAGCGCTGAGAATAAGGAAGCGTTTAACACTTCAGTAGAAATAAGGTCTGCGAATATAGGAAACCGTAATGTAAATGAAAATAAAATAGAGTGGATTTTAGATAGTGGTTGCACAGACCACGTAATTAATAATGAAAATTATTTTAGTGATGCGATTATATTGAAAGAGCCTATTAATGTTAAAGTAGGTGACGGTAGAATTTTGTCAAGCAACAAAAGTAGGTCATGTAAATAGTAAATTCAAAACGTTTAATAAAGAGGTAGAAATTGAATTAAAATATGTATTTTACGTGAAAGATATGGATAGAAATTTAATAAGTTTTGCTAAAGTGACTGATAATTATAAAGTAGTATCTATCGGAGATAGTTCTAAAATCTATAATAAAAATAATAAATTGATTGCCATAGCTTGGAAAATTGGTAGAATTTACAAAATGGCTAGTTTTATTGAAAGAATTAAAGAATTTAATTTGACAGTTAAAAATGAAAAAATGACTTTAAAAGAAAAGTAGCATAGAACATTGGGGCACGCTAATTTTAATTACTTAAATACTATGTGTAAAAATCATGTTTTAGAGGGTTTACCTAGTGAGATAGAGACAGACTATTTTAAATGTGCTACGTGCATTGAAAACAAAATGCACAATATTCCTTTTGATAATAATAGGAAAAGGGCAAAACACATTTTAGAGATAGTACACACAGATTTAAATGGGCCACATTCAGAAGGTTATAAAGGGAAAAAATATTTTCTTACTTTTATTGACGAATTTCGTAATGTAGCTAAAGTTTATCCGATTAAGACAAAAAATGAGGTATATGATAAATTTATTGAATATATTAATTTAGTTGAAAATAAAACTGGTGAGAAAATTAAGAAATTGAGATGTGATAATGGCACTGAATATTTGAATAAAGATATGTATAGATTATTTAGAGAAAAGGGAATTGAGTTAGAGCCATGCGCATGAGCTTAACGGTACAGCAGAAAGGTACAATAGGACAATTATGGACAGTGCTAGGTGCTTCTTAGCTGAGTCAAAGGTAGAGAAACGGTACTGGCTAGAAGTAGTCTGCGCCGCAGCATATTTGAAGAATAGAACGATTGCAAACACGTTAGTGAGGAATAAATCTCCTTATGAGATATTTTTTAATCAAAAGCCAGACACGAAGTATTTAAAATTATACGGAAATAAAGTATTTGTTAGAGTACCAGAAAATAAAAGAAATTCAAAATGGGATAGAAAAGCTGATTTAGGAATTTTGATAGGTTATGATGTAGTAGGTTACAGTCTTGATAGGCAACAGAGTTATTGTTGCAAGGCATGTGGATGTTGTTGAGGAAGACGTAAAATGCATAGGTTTAAATGATAGTTTTAGAAAAGGGGAATTTAAATGAAAGCTTTGAACAGGATGAAAATTTAAACATTAAAGAAAACAAAAATTTAGGAAGTTTAAATGGAAATGATAAAAACGAAGTAGAAGAAGTACCTGAATTAAGAAGGTCTCAAAGAAATATTAAAAAGCCTGGTAGATTTGATGATAACTTTGTATATAGTAGATGTATATATGTAAATTATTGTAGTGCTGATAGTCCAGTAAATTTTAAAGAGGCTATTGAAAGTGATGAGTCTAGTTTTTGGGTAGATGCTATGAATAAAGAGATGAATAGTTTAAAGAAAAATAAAACGTGGGTATTAGTTGAAAAACCAAAGAATGAAAGGGTATTAGATTTAAAATGGATTTACACTAAGAAAAGTGAAAATGTATATAAGGCGAGAATTGTTGTAAGGGGATATCAACAAAAAGATATATTGGATGGTATTCACTCACCAGTTGCGAAAACCCAAACTTTGAAAGTATTGTTGTCGTATAGTTTTCAAAATCGATTGTTAATTGAGCAAATGGATGTAGAGACGGCGTTTTTAAATGGCAAGGTTATGTCAAAAGTATTTGTAAAACAGCCTGAAGGGTATGAGGATGGTACTGAAAGAGTGTGTAAGCTAAATAAAGCGTTGTATGGTTTGCGAGAAAGCCTGAGAGTTTGGTATGAGTATCTTGATAATTATTTGAGATCATTAGGTTTTGTAAGAAGCGAACATGACTATTGTTTGTATACATTAAAAGAAAGAGATGAGATTATTTATTTAATTATATTTGTGGATGATCTATTGATTTGTTGTAAAAATAGAGAGAATTTAAATTGCATAAAAGGTTTGTTAAAGGAAAGATTTCAATAAAAGATTTGGGTAGAATAAGTACATATTTGGGAATTAATGTTGAATATAATGAAAAGAAAAATGAGATGTCGTTGGATCAAGAAAAATATATAGAGTCATTAGCTAGAAAGTATCAGATTGAACAGGCAAAATTATATGAAACGCCAATGGAACAGAATTTAAAGTTAGAACCTGCGGAAGAAACAAATGAGAAAATAAAGTATAGAAATTTAATAGGAGCGCTTTTATACATTAGCTCAGGAACAAGATTAGCTATAAGTTATAGCGTAAATTACTTAAGTAGATTTCAGAATTGCTACAATGAATTACATTACAAATATGCTTTAAGAGTTTTAAAGTACCTATATTTAACTAAAAATTTTAAATTAAGATTTAAAAGAAATGATAAAGTAGATATTCTTGAATGTTACGTTGATGCCGTCTGGGCAGGAGATTGCGTAGACAGAAAGTCAACAACTGGTTATATTGTAAAGTTGTATGGAAATGTGATTCATTGGAAATCAAGGGAACAGGGGAGCGTAACTAAGTCTTCAACAGCTGCAGAGTATGTTGCACTGTTAGAAGCAGTGAGTGAAATTTTATTGACTAAAGATTTATTAAGAAGCTTTAATGTAGAAATACAAAAAATTATAAATGTTTATGAAGACAACTCTGGCGCTGTAAGTATTGCGAAATACGGAAATTTTACTAAGAAATCAAAGTACATTGAAGTACACTATCATTTTGTAAATGAAAATTACGTTAAAGGTTTAATTGATATTCTGAAAGTAAGTTCTGAGAAAAATGTAGCTGACATTTTAACAAAAGCTCTTGGACGAGTAAGATTTGAAAATTTGAAAGAACTATTAAATTTAATTTAGAGATTATTGTATTGCGAGAGATATAAATGTAAGGAGGCGTGTTAGAATATGAGGTACATTTATATCAGCGTGTGAGGTAGAGACAATGCATACGCAGCGCTATCACGCGAGTATAGGAAAGAATATAGCGAGAGCGAGCGGGCGCGTACTCGATTGTCGTCCTCCGTCATGAGCGGTTGTAACGAGCGTGAGCTCGTCGAAGATTAACTTAATAAAGTTCTTTGTTGTTTCTGTTATTTGAGTGGTTTATTTGAACAAACCCTTTGATTTCAACATATTTATAACTAAATAATTAAATCAAATTAGAATAAAAAGATTCATTTTGTCATGCTTTGCAAAATGATTTGATTATCCTATCATTTAAACCAATTAAAATGAAATCATAATGCAAAATTATATACTCATAACCTAAAAAACAAAATAGTACGCGCAGCGCGTTTGGATTTTGCTAGTATACTATATAATTCAATGTAGTATGCTATTCTTTATGCGAATCCTTCATGACGTAATATTATATATATATATATATATATATATATATATATATATATATATATATATATATATATATATATATATATATATATATATATATATATATATATATATATATATATATATATATATATATATATATATATATATATATATATATATATATATATATATATATATATATATATATATATATATATATATATATATATATATATATATATATATATATATATATATATATATATATATATATATATATATATATATATATATATATATATATATATATATATATATATATATATATATATATATATATATATATATATATATATATATATATATATATATAGTACCTGTATACATAAATAGTGCAAAAATTCATGGGAAGTATTATGTATATAGTACCTTGCGTACACCAATGGGTGTTAGCCTAGGGAAAATTCGATGACTAAAATATTCTAGGGAAATTTGTGGTTGGTCTAGGGGAAATCACACACACACACACACACACACACACACACACACACACACACACACACACACACACACACACACACACACACACACACACACACACACACACACACACACACACACACACACACACACACACACACACACACACACACACACACACACACACAAACTCACACACTAGAGGAGTACCTCGGCCAACCCCCCATTCATAAGTTGGTGAACTATTTATTTATTACGAGTTCTTATTCTAAGATTAAAAGAAATAGTTTAGAGTAGAGTATTATATAACCAATTTTCAACAAAAATTAAGCTTTTTTCTAACTTTTAACAGTCATATTGGATCCGCCATTTTAAATTTAATAGCAAAATCGTGATCATCGACCTCAAAAATCCCTGCATACAAACTTCAAGCAAAATCTAAGATTCCTTCGAACTTTTAACAGCCTTATTGGATCCGCCATTATGAATTTCGAAAGTCCAATAGCAAAATTTTGATCATCGTCCTCGAAAACCCCTGTATACCAATTTTCAACCAACTCTAAAACTTTTCCAACCTTCAATCGCTATATTGGATCCGCCATTTTGAATTTCGAAGGTCTAATGGAAAAACTTGATCGGCGATCTCGAAAACCCCTGTATACCAATTTTAAACAAAATCTAAGCTTCCTTCAAATTTTTAACCATCATGTTGGATCCACCATTATGAATTTCGAGAGTCCAATAGCAAAATTTTGATCAGCAACCGTGAAAACTCCCGCATACAAATTTTCTGCCAACTCTAAACACTTTTCCAACTTTCAATCGCCATATTGGATCCGCCATTTTGAATTTCGAAAGTCTAATAGAAACTCTTGATCGGCGATCTCGAAAACCTGCGTATACCAATTTTACAAAAAATCTAAGCTTCCTTCAAACTTTTGACAGTTATATTGGATCCGCCATTTTGAATTTCTAAAGTCTGATAGCAAAGTCGTGATCAGCGACCTCGAAAACCATTGTGTACCAATTTTCAGCCAAATCTAAGCACTTTTCCAACTTTCAATCACCATATTGGATCCGCCATTTTGAATTTCGAAAGTCTAATAGAAAAACTTGATCGGCCACCTCGAAAACCCCTGTATACCAATTTTTAACAAAATCTAAGCTTTCTTCGAATTTTTAACATCATGTTGGATCCGCCATTTTAAATTTTGAAAGTCTGATGGCAAAATCGTTATCAGCAACCATGAAAACCCCCGCATACAAATTTTAAACAAAATCTAAGCTTCCTTCAAACTTTTGACAGTAATATTGGATCCGCCATTTTGAATTTTGAAAGTCCAATAGCGAAATCTTGTTCAGCGGGTTTGAAAATCCCTGTGTACCAATTTTCAGCAAACTTTAAGCTTCCTTCGAACTTTTTACCGCCTTTTTGAATTTCGAAAGTCTGATAACAAAATCGTGATCAGCGACTTCGAAACCTCTGTATTCCAATTTGGAGAAAAATCTAAGCTTTTTTCGAATTTTTAATCACCATATTGGATTCACCATTTAGAATTTTGAAAGTCTGATAGCAAAATCGTGATCAGCAACCTCGGAAATGCCTGCATACAAACTTTAAGCAAAATCTAAGCTTCCTTCGAGCTTTTGACAGCCTTGTTGGATCCGCCATTATGAATTTCGAAAGTCCAATAGCAAAATTTTGATCATCGTCCTCGAAATCCCCTGTATACCAATTTTCAGCCAATTCTAAGCACTTTTCCAACTTTCAATCGCCATATTGAATTTCAGAAGTCTGATAACAAAATCGTGATAAACGACCTCGAAAACCCTTGCATACAAACTTTAAGCAAAATCTAAGCTTCCTTCGAACTTTTCACAGCCTTATTGGCTCCACCATTTTGAATTTCTACAATTCATCTTTAATTAGATATACAACATAATATTATGAGAAGGGAAGGAGGAGGGGGAAGGGTCGAGGAGGGGGGCGGGCTTTTGAGGAGCAAATGTAATGCTAAAAACACCTATTTCTAATTATATTTTAACCTTATTTTGAGGAGGGGCCGTGAGGTGCGGAGAGAAGGGTTGGAGGGGGAGGAGGGGTTAAGTCGCATTCAAGCCTCTTACAGCATATGTAATATAGGAATATATAGTGTGTGGGTGGGTGGGTATGTGCGTGCGTGCGTGCGTGCGTGTGTGGGTGGGTGGGTGTAAGTGTGCGTGCGTGCGTGCGTGCGTGCGTGCGTGTGTGGGTGGGTGGGTGGGTGTGTGCGTGCGTGCGTGCGTGTGTGTGTGCGTGTGTGTGTACGCCGGAAATGTCGTTAGAGTTGCAAATCTGCAAACCGGATGTGGGAATAACATGACGAGAAGTCGGAAATGAAGAAGCACATAAAAAAATTCAGTTCTCTATATCTTTTGAACGAGATAATCTTTTTATATAAAATCTTTTGATTTGAGTAGAGCAATGAAATGGCTTTCGATTAAGAGTGATATGTTATATAGTAAAAACTAACGCTATATACGTATATACGCAATTTACGTAATAGCGCATTGAATTTTTCCTACACCCATTTCAATGGTATATGTAGCACGGGTCGATCCTTTTAGGCTTCTTCTATACTTGCCTTCGGATCGCTCCCGCGTTCCTTGATATAATATAAAAATATACAATATGAATTATGAGTTTGAAAAGTTGTTTCAAGTGAAACTAATTTATATCATGTCAGTATTACAATTAACTTGTTAAAATATTTATTGGACTACGGCTGCCAGCTATGTTTTATCCCCAAAAGATGATTCCTATGTTGGTTAAAGATTATTTGAGAATAGTAGGTGGTTGTGATGTCTATATTTCTATTTTTAACTGGATCTGAATGTTAAATTCCTGTTAATAAATAAAAAGCAATTCAGAAAATGGTTGGGGCATATGATTGAATGCGATCATAGCTGTAAAATCACAAAATAAGCAAAAACAGCTAAAATTTGAAACTTCCCATAGCTGTATCTTCTGACAGTAAGCAGATTGGTCTAAAAGCCTTTACACAGCTTGTTTTTATGATAAAAGAAGCTTCTTGACCAAGGTTCATGAAAATCCAGGACCCGCACTCCTTGGTCTCTACTTGTAAGTATTTTAAAAGATTATTTTTGTAAAAATTTTAGAAAATATTTATAATAAAACAAAATAATATTAGTATAAAGTAATCAACAAAGTATTCATAAAATAATCCCTAAGTATTCTTATGGATTATTTTTAAGTAAATTATTAAATATGGAAAACATGAAACATCAATAAAAAGAAAGCTATCTTCCAGTAATCACAATATACAATTAATATAATAAAAAAGTACAAGGAATTTAGAAATTTATTCTAACATATTTCAATGATTGAACGATGGCTATGAACTAAAATTAGATTTTTATTATTACTATAACTTAATAACAATAATTAATTTTTTTCATCAAAACATTAAAGTATAATTAATTTCGAAGTTGATATTCATGTAAAAAATTACACAATATTAAAACCGCTGTCAATACATTGGCACTTAGCTTCCTCAAAATAATGTATTTATTCATTTTTTTTTTAATTTTTTATAACAATAATTAATTGTATCATCCCCAATTTTCTTTATGAACATTCGTAATAAATTAATATATATTTTTCGAAAATTCATTCTTGTTACTCTTTTTCTCGTGCGACAACCCGATATTTTTATAAATCAATTTTTTCAAAATATTATCATTCTGAACTAATAAAAGAAATATTTTCATGTATTTCATGAGAATGAATTAAAAAAAGTCCAACGCGCTAATAGCAATACCTCAATCGTAGCGTGGAAAATGCTAATAAATTAAATGCCTATAAAAATCCACATTTATATATACAATTTTCATGTTAATTTTCATTATGCAGTCACACAAAAATTTCCGATGCTTTCGTACATACAAGCGCTCCGATTATATTGACTTGTCTCTACACCATGTTTCCGAATCATCTGATGATTTTCACAAAAAAAAGTAGCAGAATTATTTTTTATGGTGCACCTTCAACTTTGGTTAATATTTTAAATCCATAATATTTTGAAAACTTAAAAATAAATTCGAACAAATTACCAAACTCTGTATTACATATATATTCATTTATTACACATATGAATGTTTATTATAAAGTCACCAATCAAGTCAATCAGTCAAGAGACTTTCCAAAAAGGTTACAACAAAAATACTGGCATATTCTGCAAGTAAAATGTAAACTTTTACCCAATCAATGTTCTATACAAAAAATTTCGATATTTTGAGTAAAAAATAAAGATAATCTTTTGAAATTTCAACCAAATATATTCTTCAATGAGTATAATAAGTGGTTAAAACTTGATCGCGCTGTAAATTACCCTCAATAAAAAACAAAAGCAAGTGAACAACACGCTCGCATAGCACGTGTTATTTCCATTTTCTAGTATAGATATATCCAAAAAATTACGATTTGAAAAGAAGACTAAATCAGTTTTAACCTCGAATATCTATGAAATTCATAAACGAATTCTTTTACTCTAAAAACGCATATAATAAATAATATACACTCTACATCTCCGCCAAATTAAAAAAAAATTAAAACAAGTTTTCTCTAGTTATCATGCGACAAATAAAATAACTTCGTAAAATATGAAAATTTTGAATATCAACAAGTAATCGTACGATCTTGATGAAAATTCACATACATAATATCTATATCACATACAAAATTGTCTAGAAATCTGTAGCTGATTCATAGAACCGTTCTCGAGAAATTACGATTTAAAAAAAGTTTAAAAAATTTTAACCTCAAATATCCCTGAAATTTATGGACCAATTATTTTGCCCAAAGAACTCGACCAAGAGCTATCCAAAATCTACCTCCACAAGGAATTTTGAAGAAATTACAACAATTTTCCCTCCGGAATCGTTGGACATACAAAACTCATTTTTTTCATTTTTCATGTTTTACGTTTTTGTTAATAACCAAAGAACCGTGATAGCTAGAAACTTTTTTTTTTTTAGAAAATATAGGTATTTTAAATCTCTTTTAAATGCTACCTATCCCATTCTGATACATACATCCGTTCTCGAGAAATTACGATTCGAAAAAGAGGTTACAAAAATTTTAACCTCAAAAATCTCTGAAATTTATGAACCAATCATCTATCCCAAAGAAAGGTGCAGGTGGCAACCAAAAATCTACCTCTACAAGGAATTTTGAAGCGATTAACACAATTTTACTCCCGTAAATTGTCGCCACCTAAAACACGTTTTTTTCATTTTTTTATTTTTTTCTCAAAAACTAACCAACAGAATGGATTCAATTTTATACAGATTATACCTATTCATAATCTCCATTATCATGATTTTTCTCAAAATTTGACCATTTAGTTTGTAAGTTATAAACATTTAAAAAAAACACGTTTTTGTTAATAACAAAATAACCGTGATAGCTAGGGAAATTTTTTTTTTTTTTTTAATATAGGTTTTTTATGCTCTTTCGAACGCTACCCATCCGATTATAACATTTAAATCCAATCATTAAAAAAAAATCAAAAATAAATTTTTCGAAAATGAAAAATTCGACATAAAACAAAAATGAATTAGTTAGTCGTAGAAAATGATTTTTTTCCCGAATTCGGAATCAAAAAACAAAAAAAAATGAGACCCGTCCGGTTAAAATCGACCGCGTAGATCCGAAAATAAAGCGGTATACACACACACACACACACACACACACACACACACACACACACACACACACACACACACACACACACACACACACACACACACACACACACACACACACACACACACACACACACACACACACACACACACACACACACACACACACACACACACACACACACACATCGATACAGACATTTTCTAAAATCATGTGACACAAACTTCTAACACCTTTATTCATGTTTCTAGAGCAATTTAAAGAAAATTAAAATTTTACTATTACAAAGCTTCCTCTATGAGGAAGCAATAGTGTATCATAACATATCATCGGGTGAGAAGAAAAAGGGTTTATCTCGGCGAAGCGCACAACAAGATTCTATTTCAGACGAGCGCGTAAGAAGGTACCACCTCGACGAAGCGCGTAAAAAGGTTCTATTTCAGCTGAGCGCGTAACAAGCTCCCATCTCGTAGGCCAGTAAACGAAGGTCTGAAATCGACTTTTTCGAGGGAATGGCTGCATTTTGGATATTTGGTAAAACATATCGTATAAAAAGGATGGTCAAAAATGCAGCCTCCAAAGACGCCGGCGTCATCCCTAATTTGGCAAAAACAACACCACCGAAAACGGGTCTTCGCTTATAACTCGCGAACGATAAGAGATACCGAAAAAAGTCCGAAACAAAAGTTGTAGATCGTGAAATTTTACATAAGAATCACCTGTCACTTTTTTGCATTAGATAAAATTAATGAAAAGCAAGTAGAAGTTACAAACATCAAGCGGCCGAAGAGGAAGGGAGGCGAAGATTGCGGCCGCACGGTTGTCGAGTCGGCGGCATTGTATTTCGCACCTCTTCCTCATGATCAAATCGTGGTACCCCCTCTTCCCGCCCGATTTACCACACGTCCAAAGCAAAAAAGAGCGCTGGCCGTACCGCGTCGCCACGATAGCTGTCTCCCGGCTCTGCCGCCGCTCGATCCTCATTCTTTTTGTTTCTGCCGGAGAAATCGCATGTCCCACGGTAAATGTCAGGTTAAAATGGTTCTGATCCTTTTTGTTGACATTTTCATAGTTATTATTTCAAATAACGCCTCTGAGAAACGGATGCAGATCAAGAAATGGTCATCAAAAAACATCATAAAAGGGTAAGATATTTCGTTTTTTTTTTTTTTTTTTTCTTTTTTCTTGTCTGTTCAAGCCGCAGACTAGTATCGTCAAGTGCGCGGCGGGAATTTTTCAAAGGCGTCTTGTTTGGATTTTATCCGAACAAAACACATTACTGTGTAATATAAGCCTGCAGCCGAGGATGCTTCCAAATGCGTCTTGTTTGGATTTTATCCGAACAAGACACGTTACTGTGTAGTGGAAGCCTGCAGCTGAGGATATTAGCCTTGTTCAGGTTTTACACACACACACACACACACACACACACACACACGCGCGCGCGCGCGCGCACGCACGCACGCACGCATATATAGACATTTATGCAAACATGTCTGCATAAGTACTGTTTCATTTATACACTGTTTTTATATTTGTCTGCATAAGTCCGGTTCCGAATCTCTTTTTGTCTGCATAAGTCACGCTTGACTAAAGAAATAATCCCTCCTTTGTGCCGACGTCTGCATAAGTACCACAAAGTCTGTATAAGTCTCTTTCAAGTTGCGAAAACGTCTGCATTAGTCTGGGTTGCCACAGATACACACACATATTTATGTCGTTTCTCGGTTTTGACGAGTTTTTCAACGTATGATATACCGGTTTTGAAGAGGCTCTTCACAAGGGAAATGTATATATAATCGGTTTTGGAGAGTTTTTTGCCAGATTGTAGAGTCTATATTTCCAGGATCCATTATTTCTTTAGTCAAGGACCTATAACAACTCTGAAGAAATGAACTATACCTCTCCAAAACCGGTTCACCCATATATATATATATATATATATATATATATATATATATATATATATATATATATATATATATATATATATATATATATATATATATATATATATATATATATATATATATATATATATATATATATATATATATATATATATATATATATATATATATATATATATATATATATATATAGAGAGAGAGAGAGAGAGAGAGAGAGAGAGAGAGAGAGAGAGAGAGAGAGAGAGAGACCTTGAATAAGTTCTCGAAAAAGCATGTCACTCAAATTATTGCCCATCACTAGTCACTACCTTCTCCCATCTTTCTGGCAATTTACGGATTCCATCTCGGAAGAACTGCTCGTCTTTTGAAGCTACCCAAGAATCGACTCATTTTTTGGCATCTTCATAAGAATGGAAGTGCTGCTCAGCCAAGCCATCAGCCATCGACCGGAACAAGTGGTAGTCGGAAGGAGCAATGTCTGGGCTATACTGCGGGTGAGGTAGAACATCCCATTGAAGCGCCTCCAAAGTTTCTTTGACGACTTTTGCAACATGTGGCCGAGCATTGTCATGTAACAAAATCACCTTGTCGTATCTCTGCTCGTACAGCGTCCGTTTTTCCTTTAGGGCTCGGCTCAAACACATCAATTGCAGTCGATAGCGATCTCCCGTGATAGTTTCGTTCGGTTTCAGCAGTTCATAATAAATTACACCCTGCTCATCCCACCAAATGCAGAGGAGAAGCTTCGAACCATAGATATTTGGCTTTACGGACGATGTTAATGCATGGCCGGGCTTACCCCGCGATTTTTTACGCTTAGGATTATCGTACTGTATCCACTTTTCATCGCCAGTCATGATACGATGCAAAAACCTTTCCTTTTCTGCCATTGAAGCAACACTTCACACATGAGAAAACGCCGTTCGACGTCTCTCGGCTTCAACTCATACGGCACCCAATGTCCTTGCTTCTGGATCATTCCTAACGTTTTCAAACGTTTCGAAACTGTTGTCTCATCTACTCGTAATGATTTTGCAAGTTTAGCTAGCATCTCAGATGAGTCTTCATTTAGTAATTCCTCCAATTCTTCGTCTTCAAACTTTTTTGGTGCACCAGCACGTTCTTTATCTCCAAAATCAAAATCGTTATTTTTGAAGCGTCGAAACCAGTCTCTGTATGTCGTTTCCGACAGCATGGTCACCGTAAGTTTCAACAAGAATCCTGTGCGCTTTAGCTGCAGATTTTTTTTTAATAAAATAGTGCAATAAAATTCCCCGCAAATACTCTTTACTTGACACAAAACTTGACATTTTTAGTAGTAAGAACAAAAAACGCTGTTTACACTATGGCGAACTAACATATACGTAAGTTCAAGCTTACCGTCAGTACTTCCTTATAGATGCGTTAGCATCTGAAATTACATAAACTTAATCCTGGTAACGCCATCTGTTAGGAAACAGCGAGAAGTTATTCAAAGATCCAATATATATACTAGAGGGTACCCCCTACTTGCTCCGCTCGTCAACCCCCCACCTTTGACAAAAAATAAGTAACATTCTTGGTTTCAAGGCGAGTTGTACTAGATATTTTTCATATGTTATATGAATTTAAACATTCAACGTAACGCTTGAGAGAAGCTTTCAATTCTTCTTTTTTTTATTAAAACGAAAAAAAGTTACCAGTGTCACCTTTGAGGTACTATTAACAGACGCGTTGGATTTTTATTTAAAATGGTATCATTCGCCAATAGCCCTACATAACCACTTCTCCTATTAAAATATATTACAAATAATCATTTAAGGAATAGCTTAAAAGAATTCTCTCGATTTTGAATAAGAAAGCAGATTTTAATAAAATTTGAAGGACTGGTTAGTATAACTCTTAAAATAACTCAGTTAAATTTTTCGAACCAAAAGGTACCTAGGAAGCAAGATATTGATGTTTTCGTTTAAGTAATTTAACCTGGAGTCTTATGGGGATTCGCACATATTTACGTATTTTGCAGGGCATTAAAAGTTGTTTGTAATGAAAAAATTTTCATTCAAAGATAAGCATGCGATGAACGATTATTGCTCTTAAAAAGTATTATTGCATACCTTTATGTATTAAAAAAATTTAGTACATTACAAAACGGTACATTTAAGCTCAAAAAATGAGTCAAATCAGCTTCCTTACGAAACTTGTTATTGATCATTCAGACTAATAGAATTGTTTTGTTTGGATGTATAATTATTAATTAGTTAACCAGTATTTGTAAGACTTTCTTCAACAACATTTACTTTGTAAATTAAGAAATAGATCAATGGCCCTCATTTTCCCTAGTTTGGTATCGAGAGAATTCTCTTAATGTTCAAACAAAGCACATATATTTTTCGCTGATCGTTATAACCGATAATGGTAATGTTATAGACTTAAAGGAAATCTTACTTTAAGGATGAGCTTTAAATTAAAGAGGGGTTGCATAGTATAATGTGTTATACTTACACGTGCTTTGGAATTAATTTTAATTTTATTAAATTCGATTTATATTTTAAGGAGGAGCTACAAAATTAAGGAGGGACTGCACAGCGGCAGGGGTGAAAGTTTTTTGTAAATTGACGCTTAAGAGAAGCTTTCAACTCAGAACATTATCTCAATTCATTTTTAAGTTAATCCATTTGCAAATATATTGAAGAAGATATATTGTATTCTATTTTTTCCACATCACCTTGGAGATAAATAGAAAGATGCGTTTTATTTGTAAGTGGTACCCCTAGTAGCCCTAATCGACTGTCTATGTTACTAAAATTTTGAAAAACATCAATAAGGTAAAAATTAAATTATATTAAATAATTTTTATAAATTGAATTGTGTTACAATTATCTGATTTAATTTAGTGCTTCTTGTTTCAAAACTTTCTGAAAATTCTTTTCATTTTCCATTTTATATCCATTCCATTTCATCACATATAATTTTGATGTATTCAAAATTTAAAATTTTTTAAACTTCTAATTTTGGTTGTGCCCGACTCTGTCTCTACGTCTCCGTCTCTACGGCTCTGTCTCTACTTTCCTGTCCCTACCTCTCTATCTCTACATCGCTGTCTCCACGTCCTTGTCTCCACATCTCGGTCTCCACGCCTCTGTCTCCACGTCTCCATCTCCACGTATCTGTCTCCGTCACCACGCGCCTGTCTCAATGTTTCTGTCTCCACGTCTCTGTCTCCACGCGCCTGTCTCTACGTCTCTGTATCTACATTCCTATCTCTACGTCTCTGTCTCTTCGACTCTGTCTCCACGCCTCCGTGTCTACGTCGCTATATCTACGTCCCTGTCTCTAGGTTCCTGTTTCTACGTTTCTGTCTTTAATCACTCTCTCTCTTTTCACGCCTCTGCCTCCACGTCTCTGTCTCCACGTCTCTGTCTCTCCGACTCTGTTTCTATGTCCCTGGTACTTCGACTCTGTCTCTACGTCTCTGTCTCTATGTCTCTAGCTCTACGCGCCTATCTGTACTTCTCTGTCTCTACGTATTTGTCTCCCCGTCTCTGTCTCTATGTGTCTGTTCCTCTGCCTCTGTCTCTACGCCCTTGTCTCCAGGTTCCTGTTTCTACGTTTCGTGCTCTAATCTCTCCATCTCGCTCTCTCTCTTGAACTTTATAACATTGCCATTGTTGGTTACAATGATCAGTGGAAGATATATGTGCTTTATTTTTCTACTAATCTATTCCCCAAAAATATATTTGTAACATATAAGATAAGTGCTTATGTAGAACTATTGGCGAAAGATACCCACTTCAAATAAATATCCAACGCTTCTGTTAAGCTACATTTAAGGTGACGTAGATAACTATTTTTCGTTTCAATAAAAAAAATGGGAATATTCGAATAAACACCAACAAATTGGTGCAATGAGAATATTGTATTTTTTTAAATATACACAAAACTCAAGTAGAGAGCGGGCATTGTAACAATTTACCAACATAGAGCACCGTGATCAGTGAAGTTATTTTATCTGAGATATGTTTTAGAAATGATGGGGGTCTGAGGGGGTTTGAGGGGGTCACGGGGGGATCTGAGGCGGGTTGCGAGGGGGTACAAGGGTGGGCGAGGGGGGCTCTGCCATGCTTCAAGTAGCGTAAAAAATCACAATTTTTGAGGGGGGTCTGAGGGGGGAGAGGGGGTGAGGGGCGTCTGCGTGTCACGAATAACGCTTAGAACTATATAATATAGAGATATATGAGTTAATTGAGTTAAATATAAATTAAAACTGTAATCGTTCAGGCGCTATGCCATTCGACACTCATAGTGGTTACTATGACTCATTTCATTTTATGCAACCGGATAATATTCATAAAGTTACTGGATTAGAAATTATAAGGTAAATTCTCAGGTGCTAATCTGTCTGAAGCTATCTAGCTCACGTTTACGATACTAAAACGTACTTAAAAAAATTTTATGATAAGCATTTCCGACGTATTTTTTCCTCAGCTTTCCAATGGTGTAGGCAGTTTTCCCGAAATTTTCCATTATCGCCTTCAAAAAGTACAAAACGTGTTATATCTTAAAAAGTGTATTTTTAATATTTTTTTTGACCCTCTAGATCGAAAGCTGAGCATTTTTTACGTAGGAAAGGATATTTTCCAATAAGTGCCCGAAAGGTTTTCTGCGAGAAATACAATGCGAAAGAGTAGACGCATCGCCTTTCCGGCGCGCGGGACTACGCGGTACAGCGCGCGGGCTGCGCTCGCCTCGTTGCCTAATAATAATCTTTTATAATCTTTAATTCTTTACCTGTTTTTTTTTTTTATTCTTGAATAACGCATGGAGTAATATTTTATTAATTATTTCATAAAAAGATAAAATTTTTAAATTAACGTTTGTTTTCAGTGTAGATAATTTTTTTGTTTTTGGTTTCACAGCTTTCTTAGGGAAGATTTTATACTCAGAACTAAGAGAGGTTTTTTTGAGCTTCAATGTACTTTCATCTATTGGAATAATAGCATGATACAGTAACGTGCCTCGTATAGATTTAGCCTTGTTCAGTTTTGGTTTTATTTTCAAAACCGTTTCTTCATACGATTCTTTACTGCTATAAAAAACTTTCGTTTCTTTGCAGTAATCTTTAGCCCAGTTATATAGCTCTTCTGGCGTTAAAATATGATTACTAGAAGAAACTTGTAAACTCGCTCGTTTTGCACCTCTTTTTAGGTTCGCGCCTATACCGTCGCACGCACCTTTGCCATGTGCTGTGGCATGAAAATGCCACTCAGCTATAACTCCAAAATCTTTCTCGTGAAAAAGAAGATTTTGAAAATTGAATTTATTTTTAAAATGCTGACCTGCTCCATCAGTCAAATAATAAACTTTCTTGACTGCAAAATTAGTTTTAAGATAAGATATTACTATTTTTTGATATTCATAAACGGCTATGGTATCATGATTTAAGTTGTCGGAAATCACAGCAATGCTTACATGTTTGAGTTCATCGTTTTGTTTATAGTACACTACAACTGTAAAAACTGTTGCTTGGTTGTTATTCCAGTGGAAGGATTGTGTAGAATTTTGTATAACGAAAGCATAATTTTCTGCAAAATCGCAACACACGAGAAATTCTCCTTCTTGAAGATTGCTTTTTACGTTATTTACAAAAAGTGATTGTTTCTTAGCAAAAAAATCGTGACTTTTTAATTTCATTAATTTCTCCCCCAGTATGTCCATAAATTCGTGCACATTTACAGTTTTGGAAGCTATTGTACACCTATCTGTTTAAAACCACGATTGATACTCGATTTGAAAAATATCATTTTCATCAAAACATTTAAGTAAATGTTTTCGTAATATAGACGTATTGGGGCAATCCAAACAGTCACCCAAATAACATCTATCGTGTGAATCATTACACACAATTGCTTGGATGCAATCGTGATAGTTTTTCAGGGGCAATTGGGTGTCTTTAGTTAAATTTTCTATGTCCATAGCACTTAGCATGAGCTTCACATTTTCGTGATGCCCACACACGTATACATTATGTGTACCGCTACTCCCAGCTAAAACACAATATGGTGGCCTCAATTCTGTAAATTTCGTAAAACCAATGTTAACGTACTCATTTTCTTTTTTATATAAATTATACAATTCATTTAAATTACCAAGCAGTAATCTTTTTTGAATATGTTCTCTTTTGCCATTACTCTGTTTAATAGATAGATAATCTTTTGAACCCGGCATGATTCGACTTACATCATCTCTCTCATAAAAAGATTTGACAGAATTCACAGTATCAGCTGGAAGTAGTTTGCCTCGTTTCTTAGCAGGTATTGAAAATATTCCGCTATTTTACCAAATCTTTCGCTTCACGAGCCTCCCGTTCACTGCAATTGAATTCTCGCATCAAGTTCTTACGAGACCAAAACTCCAGTGCAGGAGTTAATAGCTGAATTCTTTCTTGCTTATTTGTTAACTCTGAAAATTTTTTCTTAATTTGTTGGAGAACTGCAACACCAGCTTTATGATATTCGTCATCGCACACTATTTTAGCTTTTTTAGCATCAGTTTGAGGTAAATTTGATTTCTGATTATAAATTTGGCGTCGACAGGTTAAACATATTTTAGCATTTTCAGGTACTAAAGGAAATGCACTTCTTAAAAGTGTTGGAAAATCAGTCAAATTCTTAGATGCAGAGTGATCATTTCTATTTAAAGGATTTATACATTTCAATTTCCAATGTGAATCCATTTTAATCGTTTATAACAGAAATGGCAAGCTTTTTCTTTGCTATCAACGACAAATTCGAAAAAATTCGAGGAGGAAAAAGATAAAAAGTTATGGTAATTATATACTTTTGACGTGACAATTCGCATACAGAGTAAAAAGTGTGGATGCCACCTACCGAATGAAAAATAAATGATTCCGTGTCGCACGGCAAACCGCGCTGTACCGCGCGTAGCGTAGAATATGCTTTCGCCCTGCCTACGAAATAATTAATAAAATATTACTCCATGCCGTTATTCAAGAATAAAAAAAAAAAAACAGGTAAAGAATTAAAGATTATAAAAGATGACATGGTGTGGTTCATGCACATAAGAATTGTACACATTTTCGATGTACACACAAATTAATACGTTATATTTTATGCACAAGGTATTTTTTATTTTGCACATTTTTTTTGACATGGTGTGGTTCATGCACATAAGAATTGTACACATTTTCGATGTACACACAAATTAATACGTTATATTTTATGCACAAGGTATTTTTTATTTTGCACATTTTTTTTCAACAAAAATTAGTAAATTATCATGTGCATTTTTTTGTACACAATATAATAATACAAAAATATCCAGGCCTAATATTGTACACAAAATATTGTACACATTTTCTGAAAATAAAAAAAATTACTGTTATGAAATTGTACACAAGAGTATCGTGCACACTCTCCAAAAAGAAAATTTTATTCAAATATTTGTGTACAATAGTACAGATTTTTTGTGCACAAATTATTTCTTCTAAACAGTAGTTGTTATTATTGTGCACAATATTTATCGTGCAAATTTTATAAAAATAATAACCACTGAAATTATGCACAACATTATTGTACACAAAGTATTGCTTCCTCATAGATGTTTTTAAAAATAAAATAATTTTGGGATTGTGCAAGTGTTGTGTGTGTGTGTATGTGTGTGTGTGCGTGTGGTGTATAAATTCTTTACATGGCGGAAAAAATCGACCGATTTTCGTCGGATGAAGCCTGTTGATTATTTATTCGTCTAGCGAAAAAAAAAATTGGTATCCTGATGACTGTTTTGAGGTTTGATCGATTTTCTATTGTTTTATAACCTAAAAACGATTTCGAATTTTTAGTTTTTTGGATTTTTTTATGTGTTACAGTCGATATTAATTAATATAAGAAATTTTTATTGAAAGGTATTTAAATTACCTACATTTTCTTTTTTACTTCCTCATAGAGGAAGCTTTGTAACGGTGAAAAACATTTCCGAAAAATAATGCTCAAAAAGATCGAAAAGATGTTTTAAGGCGATATATGTGTATATTAGTTGATTTTGATAATTTTTGTTTTCGTGGATGTGTGTGTGTGTGTGTGTGTGTGTGTGTGTGTGTGTGTGTCTGTGTGTGTGTGTGTGTGTGTGTGTGTGTATGTGTGTGTGTGTGTGTCTGTGTGTGTGTGGGTGTGTGTGTGTGTGTGTGTGTGTGTGTGTGTGTGTGTGTGTGTAAACTCTTCATCTCTTCAAAACGAATCAACCGATTTTCGTCGGGTAAAGCTTATTCTCTTCGTCTCGCGGGAAAAGGAAAATACACTGTTGTATTTGAGTTATTATTGATTTTCTTTGTTTTATAACCAAAAAACGATTTTGAATTTTTCGTTTTTTTGGTTTTTTTTGATATCTTATAACCATTATTACATAATATAATAAACTTTTCTTAAAAGGTATTTAAAATACCTATATTTTCCTTTTTTAAAATTTAAAATATCTTCACTCTGTCATTTGTTATTAAGGAAAACTTTTTTGTACTTCCTAAATTAATTTCTCAAAAAATATTCTATTTTTCGACTTCAAATTTTAACCAGTTATTACACTAGTTGAAGACTATTTGTGGTTAAAATTTCAAGAGATTATCTTCATTTGTTTTTTAGAAAAAAATTATTTTAGAAAAAATTTGCGTTTTCGTTGTCGCACGATAACAAGAGCAAAAATTATCCAATCGTCTTGAAATTTGGCACATATGTAGCTTTTATATATCTTCAGGTCGAGTTCGTTGCCCAAAAAAATCGGTCCATTACGAAAAAAGATATTTGTGGTAAAAATAAAAATTAAAAAAAAAAATATAGCATAATTCTCTCCGTACAAAATAAATTATTAAATTTTAAATATTCGAAGTAAAAATTAATTAAAAGAATCAGTAAATAAATTATGAGGAAGCTAAGTGCCAATGAATTGGCAGCGGTTTTTTAAATTGAAATTATCTTCACTCTGTCATTTGTTATTAAAGAAAATGTTTTTATATTTCATAAATTAATTTCTCAAAATATATTTTATTTATCAACTTGAAATTTCAACCACTTAGTACACTCATTGAAGACTATATTTGGTTAAAAATTTAAGAGATTATATTCATTTGTTTAAAAAAAAAATATTATTTTGGAAAAAATTTGCGTTTTCATTGTCGCACGATAATAAGAGTAAACAAATCAACCGATCGTCTTGAAATTTTGTTCGTAACAAAAAATTGGAGGTTCAAAACATTTTAAAACATTTTTGCATAGCGTTTTCTTTTTTCATGAAACATTTATTTTGGGAATTTAAGGTTAATAAAAGTGATCGATAAATTAGTTTGAGGAAGCTAAGTGCCAATGAATTGGCAGCGGTTTTTTTTATTGGAATTTGGTTTTATTCCCAATATACATATTTAGGTTAGCGCATCTATTTCTAAAACATTTTTTTCATTTCTCTATTTCAATTGGATTCAGAATTCTTACTTACTTACTATGTATACATCAAAACATAAATAATGTAATTTATATGAACGAGATTTTTCATGAAGATAAAAAAATTAACTGAATTTGAATTTGAATCACGAAGGAATTGTCTTATTTTGCACCTTCTTTCTTGTATGATGACTGTTTCTTACAACTTGACTGTCGATAACAACATACTTCTATATCTTTTATAAGATACATAATATTCTGGCAGCATTAATGTAAAAACAACTGGAATTTCATATCTATAACCACTGCAACGTAATAGCTTTTTGCTTCCTCAAAGAGGAAGCTTTGTAACGGTGAAAACAATTTTTGAAACAAAAAATGTTCAAAAACATGTTTAAGACTTTTGGCGCTAAAATCCGTTGTTTTTTATAAAAAAATTTCGTGTCTCTCTCTCTCTCTCTCTCTCTGTGTGTGTGTGTGTGTGTGTGTGTGTGTGTGTGTGGGTGTGGGTGTGGGTGTGGGTGCGTGTGTGGGTGTGTGTGTGTACAGGCGGTAACTTTTGAACCGATCGACCGATTTACATCGGACAAAGCTTATTCTCTTCGTTTCGGAGGAGAATAGAGAGAGCATAACCTACTTTTTGATTTTATCAAGTTTCTTTTTTTTATAACTAAAAACGATTTTGAATTTTTCGTTTTTTTCATTTTTTAATTTGTTACAGCCAGTATTACTTAATGTAATAAATTTTTCTTAAAAGGTCGTTAAATTGCCTACAATTTCTTTTTTTTAATTGAAATTATCTTTAGCCTGTCATTTGTTATTATTGAAAATATGGTTTATAATTCTTTAATTTATATCTCAAAACCTTTTTCATTTATCCACTCAAAAATGTTATCAATTATTACACTTATCGAGTACAACATTGTGTTAAAATTTGAAGAGGTTACGTTGATTTGTTTCCGAGAAAAAAATTATTTTTGAAAACAGGTGAGTTTTCTTTCGTTTACGATAACAGGAGTAAAAGTCAATGAATCGTTTTGAAATTTGGCTGAAAATTAGCTTTTTTATATTTAAGGATTTAGTTCTTTGACTAAAAAAAAATCTGACTGTTTTGGCCGAAGATATTTGAGGTTACAAATTTTTTATTAATTTTGTTACATTTACATTTATATACGTAAATGCAAAAACAAAAAATATATTTTTTGTATTAAGTCAAATTTTTTAACAAACAATAAAGAGCATCAGAGAAAATAGTTTTGTTTATTAATAAAGATTGTTGTGAAAAATTTACTTTTGTTTTTTAAATTTTTAAAAATGGAATCGATAAATTAGATTGAGGAAGCATCTTGCCAATGAATTGGCAGCGGTTTTTATAGAGAGTTTTGTTAGTTTTTATTTTATTTTTGCATTCATAAATGGATTTGGGAGTGAGAACTGGTGTATTATACGTGAAGCTATATTTAAAATGGTTTTAAAAGTGTAATACAAGTATGTAATGACAGTTTTATAGAAGTTTTATAAATATAGTTTTAGTAGTATGGTTAGGAAAATTATTGTAAACATTCGATGATAAAGAAAAATTAATACTACTTACCACATTAAAACTATTCTTGAATGTCATATTCTTACATAAGGACTAAATTTGGCATGGAATAAATTTTCAAAACAATTGAAAAATTTGTTAAAAATTTATTTAAAAAATAAAAAGACCAGAAAAGTTTATTATCCATTTTTTTCGAAAAAATCTCTCGCGATGTTTAGTCGCGTTAAAATGTTGATATTTCAATAGATGATATGCATTTGTTTTTAATATTAATAATTTGAATAATGTGTTAGGGATTCTTGCCTGTTAGTTAATGAAAAAAAAAAGTTTAAGTTGATCAGTTAACCATTTTTCCTGTTGACAGCATTAATAAAAACTCAACAAAAATCAAATTATTTTATGTTAAAAATATATTAATTTGCAAACATGAATACATTCATTTATGTACACTTTCCTACTTTTATTTCTCATAAAACTTTATACTCGTTCATCCTGTCTGTTCATTCTGAAACAAATATTATTATTTTTAATATTATTATAATTAATGTAATAGTATTGTGAATGTTAGTTGTATAAAATATTACCTCTCATGTCCAACTGGCATCAATGCATTCGGTAAATAGGACTCGATAACTGTTCGGCAATATGGACATGTGTTGGCAACCAAACGTGGAATGCACCGCATACACATCTTATGCCTGCAAGGCCACAGGATTTGCACTCGGCCTGCTGTCCAACAAACTATGCACTCTTTTTATATTTAAAAAGAGTTTTAAATATAAAAAAGGGTATATTAATATATGCTTCATTATTAATTATAATAATATATTAATACATTCATCTTTAGAGGACTAGCACAATAGACGCATCAATATTATTTGAGAGATTCAATAATAATAATAATAATAATAATACATTTTGGTTTATACATGTTTTAAAACATACAATTTGCATCCTCGCTTAATGAGAAATGAAATATTGTCGACCTCTAAAGATGGTAATAATTTTGAATAAAAATGTTAATCTAAATGACCATATTTTGCAGTTAAATACAATTCAGTATTACGCTATTATTTGCGTACTTCAGACCGAAATTATTTATTTATAAAAAGTTGACTAGCAATAGTTAATGGGTTCTTTAATATTACATAATATATAAGAGATTTTCATTAAAGCTCGCTGGGCACCTGAAACTTCATCCACAAATAATCATAAAATGATCTCAAGCTTGTATTGAAAAAACCTTAAAGCAAATATATTCATTTCGTATTTAAAATAATAAAAATCATACTTTTAAGATCATAAAGCTATCCTATAGCCACCCACTTGGAGCTGCATCTCATTTCGAAAATAGGATGTACTTCATTTTAATAAAAAATAAATGTCTCTTAATCATGCTATGATTTGATGCTAATATATACACTTTTTGAAAAGAATCATCGAATGCTTGTCAAATTGGTTTTTGACGCTTTCTGCAATGTCGCAAAAAATATAGTAAAAATTATTCCTATCAATCATTCCTATAGTTCAAACGTACTACGCACAGCGCCTCGTAAGCTTACTATGCGATACAAAAATTAATATAAAAAAGTACCGAAACTAATAAAAATAAAATAATAGTGTCCAATTTAAATAAGAATTTAGTAAATTTGATGACAAAAATATTGTTGACGCATATCCTAATAAATTATTCCTATCATTGGATACCCCAATCAAAAAGTACGCACCACGCTTCTAAACCATACTATCCATTACGGAAATAAATTCCAAACGTGCTAAATATAATACCAATGAAATACTGATGGCCATATAATATAAGAATTCAGTTAATTTTCGGTCCAAATAATGATTGACGCATATCGTCTAAACGTATTCCTTTTATTGTATTCCGCAATTAAATAGTAGTACTATAAGGCACAGCGCCTCTAAAGCTTACTATGCGTTATGGAAATTGATATAAAAAAGTGTTATAAATTGATATAAAAAATTGATATAAAAAAGTTAATAAGAATAAAATACTAATAGCCATTTCAAATAGTAGTTCAGTAAATTGATTGTCAAAGAAGTCGTTCACCCATATTTTTTTAAAAGACTTGTATTGATTTTTGCGGGTTTTACATATAAAAAAAAAGTATGAAAAGCAGGCACGTATTAATTTTATGAAGGATCAAGTTTAATTTCTTCGATTTTACGCCGTTTTAAAGCAGCGGGCGGGAATGACTACTTTTCCGCCCACTAGTCAGAAAAGAAGCCCTTATTTGCCACGCATTTTAGGCCAAAACACCGCGAAAATCGTGCATGTCTTACAATAAAACTATCTCATACATCATTTAAGGTATCTCAATCATGTTATTGCTGGGACGAGGATAGGAGGGTCCCCTTTCCCACCGCGGGAGCTTCTCGCTCAACGCACCACTCTTCGCGCAACCAAAGAACCCGGTGTTTTGTTTACGTTTTCGCTTACTTCTTTCCCAAATGCCTCACAAGCGACCAAGACTCGACTGCGTTTTTATTCTTCGATTATTTTTCTATTCAATTAAAGGTTTTTTTAACTTTATCTCTGTTTTTTTTTTTTTTTTTAAGAAATTTTAATGTTGAAAGACCACATAACCTCAATCTTCCGTAAGAGCCAATGTTAAAAACAATTTTTTCAAGAATTATTTTCTCCAAACAATGAGCGATGAAAAATACTGAAAAAGTTTATGTAATTTTCTTTTAAGTTAAGGAATAACATATACAAATTTTAAATTTTTCCCTGCTTTTACGCTAAAGGTAGGAGAGTCCCTAAATAGAACTAAGCATAGCGCCTCTAAAGCTTACTATGCGTTGAAGGAATTAATATCAAAAAGTGCTAAATATAATGAGAACAAAAATACTCATCACTATTTAAACAAAAATTTAGTAAATTTTCTACCCAATAAATAGTTGAGGAATATTGCAAGAAAGGATACCTTTTATTACATCCCGCCATTAAATATGACTTCGTACAGCAACTTTAAAGCTTACTACGCGTTACAAAAATGAAAATGAAAACGTGCTAAATATAATGCGAATAAAATACTGATGGCCATTTCATATAAAAACTGTGTATATATTCCGTTCAAAGAATCACCAACGCATATCGTTAGAGAGTATTCTTTTCATCGTATTCCGCAATTAAATATTTTTACACATAACGCCTCTAAAGCTTACTATGCATTAAGAAAATTGATATTATAAATTATTTAAATTAATAAGATCAAAATACTGGTAGCCATTTCAAATAAGAGTTCAGTCAATTGTTTGACAAAGAAATCGTTCACGCATATGGTAAAGAATTATTCCAATCGTTGTATTCTACAATTTAATAGTATACTACGCACCGCGTCTGTAAATCTTACTATGCCTTAAAGGAATTAATATTAAAAAGCGCCAAATATAATTAGAATAAAATAGTCATCGCCATTTTAAACAATGATATAATAGTTTTGTTGTCCAAAAAATAGTTAATGTGTATCCTGAACAAAGTATTGTGAAAAAAGCTCAAAATAAAAAGAATGGAATACTGAGGGCAATATACAAAGATTTCGTAATTTTTGCTTTTCGAACCAATAGTTACTGATGAATATGCAACAGCTAATTGGTGGACTTAACAATAGCACCGAATTTGAATACTTGGTAGCAAAAGTTTAAATAGCACCTGATGAAAATTTTCCAGGTCAAAGCATTCTTTTTCAACAATCAAAGGGCTAGTTCCAGCACTGGAGATTGTAAAAACTAATGGCAATGAGTGCTAAATTATTACCAAAAAAAGATATAGCGTGCATGTCCATGCACACTGTTTCTGGAACATATTACGTTTTAATGGTAATAAATGCACATTTTGAAAAAATCATCAACTGCTTTCGGATGGGGTTGTCATCTGACATCATCTTTAAATGATATCACAATAAAATCGTAGAAAAGTATTCCTTTAACGCCATCCCGAAATAATGAAATACCACGCATAGCGCCTCTCAAGCTTACTTTGCGTTACCAAAATAGATTAAAAAGTTTGTAATATGGTACGAATGGAATACAGATGACGATTTTATACAAAAAATTAATAGTTATTGCTTCCCTATTCAATCATTGAAGTATATGCAACGGCTGATTGGCCGACTTAGCAGCAATAGCAGCGAGTTTGAATCATTGATAGTAAAAGTTTATATAGCATCCGATGAAAATTTTCACGGTCAAAGCATTCTTTTTCAACAATCAAAGGGCTAGTTCCAGCACTGGAGATTGTAAAAACTAATGGCAATGAGTGCTAAATTATTACCAAAAAAAGACATAGCGTGCATGTCCATGCACACTGTTTCTGGAACATACTACGGTTTAATGGTAATAAATGCACATTTTGAAAAAATCATCAATTGCTTTCGGATGGAGTTGTCATCTGACATCATCTTTAAATGATATCAGAACAAAATCGTAGAAAAGTATTCCTTTAACTCGATCTCGAAATAATGAAATACCACGCATAGCGCCTCTCAAGCTTACTTTGCGTTACCGAAATAGATTAAAAAGTGTGTAGTATGGTACGAATGGAATACAGATGACGATTTTATACAAAAAATTAATAGTTATTGCTTCCCTATCCAATCATTGAAGTATATGCAACGGCTGATTAGCCGACTTAGCAGCAATAGCAGCGAGTTTGAATCGTTGATAGTAAAAGTTTAAATAGCACCCGATGAAAATTTTCCAGGTCAAAGCATTGTTTTTCAACAATCAAAGGGCTAGTTCCAGCACTGGAGATTGTAAAAACTAATGGCAATGAGTGCTAAATTATTACCAAAAAAAGATATAGCGTGCATGTCCATGCACACTGTTTCTGGAACATACTACGTTTTAATGGTAATAAATGCACATTTTGAAAAAATCATCAACTGCTTTCGGATTGGGTTGTCATCTGACATCATATTTAAATGTTGTCACAATAAAATCGTAGAAAAGTATTCCTTTAACGCGATCCCGAAATAATGAAATACCACGCATAGCGCCTCTCAAGCTTACTTTGCGTTACCGAAATAGATTAAAAAGTATGTAATATGGTACGAATGGAATACAGATGACGATTTTATACAAAAAATTAATAGTTATTGCTTCCCTATCCAATCATTGAAGTATATGCAACGGCTGATTGGCCGACTTGGCAGCAATAGCAGCGAGTTTGAATCATTGATAGTAAAAGTTTATATAGCATCCGATGAAAATTTTCACGGTCAAAGCATTCTTTTTCAACAATCAAAGGGCTAGTTCCAGCACTGGAGATTGTAAAAACTAATGGCAATGAGTGCTAAATTATTACCAAAAAAAGACATAGCGTGCATGTCCATGCACACTGTTTCTGGAACATACTACGTTTTAATGGTAATAAATGCACATTTTGAAAAAATCATCAATTGCTTTCGGATGGAGTTGTCATCTGACATCATCTTTAAATGATATCAGAACAAAATCGTAGAAAAGTATTCCTTTAACTCGATCTCGAAATAATGAAATACCACGCATAGCGCCTCTCAAGTTTACTTTGCGTTACCGAAATAGATTAAAAAGTGTGTAATATGGTACGAATGGAATACAGATGACGATTTTATACAAGAAATTAATAGTTATTGCTTCCCTATCCAATCATTGAAGTATATGCAACGGCTGATTGGCCGACTTGGCAGCAATAGCAGCGAGTTTGAATCATTGATAGTAAAAGTTTATATAGCATCCGATGAAAATTTTCACGGTCAAAGCATTCTTTTTCAACAATCAAAGGGCTAGTTCCAGCACTGAAGATTGTAAAAACTAATGGCAATGAGTGCTAAATTGTTACCAAAAAAAGATATAGCGTGCATGTCCATGCACACTGTTTCTGGAACATACTACGTTGTCATCTGACATCATATTTAAATGTTATCACAATAAAATCGTAGAAAAGTATTCCTTTAACGCGATCCCGAAATAATGAAATACCACGCATAGCGCCTCTCAAGCTTACTTTGCGTTACCGAAATAGATTAAAAAGTGGGTAATATGGTACGAATGGAATACAGATGATTATTTTTCTTTCATTCTTAAACCAATCATTGAAACATTTGCAATAGCTCGGTAATAGCAAAAGTTCAAGTTGCGTCTGACAAAAACGCACAGCGCCTCTCAAGCTAATTACTATGCGTTACAGAAATAGTTATGAATAAATTCAATATATAATATCATTAAAATACTGATGGTAATGTTATATAACAATTTATTAAATTTCCTGCTATAGAAAAATTCTGACTTTTGATCGGAAAACATTATTTCTTTCCTTTCATTGCACCCCCCATTCAAATAGACTTACGCACAGCGCCTCTGAAGCTTACTATCTGTTACAGAAACTAATATCAAAAAGTGTTGGGACTAGTAAGAATGTAATACTGACGGTCTTTTGACATACCATTTTTTTAAATTTTCTCCCCAAAACAATCATTAATGTACATCGTAAAAAAAGTGTTTGTTTTATTCGATATCGCTATTACAAAGTACTATGCTTATCGTAAATAAATATTGAAATCGTCTTAACATAGTACAAATAAAAATGATGGCAATTTTATATAAGAATTTATTAAATTGGCTGTCCAAAAAAGCTTTTATTGTATAACCCAATTATCAAGTACTTTGCACATCGCCTCTAAAGCTTACTGCGCGTCATGGAACCTCTTAGCTAGTACGGTTTTTTTTTTTTTTCTTTGACAAAACTGGAAGCAGCCAATCAGTAGCATACCTAGATGGTTCTATACCGAGTTGTGCCAAAAGCCTTCAACAATTGTCAATGTTATTGAAAAATGTGTATAAAAAAATTTTTAAATATAATACAAATGGAACGGTTCTTTGCAATAAAGTCATATAAATGACAAAATAAGGTCATTAACAATATTACGGAAAATACTGATGCACTATATATTTATACCATTAGTAATAACATTATAATAATGAACAATACATACAAACTTATACCATATGATTTTCTCAAATATTTACGATATAAGTTTGTTTATATTGTCATTAATAAAATAATATAATTCTTATTACTTCTTTTTTGGCCACCTCGCCGCGTTTTTTTCCTCGGTGGTTCCGCCGCTTCTGCTGGTGGTTCATTAAATGCGATTGCCACCTCAGGAACCGGATGCAGAACCTCTTCAATCGCTTCAGCGATTCTGTCATCCTTCTCTCTCCTAGCCGCCTCTTGACCCACGTCAATGTGATCTTGAATAATTTCTTCAATTGCTTCAGCGAGTCTAGCTTCCTCCTCTTCTCCGGCCGCTACTGGAGCCTCTTCAACGCGATCATGAAGAATTTCTTCAATTGCCTCAGCAATTCTGGCTGCCTCCTCTCTCCCGGCCGCTACTGGAGCCTCTTCAACGCGATCATGAAGAATTTCTTCAATCGCCTCAGCAATGCTGGCTTCCCCCTCTCTCCCGGGTTCTACTGGAGCCTCGTCAGCGTGAACTTGCTGACGACGAGGTCTACCTCTGCGGCGCGCAATAGGGAGAATATTCTCATTCGCATCGTTGATTGCATTACGACGCGGTCTGCCTCTTCGACGTGCAACAGGACGAATGTTCTCATTCACATCGTCGTTGATTAACCTCTCTTCGTCAGCAGCAACACGTTCACGACGAGGTCTCCCTCTTCCACGTACAGCTGCTGCTCTGACTTGACGATGCCTAGCTGGTTGGCCATCAGCAGGAGGAATGTCCCCCTCTTCGGCATTTTGCATCTGCTCTCTATCTCTAATTAAAATACGTCTTCGCCTTCTGCGCACTACTCTGACATTTTCAAAGTCAGCTCCTAAAATTTCAAGTAGAATGTATTGTATCGGCATGAAATTAAATTTAAAAAATTAGTGTACTATAACTCGCAAAGTGCTAATAGTGCGTACCAGCTTCAGCATCTGCATTCAAATTATTTGCGATAAACTCGATATTTTCACCATTTTCCAGATCGTCATCAGGATTCTCGTCGTCAGCGGCCTCGGGTACTTCTATCTCATCATTGCCTTCATCGACTGCTACATCAGGCCGTCGCATCATTTCATTGTACCGGAACACTATTAATATAAAATTTATATTAAAAATTTTCAAATTTAGATATCATCTTTATCAAAATTTTATTTATTTTATTTGTTCATTTACTAACCTCTTGCCAAATTATATCTCCTTAGAGTTGCGACGTGTCATAAATTCTACTTCATTGTATCTAAAACACACATACACAAACACACACACACACACACACACACATATATATATGTATATATCAAAACAAACATTTACTCAACTATTAATTACTGCGAGCACGTAGAAGCGTGCTTGTACTCATCTATTTATTCTTCAATGCAAAAATTTATTCAAGTTTGAGAAAATAAAATACTAATGTTTTTAAAATTATGTAATGCAATATAAATTAATACTATTGTACATCAAAAAATGGGTAATTAAACTGCAAATTATAGGACTATCTTACCGTCCTAATTGCAACTCGTCTTCAGCTCGCTGAATGGCCAAGTCAACTGCTTGGAACTCTTGTCTCCTATCACTGGCGACTCTGTGCCCAGCTTCCACTCGCTGAAAATTGGCATGTGTTTTAACCATTATTTTGGCCATTTCACCTGTAATGCATTAATTTTATTTATAGGCTAAATTCGAAATTCGGTTTATACATTGTAAATTGATTTATCATTACCCAGCATCTTCCAGACGTTGGGTCTATTTCCCATGCTTCTGGATGCATGGGAATGGAAATTTTCGCACGTGTTGTTTGTTTTTACGGGTTGTTTGTAAACTGACAGCACACTGGCTAGGGGTACCCACGTGGTTCTCAAATACATCCCAAAACTCTGTAATTTTTCTTTATCGGGTTCGTTTCGCTGCCAGACATTGTTAACTAAATCTGTAATGTGCGCTGCACCAATTGGAACTTTATCAGTAGGTAAATGGGCGATAGCATACGCCTTTTCCAATATATATTCATATTGAATTTCAATATTCAATCGACTCTATTTTTTAGCAAGGGCCTAAAATGACAGCACATTTTAATTTATTATAGAAGTATTAATAATAGATGAAACGACAATTATAAGATATTGCATTGATATGAAAAAGCATCATTTATAAATTACCGCTACATTTAGCTTTTTGATACACTGACCTGCTTGTAATGGAAAAGACAGCCCGTCACCCTTGCCCTGGGGAAATTTGTTTTTGCGCTATTGATTTGGGCTCTTTCGAAATCACTCGTAATTGTCCTAACATTTTGAAGCAATTGAGGCACTAATGCAATCAAGCCTTGCCAGATAGCAGTGTACATGGCTGTAGTTTTTGAACTAGTTAAGACAAAAACTGCTGGAAACCCCTAAAAATGAGAATGAATCACATATATCTTTTCTTTAAAATTGCCTTTATTTCAAAGATGTTCACGATTTAATTTAACATTTACAATATTACTAGTATAATTAAAACCTTTAAGTGTTATTCCTAGTATACAGCTCTTTCAAACGTATTTGTTGCCATCTTAGTCAGGAAAAACTTTTGCGCGGGGAGGTTAACAGTTAAAATAAAACGTAATATCTAATATTCTAATAGAACAAACAAATTTAAGTGTGTATTTACTTAATCATAATAAGGTAACTCGAGGTAATTCGGACATCTTAGATCAATTTGATTTTTATATTTTTGTGACCGTATTTAATTTAAAAAAATCGAATTATTTAAATATTTTTTTTCTCTTTCTTTTTTTTTTTGAAGAATAGATGATATTTCTCCCGTGCTATATATCTTTTGACTTTTTTCACATATTATCTTTAAAAGATTATATAAAAATATTTTATAATAACTAGTATTTTGTATGCGAAAACTAAGTAAAATATATTTTAAACATACCGAAGTCATCTTTCTAAAATGGATTATGAAGACTTGAGAACACCTTGGACGTATTGGTCTTATCTGTAATTAACGTTTGCTATTAATAACAAATAAAAGATAAAATTGCTAATAATTTCCAAAAATATTTACTTTAAAGGTGCCATCACAAAACAATTGTGTACATCTGGAAAGGGGCTCAATCATGTTATCGTGAACAAATAACAGTGCTTCCGATCCGTCAGTACCAACCACGCGCTGTTTATATAAATCATTCATGGGCTGGTATTCAGTTAACATGTCCGCCAACTCAGACAAATCATTCGGTGTTGGTGGAACATTTTTCCTTCTGGCTATCATCATTTTGGGCTTATAAAAGCGATGGTAATCAATTTGATGATGCAGTACATGATACCTAATTACAAAAAAATTTATCATGTTTTGGTTTTTTCTAAAATGTGCGCGCGCGCGCGCGTGTGTGTGTGTGTGGGGGGGGGGGGGGGGGGGGGGGGATAATTTTATAAGCATTGTACTGTAATACTCAACTGTTGTTGACGCTGAACTGAATCGTAAATTGTCCTTAAATTTTCCAACGTCGTCATAGAAAGAGTTTCCAGCTCATGCAGGAATTGCTCTTTCAGCAATAATAACGGATCTCCCTCGTGATTGTGGTTATCCACGACTTGGATCTCCTGATTTTCTAAATTATGAATGCTTTGCACGTATATTTTTGCATTGCATTCACCTTGATTCTTCCGGCAACAGCGAAAAATCGTACCGTTACCCCTTGGATCGAGGTAATAGGTAAAGCCATCGTGAAAATACCTAGTGGTATTTAAATGTTTACCGCGCAATCGTTGCATCGTAAGCTGTTGGATTGTTTTTTGTTAGAAATTATGATTATTTGTAGAAGTATCGAAAGTGTAAGTATAGTACACAGAGAAAAATGTTCCATTAAAAATTTATTCGCCAAAATATTATTTTTGCTATTAATGGAGGGACAGACTTACATACTCACACTATTTAATATTTTTAGTAATTCATAATATAAGTTTTATTAAAAATCAATAAAAGTGGTTATACAATTTACTACAGTACTACGGTAAAAAAAATTTGTAAATTATTAATATACTCGAAACTAATTTTGCATACATATTTTGTTCAATTTCTATTAGAAAATATGCAATTTTTATTAGAAAATATACTCAAATGATACTATAACACGTAGCAAAATTTCGTGCATTCCAACGTTTGATAGAAGGTGTACCAATTTGTAAAAGGCACTATAGTAAAAATTACCCAGTCACCTACTGATTTCGTCAGACGGCAAGCCAATATAACCTCACAAAAGATGTATTTATCATTTCAATCTCTTTAAAACTAATTACAATGTAACAGCATGTATGTTTTTTCTTTCAAAGACTTATTAATACAAAATTAATACACGTGTGGCTTCTGACTCTGGCCCGAAATCGATCGCCATAATAATATTCATAAAAATATCATATGATTCGAGTCTGTCGCCCCATTTCTATTTCAAATTTTAAGGAGGTTCTGTACCAGCTATACTAGTCAAAATGAGTACACTTTTCAATTTTTGTTTTTGCGCGTGGTAACCCTGGTGGAAATCGAAAATGTACATAAATTTAAAAATGTGTAACTTTCTGTAATAAAACGTATGTAAATGTAAATAAGTGTACGTAATGGTCGTAATTGGAACATGAATTTACAATTATTTACATTTATTTACATTTACATATGTTTTATTACAAAAACTTATGTTCATTTATAAAAATATATATTTTATTTTGATGTCATAAATGATGGAATTTAATAAATGTAAATATATTTTTTTCTATTTGTATACATTTTCGTAAAACTTGTAAATTATGAGTCTTATATAGCGCAAATTTTAAAAAATGTTAAAAGATGTATTTAAGTCTATATAAATGTATATAAATTTTATTAATATTATTTATTTTTTGAGGTTAATTGTACCTTTTTTGTGTTCATTAATTTATTTATCAGTGTCACAGACTCTGAATGAACATTTTGAAGATGTGTTAAATAATTGTTCAAAATTCTCCTATTAAGTCAAAAATTTTCGTGATGGAAACCTTAGCGTTAATTACTAAAATATTATGAGTCAAGGAGCAAAAAAGTATGATTTCCCATAACAGCTCGCCCTATTGAAAAAAAAAACACATGATATCTATTTCTAGCTTCAGAATCAGTGTAGCTTTCTAAAATTTTAACTGAAGCTGTTTTATACACTAATCTAGCTATGTTCAAAGTTTCATCAAATTCTTAGCGTTATTTTTGTTTACCCTTGAACCTCCTTAATGCATATTATTGTACAGTTTAATAATAGACATTTTTCTACATATGCATATATAAAAGGGGAAAGTGTCAGACTTAAACAAAATTACTTGTCATCAATACTTTCATATAGATCTATTAATTAAATTTACTATTCAAAAAGAGATTCAGAAATAAAATCATATAAACTTTACAGATATTTAAAACAAATATAATTGATAAAAATTAAGAGGCTTGATTCACGAGTTATTTTCTCATCTATACTTTTAATAGATTCAATTATGAGCAAAAAAATAAATAAATAAATAAATAAATAAAAAAGTACAAAACCTGCTTACACGAAAAATATATTTAAAGATGTGTTAAAATAGCATTGTACTATAACATAAAACTTAGCCTTTTCAAGACAAAAATAATAGAATGATGCTTCATGCAATATGCTTAACACACTTAACTTCCATCATTGAATGTTAATAATGTATTTACCATTTTGCCTCAACATTTGAATACTCCCTTTTAGATACCAATAGACATTACACTAAATTTTGTATTTCAATCATTATAATGGACTGAATATTAATATGGTACATATTCAAATAGTTACGGAAGGCTTTAAATACAATTTATATGTGCAATGATGGTTTAGCAGGTTGAAGACATTATGTAAAATTTGATTTGGTGGTTGAAATTCTCCAATTGACTGAGTTTCACTCGCAAACACTGTACCAGCTTTTCCACAAGAATATATTCTGTCGACAGCAGTGACATTCTCTATAATATGAATTTTAGTCTTCTCAAGTCACGAACAGTTAAATCTTGCTTAATGCAATATTTTCAACACACTTAACTGCAATCATTTAATGTTTATAATACATTTAGAACCTTCCGTAACCATTTTAGTACATAAAAGAGAATATTCAAGTGTTGAAGCAAGATGGTAAATGCATTATAAACATTCAATGATGGCAGTTGATTGTGTTTAGAATATTGCATTTTAAGTATGATTTTATTGTTCGTGTCTTGACAAAACTAAAATTCATGATAAAGATAATGTCATTGTTGTCGAAGGAATATATTCTTGTGGAAAAGCACTGTACTATGTTACCGTAGGATACAGCAGTTATTAATTATGGCTCAATCATAATCAACTGCTTCTCCGATAACATTGCACAGTGGTTTTTCTGACAAAAACATACCCCTGCACAAGCAGGTACAGTGTTTACGGGTGAATATGTACAATGTAATATCAGCCCACAAGAGTGATTGAAATAAAAAGTGTAGAGTGATGTCAGTTATTCAAGTGTTGAAGCAAGATGGTAAATGCATTACAAACATTCAATGATGGCAGTTGAGTGTGTTTAGGATATTGCATTTTAAGTATCATTTTATTGTTCGTGTCTTGAGAAGACTGAAATTCATGATAAAGATAATGTCACTGTTGTCGAAAGAATATATTCTTGTGGGAAAGCACTGTACTATGTTACCGTAGGATACAGCAGTTATTAATTATGGCTCAATCATAATCAACTGCTTCTCCGATAACATTGCACAGTGGTTTTTCTGACAAACATATCCCTGCACAAGCAAGTACAATGTTTACGAGTGAATATGTACAATGTCATATCAGCCTACAAGAGTGATAGAAATAAAAAGTGTAGAGTGATGTCAGTTGGTATCTGAAAGATAATATTCAAGTGTTGAAGCAAGATGGTAAATGCATTATAAACATTCAATGATGGCAGTTGAGTGTGTTTAGGATATAGCATTTTAAGTATCATTTTATTGTTCGTGTCTTGAGAAGACTGAAATTCATGATAAAGATAATGTCACTGTTGTCGAAAGAATATATTCTTGTGGAAAAGCACTGTACCATGTTACCGTAGGATACAGCAGTTATGAATTATGGCTCAATCATAATGAACAGCTTCTCCGATAACACTGCACAGTGGTTTTTCTGACAAACATACTCCTGCACAAGCAAGTACAGTGTTTACGAGTGAATATGTACAATGTCATATCAGCCCACAAGAGTGATTGAAATAAAAAGTGTAGAGTGATGTCAGTTGGTATCTGAAAGATAATATTCAAGTGTTGAAGCAAGATGGTAAATGCATTATAAACATTCAATGATGGCAGTTGAGTGTGTTTAGGATATTGCATTTTAAGTATGATTTTATTGTTCGTGTCTTAGGAAGACCAAAATTCATGTTAAAGAGAATGTCACTGTTGTCGAAAGAATATATTCTTGTGGAAAAGCACTGTACTATGTTACCGTAGGATACAGCAGTTATTAATTATGGCTCAATCATAATCAACTGCTTCTCCAATAACATTGCACAGTGGCTTTTCTGACAAACATACCCCTGTACAAGGAGGTACAGTGTTTACGAGTGAAACTGAGTCTTGTGCAGAGATTGAACAACCAAATCAGATTTGACATAATATCTTCAACTGGCTAAACCATCATTGCATATTAAAATTGTAGTAAGAGCCTTGCGTAAGTATTTGGATACGTACAGTGCAAGAGCAGCCCATAAGAGTCATTGATTTGAAAAATTTAGAATAATATAATAATTTGTTATCTAAAATGGAATATTCAAATGTTGAAGTAAGATGGAAAATGCATTATAAACATTTATTAATGATGGTAGTGTTGTGCCATCACGGAAAAACCTTTTCCCTGTAAAAATCAGCACTAAAAGTAAACAGTATAATAAATTAATATTTACAAACTGTTAATATTACTTGCTGCATACGTTGTTGAAGGTGCCATCACCTTTATTTGTTTTACCACGGCACGTAAATTTGAGCGACGCGCGTAGTGCGTCTTTTCTCCATACTACGATTATCTTTTTGACAGTGAGAAAGTTTTTCCGTGTTGAGAAAGGTAAGTTTTATGTTATAATACAATACTGTTTATTAACTTTTTGATCTGGGAAATATTTGTAAATGGTACTCACCACCGAACATTTGTAGATTTCCGAAAGTACAGTTTCAATATTCTCAATATAGATCAATATTCTCAATAGACTTACAATAATAAGCAATAAAACAATAAATAACCTATGTATAAGTTATGCAAAATCTATACAAAATTTTTTTACATGGGATACATTTGCGCGAGCGTAGTTTCCGCCCTATTGTAGACACAGCGTAAAGGCGCGCGCAACCCGATTTCGGCACGGATGCCACTCCACGCGAGTAGAAGCTATAGTCAGCGCGGCACACGTTAGAACAGGTTTGACACTTATCGCCAACACCCGTATTTTCAATAGCGCTTGCACTTTTATGATTGTTAAGATCGTTGATTAATTTTTTTCATATTTTTTTTTGTATTTTATCAGCTTTATTCTGTCTTTAAGTTATTTAAAGTTATATATATAAATTTTATTAAGTTTTTTTTACGTATTGTTACTTTTTTTTCATCTGTCTACTGTACATAATTTTTTTATAATTGGAATTGCTTCTGTTGTAACGGTTATTTATTGTTTTATTGCTTATTATTGTAAGTCTATTGAGAATATTGATCTATATTGAGAATATTGAAACTGTACTTTCGGAAATCTACAAATTTTCGGTGGTGAGTACCATTTACAAATATTTCCCAGATCAAAAAGTTAATAAACAGTATTGTATTACCCTATTGAAAAATATCGCGCGATTATCGTGCGATGAATCGCGCGATTAATCGCGCGACTAATCGCGCGATGATCGTGCCAGTTTATCGACCATTTTCTGGCGCGATAATCGTGCGATAATCGCGCGAGTTAACCGAAATTCAACATTAAAAAATAAGTTTTATTTCCACAACTGTGTACGTGCTTGCGTAATTGACAAACATTATGACTGTAAATGTATTAGTGTGTAACTACAGTGTTAATGTACACCCGAGGGAAGTTAATTCTTTCCGAACGTGCTGGGTGAATTCAAAATCTTGCAATCCCATTGGACTATTGAAGTGTTATTAATCGCGGGATTAATCGGAAAATTTTTATAAAAACAATTACACCAAAAATATGTATAAAAATTACTTTTAATAAGAACGAATTACTTCAAAAGTTATAGTTTATACTGAAAAAAATTTAGCTGATTGTAGCTGGACATCATGCCAAAACGTCACCTGATTATCAAGTGATTAGCACCTAAAAATCATGTTGATATTATCTCTTAAATAACATGGTTTTCACATTTTGCTATGAAAAATCGAGTTTTTCTCGCAGTCAAAGCAATTAATTAAATTTTTAAACTTTTATCTATGATTAACATATGTATTAAAACCATGACCACATAAAAATATTTCATAAGTTCTTACGTAAGAACTTACGTAAGCTCTCATCACTCGGTGTGCGAATAAGTAAATTAAAAATTAAAAAATAAAGACATGTAACATACCTGTATATTGGAATAATATTATCATAAATGATATTGTTCTTAATGTGGAGAAAGGATAAATGATGTTTAATGAGCAACGTGCTCGCGCTACTCGACACCGACCCGTGATATAGCAAATTTACACGAGGCCGGAGCCGAGCGCGCCCACATGTACTCGATATTAGCTGCTACCATGAACAGTTGCGATGACGTCGGCCACAGTGCCAGGAGGCGATATCTTGGCGATGATATTGCTATTAAAAGAACAGAGAAGATACTTCACGTGGGGTCAGCAGATCAAATTTTAGAATCGTTAAGGCTTTGTGAGTTATAACTATAATAATTTTTATTCAACAAAAATGTTTCTGATTCTTTATTAAAAACTATTTAAAATGTGCCCAGGAACAATATTGGTAAACCCTCTTGAAAAGAATTCTATACTTTTTAAATATCAATAGAAACCAATAATTGGTATTTTTGTCAACCCGCTGAATTTCAGATCATAATATTATTCATATATCTCATGTTATGGATCTTGCCGCTGAAGTTTCTCAAAGCATGAAAAATCCATTAAACATCTATTTTCAACAATATTTTCAACAGACTTATAAGTAATAGCACTTATATTTACTTTTCTAAATTTCCAATGGGAGCCGTTTACACTGTTAATAAACTCTCTTTGTAATCTTCATATCTATTCCAAATTCAATTTCATAAGTAATCTATTATTATATGTGCAAAAGCCAAAAGTAAAGTAATATGTAAAAAAGTTGCGATCAAAGTAGTTGAAAAACGATTTAGCAATTGTATACTCCAATGCGCAGACAAATACTTCTTACTCATTAATTTTCAAATACAATATGGCGTTCTTAGTAAGTCTTCGCTTCATGTGAAATTTCATAAATTATGTAAATTACAATCTTATAAATCATTAAGATCCATAATCCAATTATTTAATTGTAATTTACACTGAATAGTTTATGAAATTTCATGATGCGAAGGTTTAATAAGAAAACCATATTTTACTTGAAAATTATTGAGTAAGAAGTTCTTGTCTGGGCATTGGAATATACAATTGCTAAATTATTTTTCAACTACGTTGATTGCAACTTTTTTACATAGTAATTTACTTTTAGCTTTCGCACACATAATAATAGATTACTTATAAAATTCTGTTTCGAGTAGATATCAAGAATACATGTAGAGTTTATTAACAGTGTAAGCGGCTTCCATTGAAAATGTAGGAAAGTAAATATAAATTTTATTACTTACAAGCCTTTCAAAAATATTGTTGAAAATAGATATTTAATGTATTTTTCATTTTATGACAATATTCAGCAACAAAATCCTCAAACTTTGCAAATGGATCATAAAATAAATATAAACATATTCTACAAATAAAAAGCAAATTTTTTCCCAATGCTACAAATTACAAGCCACATTTTTAGTCAAAGCTAAAAGTAAATTAGTATAAAAAAGTTGCAATCAAAGTAGTTGAAAAACAATTTAGCAATTGTATACTCCATTACGCAGACAAATATTTCTTACTCAATAATTTTCAAATAAAATATGGTGCTCTTATTAAGCATTCGCTTCATGTGAAAATTCATAAATTATGTAATTTACAATCTTACAAATCATTAAGAACATAAGTCAATTATTTAATTGTAGTTTACACTGAAAAGTTTATCAAATTTCATGATGCGAAGGTTTAGTAAGAAAACCATATTTTATTTGAAAATTATTGAGTAAGAAGTTCTGGCATGGGTATTGGAATATACAATTGCTAAATTATTTTTCAACTACTTTGATTGCAGCTTTTTTACATAGTAATTTACTTTTAGCTTCGGCACACATAATAATAGATTATTTATAAAATTCTGTTTCGAATAGATATCAAGAATACTTGTAGAGTTTATTAACAGTGTAAGCGGCTTCCATTGAAAATGTAGGAAAGTAAATATAAATTTTATTACTTACAAGCCTTTCAAAAATATTGTTGAAAATAGATATTTAATGTATTTTTCATTTTATGACAATATTCAGCAACAAAATCCTCAATCTTTGCAAATAGATCATAAAATAAATATAAACATATTCTACAAATAAAAAGCAAATTTTTTCCTAATGCCACATTTTTTGCCAAAGCTAAAAGTAAATTACTGTAAAAAGTTGCAATCAAAGTAGTTGAAAAACAATTTAGCAGTTGTATACTCCATTACACAGACAAATATTTCTTACTCAATAATTTTCAAATAAAATGTGGTGCTCTTATTAAGCCCTCGCTTCATGTGAAAATTCATAAATTATGTAATTTACAATCTTACAAATCATTAAGATCCATAAGACAATTATTTAATTGTAGTTTACACTAAAAAGTTTATCAAATTTCATGATGCGAAGGTTTAGTAAGAAAACCATATTTTATTTGAAAATTATTGAGAAAAAGTTCTTGTGTGGGTATTAGAATAAATAATTGCTAAATTGTTTTTCAAGTACTTTGATTGCAACTTTTTTACATAGTAATTTACTTTTAGCTTTCGCACACATAATAATAGATATTACTTATAAGATTCAGGTTTGAGTAGATATCAAGAATACATATAGTTTATTAACAGTGTAAGCCGCTGAATAAGTTAAAATTCATGTATGTAAATTCTGATATTACTAGCTTACATGTTATACGTTCAAAATAAGCAATGAAGGGGCCAACCCGTTACCACACCACATCCACTGAAAGCGAAGGCCAGATCGAGGCACATATTGGTACTTAGTAGCACTACATACTGTTGAGAACATCCTCAGCCTGATGGTTGAGAATCATTCATCTCTTCTGCTGATTCAGATACCTCCAACAAGAGAAAAGTACAAACAGCCCACCCACCCATTAAAAAGGTTAGGAGTGAGAAAGAACTTACATAGTCTATGCTTTACCGCCGACTCCGCTGTCTTACTGTCTGAGAGGAGTCACCACCAAACGATGGACGTGAAGAAGGAACCAATTTACCCACCAGGACACCGTACTGCAGCAGCCGCTGTCATCGTTGCGAATGCCGAACAAGACACGTGCACGGCAGCGTCGGACAGCCTTTTACGGACGAGACGATTATATCCCAAGCGGCCGGGAGCGCCAACAGCTGACTGAATTGTTTGTATAGGTAGACCAACGTCCGACGCTGCCGTACACGTGTCTTGTTCGACATTCGCAACGATATGACAGCGGCCGCTGCAGTACGGTGTCCTAGTGGGTGTTGGTTCATTCTTCGCGTCCATCGTTCGGTGGTGATTCATCTGAGACAATAAAACAACGCAGTCGGCGGTAAAGCATAGATTCTGTAAGTTCTTTCTCACTCCTAACCTCTTTAATGGGTGGGTGGGCTGTTTGTACTTTTCTCTTGTTGGAGGTACCTGAGGCAGCAGAAAAGATGAATGATTCTCAACCATCAGACTGAGGATGTTCTCAACAGTATGTAGTGCTACTAAGTACCAATATGTGCCTCGATCTGGCCTTGGCTTTCAATGGATGTGGTGTGGTAACGGGTTGGCCCCTTCATTGCTTATTTTGAACGTATAACATGTAAGCTAGTAATATCAGAATTTACATACATGAATTTTAACTTATTCAGCGGCTTACACTGTTAATAAACTCTATATGTATTCTTGATATCTACTCAAGCCTGAATCTTATAAGTAATCTATTATTATGTGTGCGAAAGCTAAAAGTAAATTACTATGTAAAAAAGTTGCAATCAAAGTAATTGAAAAACAATTTAGCAATTGTATATTCCAATACCCAGACAAGAACTTTTTCTCAATAATTTTCAAATAAAATATGGTTTTCTTACTTAACCTTTGCATCATGAAATTTGATAAACTTTTCAGTGTAAACTACAATTAAATAATTGACTTATGGATCTTAATGATTTGTAAGATTGTAAATTACATAATTTATGAATTTTCACATGAAGCGAAGGCTTAATAAGAGCACCATATTTTATTTGAAAATTATTGAGTAAGAAATATTTGTCTGCGTAATGGAGTATACAATTGCTAAATTGTTTTTCAACTACTTTGATTCCAACTTTTTTACACTAATTTACTTTTAGCTTTGGCAAAAAATGTGGCATTAGGAAAAAATTTGCTTTTTATTTGTAGAATATGTTTATATTTATTTTATGATCCATTTGCAAAGTTTGAGGATTTTGTTGCTGAATATTGTCATAAAATGAAAAATACATTAAATATCTATTTTCAACAATATTTTTGAAAGGCTTGTAAGTAATAAAATTTATATTTACTTTCCTACATTTTCAATGGAAGCCGCTTACACTGTTAATAAACTCTACATGTATTCTTGATATCTACACGAAACAGAATTTTATAAATAATCTATTATTATGTGTGCCGAAGCTAAAAGTAAATTACTATGTAAAAAAGTTGCAATCAAAGTAGTTGAAAAATAATTTAGCCATTTATATTCCAATACCCAGACCAGAACTTCTTACTCAATAATTTTCAAATAAAATATGGTTTTCTTACTTAACCTTTGCATCATGAAATTTGATAAACTTTTCAGTGTAAACTACAATTAAATAATTAACTTATGGATCTTAATGATTTGTAAGATTGTAAATTACATAATTTATGAATTTTCACATGAAGCGAAGGCTTAATAAGAGCACCATATTTTATTTGAAAATTATTGAGTAAGAAATATTTGTCTGCGTAATGGAGTATACAATTGCTAAATTGTTTTTCAACTACTTTGATTCCAACTTTTTACACTAATTTACTTTTAGCTTTGGCAAAAAATGTGGCATTAGGACAAAATTTGCTTTTTATTTGTAGAATATGTTTATATTTATTTTATGATCCATTTGCAAAGTTTGAGGATTTTGTTGCTGAATATTGTCATAAAATGAAAAATACATTAAATATCTATTTTCAACAATATTTTTGAAAGGCTTGTAAGTAATAAAATTTATATTTACTTTCCTACATTTTCAATGGAAGCCGCTTACACTGTTAATAAACTCTACATGTATTCTTGATATCTACACGAAACAGAATTTTATAAATAATCTATTATTATGTGTGCCGAAGCTAAAAGTAAATTACTATGTAAAAAAGTTGCAATCAAAGTAGTTGAAAAATAATTTAGCCATTTATATTCCAATACCCAGACCAGAACTTCTTACTCAATAATTTTCAAATAAAATATGGTTTTCTTACTAAACCTTCGCATCATGAAATTTGATAAACTTTTTAGTGTAAACTACAATTAAATAATTGACTTATGGATCTTAATGATTTGTAAGATTGTAAATTACATAATTTATGAATTTTCACATGAAGCGAATGCTTAATAAGAGCACCATATTTTATTTGAAAATTATTGAGTAAGAAATATTTGTCTGCGTAATGGAGTATACAATTGCTAAATTGTTTTTCAACTACTTTGATTGCAACTTTTTTATACTAATTTACTTTTAGCTTTGGCTAAAAATGTGGCTTGTAATTTGTAGCATTGGGAAAAAATTTGCTTTTTATTTGTAGAATATGTTTATATTTATTTTATGATCCATTTGCAAAGTTTGAGGATTTTGTTGCTGAATATTGTCATAAAATGAAAAATACATTAAATATCTATTTTCAATAATATTTTTGAAAGGCTTGTAAGTAATAAAATTTATATTTACTTTCCTACATTTTCAATGGAAGCCGCTTACACTGTTAATAAACTCTACATGTATTCTTGATATCTACTCGAAACAGAATTTTATAAGTAATCTATTATTATGTGTGCCAAAGCTAAAAGTAAATTACTATGTAAAAAGTTGCAAACAACGTAGTTGAAAAATAATTTAGCAATTGTATATTTCAATGCCCAGACAAGAACTTCTTACTCAATAATTTTCAAGTAAAATATGGTTTTCTTATTAAACCTTCGCATCATGAAATTTCATAAACTATTCAGTGTAAATTACAATTAAATAATTGGATTATGGATCTTAATGATTTATAAGATTGTAATTTACATAATTTATGAAATTTCACATGAAGCGAAGACTTACTAAGAACACCATATTGTATTTGAAAATTAATGAGTAAGAAGTATTTGTCTGCGCATTGGAGTATACAATTGCTAAATCGTTTTTCAACTACTTTGATTGCAACTTTTTTACATATTAATTTACTTTTGGCTTTTGCACATATAATAATAGATTACTTATGAAATTGAATTTGGAATAGATATGAAGATTAGAAAGAGAGTTTATTAACAGTGTAAATGGCTCCCATTGGAAATTTAGGAAAGTAAATATAAGTGTTATTACTTATAAGTCTGTTGAAAATATTGTTGAAAACAGATGTTTAATGGATTTTTCATGCTTTGAGCAACTTTAGCGGCAAGATCCATAACATGAGATATATGAATAATATTATGATCTGAAATCCAGCGGGTTGACAAAAATACCAATTATTGGTTTATATTGATATTTAAAAAATATAGAATTCTTTTCAAGACGGTTTACCAATATTGTTCCTGCACACATTTTAACTAGTTTGTAATAAAGAATCAGAAACATTTTTGTTGAATAAAAATTATTATAGTTATAACTCACAAAGCCTAAAGGATTCAAAAATTTGATCTGCTGACCCCATGTGAAATATCTTCTCTGTTCTTTTAATATCAATATCATCGTCAAGATTTCGCCTCCTCGTAGTGTGGCCGACGTCGTCGCAACTGTTCATGGTAGCAGCTAATATCGAAGTACACGTGGGCTCGCTCGGCTCCGACCTCGTGTAAATTTGCTATATCACGGGTCGGTGTCGAGTAGCGCGAGCACGTGGCTCATTAAACATCATTTATCCTTTCTCCACATTAAGAACAATATCATTTATGATAATATTATTCCAATATACATGTATGTTACATGTCTTTATTTTTTTATTTTTAATTTACTTATTCGCACACCGAGTGATGAGAGCTTACGTAAGTTCTCACGTAAGAACTTACGAAATATTTTTATGTGGGCATGGTTATAATACATATGTTAATCATAGATAAAAGTTTAAAAATTTAATTAATTGCTTTGACTGCGAGAAAAACTCGATTTTTCATAGCAAAATGTAAAAACAATGTTATTTAAGAGATAATATCAACATGATTTTTAGGTGCTAATCACCTGATAATCAGGTGACGTTTTGGCATGATGTCCAGCTGAAATCAGCTAAATTTTTTCAGTATAATCTATAACTTTTGAAAGTAATTCGTTCTTATTAAAAGTAATTTTTATACATATTTTTGGTGTAATTGTTTTTATAAAAATTTTCCGATTAATCGCGCGATTAATAACACTTGAATAGTCCAATGGGATTCCAAGATTTTGAATTCACCCGGCACGTTCGGAAAGAATTAACTTCCCTCGGGTGTACATTAACACTGCAGTTACGCACTGATACATTTACAGTCATAATGTTTGTCAATTACGCAAGCACGTACACAGCTGTGGAAATAAAACTTATTTTTTAATGTTGAATTTCGGTTAACTCGCGCGATTATCGCACGATTATCGCGCCAGAAAATGGTCGATAAACTGGCACGATCATCGCGCGATTATTCGCGCGATTATTCACGCGATTTATCGCACGATAATCGCGCGATATTTTTCAATAGGGTATAACATAAAACTTACCTTTTTCAACACGGAAAAACTTTCTCACTGTCAAAAAAGATAATCGTAGTATGGAGAAAAGACGCACTACGCGCGTCGCTCAAATTTACGTGCCGTGGTAAAACAAATAAAGGTGTGGCACCTTCAACAACGTATGCAGCAAGTAATATTAACAGTTTGTAAATATTAATTTATTATACTGTTTACTTTTAGTGCTGATTTTTACAGGGAAAAGGTTTTTCCGTGATGGCACAACACTACCATCATTAATAAATGTTTATAATGCATTTTCCATCTTACTTCAACATTTGAATATTCCATTTTAGATAACAAATTATTATATTATTCTAAATTTTTCAAATCAATGACTCTTATGGGCTGCTCTTGCACTGTACGTATCCAAATAGTTACGCAAGGCTCTTACTACAATTTTAATATGCAATGATGGTTTAGCCAGTTGAAGATATTATGTCAAATCTGATTTGGTTGTTCAATCTCTGCACAAGACTCAGTTTCACTCGTAAACACTGTACCTCCTTGTACAGGGGTATGTTTGTCAGAAAAGCCACTGTGCAATGTTATTGGAGAAGCAGTTGATTATGATTGAGCCATAATTAATAACTGCTGTATCCTACGGTAACATAGTACAGTGCTTTTCCACAAGAATATATTCTTTCGACAACAGTGACATTCTCTTTAACATGAATTTTGGTCTTCCTAAGACACGAACAATAAAATCATACTTAAAATGCAATATCCTAAACACACTCAACTGCCATCATTGAATGTTTATAATGCATTTACCATCTTGCTTCAACACTTGAATATTATCTTTCAGATACCAACTGACATCACTCTACACTTTTTATTTCAATCACTCTTGTGGGCTGATATGACATTGTACATATTCACTCGTAAACACTGTACTTGCTTGTGCAGGGGTATGTTTGTCAGAAAAACCACTGTGCAGTGTTATCCGAGAAGCTGTTGATTATGATTGAGCCATAATTCATAACTGCTGTATCCTACGGTAACATGGTGCAGTGCTTTTCCACAAGAATATATTCTTTCGACAACAGTGACATTATCTTTATCATGAATTTCAGTCTTCTCAAGACACGAACAATAAAATGATACTTAAAATGCAATATCCTAAACACACTCAACTGCCATCATTGAATGTTTATAATGCATTTACCATCTTGCTTCAACACTTGAATATTATCTTTCAGATACCAACTGACATCACTCTACACTTTTTATTTCAATCACTCTTGTAGGCTGATATGACATTGTACATATTCACTCGTAAACATTGTACTTGCTTGTGCAGGGATATGTTTGTCAGAAAAACCACTGTGCAATGTTATCGGAGAAGCAGTTGATTATGATTGAGCCATAATTAATAACTGCTGTATCCTACGGTAACATAGTACAGTGCTTTTCCACAAGAATGTATTCTGTCGACAACAGTGACATTCTCTTTAACATGACTTTTGGTCTTCCTAAGACACGAACAATAAAATTATACTTAAAATGCAATATCCTAAACGCACTCAACTGCCATCATTGAATGTTTATAATGCATTTACCATCTTGCTTCAACACTTGAATATTATCTTTCAGATATCAACTGACATCACTCTACACTTTTTATTTCTATCACTCTTGTAGGCTGATATGACATTGTACATATTCACTCGTAAACACTGTACTTGCTTGTGCAGAGGTATGTTTGTCAGAAAAACCACTGTGCAGTGTTATCGGAGAAGCTGTTGATTATGATTGAGCCATAATTCATTACTGCTGTATCCTACGGTAACATAGTACAGTGCTTTTCCACAAGAATATATTCTTTCGACAACAGTGACATTATCTTTATCATGAATTTCAGTCTTCTCAAGACACGAACAATAAAATGATACTTAAAATGCAATATCCTAAACACACTCAACTGCCATCATTGAATGTTTGTAATGCATTTACCATCTTGCTTCAACACTTGAATAACTGACATCACTCTACACTTTTTATTTCAATCACTCTTGTGGGCTGATATTACATTGTACATATTCACCCGTAAACACTGTACCTGCTTGTGCAGGGGTATGTTTTTGTCAGAAAAACCACTGTGCAATGTTATCGGAGAAGCAGTTGATTATGATTGAGCCATAATTAATAACTGCTGTATCCTACGGTAACATAGTACAGTGCTTTTCCACAAGAATATATTCCTTCGACAACAATGACATTATCTTTATCATGAATTTTAGTTTTGTCAAGACACGAACAATAAAATCATACTTAAAATGCAATATTCTAAACACAATCAACTGCCATCATTGAATGTTTATAATGCATTTACCATCTTGCTTCAACACTTGAATATTCTCTTTTATGTACCAAAATGGTTACGGAAGGTTCTAAATGTATTATAAACATTAAATGATTGCAGTTAAGTGTGTTGAAAATATTGCATTAAGCAAGATTTAACTGTTCGTGACTTGAGAAGACTAAAATTCATATTATAGAGAATGTCACTGCTGTCGACAGAATATATTCTTGTGGAAAAGCTGGTACAGTGTTTGCGAGTGAAACTCAGTCAATTGGAGAATTTCAACCACCAAATCAAATTTTACATAATGTCTTCAACCTGCTAAACCATCATTGCACATATAAATTGTATTTAAAGCCTTCCGTAACTATTTGAATATGTACCATATTAATATTCAGTCCATTATAATGATTGAAATACAAAATTTAGTGTAATGTCTATTGGTATCTAAAAGGGAGTATTCAAATGTTGAGGCAAAATGGTAAATACATTATTAACATTCAATGATGGAAGTTAAGTGTGTTAAGCATATTGCATGAAGCATCATTCTATTATTTTTGTCTTGAAAAGGCTAAGTTTTATGTTATAGTACAATGCTATTTTAACACATCTTTAAATATATTTTTCGTGTAAGCAGGTTTTGTACTTTTTTATTTATTTATTTATTTATTTATTTTTTTGCTCATAATTGAATCTATTAAAAGTATAGATGAGAAAATAACTCGTGAATCAAGCCTCTTAATTTTTATCAATTATATTTGTTTTAAATATCTGTAAAGTTTATATGATTTTATTTCTGAATCTCTTTTTGAATAGTAAATTTAATTAATAGATCTATATGAAAGTATTGATGACAAGTAATTTTGTTTAAGTCTGACACTTTTCCCTTTTATATATGCATATGTAGAAAAATGTCTATTATTAAACTGTACAATAATATGCATTAAGGAGGTTCAAGGGTAAACAAAAATAACGCTAAGAATTTGATGAAACTTTGAACATAGCTAGATTAGTGTATAAAACAGCTTCAGTTAAAATTTTAGAAAGCTACACTGATTCTGAAGCTAGAAATAGATATCATGTGTTTTTTTTTTCAATAGGGCGAGCTGTTATGGGAAATCATACTTTTTTGCTCCTTGACTCATAATATTTTAGTAATTAACGCTAAGGTTTCCATCACGAAAATTTTTGACTTAATAGGAGAATTTTGAACAATTATTTAACACATCTTCAAAATGTTCATTCAGAGTCTGTGACACTGATAAATAAATTAATGAACACAAAAAAGGTACAATTAACCTCAAAAAATAAATAATATTAATAAAATTTATATACATTTATATAGACTTAAATACATCTTTTAACATTTTTTAAAATTTGCGCTATATAAGACTCATAATTTACAAGTTTTACGAAAATGTATACAAATAGAAAAAAATATATTTACATTTATTAAATTCCATCATTTATGACATCAAAATAAAATATATATTTTTATAAATGAACATAAGTTTTTGTAATAAAACATATGTAAATGTAAATAAATGTAAATAATTGTAAATTCATGTTCCAATTACGACCATTACGTACACTTATTTACATTTACATACGTTTTATTACAGAAAGTTACACATTTTTAAATTTATGTACATTTTCGATTTCCACCAGGGTTACCACGCGCAAAAACAAAAATTGAAAAGTGTACTCATTTTGACTAGTATAGCTGGTACAGAACCTCCTTAAAATTTGAAATAGAAATGGGGCGACAGACTCGAATCATATGATATTTTTATGAATATTATTATGGCGATCGATTTCGGGCCTGCAGAGTCAGAAGCCACACGTGTATTAATTTTGTATTAATAAGTCTTTGAAAGAAAAAACATACATGCTGTTACATTGTAATTAGTTTTAAAGAGATTGAAATGATAAATACATCTTTTGTGAGGTTATATTGGCTTGCCGTCTGACGAAATCAGTAGGTGACTGGGTAATTTTTACTATAGTGCCTTTTACAAATTGATATACCTTCTATCAAACGTTGGAATGCACGAAATTTTGCTACGTGTTATAGTATCATTTGAGTATATTTTCTAATAAAAATTGCATATTTTCTAATAGAAATTGAACAAAATATGTATGCAAAATTAGTTTCGAGTATATTAATAATTTACAAATTTTTTTTACCGTAGTACTGTAGTAAATTGTATAACCACTTTTATTGATTTTTAATAAAACTTATATTATGAATTACTAAAAATATTAAATAGTGTGAGTATGTAAGTCTGTCCCTCCATTAATAGCAAAAATAATATTTTGGCGAAATAAATTTTTAATGGAACATTTTTCTCTGTGTACTATACTTACACTTTCGATACTTCTACAAATAATCATAATTTCTAACAAAAAACAATCCAACAGCTTACGATGCAACGATTGCGCGGTAAACATTTAAATACCACTAGGTATTTTCACGATGGCTTTACCTATTACCTCGATCCAAGGGGTAACGGTACGATTTTTCGCTGTTGCCGGAAGAATCAAGGTGAATGCAATGCAAAAATATACGTGCAAAGCATTCATAATTTAGAAAATCAGGAGATCCAAGTCGTGGATAACCACAATCACGAGGGAGATCCGTTATTATTGCTGAAAGAGCAATTCCTGCATGAGCTGGAAACTCTTTCTATGACGACGTTGGAAAATTTAAGGACAATTTACGATTCAGTTCAGCGTCAACAACAGTTGAGTATTACAGTACAATGCTTATAAAATTATCACCCCCCCCCACACACACACACACACACACGCGCGCGCGCGCGCATTTTAGAAAAAACCAAAACATGATAAATTTTTTGTAATTAGGTATCATGTACTGCATCATCAAATTGATTACCATCGCTTTTATAAGCCCAAAATGATGATAGCCAGAAGGAAAAATGTTCCACCAACACCGAATGATTTGTCTGAGTTGGCGGACATGTTAACTGAATACCAGCCCATGAATGATTTATATAAACAGCGCGTGGTTGGTACTGACGGATCGGAAGCACTGTTATTTGTTCACGATAACATGATTGAGCCCCTTTCCAGATGTACACAATTGTTTTGTGATGGCACCTTTAAAGTAAATATTTTTGGAAATTATTAGCAATTTTATCTTTTATTTGTTATTAATAGCAAACGTTAATTACAGATAAGACCAATACGTCCAAGGTGTTCTCAAGTCTTCATAATCCATTTTAGAAAGATGACTTCGGTATGTTTAAAATATATTTTACTTAGTTTTCGCATACAAAATACTAGTTATTATAAAATATTTTTATATAATCTTTTAAAGATAATATGTGAAAAAAGTAAAAAGATATATAGCACGGGAGAAATATCATCTATTCTTCAAAAAAAAAAAAAAAAGAAAGAGAAAAAAAATATTTAAATAATTCGATTTTTTAAAATTAAATACAGTCACAAAAATATAAAAATCAAATTGATCTAAAATGTCCGAATTACCTCGAGTTACCTTATTATGATTAAGTAAATACACACTTAAATTTGTTTGTTCTATTAGAATATTAGATATTACGTTTTATTTTAACTGTTAACCTCCCCGCGCAAAAGTTTTTCCTGACTAAGATGGCAACAAATACGTTTGAAAGAGCTGTATACTAGGAATAACACTTAAAGGTTTTAATTACACTAGTAATATTGTAAATGTTAAATTAAATCGTGAACATCTTTGAAATAAAGGCAATTTTAAAGAAAAGATATATGTGATTCATTCTCATTTTTAGGGGTTTCCAGCAGTTTTTGTCTTAACTAGTTCAAAAACTACAGCCATGTACACTGCTATCTGGCAAGGCTTGATTGCATTAGTGCCTCAATTACTTCAAAATGTTAGGACAATTACGAGTGATTTCGAAAGAGCCCAAATCAATAGCGCAAAAACAAATTTCCCCAGGGCAAGGGTGACGGGCTGTCTTTTCCATTACAAGCAGGTCAGTGTATCAAAAAGCTAAATGTAGCGGTAATTTATAAATGATGCTTTTTCATATCAATGCAATATCTTATAATTGTCGTTTCATCTATTATTAATACTTCTATAATAAATTAAAATGTGCTGTCATTTTAGGCCCTTGCTAAAAAATGGAGTCGATTGAATATTGAAATTCAATATGAATATATATTGGAAAAGGCGTATGCTATCGCCCATTTACCTACTGATAAAGTTCCAATTGGTGCAGCGCACATTACAGATTTAGTTGACAATGTCTGGCAGCGAAACGAAACCGATAAAGAAAAATTACAGAGTTTTGGGATGTATTTGAGAACCACGTGGGTGCCCCTAGCCAGTGTGCTGTCAGTTTACAAACAACCCGTAAAAACAAACAACACGTGCGAAAATTTCCATTCCCATGCATCCAGAAGCATGGGAAATAGACCCAACGTCTGGAAGATGCTGGGTAATGATAAATCAATTTACAATGTATAAACCGAATTTCGAATTTAGCCTATAAATAAAATTAATGCATTACAGGTGAAATGGCCAAAATAATGGTTAAAACACATGCCAATTTTCAGCGAGTGGAAGCTGGGTACAGAGTCGCCAGTGATAGGAGACAAGAGCTCCAAGCAGTTGACTTGGCCATTCAGCGAGCTGAAGACGAGTTGCAATTAGGACGGTAAGATAGTCCTATAATTTGCAGTTTAATTACCCATTTTTTGATGTACAATAGTATTAATTTATATTGCATTACATAATTTTAAAAACATTAGTATTTTATTTTCTCAAACTTGAATAAATTTTTGCATTGAAGAATAAATAGATGAGTACAAGCACGCTTCTACGTGCTCGCAGTAATTAATAGTTGAGTAAATGTTTGTTTTGATATATATATATATATATATATATATATATATATATATATGTGTGTGTGTGTGTGTGTGTGTGTGTGTGTGTGTGTGTGTGTGTGTTTGTGTATGTGTGTTTTAGATACAATGAAGTAGAATTTATGACTCACGTCGCAACTCTAAGGAGATATAATTTGGCAAGAGGTTAGTAAATGAACAAATAAAATAAATAAAATTTTGATAAAGATGATATCTAAATTTGAAAATTTTTAATATAAATTTTATATTAATAGTGTTCCGGTACAATGAAATGATGCGACGGCCTGATGTAGCAGTCGATGAAGGCAATGATGAGATAGAAGTACCCGAGGCCGCTGACGACGAGAATCCTGATGACGATCTGGAAAATGGTGAAAATATCGAGTTTATCGCAAATAATTTGAATGCAGGTGCTGAAGCTGGTACGCACTATTAGCACTTTGCGAGTTATAGTACACTAATTTTTTAAATTTAATTTCATGCCGATACAATACATTCTACTTGAAATTTTAGGAGCTGACTTTGAAAATGTCAGAGTAGTGCGCAGAAGGCGAAGACGTATTTTAATTAGAGATAGAGAGCAGATGCAAAATGCCGAAGAGGGGGACATTCCTCCTGCTGATGGCCAACCAGCTAGGCATCGTCAAGTCAGAGCAGCAGCTGTACGCGGAAGAGGGAGACCTCGTCGTGAACGTGTTGCTGCTGACGAAGAGAGGTTAATCAACGACGATGTGAATGAGAACATTCGTCCTGTTGCACGTCGAAGAGGCAGACCGCGTCGTAATGCAGTCAACGATGCGAATGAGAATATTCCCCCTATTGCGCGCCGCAGAGGTAGACCTCGTCGTCAGCAAGTTCACGCTGACGAGACTCCAGTAGAGCCCGGGAGAGAGGGGGAAGCCAGCATTGCTGAGGCGATTGAAGAAATTCTTCATGATCGCGTTGAAGAGGCTCCAGTAGCCGCCGGGGGAAAGGAGGCAGCCAGAATTGCTGAGGCAATTGAAGAAATTCTTCACGATCGCGTTGAAGAGGCTCCAGTAGCGGCCGGAGAAGAGGAGGAAGCTAGACTCGCTGAAGCAATTGAAGAAATTATTCAAGATCACATTGACGTGGGTCAAGAGGCGGCTAGGAGAGAGAAGGATGACAGAATCGCTGAAGCGATTGAAGAGGTTCTGCATCCGGTTCCTGAGGTGGCAATCGCATTTAATGAACCACCAGCAGAAGCGGCGGAACCACCGAGGAAAAAAACGCGGCGAGGTGGCCAAAAAAGAAGTAATAAGAATTATATTATTTTATTAATGACAATATAAACAAACTTATATCGTAAATATTTGAGAAAATCATATGGTATAAGTTTGTATGTATTGTTCATTATTATAATGTTATTACTAATGGTATAAATATATAGTGCATCAGTATTTTCCGTAATATTGTTAATGACCTTATTTTGTCATTTATATGACTTTATTGCAAAGAACCGTTCCATTTGTATTATATTTAAAAATTTTTTTATATTTGTTTAAACCCTTAACTAGCAATGGATTATATATGCACATTTTTCAATAACATTGACAATTGTTGAAGGCTTTTGGCACAACTCGGTATAGAACCATCTAGGTATGCTACTGATTGGCTGCTTCCAGTTCTGTCAAAAAAAAAAAAAAAAAACCGTACTAGCTAAGAGGTTCCATGACGCGCAGTAAGCTTTAGAGGCGATGTGCAAAGTACTTTATAATTGGGTTATACAAGCTTTTTTGGACAGCCAATTTAATAAATTCTTATATAAAATTGCCATCATTTTTATTTGTACTATGTTAAGACGATTTCAATATTTATTTTCGATAAGCATAGTACTTTGTAATAACGGTATCGAATAAAACAAACACTTTTTTTACGATGTACATTAATGATTGTTTTGGGGAGAAAATTTACAAAAATGGTATGTCAAAAGACCGTCAGTATTACATTCTTACTAGTCCCAACACTTTTTGATATTAGTTTCTGTAACGGATAGTAAGCTTCAGAGGCGCTGTGCGTAAGTCTATTTGAATGGGGGGTGCAATGAAAGGAAAGGAATAATTTTTTCCGATCAAAAGTCAGAATTTTTCTATAGCAGGAAATTTAATAAATTGTTATATAACATTACCATCAGTATTTTAATGATATTATATATTGAATTTATTCATAACTATTTCTGTAACGCATAGTAATTAGCTTGAGAGGCGCTGTGCGTTTTTGTCAGACGCAACTTGAACTTTTGCTATTACCGAGCTATTGCAAATGTTTCAATGATTGGTTTAAGAACGAAAGAAAAATAATCATCTGTATTCCATTCGTACCATATTACACACTTTTTAATCTATTTCGGTAACGCAAAGTAAGCTTGAGAGGCGCTATGCGTGGTATTTCATTATTTCGGGATCGCGTTAAAGGAATACTTTTCTACGATTCTATTGTGATAACATTTAAATATGATGTCAGATGACAACCCAATCCGAAAGCAGTTGATGATTTTTTCAAAATGTGCATTATTACCATTAAAACGTAGTATGTTCCAGAAACAGTGTGCATGGACATGCACGCTATATCTTTTTTTGGTAACAATTTAGCACTCATTGCCATTAGTTTTTACAATCTTCAGTGCTGGAACTAGCCCTTTGATTGTTGAAAAAGAATGCTTTGACCGTGAAAATTTTCATCGGATGCTATATAAACTTTTACTATCAATGATTCAAACTCGCTGCTATTGCTGCCAAGTCGGCCAATCAGCCGTTGCATATACTTCAATGATTGGATAGGGAAGCAATAACTATTAATTTTTTGTATAAAATCGTCATCTGTATTCCATTCGTACTATATTACACACTTTTTAATCTATTTCGGTAACGCAAAGTAAGCTTGAGAGGCGCTATGCGTGGTATTTCATTATTTCGGGATCGCGTTAAAGGAATACTTTTCTACGATTTTATTGTGACAACATTTAAATATGATGTCAGATGACAACCCAATCCGAAAGCAGTTGATGATTTTTTCAAAATGTGCAGTTATTACCATTAAAACGTAGTATGTTCCAGAAACAGTGTGCATGGACATGCACGCTATATCTTTTTTTGGTAATAATTTAGCACTCATTGCCATTAGTTTTTACAATCTCCAGTGCTGGAACTAGCCCTTTGATTGTTGAAAAACAATGCTTTGACCTGGAAAATTTTCATCGGGTGCTATTTAAACTTTTACTATCAACGATTCAAACTCGCTGCTATTGCTGCTAAGTCGGCCAATCAACCGTTGCATATACTTCAATGATTGGATAGGGAAGCAATAACTATTAATTTCTTGTATAAAATCGTCATCTGTATTCCATTCGTACCATACTACACACTTTTTAATCTATTTCGGTAACGCAAAGTAAGCTTGAGAGGCGCTATGCGTGGTATTTCATTATTTCGAGATCGAGTTAAAGGAATACTTTTCTACGATTTTGTTCTGATATCATTTAAAGATGATGTCAGATGACAACTCCATCCGAAAGCAATTGATGATTTTTTCAAAATGTGCATTTATTACCATTAAAACGTAGTATGTTCCAGAAACAGTGAGCATGGACATGCACGCTATGTCTTCTTTTGGTAATAATTTAGCACTCATTGCCATTAGTTTTTACAATCTCCAGTGCTGGAACTAGCCCTTTGATTGTTGAAAAAGAATGCTTTGACCGTGAAAATTTTCATCGGATGCTATATAAACTTTTACTATCAATGAATCAAACTCGCTGCTATTGCTGCCAAGTCGGCCAATCAGCCGTTGCATATACTTCAGTGATTGGATAGGGAAGCAATAACTATTAATTTTTTGTATAAAATCATCATCTGTATTCCATTCGTACCATATTACACACTTTTTAATCTATTTCGGTAACGCAAAGTAAGCTTGAGAGGCGCTATGCGTGGTATTTCATTATTTCGGGATCGCGTTAAAGGAATACTTTTCTACGATTTTATTGTGACAACATTTAAATATGATGTCAGATGACAACCCAATCCGAAAGCAGTTGATGATTTTTTCAAAATGTGCATTTATTACCATTAAAACGTAATATGTTCCAGAAACAGTGTGCATGGACATGCACGCTATATCTTTTTTTGGTAATAATTTAGCACTCATTGCCATTAGTTTTTACAATCTCCAGTGCTGGAACTAGCCCTTTGATTGTTGAAAAAGAATGCTTTGACCTGGAAAATTTTCATCAGGTGCTATTTAAACTTTTGCTACCAAGTATTCAAATTCGGTGCTATTGTTAAGTCCACCAATTAGCTGTTGCATATTCATCAGTAACTATTGGTTCGAAAAGCAAAAATTACGAAATCTTTGTATATTGCCCTCAGTATTCCATTCTTTTTATTTTGAGCTTTTTTCACAATACTTTGTTCAGGATATACATCAACTATTTTTTGGACAACAAAACTATTATATCATTGTTTAAAATGTCGATGACTATTTTATTCTAATTATATTTGGCGCTTTTTAATATTAATTCCTTTAAGGCATAGTAAGATTTACAGACGCGGTACGTAGTATACTATTAAATTGTAGAATACAACGATTGGAATAATTCTTTACCATATGCGTGAACGATTTCTTTGTCAAACAATTGACTGAACTCTTATTTGAAATGGCTACCAGTATTTTGATCTTATTAATTTAAATACTTTATAATATCAATTTTCGTAATGCATAGTAAGCTTTAGAGGCGTTATGTGTAAAAATATTTAATTGCGGAATACGATGAAAAGAATACTCTCTAACGATATGCGTTGGTGATTCTTTGAACGGAATATATACACAGTTTTTATATGAAATGACCATCAGTATTTTATTCGCATTATATTTAGCACGTTTTCATTTTCATTTTTGTAACGCGTAGTAAGCTTTAAAGTTGCTGTACGAAGTCATATTTAATGGCGGGATGTAATAAAAGGTATCCTTTCTTGCAATATTCCTCAACTATTTATTGGGTAGAAAATTTACTAAATTTTTGTTTAAATAGTGATGAGTATTTTTGTTCTCATTATATTTAGCACTTTTTGATATTAATTCCTTCAACGCATAGTAAGCTTTAGAGGCGCTATGCTTAGTTCTATTTAGGGACTCTCCTACCTTTAGCGTAAAAGCAGGGAAAAATTTAAAATTTGTATATGTTATTCCTTAACTTAAAAGAAAATTACATAAACTTTTTCAGTATTTTTCATCGCTCATTGTTTGGAGAAAATAATTCTTGAAAAAATTGTTTTTAACATTGGCTCTTACGGAAGATTGAGGTTATGTGGTCTTTCAACATTAAAATTTCTTACAAAAAAAAAAAAAAAAAAAACAGAGATAAAGTTAAAAAAACCTTTAATTGAATAGAAAAATAATCGAAGAATAAAAACGCAGTCGAGTCTTGGTCGCTTGTGAGGCATTTGGGAAAGAAGTAAGCGAAAACGTAAACAAAACACCGGGTTCTTTGGTTGCGCGAAGAGTGGTGCGGTGAGCGGGAAGCTCCCGCGGGGTGAAAGGGGACCCTCCTATCCTCGGCCCACCAATAACATGATTGAGATACCTTAATTGTTGTATGACATAGTTTTATTGTAATACATGCACGATTTTCGCGGTTTTTTGGCCTAAAATGCGTGGCAAATAAGGGCTTCTTTTCTGACTAGTGGGCGGAAAAGTAGTCATTCCCGCCCGCTGCTTTAAAACGGCGTAAAATCGAAGAAATTAAACTTGATCCTTCATAAAATTAATACGTGCCTGCTTTTCATACTTTTTTTTTATATGTAAAACCCGCAAAAATCAATACAAGTCTTTTAAAAAAATATGGGTGAACGACTTCTTTGACAATCAATTTACTGAACTACTATTTGAAATGGCTATTAGTATTTTATTCTTATTAACTTTTTTATATCAATTTTTTATATCAATTTATAACACTTTTTTATATCAATTTCCATAACGCATAGTAAGCTTTAGAGGCGCTGTGCCTTATAGTACTACTATTTAATTGCGGAATACAATAAAAGGAATACGTTTAGACGATATGCGTCAATCATTATTTGGACCGAAAATTAACTGAATTCTTATATTATATGGCCATCAGTATTTCATTGGTATTATATTTAGCACGTTTGGAATTTATTTCCGTAATGGATAGTATGGTTTAGAAGCGTGGTGCGTACTTTTTGATTGGGGTATCCAATGATAGGAATAATTTATTAGGATATGCGTCAACAATATTTTTGTCATCAAATTTACTAAATTCTTATTTAAATTGGACACTATTATTTTATTTTTATTAGTTTCGGTACTTTTTTATATTAATTTTTGTATCGCATAGTAAGCTTACGAGGCGCTGTGCGTAGTACGTTTGAACTATAGGAATGATTGATAGGAATAATTTTTACTATATTTTTTGCGACATTGCAGAAAGCGTCAAAAACCAATTTGACAAGCATTCGATGATTCTTTTCAAAAAGTGTATATATTAGCATCAAATCATAGCATGATTAAGAGACATTTATTTTTTATTAAAATGAAGTACATCCTATTTTCGAAATGAGATGCAGCTCCAAGTGGGTGGCTATAGGATAGCTTTATGATCTTAAAAGTATGATTTTTATTATTTTAAATACGAAATGAATATATTTGCTTTAAGGTTTTTTCAATACAAGCTTGAGATCATTTTATGATTATTTGTGGATGAAGTTTCAGGTGCCCAGCGAGCTTTAATGAAAATCTCTTATATATTATGTAATATTAAAGAACCCATTAACTATTGCTAGTCAACTTTTTATAAATAAATAATTTCGGTCTGAAGTACGCAAATAATAGCGTAATACTGAATTGTATTTAACTGCAAAATATGGTCATTTAGATTAACATTTTTATTCAAAATTATTACCATCTTTAGAGGTCGACAATATTTCATTTCTCATTAAGCGAGGATGCAAATTGTATGTTTTAAAACATGTATAAACCAAAATGTATTATTATTATTATTATTATTATTGAATCTCTCAAATAATATTGATGCGTCTATTGTGCTAGTCCTCTAAAGATGAATGTATTAATATATTATTATAATTAATAATGAAGCATATATTAATATACCCTTTTTTATATTTAAAACTCTTTTTTAAATATAAAAAAGAGTGCATAGTTTGTTGGACAGCAGGCCGAGTGCAAATCCTGTGGCCTTGCAGGCATAAGATGTGTATGCGGTGCATTCCACGTTTGGTTGCCAACACATGTCCATATTGCCGAACAGTTATCGAGTCCTATTTACCGAATGCATTGATGCCAGTTGGACATGAGAGGTAATATTTTATACAACTAACATTCACAATACTATTACATTAATTATAATAATATTAAAAATAATAATATTTGTTTCAGAATGAACAGACAGGATGAACGAGTATAAAGTTTTATGAGAAATAAAAGTAGGAAAGTGTACATAAATGAATGTATTCATGTTTGCAAATTAATATATTTTTAACATAAAATAATTTGATTTTTGTTGAGTTTTTATTAATGCTGTCAACAGGAAAAATGGTTAACTGATCAACTTAAACTTTTTTTTCATTAACTAACAGGCAAGAATCCCTAACACATTATTCAAATTATTAATATTAAAAACAAATGCATATCATCTATTGAAATATCAACATTTTAACGCGACTAAACATCGCGAGAGATTTTTTCGAAAAAAATGGATAATAAACTTTTCTGGTCTTTTTATTTTTTAAATAAATTTTTAACAAATTTTTCAATTGTTTTGAAAATTTATTCCATGCCAAATTTAGTCCTTATGTAAGAATATGACATTCAAGAATAGTTTTAATGTGGTAAGTAGTATTAATTTTTCTTTATCATCGAATGTTTACAATAATTTTCCTAACCATACTACTAAAACTATATTTATAAAACTTCTATAAAACTGTCATTACATACTTGTATTACACTTTTAAAACCATTTTAAATATAGCTTCACGTATAATACACCAGTTCTCACTCCCAAATCCATTTATGAATGCAAAAATAAAATAAAAACTAACAAAACTCTCTATAAAAACCGCTGCCAATTCATTGGCAAGATGCTTCCTCAATCTAATTTATCGATTCCATTTTTAAAAATTTAAAAAACAAAAGTAAATTTTTCACAACAATCTTTATTAATAAACAAAACTATTTTCTCTGATGCTCTTTATTGTTTGTTAAAAAATTTGACTTAATACAAAAAATATATTTTTGTTTTTGCATTACGTATATAAATGTAAATGTAACAAAATTAATAAAAAATTTGTAACCTCAAATATCTTCGGCCAAAACAGTCAGATTTTTTTTAGTCAAAGAACTAAATCCTTAAATATAAAAAAGCTAATTTTCAGCCAAATTTCAAAACGATTCATTGACTTTTACTCCTGTTATCGTAAACGAAAGAAAACTCACCTGTTTTCAAAAATAATTTTTTTCTCGGAAACAAATCAACGTAACCTCTTCAAATTTTAACACAATGTTGTACTCGATAAGTGTAATAATTGATAACATTTTTGAGTGGATAAATGAAAAAGGTTTTGAGATATAAATTAAAGAATTATAAACCATATTTTCAATAATAACAAATGACAGGCTAAAGATAATTTCAATTAAAAAAAAGAAATTGTAGGCAATTTAACGACCTTTTAAGAAAAATTTATTACATTAAGTAATACTGGCTGTAACAAATTAAAAAATGAAAAAAACGAAAAATTCAAAATCGTTTTTAGTTATAAAAAAAAGAAACTTGATAAAATCAAAAAGTAGGTTATGCTCTCTCTATTCTCCTCCGAAACGAAGAGAATAAGCTTTGTCCGATGTAAATCGGTCGATCGGTTCAAAAGTTACCGCCTGTACACACACACACCCACACACGCACCCACACCCACACCCACACCCACACACACACACACACACACACACACACACACAGAGAGAGAGAGAGAGAGACACGAAATTTTTTATAAAAAACAACGGATTTTAGCGCCAAAAGTCTTAAACATGTTTTTGAACATTTTTTGTTTCAAAAATTGTTTTCACCGTTACAAAGCTTCCTCTTTGAGGAAGCAAAAAGCTATTACGTTGCAGTGGTTATAGATATGAAATTCCAGTTGTTTTTACATTAATGCTGCCAGAATATTATGTATCTTATAAAAGATATAGAAGTATGTTGTTATCGACAGTCAAGTTGTAAGAAACAGTCATCATACAAGAAAGAAGGTGCAAAATAAGACAATTCCTTCGTGATTCAAATTCAAATTCAGTTAATTTTTTTATCTTCATGAAAAATCTCGTTCATATAAATTACATTATTTATGTTTGTTGATGTATACATAGTAAGTAAGTAAGAATTCTGAATCCAATTGAAATAGAGAAATGAAAAAAATGTTTTAGAAATAGATGCGCTAACCTAAATATGTATATTGGGAATAAAACCAAATTCCAATAAAAAAAACCGCTGCCAATTCATTGGCACTTAGCTTCCTCAAACTAATTTATCGATCACTTTTATTAACCTTAAATTCCCAAAATAAATGTTTCATGAAAAAAGAAAACGCTATGCAAAAATGTTTTAAAATGTTTTGAACCTCCAATTTTTTGTTACGAACAAAATTTCAAGACGATCGGTTGATTTGTTTACTCTTATTATCGTGCGACAATGAAAACGCAAATTTTTTCCAAAATAATATTTTTTTTAAACAAATGAATATAATCTCTTAAATTTTTAACCAAATATAGTCTTCAATGAGTGTACTAAGTGGTTGAAATTTCAAGTTGATAAATAAAATATATTTTGAGAAATTAATTTATGAAATATAAAAACATTTTCTTTAATAACAAATGACAGAGTGAAGATAATTTCAATTTAAAAAACCGCTGCCAATTCATTGGCACTTAGCTTCCTCATAATTTATTTACTGATTCTTTTAATTAATTTTTACTTCGAATATTTAAAATTTAATAATTTATTTTGTACGGAGAGAATTATGCTATATTTTTTTTTTAATTTTTATTTTTACCACAAATATCTTTTTTCGTAATGGACCGATTTTTTTGGGCAACGAACTCGACCTGAAGATATATAAAAGCTACATATGTGCCAAATTTCAAGACGATTGGATAATTTTTGCTCTTGTTATCGTGCGACAACGAAAACGCAAATTTTTTCTAAAATAATTTTTTTCTAAAAAACAAATGAAGATAATCTCTTGAAATTTTAACCACAAATAGTCTTCAACTAGTGTAATAACTGGTTAAAATTTGAAGTCGAAAAATAGAATATTTTTTGAGAAATTAATTTAGGAAGTACAAAAAAGTTTTCCTTAATAACAAATGACAGAGTGAAGATATTTTAAATTTTAAAAAAGGAAAATATAGGTATTTTAAATACCTTTTAAGAAAAGTTTATTATATTATGTAATAATGGTTATAAGATATCAAAAAAAACCAAAAAAACGAAAAATTCAAAATCGTTTTTTGGTTATAAAACAAAGAAAATCAATAATAACTCAAATACAACAGTGTATTTTCCTTTTCCCGCGAGACGAAGAGAATAAGCTTTACCCGACGAAAATCGGTTGATTCGTTTTGAAGAGATGAAGAGTTTACACACACACACACATACACACACACACACACACACACACACACACACACACACATACACACACACATCCACGAAAACAAAAATTATCAAAATCAACTAATATACACATATATTGCCTTAAAACATCTTTTCGATCTTTTTGAGCATTATTTTTCGTAAATGTTTTTCACCGTTACAAAGCTTCCTCTATGAGGAAGTAAAAAAGAAAATGTAGGTAATTTAAATACCTTTCAATAAAAATTTCTTATATTAATTAATATTGACTGTAACACATAAAAAAATCCAGAAAACTAAAAATTCGAAATCGTTTTCAGGTTATAAAACAATAGAAAATCGATCAAACCTCAAAACAGTCATCAGGATACCAATTTTTTTTTTTCGCTAGACGAATAAATAATCAACAGGCTTCATCCGACGAAAATCGGTCGATTTTTTCCGCCATGTAAAGAATTTACACACCACACGCACACACACACATACACACACACACAACACTTGCACAATCCCAAAATTATTTTATTTTTAAAAACATCTATGAGGAAGCAATACTTTGTGTACAATAATGTTGTGCATAATTTCAGTGGTTATTATTTTTATAAAATGTGCACGATAAATATTGTGCACAATAATAACAACTACTGTTTAGAAGAAATAATTTGTGCACAAAAAATCTGTACTATTGTACACAAATATTTGAATAAAATTTTCTTTTTGGAGAGTGTGCACGATACTCTTGTGTACAATTTCATAACAGTAATTTTTTTTATTTTCAGAAAATGTGTACAATATTTTGTGTACAATATTAGGCCTGGATATTTTTGTATTATTATATTGTGTACAAAAAAATGCACATGATAATTTACTAATTTTTGTTGAAAAAAAATGTGCAAAATAAAAAATACCTTGTGCATAAAATATAACGTATTAATTTGTGTGTACATCGAAAATGTGTACAATTCTTATGTGCATGAACCACACCATGTCTAAAAGATTATTATTAGGCAACGAGGCGAGCGCAGCCCGCGCGCTGTACCGCGTAGTCCCGCGCGCCGGAAAGGCGATGCGTCTACTCTTTCGCATTCTATTTCTCGCAGAAAACCTTTCGGGCACTCTCTGGAAACTATCCTTTCCTACGTAAAAAATGCTCAGCTTTCGATCTAGAGGGTAAAAAAAAATATTAAAAATACACTTTTTAAAATGTAACACGTTTTGTACTTTTTGAAGGCGAAAATGGAAAATTTCGGGAAAATTGCCTACACCATTGGAAAACTGAGGAAAAAATACGTCGGAAATGCTTATCATAAAATTTTTTTAATTACGTTTTAGTATCGTAAACATGAGCTAGATATAGCACGATTTGGCGCTGGGACATTTGACGTGAAACGCCTCATATATCAGTTAAAAATATTTATAAATTAATCAAATGATATTTAGTTGCGTGGGTTCTTAACCTTTGACACCTATAGTGATCACTAAGTCTTTAATGCAAATTTTTAATTTGTATAAACGTTCATATAAGTGACGTCAATAATTCTTAAAACTAGATGTTCAAGTTTGAAGTTAGTAGTTTTGTCTATATACTGCTTTTGAAAACATGCCCTTATAACGGGAGTTTGGAAACATTTTTTAAAAGGTTTTCAATTTCTGCAATCATTGTATTAATGAAAATCTGGCATTCTGTTTAATTCAATTACTTGAGTTGGTATCTGGTGCACCTATAGATACACAGAATGTCCTCATAGGACTCAATTCTTTTATGAACATTAAAAATTATCATTCAGGACTAATCTGTTCGACATTCGTAGTATTACTATGGTTTGCGGGAGAGATAGAGTAGAAGCAGAATATGCGGAACTAATGGAGAAAAATAATAGAGAGAAGGAAGGAGACAGGAAAGAGGAGGTTTTAGAATAAACCAGAAATGGTGCGTTATAGAGGAGGGTAGGAGAAGTGCAGAGTGCGATATGGATAAGATAAGTAAAAAGCTGATATTTTGGAATATAGCGGGTTTAGCAAACAAGGACAGAGAGGTCTGGAAATTCATAGAGGAGAAAGATTTTATCGACCGAAACGTGGATGGAAGAAAAAGGTATAAAATATATAGAAAAATATGTGGCAAAGAATTTTATTTGGAAATTGTACCGGCGAAAAGGGAACATATAAAAGATAGGACTAAAGGAGGTATGTTGATAGGAGTAAAAAAAGATTGGGTAGACAAAGGTAGGATTATTATATCAGAATACGAGGAATGTTTGGTAAAAACTGAAATAAACATGGAAGAGGGGAAATTAAATATCTGATCAGTTTATAATTCAGATTACATAGAAAGGTTTTGGGAAGTTTGGAAAAGATCGGACTTTACAAAAGAAGGTATGACTATAGTTGGAGGAGATTTTAACATAAGGGTAGGATTGAAAGGTACTTTAATAGGTGCAGTAGATGAGAGCAGAGAACTGAGATGTAGAAACAGTAAGGATAAGGTGACAGGCAACGAAGGACTGAAGTTGATTGATTTTATAAACAGGAAAGGATGGTCCATGGCAAATGGAAACTTTGTAGGTGATGAAGAAGGTGAATACACATTCATAGGAGGCAAGGGAAATACAGTCATAGATTATATATTAACGAACGATGAGGCAAGAGAAAAAGTTTTAAATTTCAAGGTAGAAGAGAGAATAGAGTCAGATGACGCGCCTATTAGTATTAGTTTGGAATTAGAAAGAAGGGAAAAAAGAAATATGAATATCAGAAAGGAAGGGAAAGAAAATAATAGCAAACAGACTTTTTCGTGGACAGAGGAGAGTATACCAGTATTTAGGGCACAAACAGAAGATATAGATGAAAATGAAAAGGCAGAGGATACGGGGAGAAAGTCAAAGATATGGTAGAGAGCAGCCACGAAGAAAGAAGTTAAATGCAAAGTGGATGATTGGAGAAAGAAAATGGTGGGATAAGAGTTCTGCGGCAAAAAAAGCGTAAGGTAAAAAGAGCACTGAGGGATTGGAAGAAAGGAAAATACCCTAAACAAGCATATTTGGAAGAAAGGAAGGAGTGGAGGGATTTATGCAAAAATAAAGAAAAAGAAAAAGGGGAGTTAGAAATTGAACAAATTAAAAACATAAAAAATGAAAGCGAAGTATGGAAATTCTTAAATAGTGCAAGGAAAAGGAGGGGGTTGTCGAAAACAATATTGGAAAAGAAGAATGGAAAAAACATTTTAGACAGCTATTGGAAGGCATGGAGGAAAGAAAGTTGGAGCACAAAAGGAGAAATGAAGAGGTGGAAGAGGGGAAAAAGAAGGCTAAGATAACAGCAACAGAAATAAAAGCAGCTTGGAGAATGTTGAAGAAGAAGAAGGCAGCAGGACTAGATGATATTCCAAATGAGGCGTGGATTTACGAAGGAGAAGGTTTAATGCTGAAGCTAGTAGGAATCATTGGGAAGGTGTGGGACGGTGAAGGTATACCTGAAGACTGGAAAACTGGTATCGTGGTCCCCTTGTATAAGAAAGATGAAATAAATGAACCAAAGAACTACAGGGGTATATCTTTGCTTTCCACAACTTACAAGATCTACACAGAGGTTATACGGAAAAGGTTGGTGAAGAAAGTTGAAGAAAAAGGATTGCTACCAGAAGGACAGGCTGGTTTCAGGAAAGGAAGATCGACAATGGATAACATCTTTGTTCTGGAACACGTGATTCAAATCGCAAAAGTAAGGAAGGAGAAGCTATACGCGTTGTTTGTGGATCTGAAGGCAGCATTCGATACTGTAAATAGAAAAACTTTATGGGAAATAATGAAGAAAATGGGTATTAGTAAGTATCTGATAGAAAGGATAAAAGAATTATATTATGAAACAAAGGTAAGGGTACGAGTAGGACAGGATCTGTCAGAACAACTTTGAACAGATAAGGGTTTAAGTCAAGATTGTTTACTGAGTCCGATATTGTTTTGTATTTACATAGCGTGACTAGAGCAGGAGTTAAAGGAGAGAAACATAGGTGGAATAAAAATAGGGAAAACTAGGACGTGGTCTCTGGCGTATGCGGTTGACATCGTTTTAATGGCAAAAAATCGGAAAGCCCTCGTAGATATGACAGCAGCACTAAAGAAATTTCTAAAAGAGAGGGATCTGATACTGAATGGTGAGAAAACGAAAGTTATGGTTTTCAATAGAAATAAAAAGAGCAAGAAAGAAAAGTGGTGGTGGGAGGTAATGGAAATGGAAGAAGTTGAAAGCTTTAAATATTTAGGGTTTTGTTTTAATAGTGAAGGGAATCATAAAGAGCATATCAAGGAGCTAGACAGGAAGGGTAATGTGGCTGCTAGGAAAGTATGGGGACTCGGAGAAAAGAAATTTAAGGGAGATTTTAAGAAAAGGAGAATGATTTTTAATTATTTAGTTAGGAGTGTAACGGCATATGCGGCGGAGATTTGGGGATGGAGAGGGAAAAAGGAATGGGAGAAAATACAAATAGACTACATGAGATGGATTTTAAGGCTGGATTTCTGCACACCTGGATATATAATTTACAAAGAGACAGAAACCAGAAAGCTTAGAGGCGAATGGGGAAAGCGTGCGGTAAAGTTCGATGAAAAGATAAGAGACCAGAAAGAGGATAGATTAACGAAAATGTGTTGGTTGGAAAAATTAGAAGAGGGCGAGAAGGACCAGTATAGCAGAGAGAGCTCAGGGTATTACAAAAGGTTAGGGCTTAGTACAGAAGGGGTAAAAGACTTAAAGAGAAGAGGAATGGAAATAAGTGAGTACACAGATAGGATATAGAGTGGGGTTGTGAGGGACAGTGGCTGGAGTGTAAAATAAGAGATGCGAGGTATAATAAGTTATATAAGGAAATACAAGCAGAGGGATTACCACGTTATCTGAGAAATTTTAAGAAAGGTAATGAGATAGAATTAGTGGCAAGAACTAGATGCGGAAGCATGGAGGAAGGTAATAAATACTGGTTAAAAACTGAGGATAGGATGTGTAAATTATGCGGTAAAAAGTTAGGTACATGGGAACATATAGTGAGAGTGTGCGAGAAAACAAGGGTAGAGATAGAAAAAATAAGTCAAGGGGTATACGTTAGTCTAAAAGAGGTAGCAAATGAGAGGGATAATGAAAACGAAATAGCGATACTTAGAGTCATTGATAAAATAAGAAGAGTTTGACAAAATGAAACTAGTCAGGACGTAGGCAAGTAAAATAGTAAGCGGCTTTTGAAAAGGCGATCGGAATACAGTCGAGTCTCAATAATGTATTTGAAAAAGTCTGGATCATTTTCTATCATTCTTAAAGCCCAGTGACAAAATTCAATGCGCAATTGAATATGGTTCTGCCTTAGTTCCTGAACTAAAGTTATATGGTAGGCATGATAGTCAATAATTCTCAGAATCCTTGAAACCGTCGGACGGGAAATACCAATTTCTCTTTCAATTTGGCGTGTGCTAATATGCGGGTCGAGATGAACAATTGCTAAAATAGTCACGACACGAGCATCGTTTTCATCCTATTCGTGGTGCCTGCGCTGACGAATAAGGTGGCCACCGCCAGCTCTTTGAGTTAAAGTTCTGATTATCAAATAAGTACGATGTCTCCTTTGTGGATACAACTCAGCATACCGCCTAGCTGCTGCACGATAATTACCATTACATTGCCCTAAAACCATTATCATTTCAACTATTTGATCAGCTGGATAATCAGCCATGATGTAACTTTACTTATAGATGAGACAATTGAAAAAGATTTAATTTTTAAAATATTGAGAACAAATAAACCTTCGTTTATTAATTTATATAAGAATAAATATAAGAGGGAAAGCCTTGAAAGTATTCACATTCTAAGAAATCGGAATAATGTAAATTTAATGATAGATTCAAGTAAATTAGATAATATTTATCATTCTTTATTAATTTAAGTGAGAATGGAAAGTTGGAGAGGGGAAAGTGGATGGTGGTGGGGGTAAGAGAAAAGAAGAGGGTATGGGGGTATATAAGGAGGTGTGTCGCGGGTTTTATTTCAATCCCTGAGGAGGAGCCGGAGCGGGCTCGAAACGTTGGGCAATTTGGTGGTGGGGGGCAGTCAGATCGTCCTTTGCTAACAAAGTTTTTTCCAGGTTTTAATTAAGTTTTTATTTCAGATTCTGCTGGGGTGATAATAAACAAGGGCCATCTGACTGCCATAAATATTAATTATTTTATGGAAGGAATTTATGGAAGGATGGGTGAAATAAGTAAGCACTATGTAAACCAAGTCCATTTCTGGGCCCAAGTGGTTGAAATAAATATTTATATATATAAGGGAAACGTCCCAATACCCGAACAGTGCCCAATACCCGAACAATATTACTTATTCGTCTCTTTCTCGGTTAATAAACGTTAAAACATCTCAAAAATTTTTTCTTAATTTTCTTTAAAGTTTTATTTTAGTTAGTATTCTTTTAAAGTTATTAAGGATACGGTAAACAGTTTATAAAAAAATATTTCAATTAGATAGTATTCGGGTATTGGGTCATGACATTAAATAACATTTCCCGGTACCCGAACAGTACATGGTGTATGTCGTAACCTCAATATTGCAAAGTTTATATGTATTTTAGATTACGTTATGTTTTCCATATGACTTACATTTTACATATATAGCGTTTATACATTTATTCCAGTAATTATAACAACAAAAGAACATTGTAATAATCAAACATAATTTAATAAGTCGTTGATTTGTAAACGATTGTTCGGGTATTAGGACATAAAAATGGAACAATGGGGACATACGTATTTTCTACGTTCGGGTAAGGAGACAAAGGCATCATCGTGCTTTTATCTTTATAATAAACAATTACCTTTATAAAGTAATCTCATTTTGATACCATTTGACTAAGGATGTCATAATTGATCATATAAAAGAAAATTTATTGTTTAAACCTTCTAGAGTAATTATTTTCGTTGAATGTTGAAGGTCAATTTCTTATATGTTCGGGTATTGGGATGTTTCCCTTACTATGGTTTGCGTGCGTGATGCAAATTAAAGATATTTTCACGCTTTATGATCTTAAATATTAAGCATGAATATGCATTCGACGCTGTACTGCTCTATTTTTCAAGTTATGCTGAGGTTTAGTTTTTAATTAATTTAAGAAAACTACAAGGACTATAATTTTGCCTCATAACATGCAGGATGTGGTTTTTCAGCATGCAAAAAAAATTTTGCGTAAAAGCTTCTAACTCTGCTTAGATGTATGGACGCTCGCGTCGTTCTTATCTTCGTTACCTTGGCTACACCGCCTGCTGCATCCGACTTCGTGCGATGTACCTTAGGCTCATGCGATAATACTCCTAATGTCGCAGAGGCGGCAAGATCGCCAGTCGAATACCTGAAACGTTCTCGGTAGCATCAACTAGATACTCGTATTGCGATTGGCAGACTAAGCCATGTCGGTGCATGAACAGCGACCATATCAGGCTTAACCGAGCATCACAAATACTGGTTATTCAGGGAACCAGACTTCTCGTTGGGATCCAACACTTAGACAGTTTGATTCTTCGCTCTTTACTCTAAACGTTGCACTCACTTGCACCGTACTTCAATACAGCAGCTGATCATCGTTCTAGACACATTAGAATTTGCGCGCTGATCTCTTTTTCATCTCTCACGAATTTTTTTCTTTCATATGCTCAAAAAGAAAAGGGGTAGGGGGTGGAATATCTCTCCCTCACCTAAGTACAATGGCAACTATTATAATATGTGTTGTGAGCCAGATGCAGTGACTCATATTTTTATTACTATCAAAATTATTTTCATTGGTTTTGCCTTGTACATGCGTTTTAACGCTACGTCAGCGCGTACAGTATCTCGACTACGAATTGTGAATTGATATTAATTATTTCACTAATTCAATAGTTTTGGGTCACCATTACACCAGATTTTATTTATTTATATATTGTGGTATATTATTTCTGCCTCTAGTGTCTTAGTTTTTTCCATCAAGATACAATCTAATTTGAACGGCAGCTATCTTGATAAGAATTCCTCTTCATCAAGAACATTCAGCTTTAGAAGGAACTCTTTGCTTAGACGCTTGTACCTACTGCTGTTGACGTTAGCACCTGTAGGTGTGCTTTTTAGCAGCCACGTAATAACGTACACATACATACGTTACTGACTTTACAGGTATCTACCAATAGTCAAATTCCAACAGTGAATTTAATTTGTCTAACGTAATTACGTTGAAAGTAACACTCAATTGTGTGTTTTCATGAAAATGGTGATTTTTCTAAATACTTGGCATGTGTATTTTATTCTGCCCTCGCTTTAGCGTTGGTTGATAGTTTCTTTTCACGTTGTAAATAAATTGACAGTTTTTAATGGTTCATACTTAACAACGATAGCTAACCAGTACGAGAATTAGGTCTTTTATTTTTGTTACATCTATTGTTACAAAGCACTATACTTTAATTTTGGCAAATTTGGCAAAATTGAGAAATAGCAGTTTTTTGGTAAATTTGAAAAAAAAGTCTGTAAAAGATTTTTAAAATATGATATTTATCGTACTGATCATACCATCTGATTTTTAAATTCTGAACTTCATGGAAAACTTGTAATAATTAAGTAATTAATGCACTTATGTCAGATCTCACCTGTAAATCTTGATTCACCTTTCATGTATGAAAGATTGATAGATCTACAATACAGATAATTCAATTTTACAATTATTTTATAATTTTTAAATTGGAAATGATAATTTCAGAAATATAATTTGTCATTACGATTTCGTATTTTTGTTGGATTACAAATGTAGAATTGTATTTAAATTCAAAAAGGGTCAGACATTTTCTTTCCAAAATGTCATACATTTGTCTATGTAGCCACTTGCCGTTTCATATCTTTGAACATCTACGATTTGATCATAAGGAAGAAGTGCGAAATACAGTTGTATGATTGAACGAACTTACCTGTAAGTGAAAAATTGTATGAAGCACCTCTTCTGAAATTATCAAGTCCCACCCTGGTCCCTTATCTATAAAGCCTTTATAGATGCCCCAACTGGAAACCGCAACACTTTAAATAATGAGGATCGAGCGCCGGCAGAGCCGGGAGACAGCTACGGTGACGACGCGGTACGGCCCTATAGCGCTCTTTTTTGCATTGGACGTATGGTAAATTGGGCGGGAAGAGGGGGTACTACGATTTAATCATTTCGGAAGAGGTGCTTCATACAATTCTAATCGAACTTCACTTACAGGTAAGTTCGTTCAATCATACAATTGTTGTCATATGAGCGCGCGCGCGTCTTTACCGCTTGCAAAGTTGCGAGCCGTTTTTCAGTTTCTAGCAATTCTATAAGCTGGCCCAGGCGCATGAAAATTTTTCGCTTATGTCTTCCTCTACACACCGACTGATGCAATTGAATAAAGTAACCATCGTTATGGGTCTGAAGTTTGCAACATTGGAGTGCTACGAAATAAAAAAGAAAATTTATTTTGCTTCATGGTTATACTAATAATTATTAATTTTGTGTTTAGATTTAGTGTTTTATAGAATAAAATAATTTTATAACAACGGTTTAGTTGAAATTTCCATTGTTTAATATAACTTTAAAGTAGGTGAGCTATGTCACTTCTGGGCCACTTACCCTCTGAGCTGGCGCTCGGTCGGTAAGGTAGAGCGCTACCTTGCCGGTGGGTAGTAACTGCAGGGAGGCCAATAACCCAACTCGGTCGGTAAGGCAGAGCGCTACCTTGCCGATGGATGGCAATTGCAGGGAGTCCAACTCGGTCGGTAATGTAAAGCGCTACCTTGCCGATGGATGGTAATTGTAGGAGGCCAATAGCCCAACTTGATCGGCAAAGTAGAGCGCTACCTTGCCAATGGATGGTAATTTCGGGGGGGGGGGGGCAATAATCCAACTCGGTCGGTAAAGTAGAGCGCTGCCTTGCCGGTGGGTGGTAATTGCAGGGAGGCCAATAACCCAACTCTACCTTACCGGCAGAACGCTCTACCTTATCAACAGAGCATTATCACCCAACTCTACCATACCGGCAGTCTACCGACAGTTGATAACCCAAATACTATATATACTATATACTATATATAATATAGTGTATATATTTAAGTATGTGGGTGAACCGTTTTGGCGAGCTATAGTTTTTTCAGCCAGAGTCTCCTATGCTTGACTAAAGAAATAATATCCCTCTCTGGGGCTGAGGTATTAATAAAGCTCGCCAAAAGTGGTCTCCGGTATCTTTGCTGTTATGACGAGCTCGTCAAAAGCGTCACAAACTCGCCAAAAGCGACATTTCGTTTATTATATAATCGCCAAAAGCGGCATTTCATATAAATACTATACTATATATACATACTATATATACTATACTATATACACTATACTATATACTCTATGTACTATACTATACTATATACTCTATATGCTATATATACTATATATGCTATGTATACTATATCCGAATTTCCATGCCGCTTAACTGTCAATTTGAATTTTGCGCCACCGAGAGTAGTTCCGCGCGCTCCACTAGGCGGCGAGCTGTAGCCGTCGCGCAGCCGGGACTTCCCCGCGCTGGGAGTGTAGTTCCGTGCGCTCATCTAGGCGGCGAGCGGCAGGCGTCGCGCTGCACACTGCTGAGTCGGCGCGGTGCCGGCTATAAGTCAGGCTGTGCTCTAACACTTCACAACCACCTACACTCACGTGAGGGCGGGTGGTATTTTGTTAAATAATTAATTGATTAATTATTATTAATTATTATTAATTATTATTTTTTTATTTTTTCATTTTTTCATTTTTTTCTAATAAAGACATACCATAACTCATAAAATTTTGTCCGTTCCGCCGTTCGATTTTTCCCTTTACAATAGCATGACTTCTGAAAATTGGTGTACGTTTGAGGTTATGTTGTCATTTTGAGGTTATGTTTCCATTGATACCCTTCGTAGCGCCATCTGTAATTGGATCACGCATCCCTAGCTTTCCGACAGAGCAGTATGCAATACCCAACTCTGCTTTGTCAACATTTTGAGGTTATGTTTGAGGTTATGTTGTCATTTTGAGGTTATGTTTCCATTGATACCCACTCTTTCGTAGCGCCATCTGTAGATGGAACTCGCATGTCTACCTTTCCGACAGAGCAGTATGTAATACCCAACTCTGCCTTGTAAACATTTTGAGGTTATGTTTCCATCGATACCCTTCGTAGCGCCATCTGTAGATGGATTACGCATCTCTACCTTACCGACAGAGCAGTATGCAACGTCAGATAGACTATCCAACTCTACAAACAAAGCCGTATGAGATCCAAACTCCAAACTCATCAATAATTCTGATACTAGTTAGATGATATACATGATATGCACTATGTATACTGCGCGCTCCACTAGCCGGCATCGTCGCGCTGTCCACTGCTGAGTAGGCGCACTGCCGGCTATAAGTCAAGTTGTGCAAACCACTACCTATACTCACACATCGTGTGAGAGTGGGTGGTGGTTCGTTAAATAATTAATTTATTTCACTTTTTATTTTTTCTCCTCTTTTTTCTCCTGTTCAACAAGAGGAGCATAAGCGCTCGAGTTTTGATTCATATGATGTTAGGGACACAAACATATACTCCCAATCCATATATAGATAACACACGAAGCATTCATTCCAGCACCGCTCAATGGGGTTCGCATCTTCAAACCTTCACAGAATTCTTGGAAAAACGGTTTGAACAAGTTGAGACCTGCACGGAGGCCTCTGATTGGCTGACGCAATTTCAAACATCCAATAGAATTTTTGGAAAAATGGCATGGAGCACTCTAATTGGTCGAGCACCACGATCCGAAATATAAAAGGGGAGGTACGAAATTCCTGGAAATTTAGACAAGTTTCTTCCCGTCTCAGCTTATTACATACGAACCTTACGGTATTTCTACCTTACTGACACAGCTGATTATCTCCATCGGTAATCGTAATACATTAACTTTTACATACAATGAATGCATTATATACTATGTGAACTACATATACTATGTATGCTGTATATACTATGTATACTACATATACTATGTATACTGCATATACTATATGTACTACATATACTATACATACTAGCATTCTCTACCACCGCGCGCGAGCGCTCTGCCCCCGCCATCGAAAGCTCCGCCCCCATAGAGCTCGCTGATTGGCTGACCTGCATAGAATTCTTGGAAAAACGGTTTCGACAGGTTGAGACCTGCACAGAGCTCTCTGATTGGCTGACGCAAGTTCAAACCTGCATAGAATTCTTGGAAAAATATTTTCAACAGGTTGAGACCTGCACGGAGCTCTCTGAAGCGTGGACTTTGAAGCGTCTTAACCACTCTCTCCTGACTTCACCATGGACAAATACCTTCGTTGCATCATACAGACTATCTCCAATGATTTTCTCCACGTCAGTATAGAGAATGTCTCCAGATTTCCAGGCAAGACCGTGATAGCAATGCTCCAACCATGTATTCTCGCGTCGGTACTTGCCCGTGAGTCGACGCCACGGATACGGCTCCCGAAACATGAGCACCAGAGGTTCTGATTTGTCGTCTAGAGGAAGTATGGCGAGTTCCTTGAGAATGAAATCGTTCCCTGGTTGCTTGAAGCCCTGCATGTCTACTACGTACTCCATTCTGAATGATCGCGCTGTATGCTACTTCAACCAATCAGAAGGCTTTCCGCAGGTTGTGACCTGATGATTGATTATTGGAAAGTTTAATCCATTATTATGTGATGAAAACCTCAGAAGGCTGATATAACCGAAGCCTCGCCTAACCGCTTGCGAAAGTTCTTTCATATTAAAGCAACCTAGCGATCATCTCAGCAACTACTACGCTGGCTTTCCCAGACATCTATGTATGCTAGCCTAAAAGAAATTTATATTTTTTAAATGATGAGAGCCCCAATGATCGCCCCCACCTATGAGGTACAACCACATAAAATTACCTCCCAATCAATCTACATTCCTTTACCATTTAATATATGAGTCTTGCCTCACAAAATTCATTAATAATAAAATAGATTTCTGCAGAGTTATTTACCATATTTTGCTCAACAATGAGTACTCGAAGGCGGTCAACTAATTTGTTAGGGTCATCCCAGATATTGAGTTCATATGCAGTTGCAATATTGCCTTGCAATGATGAAACAACTTATTCCTCCTCCTCCCCATCATCACTACGCCACAGTCTTGTTTTCCATTTACATCTCCAATTAATCAAGTCCTTATTTTTTTTTTACATTTGTCACGTTTTTCTTTCCAAAGTTTTGTCGATGAATTTTTATTGGTTGAGAAATCAGATACATCTTTATTAGAATGATAAGCTTTGTAATAATTATAGAATTGTAGAATTATAGAATTGTAAAATTACAAAATCTGAGGTGTTTATGTATCAACACTTCAGCTGAACTCTGACTAATGATACATTCATTTGTTTTACAATATATATATATATATATATATATATATATATATATATATATATATATATATATAGAGGCTAGTAAGTTTGAGGAGCTCAACCCCGGTCGGTCAGAGTGGCTAAAGAAATAATAACCCTCAGGTTACCGACTCTAGACAAATAGACTCTAGAAAACCCCTCAAACTTCCGCTCGGATGCTGAATATATAGATTGGAAGTTTGAGGAGGCTCCTCAAACTTCCCATAACCCCTCAAACTTCCAAGCGGGTGCTGAATATAATCCTCAAACTTCCAGAATTTCATATTTATATATATATATATATATATATATATATATATGTATATGTGTTGGTACTTTTGGGGTATATATACACCATAGATTGCTACTTTTGGGGACTTTTGTCCTTTTTGGGGACCGGCTTCAAAAATACGATGCATCTATCGCTACTTTTGAGGTCCATAAGGCTTCGTCTACAATCCATCTTAGGTACTTTTCCGTGCTTTTGTTCCGCAATTTCGGTACTAAAAGCGGCGCCGCAGGCCCCTGCGAATCACGGTACCCTTAGGGTCATTATTTCTTTAGTCAAGTGTATTTGTTCCGGTATTCCAATGTAAACTCTCAGAGTAAGAAACTCTAGGACCCCAATAGTACCGATGTATATATATATATATATATATATATATATATATATATATATATATATATATATATATATATATATATATATGTTTTATGTTAGTTCCAAGACATTCCAAATGTTTAACGTTGGTTTCGGGGACATTTGTTAGTTTTGGGGACAGTCCCTGAATCTATATATGTTTAACGTCAGTTTTGAGGACATCGGCCCCCATAAGAGACATTATTTCTTTAGTCACGTATAGGTATACAGTAACATGGGGTCCTGGGAACTAACGTTATACAAGTTTATATATATATACACACTTATCGGGGTTATAAACCCCTTTAAAAAAACGGGCTTTATAAACCCCTTTCGAGAAATGTATTTATATATTTATATATACATACATATACGTGTGTGTGTGCGTGCGTGCGTGCGTGCGTGCGTGCGTGCGTGCGTGTGTGTGTGTGTGTGTGTGTGTGTGTGTAAAATAAAACCGGCGTTTTGAATACGCGACGCCATTTTAGCAGGAACTATAGCAAAATCCCATGTGTAAAACGAAGACAGACGATCGCGTGACTAAAGAAATAATATCCCTATATATATTGACTTTTTGAATGCCGCATTCAAAACGTCAGTTGATTGCATTTTTAACATGGGAACATATAGAATCTATAGGAAGTTGCTCATTCAAAACACCAGATTCCCATAGTTTTATATATATATATATATACTGGGGGGGTACCCCCCCTACTCGCTCCGCTCGTCAACCCCCCAACTTCGACTTAAGACTTAAATAGTCTATTTGTTGTATGCAAAGAGAGGACAAAAGTATATAACATCATATATTTTGTATTTATTATTCATATAAACATAAGTTTTATTCTATTTTTTCCACGTCAACTTAGAGGTAAGTAAAGAGATGCTTTTTACTTTTAAATGGTATCCCCAGTAGACACAATCCACTTTCTACAGTCACTATAAAGGATAAAAATGAAATCATATTAATAGATAGCATAAATATTGAAATAAATACAGATTTATGCCAAACAATGCTATTTGGAAAACAATATATTTATTATTCTATTTTTTCCATATCACCTTGGAGGTAAATAGAAAGATGCGTTTTATTTTTAAGTGGTATCCCCAGTAGGCCTAATCCACTGTCTATGTTACTATAAAATTTAGAAAAACATCAAAGTGAAAACATGAAATTCTATTAAGTAAATTTTTTACTGATGATTTGAAACTTACCTGATTTAATTTTATTCTTCTTTTTTCACAGCTTTTAAATTTTTTTTTCCATTTTCCGTTTTGCGTTTATTTCATTTCATTACTAATAATTTTGATGTATTTAAAACTTAAAATTTTGTCTTCAGCCCAATATTAAAATGAATTGAAAATTACGTACCCAATTGTCTAATTATTGGTCTTCATTGTCTTTAGTCTGAAAATATGAAATGTACATAAATCACCTTTTTTTCTTACATTTTTTTTTCTTTATTACTTCATTTATTATAATTTCCGAACCATTCATAAGGTTTTCTAGTTCCATTATAGTATCAGAAATGATTTTAATATGGTTGATACTCAAAATTTTGAGAATATAAGTAATACCTTTAATTGAAACATATTCAACAGTGTATTTTAAGAAACATAAATTATTAATTTTTTTATGTAACTAAAATAAATTTACCATTTTCTTGAACGTTTCCGTTATTATTTCCATCTGGAGATTTAGGTTGGAGTATTGGATATTTAAAAAAACCAAATGTAACTGAAAATCTTACTGCATTACAATACTATTTATACCGATTAGCATATAGACCAAACTGTAAGATTTTTAATCCATTATTATATGGCAGCCGATTAACTCAACAATTTTTTTTACATGCTTACATTATTGTAGAAAATAACAGAATGAATTATTTTAGAAGTGATCAAAAAAATTTACGCGTAGAGTGTTATCAAGGCTTATTAGACCATGTAATGAATAGTGCTGCTAATATCTCATCGAATTTTAAGAGTAAAGAAAAACTCGAAAATCTTTTTATATTACCAACTACTTATATAGGTAGTCCAAGATATATGCAGCAACACTATCAGGATGCTATGGCTATAATGAGAAACACAGGAAGACCTGATTTATTTATAGCGGTTACATGTAATCCTAAATGGAAGGAACTTAAAGAAATTTAAAAAAATTTTCCGCGAAATACTACCCCAAATGATATTGCTAATATAACTGTTAGGTTGTTTCGTACAAAATTAAAGTTATTAATAGATGATATATATGAACGTAACATATTTGGTAATGTTATGTCATATATTTATACCATAGAATTTCAAAAACGAGGTATTCCTCATGCACATATTCTTGTAACATTAAATCCAAAAAATAAATTATTATCACCTGAAAAAATTGATAAGTATATATCTGCAGAAATTTCATCTAAAAATGATGATGAAGAATTGCATAAATTAGTTATTAAACATATGCTTCATGGCCCTCATAATAATCATTCACCATGTTATGTTGGAAATAAGCCAATTTGTAAAAAAAATTTTCCAAAACCATTTACTGATTTCACAACATTTCAAAAAAATGATTATCCACAGTATAGAAGAAAAAATAATGTTTCGGAAAACTTAACATATAAAATTATAAATTACCAAAATCCAGTTCCTGTAAACAATTCAATGGTTGTACCATATAACAGTTTTTTATTAAAAAAATATCAATGTCACATAAATGTTGAGTATTGTGCTTCGATTCAAAGCATAAAGTATAGTTTTAATTATATTCATAAAGGTTGTGATAAAGCCTTTTGTAAATTAAAAAAAATAAATACAGATAGTGAAAAAGATGTACATGATGAAATTACTCAATTTATAGATGGGAGGTATTTGATTCCAATGGAAGCTGCATGGAGATTACAAGAGTTTCCTTTATGTGGTAGGAGTCACACTGTAGTACGTTTAGCAGTTCATACTGAAAATAAACAGAATATAATTTTTGAAGAAAATAAAGAGGAAAAAGCTCTAGATAAATGGAAAACCACACTAACTTCATGGTTTGAATTAAATAAAAACGATGATAATGCAAAAAATATTAAATACGTTAATATACCTAAGTATTATATATTCAAAAATAAAACTTGGATTGAACGTCAAAGAAAATTGAAACATTTTGCCATAGGACGTTTGGACGTAGTATCTCCAAAGGATAGTGAAAGATTTCATTTGAAATTAATTCTTAATCGTGTTAAAGGTGTAACATCTTTTAAAGAATTGCGTACATTTGAAAATAAAACTTATAATACTTACAAAGAAACAGCAATACAGATGGGTCTTGTTGAAAATGATTTACAGATTGAAAAAATTTTTGAAGAAGCTTGTAGTATAATGTTACCTGTTCAATTGCGTAAATTTTTTACTTGGTTCTTAATAACAGACAATATTAATGGTAATACTATTTGGACAAAATTTAATAAATACTTTACAAAAGATTTTAATAACAATAAAGATAACCGAGCTCTTCATCACATAAATGAAATTTTAAAAAATGAAGAAATGTCTTGTAAAGATTTTGGCTTACCTGAACCTGATGAAATTTTGGACATTAATAATGAAAATAATGAAGAAAATACGTTATTCTGTAAACAAATGTTTAATAATTTCTATAAACAATTAAACGAAGATCAAAAAATAATTTTTACACAAATATTAAATAATGAACATAAAATTTTCTTTATTGATGGTCCTGGAGATTCAGGTAGAACGTTTTTATATAAAACGTTAATTTATTATTTTTTGTCTGTAGAAAAAAAAGTTTTGTCAATGGCTTGGACTGGTATTGCATCTATACTTTTACCGAAAGGTATGACCAGTCATAAAACTTTTAGACTACCTTTAGATTTAAACAATATTGAAAGTGCGTTTTTAAAATTTGAATCAGATAAAAAAAATTCCGTGAAGTAACTGCAATTATTTGGGATGAAGCGTCAATGATTCCACGTAAAACTTTAGAAATTGGTCTCTGCCATACTCCTAATAACGTAAAAAAAGTCACAATTTTACGTTATTTTGAGCGGGGTCTGAGGGGGGGGGGGGGCGAGGGGCGGCTGCGTAACATAAATAACGCTTACGACTATATAATATAGAGAGAGATATATATATATATTGCTATTGGTTTGATATGGTGTTGGTAGTCTAGTTGAATCAACAGGCAACCAGCACCTTTTAACATACTCGCTTACGGAATCAATACTTATGATAATGCAAAACTTTAGTGCCAAACCTTTCACATTTGGAGAAAAGGTGTCACGCCTATGACACATTCTATGAAAAAGTGTCACTTCTATGATACATTCTACGAAAAAGTATCACTCCTCCTATGGAAAAGTCTCACTCCTATGACACATTCTACGAAAAAGTGTCACTCCTATGAAAAAGTGTTACTCCTTCTATGCAAAGGTGTTACTCCTTCTATGAAAAAGTGTTACTCCTCCTATCAGAAAGCGCTACTCCCCCTATGCAAAGGTGTTACTCCTACGAAAAAGTGTCAGGCCTATGACACATTTTAGGAAAAAGTGTTACTCCTATGACACGTTTTAGGAAAAAGTGTTATTCCTCCTATGAAAAGGTGTTACTCCTATGACACATTTTAGGAAAAAGTGTTACTCCTCCTATGAAAAGCTGTTACTCCTATGACACATTTTAGGAAAAAGTGTTACTCCTATGAAAAGGTGTCACTCCTATGACACACATTTTAAGAAAGAGTGTCACTCCTATGACACATTCTATGAAAAAAGTGTTACTCCCCCTATGAAAAGGTGTCACTCCTATGACACATTCTATGAAAAAGTGTTACTCCTTCTATGAAAAAGTTACTCCTATGATGTATTCTACAAAAAAAGTGTCCCTCCTCCTATGAAAACGTGTCACTCCTCCTATGAAAAAGCGTCACTCCTATGACACATTCTACGAAAAAGTGTCACTCCTATGACACATTCTATGAAAAAGTGTCACCCCTATGAAAGTGTTACATCTGCTATGAAAACGCGCTACTCCTTCTATGAAAAAGTTACTCCTATGATGTATTCTACAAAAAAAGTGTCCCTCCTCCTATGAAAAAGTGTCACTCCTCCTATGGAAAAGTGTCACTCTTATGACACATTTTAGGAAAAAATGTTACTCCTCCTTTGAAAAGATGTCATTCCTATGGCACATTTTGAGAAAAGCGCTATTCCTCCTATGAAAAAGTGTCACTTCTATGACACATTCTACGAAAGTGTTACTCCTCCTATGAAAAAGTGTCACTCCTATGACACATTCTACGAAAGTGTTACTCCTCCTATGAAAAAGTGTCACTCCTTCTATGGAAAAATGTCACTCCTATGACACATTCTACGAAAAAGTGTCACTCTTATGACACAATTTAGGAAAAAGTGTTACTCCTATGATGCATTCTACGAAGAAGTGTCACTCTTCCTATGAAAAGGTGTCACTCCTATGACACATTTTAGGAAAAAGTGTTACTCCTCCTTTGAAAAGATGTCACTCCTCCTATGAAAAAGTGTCACTCCTATGACACATTCTACGAAAAAGTGTCACTCCTATGACATATTTTGGAAAAATTAGTCACACCTATGACATACTCTACGAAACAGTGTCACTCCTACGACACATTTTGGAAAAGTAAGGTAGACTTGGGTTATCGACTTTTGACAAGGTAGACTGCTCTACCGGTTGGGTTATTGACTGTTGTGCCACCCTGCCGACAGCGCTCTATCGGTTGGGTTAATGGCCTACAGAGTATTCCGCGCTGTTCATAAGCTTATCAACACACTCTTTCTTAAAATGTGTGTCATAGGAGTGACACTTTTTGTAGGAGTGACACCTTTTCTAGGAGGAGTAACACTTTTTCCTACAATGGGTCATAGGAGTAACAACTTTTCATAGGAGGAGTAACACTTTTTCCTAAAATGTGTCATAGGAGTAACACCTTTTCATAGGAGGAATAACACTTTTTCCTAAAACGTGTCATAGGAGTAACACTTTTTCCTAAAATGTGTCATAGGCCTGACACTTTTTCGTAGAAGGAGTAACACCTTTGCATAGGGGGAGTAGCGCTTTTTCATAGGAGTGACACCTTTTCTCCAAATGTGAAAGGTTTGGCACTAAAGTTTTGCATTATCATAAGTATTGATTCCGTAAGCGAGTATGTTAAAAGGTGCCGGTTGCCTGTTGATTCAAATAGACTACCAACCCCATATCAAACCAATAGCAATATATATATATATATATATATATATATATATATATATATATATATATATATATATATATATATATATATATATATATATATATATATATAGTATAACAAATGAAAGTATCATTAGTCAGAGTTCAGCTGAAGTGTTGATACATATACTCAGATTTTGTGATATGTGTGCCGCGAATGGATTTGACTATAGGTAACAGCTGCAGCTTTAATATATGTATAGTTCGAGCTGGACTTTGAAAGCATAAACATGATATATCCTCAGCGAGAAGCGGATAGTCTTCGTTTATTCAAAGATATGCCAGTCGAATTAGGCTTAAAAATATCCTTTAGGGGAAAAATTTTTAGAGGTTTTTTGTGACATCTCATTCGCTTTATTTCATCGTGAGGAATGTTGTCACCAAAATGCCCTATGATCAGAGTGCCGCTAGCCCCATGGTAAACAATTGAAAATGGAATTTCGTGCTTTTTTTCACGTTTTGCTTATTATCTCCGAAATAACGAATGATTCGTGTTTCAGAGCTATTATGAAAGTTGTTCGTTATTAAATTATCTAAAACATAGGCCCATTATGATAAAAAAAAAAAAATTATTTAACTATTAGAAAATAGCATTTTTCGGTGAAAAACACGTTTCTGCAATATATCAGATTACTTTTCAGGAAAACATGTTGGACAGCCAAATGATCTGGTAAAATGTAGTTCTCAAAATACTGAATATTGAATCCCAAGCGCGACGTTGTCGGTCAAATAGTTTTTGCAGAATGCATTTAACAATTAAGATAAACAAAATTTTTGAAATTGTTACAGTTTTTAGCAAAGTTATTGCAAAATGTCTATCCAACGTGTACATACTCTGAATTATATATACTTTCATGTACAATTACAAAACAATATAAATTTTTCATAATAACACGTTTTTTATTGCATAATAAAAAAAACGCTAGTTGTTTACTGTCGTAATTTAATAAATTTTAACTTTTTCGTAATTATTTTTTCAGGACTTTGTTACTGGTATTTTTATCAAAATTTGTCGAGTAGAAGTCGAGATAAGTTTTTTTTTCTTAAAATCGATTACCGCTAAAATATTGAATTTTAAGAAACGAGACCGGGCTTATTTTACTCTTAAATAATAGTAGTATATGTGATTTCTTTTTCCAGATGATTGAATAATGAAAACCAATCGAAAAATAATCAATAAAGTAAGATGATTTTTATGACGTGACGAATTGTGACTAAAGAGACTGAATCGAACATTTCTGAAAAGTAATCTTAAAATCGAGCGCGTTGAAAAAATCTCGATATCTTCGGAACGAAAGCAGCTAAATGGATGTTTTTTTTTTAATTTGTGGTAGCTCAACGATACAACGATAATGGCGTTATCAGATTTACAGTTCGAAGTAAACAATACCCGATAATTATTAACAATTATTTTTTATAAACTTTTTCCACATTTTAACAAGATTTTTCTTATATAAATTTTATATTTCAGTATTGATTCCATTAACTTTATTAATTTATTATACCGGGTGTCCCATTTTAAAACCACCAGGCAAATATCTCGAAAACTAAGGGAGATGGAAAAAAACTTTTAATACAAAAGTTGTAGGGTTCAGAGGGGCCCAACTTATCGTGACCTTGGTTATGACCTTGAGGTCAATGATCAAGGTCATTTGAAGGTCAAATCGATTTTTTCAAATGGGAACCCCCACTTTTGACCTCGTAAATGGAAAGAGCGGAAAATTTTACGTTCAGATATGTCCTTGAGTCAAGGTCATGGTCATGGTCATGTTTAAAATCAAAATCAATCAACGCATCAAAACATTCCCATAATTAGGCATACGAGACAAATTGTTAAATACAAAAGTTGTAGGGTTCAGAGGGGCCCAACTGATCGTAACCTTGGTTATGACCTTGTGGTCAATGATCAAGGTCATTTGAAGGTCAAATCGATTTTTTCAAATGGGAACCCCCATTTTTGACCTCGTAAATGGAAAGAGCGGAAAATTTTACGTTCAGATATGTCCTTGAGTCATGGCCATGGTCATGGTCATGGTCATGTTTAAAATCAAAATCAATCAACGCATCCAAACATTCCCATAATTACGCATACGAGTGTTAAATACAGAAGTTGTAGGGTTTGGAGCGGCCCAACTGATCGTGACCTTGGTTATGACCTTGAGGTCAATGATCAAGGTCATTTGAAGGTCAAATCGATTTTTTCAAATGGGAACCCCTATTTTTGACCTCGTAAATGGAAAGAGCGGAAAATTTTACTATTTTTACTATTATCAATATTTACCAGGGTTAACCACTTATATCAAATAATAACAAAAGTTAATAAGTGTTGACCACCTGTATCCAATAGTGACCGGTAGTATTTAGCATTGATCGGTAATAGTCAATAATTATTACTGTTTACATCAAATTGTTTTCAAATTGAGCACACTTATATTGGCACAGAAAATTTAACTTTCTCGTTTTAAAATATTGTATAGTATAATAACATATTATTTCTTTTGTGGTGTGTTTTGATAAATAATTGCATTTACAACTAAAAAAGAATGCCTGACTATTCTGCTAATGAAATAGTTGACATTCTTCTTATTTTAGGAGAATTGTATCGTGCTCGGTTCCCTGAACGACAACATCCTGATCATACGGTAATACGTGATATTGAACTGCACGGTCGACAAGGAAACTTCGTTCGAAGAAGGAGGACACTGAATGAACACGATTATGAAAATAATCCTCGCTTTCTTGCTGTTCTAGCCATGGTACATTTAAATGTTCATGTCAGTTTACGCGAAATCGAGTTAATAATGGGTATTCCAAGATCTACGGCCAGTAGATATTTACGATATGCGCGTTACCATCCTTACCACATTACTCTAAATCAAGCTTTAACTGTGGAAGATTATCGACGGAGAATAACATTTTGCCAATGGGCAACACAACAAATTACTGATGATGAAAATTTCTTTAACAATGTTCTTTTTAGCGACGAGGCTACATTTCAGAGTACTGGTATGTTGAATCGCCATAATTGCCAGTACTGGTCTCCTGTTAATTCTCATTGGATGCGAGAAGTTGATTATCAGCATCGCTGGAATGTAACGGTATGGTGTGGTATTATTAACGAATGTCTGATTGGACCTTATTTTTTTGAAGGTCACGTAACTCAACATACTTATTTACAGTTGCTGAGAGACGAGCTGCCACTCTTTCTAGAAAACGTTGATCTCCATACAAGGGCCAGAATGTGACTACAACAAGATGGTGCTCCTCCACATTATGCCAGAATTGTCAGAGATTTTCTTAATGAAAGGTTTAACGGTCGATGGATTGGTAGAGGAGGTCCCGTAGCATGGCCACCAAGATCTCCAGATCTGACATCTCCAGATTTTTATTTATGGGGCTTCCTAAAAAATACAGTCTACCCCAACAGGCCAACTACAAGAGATGACATGATTCAAAGGATTACACAAATCTGCTTAAGTATTCCACGTCAAGTATTATTAAATACTGTTAGAAACTTTAAAAGGAGAATAGAATGTTATCAACAAGTAAATGGTGCAACTTTTGAGCATCTTCTTCAGTAAATGGTGACCGAAATACTTGGATCCTATGACTAAATACACATGAACGTGGAATTTTCCAATGAATTTTTAGCTGGCCTGATCATCCCCGACCTTCCCTTAACTGGCCGAGTCATCTCCGACCTTGCCTTAACTGACCGGGTCACCTCCGACCTTGCCTTAAATGGCCGGGTCATCTCAGACCTTGCCTTAACGGCCGGGTCATCTCCGACTTTGCTCTTAACTGCACGGAAACTGACCATAACTTTGACCATGATCTTGACCCAAGGACATATCAGAATTTTTCGGTTTTTCTATTTACGAGGTCAAAAGTGAGGGTTGCCGTTAAACAAAATTGATTCAACCTTCAAACGACATCATCCTTGACCTCAAGTTCATGGTCAAGGTCACGATCAGTTGGGCCCCTCCAAACACTACAACTTCTGTATTTAACACTCGTATGCGTAATTATGGGAATGTTTGGATGCGTTGATTGATTTTGATTTTGATGACCATGACCATGACCTTGACTCAAGGACATATCTGAACGTAAAATTTTCCGCTCTTTCCATTTACGAGGTCAAAAGTGGGGGTTCCCATTTGAAAAAATCGATTTGACCTTCAAATGAACTTGATCATTGACCTCAAGGTCATAACCAAGGTCACGATCAGTTGGGCCCCTCTGAACCCTACAACTTTTGTATTAAAAGTTTTTTTCCATCTCCCTTAGTTTTCGAGATATTTGCCTGGTGGTTTTAAAATGGGACATCCGGTATATTAACATTATTATAAATAATATTTTCAACAAACTATTATTTAATACGGTTGAAAACAATTGAATATTCTGTTTTCGACTTTCTTCTCTATATTACTGTACACTAATATAAAAGGAATAAGTAATAGAAAAAAATATAAACAAGAAAAATGAAATAAATGTCAATAATAAGTGAACACTTCAAAAGATTTGAAACGACCAAGACTCGACAATTTGAACTCTAAATGTGCGTTGGTAATGTGATCCTGCCGAGTGACTCATCATTAAGGGAGCCTGTATTTGAACTCTCCTGGAGGGGATAGCAGGTAAAAGACCGTTGACCCATGTCGTCAGTTGAGCAGCTGCCTTTGAGAAGAGCACACGGTTTAGTGCGCATGCGCATAAGAGCATAAGTTGGAGGCGTCTTTTTGAAGAAACGAAGCGTCCTAACAGTCAGCTGACAACTCTCCTCATTTCAACATCTAAAAATCAACTTAATATTTTGTAAAGAAAGTGTCCGCCTATTCAAACGTTAGATTTATTTTAAGCTGCTTCGAGGAAACTGTGTATACAAACAACTTTGATTTTCATTGGCAGTCGTTACATTTATTTCAAAACTTTATATTCCTAAGTATTATAATACTCTGTTTATTTAATTTTTTATTCTAAGCTCTTGCAAAGTATTCTATCTATGATATTTTGTAATATTTTTAACGAAGATAACAGATTTGACTATCTATATAAAGAGCCCTTCAATACCGGCATTCCGGACAACTACCCAGAGATTAGTTCAGATGACAGCGTATTCGGTAGCATGCTGTTTACGTGCTTGCCTATTTTTCGGACGACTTGAGTTCAATCCCGATACCACTCGCATTTTTTTTTTCTGTTTTTCTGAAATCTGTTATCCCGTTACATACTACTGATATTTTAGCTATAATAAAAATATTTAATGTGATAGTTATAGAAAAATCTTTTCTTTGCAGTTTCATACATTGACCTTATATTTTATAATGGATGAAAAAATATGTTTTATCTGTGGAGCTGAAGTTCCAGAATATCAAGAAAGAATAGTAAAAGCTCTAGGATTGAAATCTTTAATCGATGCTAGTATTAAACGCAAAGATCAGAAACATCTACAATTGAAGCGAAAAACAAAAATCTTGGTACATAGATCTTGCCAAACAAAATACCTTTTAGCATCGAATATTAAGAAGACAGCTGATGATACACAAGCTGGTCCATCAAAGCGATCTGCACCAAAAACTACACCTTTTGACTTTGGTAATTTGTGTTTTATTTGCGATGAAGACGCTTCAGATAATTTTATTAAAAAAGAACTAAAGAATAAGATCAGCAATAGAGTTGAAGTGCGATCGGTTGTAGACAACAAGGTTAGAAATAAAATTGTAGAGTTTTGCACAAATACTCCGACTGACATTGCCGAGAAAGTTTTGTCGCGTATATTAGATATACCAGATTTAGTTGAAGTAGGTGCCCGTTACCACGTAAATTGTTACAAAAATTTTTATAATTATAAGTCTACTAATACTGTTGGTCGTCCACTTCATCCTGCATATTCGGCAGCAGAAAATTACGTTATTAATTATATTTTGGACAATACCGATGAATGCCAATTTTCTTTAAAATCAATCCTTGAATCGTACACACAATCATCGGAATTTTTAGAATGCCCTTCTATGAAGTACATGAAAAAACTATTGAAAATGCGCTTTGCTAATGAAATTTTATTTTATTCGGTTAAAAAAGATTTATATATGTGTTATCGAGACGTGGGGGCACAATTGTTGTCTAAAGTTTGGTATGAAAATAGATTGGTAGGTGAACGAGAAGAGCGTTTAAGAATTGTAAGGGCGGCGTCATCGATAATTTTTTATGACATTCGTAGTAAATTTTACGATACTAAAAATTACAATGCTCCCGACTATTTTTTAGATAATATTAATGATGACATTCCTGAATCATTACAAGTATTTCTTGATTCTCTAATAAAAAGGAATACAAAATCTAAAAGCATAAAGTGGACTCATACTATTACAACCCTTGCTCATTGCATAATTTCAAGTGTAAGACCGTGATCATTTTTATCACCAGTTTTAATTGGTTTATCTGCAATGATGCATAAAAAGCACGCATCCAAGGGATTGATCAATGCTTTATCATTTCTAAATCTTTGTACATCATATGACGAAACTCAACTCTTTGAAGCTTCAATCTTGTATGATCCTCAACAATACGATTTCAAAGATGCATTTTTACAATTTGTATTTGATAACGCTGATCATAATATGTGCACTATTGATGGTTATAATACGTTTCATTCAATGGGTGGCATTATGTGTGTGACTCCATATTCGTCGGTCACTTCAACGCGAATAATAAAACGTTTAAACAAAATTCCTTCTTCAGAAGTTGTAGGGAAATTTGGATTCATTCCAGTAAAAACCTTCGAAAAATAAAAACAGTCCTCAGGGCTTAAAACAATTTTGATTGAAGACGTATTAAAATCAAACAAACAATTTGACATTTCTTTCACGGATTTTTTATGGCTTTTTGCAAAAAAATGTAATCCGGAAATCACACAAGGCTGGAATGGTTACATGGAAGAATTTTTTAAAAATCATGAATTTTCGCAATCAAAAATCATACCTCTGCCTTTTGTTAATGATTTACCTAGTAAATATGACACCATCTATACAGTTTTGTTCCAAGCTGCTGAAAAATGTAAATCGTCAAATCAAAAGCATACATTTGTCGCATTTGATCAGCCTTTATATCTGAAAGCCAGAGAAATCTTATCTTGTCGATCCGATGACCCTAAAAATGAATTAAATTGCATTATTCTCCGACTTGGTGGCTTTCATACCTTAATGTCATTTATGGGTGCTATAGGCTACCTCATGAATGGTAGTGCATTGAAAGAATTATTGAGCGAAATATATGCAAGTGGATCTGTAGATCATATTTTAACGGGTCATGCGTATGCAAGAGCTGTGAGAGGTCACATACTTTGTAGTTCTGCTTTAGCAACATTAATTTTTTCGTCCATTGATTTTAGTAATGAAGAAACTGTATATTTAGAACAACTTTTAAACGATGTTTGTGGCGAAAATATAAATAATGAAAGTTTTAAAAACATAATTAATAAATTTATATGTACAATAGAGAATTTAAAAGAAAATGGGCCAACAGCTAAACTTTGGATTCAGTATTTTGAAATGATTACGGTAGTAAAGCAATTCATTGCAGCAGAGAGAAGTGGTGATTTTGAGCTTCATTTGCAATGTGTACAACGTATGCTTCCGTACTTTCACGCAAGTGGACATTTTCTTTATGCTAAAACTGCACACCTCTATCTTCAAGACATGTTGCAGTTAGAGACAAAAATTGATGTTTTAGAATATGATCTCTTTACCAGGAAAGGTTATTTTACTATAAGAAGGACAGATAAATTTTGGTCGGGAATTTGGAGTGATATGACCATTGAGCAAGCGCTCATGAAAGAAATAAAAACTTTTGGAGGTTTGACACACGGGCGTGGACTCACTGACAGCGTTATTGCGAAATGGATTCTGTCTATGATTGTTCTAATAGCTGTGACCAAATCAATAGATGATTTTTGTAATGTAAATTATTCAACATCGGAACAGCATATCGATGCTAGGTCATCGTACATATCAAAAGATAACTCTGATCTCAAAAGATTAACCGAATTTTTAAAAATACATGACCCGTTTAAAAAACGGATTTTATTATGTCAATAAGCTCAGGTTTGAAAGGAGATGACTCGATTAAATGTTTTAATGCTTTAGAGGAAGGTACTCTTCTTTTAAAATGCACAATTGGACAAAATTTTGGTGACGTTAAATTCCAACGAAAAAATAAAGTACTTCCTTTAAGTGCGATAAGTTCATCTGTTAAAGTCGGAGATGACATTTTAACGATTGATCCAACGCTTCTATTCCAAAGGATTTCATTGCAAATAAAGTCACAAGAACACATGAAGGATTTTTTAAAGTATGAATTGGCTCCATATCCTCTGACTTTATTCGATGAAGTAGGAATGCGTAAAACGGCAAAATCGAATTTCCTTTAAAACTTCAAAAATTATTTGGAAGATCCGATCTTTGAAGTACCTTCCTTCAAAAATGTCCATTATGTAGCCGATGGTTGGCTTCCTTCTGCACCGTGTTGTATGGAATAAAAATGATGCAGTGTGTGATATTTTAAGAAGATACGTTGAGTATGTGAAAGCACATTACTCGGAAAATACGACGATTGTTTTTGATGGTTATCCATGCACTGCAAATTCCTTACACACAAAAAGTGCAGAAAGATTTCGCAGATCTAGAAAAGAAATTACACGAGAACTTATATTCGATACCACCATGAATATAGATATGCAACCACAGAAATTTTTTTCAAATGACGTCAATAAAAATAGATTTATTACATTTCTTCGAGACGCCCTTGAGGAAGCTCAATTTGCAACTAAACAAGCAGAGGAAGACGCAGACACTATGATTGTGAACACGGCGATCGAAGTTGCAAATAAAAAACATTTAACTGTGATAATAGGAGAGGACACCGATTTACTTGTTATTTTAACACAGCTGGCATATCCATTAAACTTGAACAATATTTATTATAACATCCCTGGCAAAAATACTTCCAAAGAAAAATATACACCATCAATAGCTTCAAACCGGAAAGTAAACATTTAATCGCTTTTTTACACGCATTTTGTGGTTGCGATATTGCGTCTGGGTTTTACCAAATCGGTAAAAATAAAATTGTGTCTGTTATTGAAAATGACCCTAATTTACAACAATTAGCTAAATGTTTTTATGAAAAATCTGATTACAACACAATAGCAAAAAATACTGAAGAAATAATATTATCATTATACGGCAAAAAACACAATAAAAAAAATCTTTCCGATTTACGCTACTTTATATTTAAGAGCTTAGCAGTAAAAAAATCTTTTAAATTAGAGAAGTTACCACCGACTACAACAGTTGCAACAATGCACGGGTATCGCGTTTATCACCAAGTGCAATTATGGCTTGGTAATAAATTAACAGCGAGAGACTGGGGGTGGAAAATTTCCGCAAATGGTTTGCAACCAATTTATAGCTCGGAAAGCCTCATACCAAAGAGTTTATTGGAAAGTATTTTCTGTCGGTGTCAAAAGGGCTGCAAAACGGCAACGTGTAGTTGCCCAAAACACGGCTTATATTGTACTGATATTTGCTTGACATGTAGGGACCACAGTTGCACAAACATAGAATTAGAAGAAAAAAGCGTTAGTGATTATGAGTGTTTAGAAGATTTCTTGTAATTTTATTTAACCACATGTTATATTAATAAATTTCAGACTTTATTTTATATACAAAATTAATTTTTTTTTAATTACAAACCACTCCCAAAATATTCATTTTAATTGCATCATTAAGAAAGTCAAAAACCGAATATTCAATTGTTTTGAATCGCATTAAATAATAGTTTGTTGAAAATATTATTTATAATAATGTTAATATATAATAAATTAATAAAATTAATGGAATCAATACTGAAATATAAAATTTATATAAGAAAAATCTTGTTAAACTGTGGAAAAAGTTTATAAAAAATAATTGTTAATAATTATCGGGTAATGTTTACTTCGAACTGTAAATCTGATAACGCCATTATCGTTGTATCGTTGAGCTACCACAAATTAAAAAAAAAAAACATCCATTTAGCTGCTTTCGTTCCGAAGATATCGAGATTTTTTTCAACGCGCTCGATTTTAAGATTACTTTTCAGAAATGTTCGATTCAGTCTCTTTAGTCACAATTCGTCACGTCATAAAAATCATGTTACTTTATTAATTATTTTTCGATTGGTTTTCATTATTCAATCATCTGGCAAAAGAAATTACATATACTACTATTATTTAAGAGTAAAATAAGCCCGGTCTCGTTTCTTAAAATTCAATATTTTAGCGGTATTCGATTTGAAGAAAAAAAAGCTTATCTCGACTTCTACTCGACAAAAATTAATGTTTGAGGTCTTAAAATTTTGAGAAAAATACCAGTAACAAAGTCCTGAAAAAATAATTACGAAAAAGTTAAAATTTATTAAATTACGACAATAAATAACTAGCGTTTTTTTTATTATGCGATAAAAAACGTGTTATTATGAAAAATTTATATTTTTTGTAATTGTACATGAAAGTATATATAATTCAGAGTATGGACACGTTGGATAGACATTTTGCAATAACTTTGCTAGAAACTGTAACAATTTCAAAAATTTTGTTTATCTTAATTGCTAAATACATTGTGCAAAAACTATTTGACCGACAACGTCTCGCTTGGGATTCAATATTCAGCATTTTGAGAACTACATTTTACCAGATCATTTGGCTGTCCAACATGTTTTCCTCAAAAGTAATCTAATATATTACAGAAACGTGTTTTTCACCGAAAAATGCTATTTTCTAATAGTTAAATAATTTTTTTTTTTTATCATAATAGGCCTATGTTTTAGATAATTTAATAACGAAAACTTTCATAATAGCTCTGAACCACGAATCATTCGTTATTTCGGAGATAATAAGCAAAACATGAAAAAAAGCACGAAATTCCATTTTCAATTGTTTACCATGAGGCTAGCGGCACTCTGATCATCGGGCATTTTGGTGACAACATTCCTCACGATGAAATAAAGCGAATGAGATGTCACAGAAAACCTCTAAAATTGTTTCCCCCTCAAATCCTAATTCGACTGGACTAGATGCTATCAAGCAAAAATCTATGTCTTTGAAGAACAGCATCGACAATTCTCTCGATAATGTCAAAAATGATGTCTCTTATTTAAAGATGACGGCGGATTTAGATAGTATTGATAGTGTTCCATATACGAGTGCTGTTGACGCTGATAAGAAAATGGTTTCTCTTGTCAAGAAATATTTATCCAAGCTCAATGTATACGGTGTTTACAAAAAGCAAATATTCTTATGATTGGTAATTCGCCAATAGAGTTTGAACATAACATTGTGAAAGTATGCGGTGCAACTTTCCAACTGACTGAGGGCTTATTACAGTTGCTGTTTAGAAAAAATCCTAATGGAAATCGCATTAATTCAGCTGATTTGGAAAATTATAGAATGATCATAGTAAATTCATGTGCTCATAAAAAGCTGCACTGCGCAAATGAGTCGATTCGGAAACTAAAAAGTAACAAATTTTATAATTTTATTTCACCAATGTTCGAACAATTGTCAAGAGTATTTCCAGGATTGAAAGATGCCCTTTCTGAAGTTAAAAATGCTAGAAGAAAAAATGTAATGGGAGAGAAATATAAGACTGCCGAGCGAAAAGAATCTGCACTGGTAGCCAAATTGAAGGTTAATCCTCTAAATCTCACAACTGTCAATGAAGAAAATTCTCAAATTGACTCTGATTCCCTAGTGGAAACTGCCAATAACGTGGATAATTATTACAAAGCTTATCATTCTAATAAAGATGTATCTGATTTCTCAACCAATAAAAATTCATCGAGAAAACTTTGGAAAGAAAAACGTGACAAATGTAAAATAAAAAATAAGGACTTGATTAATTGGAGATGTAAATGGAAAAAAGACTGTGGCGTAGTGATGATGGGGAGGAGGAGGAATAAGATGTTTCATCATTGCAAGGCAATATTGCAACTGCATATGAACTCAATGTCTGGGATGACCCTAACAAATTAGTTGACCGCCTTCGAGTACTCATTGTTGAGCAAAATATGGTAAATAACTCTGCAGAAATCTATTTTATTATTAATGAACTTCGTGAGGCAAGACTCATATATTAAATGGTAAAGGAATGTAGATTGATTGGGAGGTAATTTTATGTGGTTGTACCTCATAGGTGGGGGCGATCGTTGGGGCTCTCATCATTTAATAAATACAAATTTTTTTTAGGCTAGCATACATAGATATCTGGGAAAGCCAGCGTAGTAGTTGCTCAGATGATCGCTAGGTTGCTTTAATATGAAAGAACTCTCGCAAGCGGTTAGGCGAGACTTCGGTTATATCAGCCTGCTGAGGTTTTCATCACATAGTAATGGATTAAACTTTCCAATAATCAATCATCAGGTCACAACCTGCGGAAAGCCTTCTGATTGGTTGAAGTAGCATACAGCGCGATCATTCAGAATGGAGTACGTAGTAGACATGCAGGGCTTCAAGCAACCTGGGAACGATTTCATTCTCAAGGAACACGCCATACTTCCTCTAGACGACAAATCAGAACCTCTGGTGCTCATGTTTCGAGAGCCGTATCCATGGCGTCGACTCACGGGCAAGTATCGACGCGAGAATACATGGTTGGAGCATTGCTATCACGGTCTTGCCTGGAAATCTGGAGACATTCTCTACACTGACGTGGAGAAAATCATTGGAGATAGTCTGTATGATGCAACGAAGGTGAAGTCAGGAGAGAGTGGTTAAGACGCTTCAAGGTCCACGCTATCGACGTCATCGAATACGGCTATCCAGGCTTTGACGAGCCTAACAAGGCGGTGACTGTTTGCACCAATCACAATGGAGCATACAAAGCTGCGTGTGCACTTCACAACGTCAAGCTGATGAAAAATTTTTACTTCAAATACATACATATGGCTTATGAATAAACTCTATTAATAAATGATGGAGAGGTAATGTACCTCGCAGCTGATGGTTGGGGCTCTCATCATTAAAAAAAATTTACCGTTCGATGCTCCACTGAATTCCCGCCGGAACGGTGAAAATTTTGTCCAGCTTCTTAAATTTCCCGCCCTTTCAAATTACCCGCTATTTTGTATTTCCCACTCTGTCTCTAAAGTAGATTTCTACCTTATCAATCGTTGGTAATGATAGCATGGTGGAGAGAGCGCTCGCGCGCGGTGGTGGGGGGTGGTGGTCAGCGATGCCAAAAGGTGGAGAATTCTCAAACTAGCTTTCCGTGGTTGTTAAATGAGAAGGTTGGCAGCAGCTCGCAAAAGTATCTCGCGCAACTTCACGTCGACGTCGTTCTGCCAGTTCGGAACTCTAAATTTCGTACCTCCCCTTTTATATTTCGGATCGTGGTGCTCGACCAATCAGAGAGCTCCATGCCATTTTTCCAAGAATTCTATTGGATGTTAGAAATTGCGTCAGCCAATCAGAGAGCTCCGTGCAGGTCTCAACCTGTTGAAAACATTTTTCCAAGAATTCTATGCAGGTTTGAACTTGCGTCAGCCAATCAAAGAGCTCTGTGAAGGTCTCAACCTGTCGAAACCGTTTTTTCAAGAATTCTATGCAGGTCAGCCAATCAGCGAGCTCTATGGGGGCGGAACTTCGATGGTGGGGACAGAGCGCTCGCGCGCGGTGGTGGAGAGTGCTAGTATGTATAGTATATGTAGTACATATAGTATATGCAGTATACATAGTATATGTAGTATACATAGTATATACAGCATACGTAGTATATGTAGTTCACATAGTATATAATGCATTCATTGTATGTAAAAGTTAATGTATTACGATTACCGATGGAGATAATCAGCTCTGTCAGTAAGGTAGAAATACCGTAGGGTTCGTATGTAATAAGCTGAGACGTCACGAAACTTGTCTAAATTCCCAAGAATTTCGTACCCCCCCTTTTATATTTCGGATCGTGGTGCTCGACCAATCAGAGTTCCATGCCATTTTTCCAAAAATTCTATTGGATGTTTGAAATTGCGTCAGCCAATCAGATAGCTCCGTGCAGGTCTCAACCTGTTCAAACCGTTTTTCCAAGAATTCTGTGAAGCTTTGAATATGCGAACCCCATTGAGCGATGCTGGAATGCACGCTTCGTGTGTTATCTATATATAAATTGGGAGTATATGCTTGTGTCCCTAACATCATATGAATCAAAACTCGAGCGCTTATGCTCCTCTTTTTGAGCAGGAGAAAAAAGAGGAGAAAAAATAAAAAATGAAATAAATTAATTATTTAACAAACCACCACCCACTCTCACACGATGTGTGAGTATAGGTAGTGGTTTTCACAACTTGACTTATAGCCGGCAGTGCGCCTACTCAGCAGTGGACAGCGCGACGACGCCGGCTAGTGGAGCGCGCAGTATACATAGTGCATATCATGTATATCATCTAACTAGTATCAGAATTATTGATGAGTTTGGAGTTTGGATCTCATACGGCTTTGTTTGTAGAGTTGGATAGTCTATCTGATGTTGCATACTGCTCTGTCGGTAAGGTAGAGATGGCTGTTTCATCTGCAGGTGGCGCTACAAAGGGTATCTATGGAAACATAACCTCAAAATGTTTACAAGGTAGAGATGGGTATTGCATACTGCTCTGTCGGAAAGGTAGACATGCGAGTTCCATCTACAGATGGCGCTACGAAAGAGTGGATATCAATGGAAACATAACCTCAAAATGACAACATAACCTCAAACATGACCTCAAAATGTTGACAAAGCAGAGTTGGGTATTGCATACTGCTCTGTCGGAAACCTAGGGATGCGTGATCCAACTACAGATGGCGCTACGAAGGGTGTCAATGGAAACATAACCTCAAAATGACAACATAACCTCAAACGTACACCAATTTTCAGAAGTCATGCTATTGTAAAGGGAAAAATCGAACGGCGGAACGGACAAAATTTTATGAGTTATGGTATGTCTTTATTAGAAAAAAATGAAAAAAATGAAAAAATGAAAAAATAAAAAAATAATAATTAATAATAATTAATAATAATTAATCAATTAATTATTTAACAAAATACCACCCGCCCTCACGTGAGTGTAGGTGGTTGTCAAGTGTTGGAGCACAGCCTGACTTATAGCCGGCACCGCGCCGACTCAGCAGTGGGCAGCGCGACGCCTGCCGCTCGCCGCCTAGATGAGCGCACGGAACTACACTCCCAGCGCGGGAAGTCCCGGCTGCGCGACGGCTACAGCTCGCCGCCTAGTGGAGCGCGCGGAACTACTCCCGGTGGCGCGAAATTCAAATTGACAGTTAAGCAGCATGGAAATTCGGATATAGTATACATAGCCTATATAGTATATATAGCATATAGAGTATGTAGTATAGTATAGTATATATAGTATGTATATATAGTATAGTATATACAGTGTATTATATATAGTATATAATATATATAGTATAGTATATAGTATATATAGTATAGTATATAATATATATAGTATAGTATATAGTATATATAGTATTTGGGTTATCCCAGCAATTACCACCCACCGGCAGGGCAGCGCTCTACTTTACCGACCGATTTGGGTTATTGGCCTACCTGCAATTACCATCCATCGGCAAGGTAGTGCTCTACCTTACCGACCGACTTGGGTTATTGCTCTCCCTGCCATTACCATCGATCGGCAAGGTAGCGCTCTACTTTACCGACCGAGTTGGACTCCCTGTAATTACCATACATCGGCAAGGTAGCGCTCTGCCTTACCGGCCGAGTTGGATTATTGGCCTCCCTGCAATTACCACCCACCGGCAAGGTAGCGCTCTACCTTACCGACCGAGCGCCAGCTCAGAGGGTAAGTGGCCCAGAAGTGACATAGCTCACCTACTCTTTAATTAATTGTGAAAAATTATTTCATTGTATTCCAATGATGCAAACTTCAGACCCACCCATCGTTTTTTATAGATTTTGATTCGTAGAATCTAAATTTCGAGGTTACAATTTATCAAAATTGCAAGAACCTTGATTTAAATGTGTTTGTTTAAACAAAAACGCAATTGAAACAGATAAAAACAATCTTTTTAGATCAGAATAATTTTTTCTTGAAAATTCAGGCAATTTTAAGATTAAAATGTTGCATTCAACATCTACGAAAAATAGTCACAAAATTAAACACCAAGTCAAAATTATTACATTTACTTACCGTTATCCATCTAAAAATAGATGTGCATAGTTAATATATAATTATTATTGCTCAGTAGTAGATAAATCCAAAAACAAATTATATTCAGCTAATTAAGTATATCATTTTATAAGTTTCTAAGAGAGCAAACTAGTTCGATCTAGATCGAGTATTTGTTCGACTTAATTCGAGTAGTTGGACTTAAGGGGGTGTACTCATGCACTCTATTTTACCGGCAGAACTCGGTAAATTCTGTATTATTAAAATAAATATATCGAATTACGTCTTATAAAGAGATAGTTGCCCTGTGCAATGTAATAATCTACCAGCTTGCGTAGTTTTGAGCCCAAATATCAACGGCACCCTAAAAAATTTTGCGAATGAAATTTCGGTTATTTTTGTTCGCAAAATTTTTTAGGATGCCGTTGATATTTGAGCTCAAAACTGCATAGGCTGATAGATTATTACATTGCGCAGGGCAACTATCTCTTTATAAGGCGTAATTCGATATATTTATTTTAATAATATAGAATTTACCGTGTTCTGTCGGTAAAACAGAGTACATGAGTACCACACCCTCTTAATTCGAGTAGCTCGACTTCATTCGAGTAGTTCGAGTTGGTCCAAGTAGTTCGACCTGACTCGAGTACTTCAAAGTATCGAGTACTCGATTCAAGTTCGAAGAAAAAGCTCGATACAGTTCAAATACGCCGAGCCGAGTACTCGTTCCCCTCTACTTTTTACCCCTACTAGATTCTAAAGCAGAGTGCGCTTCGTGCGCCTGTACACTAGCCTATTCTACCTACTATATTAGCCAATGAAATTTTTTGACAACGCTCTGAAGTTGGCTTTGTAAGATTCAATTCGATAATAATCGCTATCTCCCTTTTACAATAGGACTAGATTCTAAAGTAGAGCGCGCTACGCGTGCCTGTAGGCACTAGCCTATCTTACCTACTATTAGCCAATGAAATTTTTTGATAACGCTCTGAAGTTGGCTCTAAGCTTCAATTCGATAATAAATCGCTATCTCCCTTTTATAGTAGGAATAGGAAAATTCCTTAACAGCGAATCCACATTGCATGATTTATGACCGGTATTTTCGAGTAATGGGTCCGATTCGACTCGAGTTCGTCGAGTCGAGAAGTCAGACCGAGTAGAATTTCGAACAGTCCGACACCCCTATCGTAAAGAGTCAACGAACGATTGACTTAACGGGTTTTATACTCTCCGCCATCTGTGTATCCACAGAAAGCACTGCCAGAGCGCCGCATAGCGGTTGCAAGGGGCAACTTGTGATGGGCGGCACTTGATAAGCAAACTTCGGCTATTTATCCGCTATGCCGCGCTCAGGCAGTGCTTTCTATGGATACACTGGATGGCCGAGAGTATAAAACCCGTGTAAGTCAACCGTTCAATTGACTCTTTACGAAGAGTCCGAATTACAATGTTTTGTGAGGAAGTTGGATGGTGGACTGAAGAGGTTCAAATAAGTACGTTTCGTGTGGAGAAATGAAATGGTTTTATTCAAGTACCGTCGTGCCTCTTGGCGTACAGGTGTTGCTTCTCTCTCTCTGGCCGTCGCGCATGAACTGGCGATTTAGAGGCTGCGGCGAAAGCGTTGGATCGCCAATAGAGCCAGTGGTGGGGGAAGAAGGGGGGTGCTCCCTAGCGGGCTCTCCTATTCGAGCATCGAGTCGAGCATGCTCGCCTGGTTGAGCATTGAGCACGAGCGTGCTCGCCTTCGTTCGAGCTCGAGCGTGCTCGGCTTCGTTCGAGCTCGAGCGTGCTCGGCTAAAGTCGAGCTCGAGCGTGCTTTCCGTGCTCTCCGTGCTCTCCGAGCTTGCCGTGCTTTCCGTAGGTGATGAATCCTCAACATTCCGCCCACCTTCGCCAAACTGGCGAACGGTTCTCAATCCTGCGGTTGAAGGCGTATGACCTTGGCGATGGGGCGACGCAGCGTTGTGGTGGCCGTACGCAAATCGACCACGCGGGTGATTCCATCACTTCCTGGATGGATGGCTGTGATGCGTGCGAGGGGCCACTTGGCTGGAGGCGTGAGCTCGTTGCGTACGAGCGCCAAGTCCCCTACGGCAACTGAAGGGTGAGATTGTCTCCACTTCTGACGGGATTGCAAAGACGACAGGTAGTCCATCGACCATCTCTGCCAGAAGTGCTGGGTCAGCTGGCTGATTAAGAGCTAGCGCCTTCCTGCTGAGACGTTGTCGTCGGTGACATCTCCTTCAGGAACTATAAATGAGGATCGTTGTATAAGAAAATGAGATGGTGACAGAAAATCAAGGTCAGAGGGATCGTCAGTAAGAGCGGTTAATGGTCTGGAGTTAAGGCACGCTTCAATGCGGCACATAAGTGTAGCAAATTCTGAGAATGTGAGAACTTGATCTCCTATGACTCGACGCATGTGATGTTTAGCGGATTTAACTGCAGCCTCCCAAATGCCTCCAAAGTGAGGCGCACTGGAGGGATTGAAAATCCATGAAGTTCCTTCTTGAGCGAGTGACCTACCGATTTGCGATGCAAATGAAGAAGATGCTACGAGCATCTGTTTTAATTGAGCATCTGCTCCTACGAAGTTCGTACCTTGGTCAGAGTTCAGTTTTTTGCAATGACCTCTACGAGCGGTAAATCGATGGAAAGTAGCGATGAACGCTTCACTAGAGTAATCCTCGACAACTTTGATGTGTACGGCTCTGGTGGCCATACAAATGAAGATGGCTATGTAACCTTTCATGGTGCCCTTTCCCCTAGTCTTAGTAAGACGAAGCTGAATGGGGCCGGCGTAATCGACGCCTGAGTACTCGAATGGCGGAGAGGGGCACACTCGAGCCTTTGGCAACTCACCCATTAATTGAGTAGGCACTCGAGCGGCATGGCGTGAGCATGCAAGGCAAGTTCTGACGACTTTCTTGACTTCAGATCGTCCTTTAATTATCCAATACTAACGTCTGAGTGTGGCAAGTGTCAATTGAACACCGCCATGAAGAGTACGCTGATGAGCATCCTGAATTATCAACGTTGTGAAATGACACTTAGCATGTAAAATAAGAGGATGCTTAGCGTCTTCTTCGAGCAGCGAATGAGAGAGGCGGCCGCCCACCCTGAGCAAATGATTTTGTATCATGGAGTTTAGTGGTAAAAGTGTGCTTTTAGACGAAAGTTTTCCTCTGCTAGATAGTCGTTGAAATTCAGGCTCAAAATAGGCTGTCTGAATTAAGTGGATCAAACACAATTTAGTGTTTCCAATCTCACTAGCACTAACCTCCTTGGAAATTGGAGTGTGATGGCATAGTAGGGATTGAAAGACAGAAAGGGGCCTAACGCCGGAATTTGAAGACGTCGTACGCACTACTTTGGTACAGATTCGACTAATGAATCTAAAGCAGTACGAAGCCATTCGTAACAATTTATCCAATGAAGAGTACTCATTAATAAGACTCCAAACTTCTGGAGTGTTCTCAACAGAATTTGTGGTGCTTACTAGCGACTAGAGTGTGACTAGGTTGCAGATTAAGACTATTAACGGTGAAGTTGAGCTCGTCATGAGACCTTGTCCATGGTTCAACGCTGTCAGAAGGCCAAGCGGGACCTTTCCACCAGAGATTATGCGAGGCTAATTTTGAGGGCTCAATTCCTTGTGATATGACGTCAGCGGGATTATCTGCTGATCTGACATGATGCCAATATGCATCGGGCAGACGAGTGTGAAACTCTGAGCACCTATTAGCCACGAAAACACCCCATCTTGAAGGGTGGTCTTTCAGCCAAAAAAGCACATCCGCTGAATCTGACCAAAGGTGAACACTCTCAACCTTTATTGGGTGTGCACGAATGAACGTGTACGAGTTATTTATATTGTTAGAGTTTGTCAACGAGAAGAAATAAAAGGGAAAATTAAGACTTCGAGAGTCTATGCAATCAACTCTACTCGCAAGTAAAAGTTGATCACCGAAAAAGGTGTGAACGTAAAATGCGTTCAAATAAAATAGGCAAAGTATAAAGTGTCTTATTCGCAAATAAGACAACAAAGTATAGGCAATGTAACTGTAGGCAATAAATGTAGGCAAAGTATCGGCAATAAGGCAAAGTATAGGTAAAATCGATAAGGGCAAAGTAATAAATAAAGTAAAGGCAATAATATGTCTTAGTCGCAACTAAGACAAGTGTAGGCAAATGTACGCAACAAGTATAGGCAAAAGTATAGGGGAAAAGTAACAAGGCATGTGCATAAAGCACCTGAATAGTGGCTGCTGCAGACCTCTATATGTATACTCATTGAAGTATTTTTCATTGAAGGTTGCTCGTCGGTGCTTGCCATCTGGCGGACACTTCGGGTACTTCAATCCCGAACATTGGGAAAAATTCGATAAACATTTGAACGAGGCAGGCAAGTAGCAACGCTGCGCAAAGTTCTAAACGAGGTATGCTTAGCGTCTTAAGTAGAGCTACTCGCGTTTTAGCCACTTGAAGAGTGACGATCACTTCTTGTGTACGGATTAAGCGCAGGTAGACTACTGCACCATACGCAAACTTAGATGCGTCTGCGAATCCGTGGATTTCCAGAAATTCGCATTGTAGAGTGTATCCACTCCAACGTGGGATTCTGATGTGACTTATATATTGAAGATCTTGCAACCAAGACTGCCACCGATTGGAGATATCGTGAGGAAGTTCTTCATCCCAACTAACCTTAAGAATCCACAGAGACTGCATAATAATCTTTGCGGTTATTACAACAGAAGCCAACCATCCCATGGGATCGAAGATTCGAGCGATTCTTGAAAGAATGGTGCGTTTCGTAAAGGGCGAGTCAGAAGGAGCATCTTCGATATGAAAACTAAAGTAGTCTGTGTTAGGTTGCCAATCTATACCTAGAATTGGTACAGATGCTTCGGAGGCAAATAAAGCGATTGAATCCGCAGCTAACATATGCGACGGTAAAGCTGTGAGTACTTCAGCATTATTTGAAGTCCACTTACGAAGATTAAGATGACCTCGTTTAAAGAGTTGGATTAACTCATCTAGTTTAAGTAAAGCTTCTTCTAACGAATGTGCGCCCGATAGCACATTATCAGAATACATTTCTGAGCGAACAACTTCAGCAGCGATCGGATAAGTTTTGCCATAATCTTCGGCTAATTTTAAGAGCGTGCGTATGGCTAGAAAAGGCGAGCAGGCCAAACCATACGTCACTGTGGTCAATCGATAGACCTGAATGGGTTCACTCTTGTCAAAACTCCATAAGATCGACTGATAGGGTTGATCAAATTGTTCGACTCCAATTTGTCGGAACATTTTCTTCACGTCAGCTGAGAGAGCGATCTTGTACCTACGTCAAGCATAAATTAAAGCGACGGGATTTCGAAGCAGATTGGGTCCAACGTGTAGAAGATCGTTGATCGAGATACCTGATTTTGATTTACTCGAGCCATTGAACACAGTACGTAATTTGGTAGTTGTACTTATTTCCTTCCACACCCCATGATGTGGTAAGAAGGTTTGAGATTTGCTCGTAAATGAATCAAAATTCGAAGAGAGAGACATGTGACCTAAGTCAATGTATTCCTTTATGAATTCAGTATAAGCTAATTTCAGTTTTTCGTCTTTAGCGAAGCTGGCTTCGAGACGATTAAGTGCGCGTAACGCGGTAGAATGAGAGTTTTCTGATAGAACTCCTCGCATGCTTGTTCGTCAGGCGAGTAAGATTTTTTGTCGACTGTTATTTCCTCCGCCCTCCAAAAATCTTGTACGAGCTCCAAGAGTTTGGCTTCATGCTCACATTCGTTCGGGCAATGAAGAGAGAAAGGGTCTGGCCCGATTTCTGGGGGTGAAGTGGAAATATTGCCTGTTAAGAGCCAACCGAATTTAGAACTTAGTGCTATCGGCTGAAGGCTCTGACCCTTAACAATTTGGCTTTGAATGATTTGCGCATAAGCGCTTGCACCGAGAAGAATGTCGATGCGTGAGGGTTCGAAGTACTTGGGATCTGCTAGCTGCAGCCCTCTTAAGTATTCGAGGTTAGAAATACCACCTACGAGGGGGGGGGGTTATAAGAAAATAGTCTTGGTAAGACTATAGAATCAACTTCTAGAGAATAAGTTGAATCAAAATGAGGTTGTATAGAAAGACGAGCTACCTTAGAAGACACGGCAGCTGTCTGTCGGCGCAAAGTTCTAAACGAGGTATGCTTAGCGTCTTAAGTAGAGCTACTCGCGTTTTAGCCACTTGAAGAGTGACGATCACTTCTTGTGTACGGATTAAGCGCAGGTAGACTACTGCACCATACGCAAACTTAGATGCGTCTGCGAATCCGTGGATTTCCAGAAATTCGCATTGTAGAGTGTATCCACTCCAACGTGGGATTCTGATGTGACTTATATATTGAAGATCTTGCAACCAAGACTGCCACCGATTGGAGATATCGTGAGGAAGTTCTTCATCCCAACTAACCTTAAGAATCCACAGAGACTGCATAATAATCTTTGCGGTTATTACAACAGAAGCCAACCATCCCATGGGATCGAAGATTCGAGCGATTCTTGAAAGAATGGTGCGTTTGGTAAAGGGCGAGTCAGAAGGAGCATCTTCGATATGAAAACTAAAGTAGTCTGTGTTAGGTTGCCAATCTATACCTAGAATTGGTACAGATGCTTCGGAGGCAAATAAAGCGATTGAATCCGCAGCTAACATATGCGACGGTAAAGCTGTGAGTACTTCAGCATTATTTGAAGTCCACTTACGAAGATTAAGATGACCTCGTTTAAAGAGTTGGATTAACTCATCTTGTTTAAGTAAAGCTTCTTCTAACGAATGTGCGCCCGATAGCACATTATCAGAATACATTTCTGAGCGAACAACTTCAGCAGCGATCGGATAAGTTTTGCCATAATCTTCGGCTAATTTTAAGAGCGTGCGTATGGCTAGAAAAGGCGAGCAGGCCAAACCATACGTCACTGTGGTCAATCGATAGACCTGAATGGGTTCACTCTTGTCAAAACTCCATAAGATCGACTGATAGGGTTGATCAAATTGTTCGACTCCAATTTGTCGGAACATTTTCTTCACGTCAGCTGAGAGAGCGATCTTGTACCTACGTCAAGCATAAATTAAAGCGACGGGATTTCGAAGCAGATTGGGTCCAACGTGTAGAAGATCGTTGATCGAGATACCTGATTTTGATTTACTCGAGCCATTGAACACAGTACGTAATTTGGTAGTTGTACTTATTTCCTTCCACACCCCATGATGTGGTAAGAAGGTTTGAGATTTGCTCGTAAATGAATCAAAATTCGAAGAGAGAGACATGTGACCTAAGTCAATGTATTCCTTTATGAATTCAGTATAAGCTCATTTCAGTTTTTCGTCTTTAGCGAAGCTGGCTTCGAGACGATTAAGTGCGCGTAACGCGGTAGAATGAGAGTTTTCTGATAGAACTCCTCGCATGCTTGTTCGTCAGGCGAGTAAGATTTTTTGTCGACTGTTATTTCCTCCGCCCTCCAAAAATCTTGTACGAGCTCCAAGAGTTTGGCTTCATGCTCACATTCGTTCGGGCAATGAAGAGAGAAAGGGTCTGGCCCGATTTCTGGGGGTGAAGTGGAAATATTGCCTGTTAAGAGCCAACCGAATTTAGAACTTAGTGCTATCGGCTGAAGGCTCTGACCCTTAACAATTTGGCTTTGAATGATTTGCGCATAAGCGCTTGCACCGAGAAGAATGTCGATGCGTGAGGGTTCGAAGTACTTGGGATCTGCTAGCTGCAGCCCTCTTAAGTATTCGAGGTTAGAAATACCACCTACGAGGGGGGGGGGGGGTTATAAGAAAATAGTCTTGGTAAGACTATAGAATCAACTTCTAGAGAATAAGTTGAATCAAAATGAGGTTGTATAGAAAGACGAGCTACCTTAGAAGACACGGCAGCTGTCTTATCACCTATACCTTGAATGTGCGTGTGACTGGTTCTACAATTTAGAGAAAGTAAGTTACACAAAGTCTGTGTAACAAGTGAGATTTGAGATCCAGGATCGATCAGCGCACGAACTTGAATTTTGGTTCCGTTAGGACCAAGGGCGTTAACCCTAGTGGTAGCTAAAAGTACTCCTGTATATTTAGTACTTACTCCACTATTAAGGGAGGCTGCTTGAGAAGCAGACTGAATGTCGTTAGGGACGACAACATTGCCACAATTTGAGCTTGAAGAGTCTGTAACTGAGGCTGTTTGAACAGGTGTTGACGAATTATCCGATAGATTATACGAACAACCATCAACGTGTACAAAAGTGTGATGCTTAGCTTTGCAAACAAAGCATCGATAAGAGGAAGGACAATTCTGTATGGGGTGCTTACCTAAACAATTAAAACAAAGATTGTACGACTTAAGAAAGTCTTTCCTCTCCTGGCTCGTCTTATTGATGAATTGTCCACATCGGTTTAAGTAAAGGTGTTTGAAATTTCGAACGTTTATAGTGAACGAAAAATTTTTGCCATTTTCAGATTTAACCGAATTTGGCTACTTAATACATTTAAAATTAGATAATAACGGTATTTCTTCACTTCTCGCTCTTGCAGTCACCAGTAAACCACACTCCGGAGAATTCTAACCAGAATTAGAAACTTTAAGTTAATATTTCGTTCATTATGAACGTTCGGAATTTCAAACACGTCTTTTTTGTTGATTTTTCGCGTTTTGAGGTGACGCTTGATGAGAACAAGCCGAGTGAGCATTATCTTGCTCTGGTTTTCGAGATTTTGAATTAGATGACTGAGTTTTCGGGTTATTGTTCGAAGACGATTTAGTGCCAGCCTCGATGGCCTCTAGAGTGAGGGTTTGACTTCGAAGAAAGGCTTGAAGTTTCTCCATTGTCGGTGGATCGACACTGTCACCTAGATGCTTTTCCCATTCTTTACGAGTATTTAAATCAAGCCGATTCAGCGTAAAATGAGCAATTAAATCACTACCTAAAGAAGCCGCTCTATTTAGAGAGGTCAGACTAGCGATGGGATTGAAAATTTCCCTATAAATCCGTTTGATTTCCGACGAAGAATCTGCCTTCATGGATTTAACTGAGAAGATTTCTGAAATGTGAGAGTTAACAATGCGACGTTGATTTTCGTAATATTCGATTAAGGCTGTCCATGCTCGGTCATAATTATCACCAGAAATTGAAAGAGATTTAATTTTCTCAAGTGCTTCACCTGTAAGGTGAGTGCGAAGATAATGCAATTTTAGAACAGGCGTTAAGTCTTCGCGACGATGTATGACTGAACGAAAGACGTCTCTAAAATTTTCCCAATCCGAGAATTTCCCCGAAAACTTTGGTAAATCTACTTTCGGCAACGATTGAAACGAAACGTTCATAGATCGAGCAGTGCTTGCAGGCACTGGCTCAGCAGTCGAATTAGAAGATCCTTGAGCAGCATCTCTAGTTTCAAAAGTTTCTAAGTAATCAAGAAAGTCTCCTCTGCGGAGGTAAAAGCTATCCTCAACCAGATCAAAGAGATTAGTTGTAAAATAGGCATGATCTTGATCAATATCCTCAACGAGCATAAGTTTCTCGTGATTTACCCGAAACAACGTAAAATTAGTTTCAAGTCCGGTTAGACATGATTTTGCATAACCTTTCGTCATATTATCTTTACCCTTAGATTTGAAATTTTTAAAGGAGTTTGTAATTTTAGCTTGGAGTGCCATCTGCTTAGCATGAAACGCCTCCATTTTGAAATCAAGTTAATTTAGACTAGTAGCAAATTTGATTATTTAACCTAAGTATTGCTTGAACTATGTTTACCCACTCGAAAGTAGAATAACCATAAGTGAAAATTGTTACAATTAAGCCTTAGCCTAGATTATAATACTTATGATAGTATTCACGTAGATATTCGCTTGAAGATGCGACGTTGCGCGTCTGCTAACGTTCACACGGTGATTCAGTTGATGATCCACAGCGTTGACTGCACGAAGTGAAGTTACTTCCGACGATGTATTCAGCTATCCCTGCAGCGCAATCAGCAACTGAGTCAGCAATGCATCAGTCGTGATTCTCAGTTGAAAGCAACGAAACCTCTTATTATGTGCAGTCGTCGTCCAATGAAACTGCAAGGTCACATAACATAAGTATTTGCTAAGTCAGATATTGCATTCAACTTTCTCAAGACAAGTTAAATATTATAATTAATTTTATGATAAACTCAAACTCAAATTAAATAGTGCTAGTCTCAAATTAAATTTACTCAATTTTAATTAAAGTAATGTGACTAAATGGAGATCATTAAATTCTCATTAAAAGTAATAAATGTACTAGATTGACTAGACGATAGTTGCAAATTTAATTTAAACAAATTGGAACGATACGTGTGTCCAAGTATTAGGACAGTCGAGGTATCAGTTCGCTTCCTGTGGTAGTCCTTGGATGGACTGGTGTAGACCCCGTAGCGCAAGCTGCACGCGGGTACTGCGTGTCTTGACCGGTGTGAGCCCCGTAGCGTGTACGCCGTACGCGGGTACTCTTTGTCTTGACTGGCGTGGACCCCCTAGCGCGTAGGCGCCACGCGGGTACTCCTTGAAATGAGAGGTGTGAACCCCGTTTCGACTCTTTGTACTAGCCGGCAACGATTAGATGATCATCGTACGATGGCGATGATTCTAGAGCTGGTTTACAACGCACGCTCTTCTATAGATTGCTACTTGTTGGTCTTGACTCCAACAAGATGGCTGCCGATCACCGTACGAACGCGGTGATTCTAGAGCTGGCTTTACAGCGCACTCTCCTGGCGGATTGAAGCTGGTCAGCGACGCACGCTTCTTAACAGAAATGCCACTTGTTGCTCTTGGCTACAATAAGATGGCTGATCATCGTAAAAGCGATAATTCTAGAACTGCCGATCATCGTACGAACGCGACGATTCTAGAGCTGGCTTTACAGCGCATGCTCTTAGCGACGTCTTGGAGTCGGTTGACACGCACACTCCAAGGCGCTTTCAGAAAATGGGGACAATAGCAATCGATGTGCTATTTCCCCTCGGAAGCCTTAGAAGGTGGCTTCCGAATTCACGCGACGGCGTAACAAACGAGAGAGAGAGAGAGAGAGAGAGAGAGAGAGAGAGAGAGAGAGAGAGAGAGACAGCAACGTACGCGCACAGTCGGCATGCGTGAGCATGCGACTGTATCGGCACTCCCGACCACGAACACTTTAAATGCGTACCAGAAGAAGAAAGACTAGTCCTACGCCACTCGTGAGTAGACGTAGGGCGTAGAGAAAGGCTTCTTCGGCATGGCCATGGCGACGTCACTCCTTCTCCCACGATCCGGCTCGAAGGACCAAATGTTTTGTGTAGAAGTTGGATGGTGGACTGAAGAGGTTCAAATAAGTAACGTTTCGTGTGGAGAAATGAAATGGTTTTATTCAAGTGCCGTCGTGCCTCTTGGCGTACAGGTGTTGCTTCTCTCTCTCTCTCTGATCGTCGCGCGTGAACTGGCGATGTAGAGGCTGCGGCGAAAGCGTTGGATCGCCAATAGAGCCAGTGGTGGGAGAAGAAGGGGAGCGCTCCCTAGCGGGCTCTCCTATTCAAGCATCGAACTGGAGCATGCTCGCCTGGTTGAGCATTGAGCACGAGCGTGCTCGGCTTCGTTCGAGCTCGAGCGTGCTCGGCTAAAGTTGAGCTCGAGCGTGCTTTCCGTGCTCCGTGCTCTTCGAGCTTGCCGTGCTTTCCGTAGGTGATGAATCCTCAACAACAAGGCTTTCCTTGTTTTTGATATTCCCTTTGCAATGGGAACTCAAAATTTTACGCCACATCTGCGGGAAATAAATTAATTTTGTTTTAAGAATTAATTTGAAAACATAAACACAGGGCATAATCATGCGAAGGCATGCTCAAGGCATTGTGGAGGCCCTATAACTGCACTTTAGCTGCCGCAAATCTGACGTAATTCTGCTGGAAAGGGCCTGCTGCAAGTCTGCCTTTGCAATTTTGTTGCACGCGCGCGTGCAGTATGTGGGCCCTATGATTGCATTATAGCTGCCGGAAGTCTGACGCAATTCTGCTGCAAAGGGCCTGCTGCAAGTTTGCCTTTGCCATTTTGCTGCAATGCTGCTGCAGGCGCACGTGCAACACGTGGACCCTATGACTGCACTTTAGCTGCCGCAAGTTGGACGCAATTCTGCTGGAATGTGCCTGCTGCAATCACCTACCAGCAAAAATATAATAAAAGTTATAAGCAGACCACGCACGCTCTGCGTAATCGCGAGTGCGCAAGATTGTACTACCAGGGGACTTATGACTATGACCTATGAGCTTAATACTTGTACACTCTTCCACTGATTGGTTCATTCGTAAAGCTCAACCAATCAGCAGGGAAGTCTACGAGTATTGGTCATAGTTATAAGTCGTAGATCATGCAATGTGGATTCGCTGTAGAAAATTTTCATAGCACCTACCAGGGCTCAAATTAAAGATTTTGGCACACAAAAAGCTAAACAAATTGTGGAATGATCGTAAATGTGTTCCTGTTCCTATTAAATAAATATATCGATTGGAAAAGGACATGAACAACATAAAAAATGACTGTTTGTCGACCTTTTTTTTATTTTGTGTACGTAGCTAGATTCTTTACCCTTAATTATAATTTTTTTTTTATTTTTTTTTATTGAAAGGCAAACATTTTGAGCTTTAACTCATTTCTCTGCGCTGAAACTTTGGAGTTCCCAAAAAGTTAAGCGTTCCTGAGATTTACTCGTATATTACCCGATTAGAAAAAATCCACAGTACTATAGCGTAAATTACCGTATGACCCTGCAAGTATACGTGCGTTCACATACATTGGCGTACCTTTGCGTACGTTCGTTTACATTTGCGTAGGTTTAGTTACGATTCGGACATTTTTTACAGTATTTACGCAAACGTACGCAAACTTATGCGAACGTACGCGAACATACACAAACATACAGAAACGTACTTGTATATACGTATATGTACAAATATGATATAGCGGCTGATAGATAAATATTTACGTAAACGTACGCGAATATATGCGAACGTACGCGAACGTACGGACACCTGCAGATACATACACGAATGTACCCGAGCGTAAGAAAATGTACTTAAATGTACCAATAATAAAAAAAATGTTCCTATAATAAGAATAACCTTTTCAGTAAATGTGCGTTCTTGTAGGTTTTCACAAGTTACTGCAAATTTCTGTAGGTTTGCGTTCATTCACGTATGTTCACGTACGTTTACATACGTTCGCGTACGTTCGCGTACACTGCTGTACGTTAAAATATGAAATTTTTTACTAGTAAAAATAATTTTTTTATTACATGTACATTTTTATAGTTTTTTACACGTTACTGTAAATTTCTGTAGGCTTGCGTACGTCTGATAACGTTCACGTACGTTTGCGTACATTCGCGTACGTTCGCATACGTTTCTGTAAAAAATGTCGCGCAAATGTAACAGGAACGTGCGGTTTATATTTCCATTCGGATAATGTGAATTATTTATGATACAAAGTAATATTAACTATGCACATCTCTTTTTAGATGGTAAACGATAAGTAAATGCAATAATTTTTACTTGATGTTTAATTTTGTGACTATTTTTCGTAAATGTTAAATGCAACATTTTAATCTTAAAATTGCCTGAATTTTCAAGAAAAAATTATTCTGATCTCAAAAGATTGTTTTTATTTTTTTTTTAATTTCGTTTTTGTTTAAACAAATACATTTAAATCAAGGTTCTAGCAATTTTGATAAATTTTAACCTAGAAATTTAGATTCCACGAATCAAAATCTATAAAAAGCGATGGTTACTTCATTCAATTGCATCAGCTAGTGTAGAGGGGGAGACAGAAGCGAAAAATTTTCCGGTGCCTGGGCCAGCTAGAATCGCTAGAAACTGAAAAACAATTTGCAAGCGGCAAAGACACTCAGTCCACGCGCACGCTCATGTGACAACAATGCCGCCGAGGCGCGCCACCGACGCCGTTCAAAATTCTTTTGCTCATTGGGTAATTACATTACGGAGCGCAAGCGAATTTGGATAAGTCGTCGTAGTAATAACCGAGTTATAACGACTTACTGCTGTCCAGCCGGTATGGTAGGTCGCAAAATAGAGGTCGGTATTTCACACCCCCGCAGATTAATTCTATATGCCTTTACATCACATTAATAATTTTTTATATTATTTAGAAGTGCGGAAGCCCTCTGAAGGCAAGTTATACACATAGATCACGTCGATGAATTCGAAACTTTGGTGCATTTATTAAAAAAGCTTGTTTACAAAATACGATTCATATAGGTCAATATATGAAATATTTATCTCTTTTTAAAACGTTTAAAATAAAACTAATATTTTATTTATTAGGTTGTGAAATGTTGGAAGAAGGGAACCAATGAGATAGTGGCCATCAAAATTTTAAAAAATCATCCTTCATATGCTCGGCAAGGTCAAATTGAGGTAAACATTAATACTTAACTTTAAGATTGTAATGTTATAATGTTATAACTCATGGTAAAAATGGTTGTCCTTTAGGTCTCCATCCTGTCACGTCTTAGTCAGGAAAATGCGGATGAGTTCAATTTCGTGCGTGCCTATGAATGCTTCCAACACAAGTCACATACCTGTTTAGTATTTGAAATGCTGGAACAAAATCTTTATGATTTTTTAAAACAAAACAAATTTTCTCCCCTGCCCCTCAAGTACATTAGGCCCATTCTTCAACAAGTTCTTACAGCATTACTTAAGTTAAAAGTAAGTATAAAAGATTCCCTAGCAAAAATCGAAAATGAAGCAAATTGTTTAATAAGTGTAGAAAAGTGTAAAAAAGTGTAAGAAAGTCTAATAAAAATGTAGTTTGATACTGAATTTCGCACATATTTTACATCTTTTTATACTTATTTACACTTTCTTTACATTTTCGTACACTTTTGTACATTTCATAAAATTTGTAAAAATCCGTAAAAATTTACAGTTTTCTACACTTATTTATACTTTGTTGCATTTTTTTACATATTCTTTTACATTTTTCTACACTTTCCTACAGTTCATAACATTTTTATTATCCATAAAAATCTATAAATATTAAAAAATGTAAAAAAGTGTACAAAAGTGTTAAAAACAATAAAAAAGTGTAAAAAAACATTTTAAAATGTAAAAAAAATATAAGCAACTGTAAGAAAGTATAAAAAAAACTGCAAGAATGTGTTGAAAAACTGTAAAAACATATAAGAAAGTGTAAAAAAGTGTAAAAACACTATAATGAAATGTTAATAAGTATTAAAAACTGAGAAAATGTTAATAAATGTCAAGAAGTGTAAAAAACTGTAAAAGAATTTTTGAAGTATAAGTATCAAGCGTAGCAAAAATTTTAAAATGTTAATAAATGCAGGGAAATGTAAAAAAAATATAAAAAAATGTAAAGAAGTGTAAACAAATATAAAAAAGTTTTAAAAAGTGTAAAATAATGCAGGATTTCGAAAGTTTTTTACGTTCTTTTACCCTTCTCTACACTTTTTTTACAATTTTTACATTTTTTTATACTACCCTAGTGGAAATATTATTTGTTCAATACAGTTTAAAACTGTTTAAAACTATTCATAACTGTTCAAGTCTGTTTAAAACTGTTTAAAACTGTTCAAAAGTAAGTATTTTTGGACATTTAAAACAGTTTTGAACACACGGAGAAAAATTCAGTGCAGCGCCTACCCTCGAGGTTTACCGGGAGTGCCGATTTGAGGTAGTGAGGGCTATACATTCAATCAGAGTAGCAGCTACCCCGAACGGCGCGCCTCTTACACCGCTTCGGTATACTAGACAGCGTCTGCCCGTGCGAGATCATGAAAAAGAGTAGCCACTGCACCGAAAAAGTATAGCCTTTGCGCCGGATAGTGGGGAGTAGATGCTGCGCGCGTAAAATTCGCAACAGCAGCGCCTTTTCCGCTCGCTGAGCGCGACTGTCGCGCCAAGCGCAGGTTAGGACACGCACCTAATTTTTCTCCGTGCAGTTATGAACAGATTTAAACAGTTTTCAACAGATTTTTCAACTGTTTTTGACAGTTTTAAACAGTTTTGAACAGTTTTGAACATTTGTGTGAAAACAGTATTAATCAATAAGAATTTGTTTGGAACAGTTTAAAACAGTTTGGAACAGTTATGAAAGGTTTTAAACAGTTTTAAACGGTATTGAACAATTTTGAATAGTTTTAAACAGTTTTGAACTTTTGTTTTAAAATAGTATTAATTGTATTAATAATTAATAATTTCAATTGTTCAAAACTGTTAAAAACCATTTCAAATTGTTCAAAACTGTTTAAAACTGTTCATAAATGTTCAAAACCGTTTAAAACTGTTTAAAACCGTTCAAAACTGTTTAAAATTGTTCATAACTGTTCAAAACTGTTTTAGACTGCTCTAAAAAAATTCTTGTTGATTAATACTATGTTCATACAAAAATTAAAAACTGTTTAAAACTGTTCAAAACAGTTTAAAACTGTTCAAAACTGTTCAAAACTGTTTTAAACGTCCAAAAATACGTACTTTTGAACAATTTTAAACAGTTTTGAACAGTTTTAACCAGTTTTGAAGAAATGATATTTCCACTAGGGTATCTTACAGTTTTTTTATATTTTGTTACACTTACTTTGATACTTATAATTCAAAAATTCTTTGACAGTTTTGTACACTTCTTTACATTTATTAACATTTTATTACATATTTTTATACTTATTAACAGTTGATTATATTTTTTTTACATTTTAATATGTTTTTACACTTTTTTACTGTTTTTAACACTTTTGTACTCTTTTTTACATTTTTTACAGTTTCTTACATTTTTTTTTATTTATTAATCTTTATGGTTAATAAAAATTTTATTTACTCTAGGAAAGTGAAGAAAAATGAAAAATGTATGTACAAAAATGCAACAAAGTGTAAATAAGTGTAGAAAACTGTAAATTTTTGCAGATTTTTACAAATTTTATAAAATGTGCAAAAGTGTACGAAAATGTAAAGAAAGTGTAAATAAGTGTAAAAAGATGTAAAATATGTCCAAAATTTTTACTAGGGAAGATAATCAATGTTCTAAAATTATTATTTAGTAATTAAAGGTTTTAGTCGCGTGTGCAGAAAAAATATGTTGTAAAGGCTTTCTTGAGTAAGCCAGATTTTTTTTTTACCTTAGTCAAGTATGTTTCCCATTGAAGCCTCTTGAATGGCATCATTTATTAAACGGTGTATAATAATAAAAATAGACGAATGATTGTTTTAGATAACTGCTAAACTATAATCTATTGTGATTAAGAAAACTATTATTGACGCACATTATTTTTCATTTTTCAGCAATTGGGTTTAATTCATGCTGACCTAAAGCCAGAAAATATTATGCTCGTTGATCCAGTGCGCCAACCGTATCGTGTCAAAGTCATAGATTTTGGTTCGGCTTCGCACGTCTCCAAAGCTGTATGCAATACATACCTGCAGTCGCGCTACTACCGCGCTCCCGAGATCATCCTAGGGTTGCCATTTTGCGAAGCTATTGACATGTGGTCGCTTGGTTGTGTTGTTGCTGAACTGTTTTTGGGCTGGCCACTATATCCTGGCAGTTCAGAGTATGACCAAATAAGGTATATTAGCCAAACGCAAGGGTTGCCTACCGAGCATATGCTTAATAACGCTAGCAAAACGACAAAATTTTTCTACAGGGATATAGATAGTAAGTGAATCGATTTTCTAACATCTGTATAATATTTTATTAATTTGTTAAATTATTAAATCAAAACATCATGTAATAGAGTACAATCTTTAAATTTGTATAGGTATACTTATTCTTCTTTCTATTCTCGATTGAACAAACGTCAAGTGTTACAAAACTTACATGCATGGTTTATTGATATCAATATCATTTATTACTATCTTTATATAAGTAACTTGAAATTTCAACCATTGAATTCTATTTGTGAAAGAATTTTATAACTTTTAGGTACATATCCGTTTTGGCGACTGAAAACACCCGAGGAGCATGAAGCAGAAACAAGTATTAAATCTAAAGAAGCAAGAAAGTATATATTCAATTGTTTAGATGATATTGGTCAGGTTAATGTTCCAACAGATTTAGAAGGAGGTCAACTTTTGGCCGAGAAAGCTGACAGGAGAGAATTTATAGATCTTTTGAAACGAATGCTAACTATGGACCAGGTAGTAATATCTAATCCACATCTCATATTAGTATTACATTATTACAAATAAATTAATGTATAATGTATAAAAATGTATGCGATATGAAAAAGTTATGTATAAGTGATACATATTACAACTGAAATATAAAATAGTTATGTATAAGTGATACATATTACAACTGAAATATGAAATAGCAGTAATATTGAAATTGAAATTAAAATAGCAGTTGGATAAAATTCATGTAAATTGATTTATTTCATATAGGAACGGCGAATAACACCAGGAGAGGCTTTGAATCATGCATTTGTTACATTAGCTCATTTAGTAGACTACGCTCATTGCAATAATGTAAAAGCCTCCGTACAGATGATGGAGGTTTGCAGGCGTGCCGGTGATTTCACCGCAAGCCCTGCACATCACCAGGCACCTCCAGCGCCTCAGCCACCACCTCCAACTTCGCTTGTCGCCAACTTTGTACCCACGACAAATGGTAGTGCGGTCACGCTTACATTCAATAATCAGGTACAGAGACTAGTTCGAGAACATCGTACTGCACAATCAGGATACGATAACTTGGTAAATAGTCGCTTAATCTATATTTTGTACAAACGCTCACACGCGCGCGTGCGTTCGTGCACACTCATATACACAAACTCACGCGCAAACAGAATGTTTATATATAAACCAATAGCATTTTAATGAATAATAAAAATTCTCATTCTATTTTTCTCATAATTCCAGTATCAAATATACAGTAACAGCAGTCGTAGAGCAACGCAGTACAGTGGTTCATCTAGCGGTTCTAATAGTGGCAGAAGTGGAGTACATGATTTCCCGCATCAGTTGGTACCAGGCATTCTTTGCCCACCACCTGCTTATCAAACTATGCCAAGTCCAGCGAAACATGTGGTTGTTACTCAAGTATGTTGCTTTGCTATTTAAAACTGTTAACTGCGTATCTACAGGCAATAGTACATTATGCAATTAGGGAGGAAAGTTGACTTTTTCTATCGAGGATGATTGAGCACGATTGGTTCACGGGTGCTCAAAATCATCATCTGAGTCTGAAAAAGTCCATTGTTCCCTTGTTGCACATTGTACTTTTTTTAATGAATGTAGGAATAGGACCTTTCTTGCATGAAAGGTGTATAGGGAATCGGGCATATCGAGTTGTCATAATGGGAGACTAAGTTCTCTTTCCCCCACTGCTCACTAGACGCTCGAAATACTTGATTTTGCATTCACCTTTCTAGGCAGGAACAGAGCCTTTTTCAAGCACGACGTAAAAAAATGTATTAATTATTAAAAAAATTTTGGAAAAAATAATTTATAATTTTTTTACTTTTTTACAGCCTCCGCAAGCGCAACAACCTCCCCTTCAAATTCAACCATCCATCATTTCTCAACAAGCAGTGGCAGCAGCTGCTGCCGCTGCTCAGCAGCAATATGCTGTACCTGTATCTATGGTAGAAACTGGTCGTCAAATGTTACTAACTGTTGGTTGACTTTTTAATAAATATTTTTTCAATTTGTTTTTATGCTAAATGTAAATGTGAAAACCTCATTTTTCTTAAATACAGAATGCTGTACAGACGTCGTGGCCAGGAGGAAGTAGGCAAATGGCAGCAATTGTTCCATCTTGGCAACAGTTACCTCCACAACATACTGCTATCCAACAACCATTACTTAGTGATGCAGGAGATTGGGGCAGGCCCTTGATCGTTGACAGTGCGGCTATTTTGCAGGTATAGTTATGTAAACACAGGACAATAGAGTTTTGTAGTTAGCTAGTCTTTTTATTTTTCTGTCTTACGAAGACGTAATCAAATAAGTCTCCCTCTTGTGCGTATCTAATCTCTAATAATTTTGGGGAAGGATCAGAGGCCGGTATTCCCCGTTGCTGAAGTGTACAATGCAAGTACTCTTGTGGAGCATGCTCCTCCTCAGAATTGGGGCAAGCGTAGTGTGAGCAAACACCATCAGCACCACCTGAGTATACCTCAGCAATCGAATCACCGCAGCCATGATCACAAGAAAGAGCAGCAGCAATTGAGCCCGGTAAAAAAGCGTGTGAAGGAGAGTACGCCGCCGAGTAATGTACGCAGACAACACCAACAGCAACATTCATCACCGTCGGTGCAATCCTCATCCTCGTGGCAAACGTTGCCCTTTTCACAGTCGTCTTTGTCGCAATCGCATCATCACACAACGACAAAGCATCACCAACAGCAACAGCAACAACAGCAACCCGAACACCAGCAAGTATCCTACGTTAGACAGCAGACGATTACGATACATGACACGCCTTCACCAGCGGTATCCGTCATTACGATCAGTGACAGCGAGGATGAGTCTCCTGAAAAATGGTTAATAATTATTTCTTTTATTCATTTTCTCATTAAAATTTTTCCTCATAGTAAATTCAAGCATCTATTAACTTTTGTTGCTACAATTCAATTTTTTTTCTGTTGTTTTCAGTAAAATTATTCGAAAACTTGCTTTTTATTATTCAAATAAAGTTCCTTTTATTATATTATAATGGTAACAATTATTTACCAGTAATAAGTAGTGTATTTGTTGCCTGTAAAGATATTTGCTACCATATGTCTTGAAATTTGTACAAAGAACAGTGATTTTAATTATTTCTCAGTAGTTACTATTAGCTACAAAATTTATTTCTTTTATTCATTTTTTTATTCAAATTTTTCCTTGTGGTAAAGTCAAGCATCTATTAACCTTCTGTTACTACAATCTCTACAAAATTTTAGTAATTAAACAATACGTTAAAACTTAATTATAAAGGGCGTACTTATAGAAATTGTCATCTTAATAACAAAGGTTCAATTAATAATATTAACTATTAGAAAATGTGCGTTACGACTGTAGTCTTTTTAGAATTAAACGTAAATTATTATTTTTATTTATAATATATAATCCTATTATTTTGAATGTAATTGTATTCAGATAATTGTGATACAAAAATAAAATATAAAGTAATATTTTGCTTCGAAATATTGCTGGGCTCCGTGCGTACATAAATTATATCATACATATTCCCGAGACCATAGTTAACAGTCCTAGAATCATATTTAAATGTCATTGACAGCTGCGGAGATCGTTAGTGCGGAGCTTGTCAAAGCTTGGCATCCCGCCTATCTGGCGATGGACGTCCTATCCGTCAGAAGGTCATACGAAGGTATATTTATAAAGAAACGAAATACACATTGCTACTTAAAAGAGATATTTTTGTGAAAAATATTAAAGGAAATTTGCTGAAATTTTGATTTTGTGAAACATATACATATATTTGTAATCAATCGATACACTTTTCTTATTGTAATTTCAAAAAAATTAAAATTAAAAAGTAAAATTCTATTCCTGAAACGAAAAGAGATTGTCTATATTTTTATTTATTTTTAACGATTTTTACAAAATAACTTAGAGAATACTTCTATTATTTAACAATGAAAAAATGGTTTGAATAAGTAACATTTTTTAAATATTTAAATAAACAATACTTTTAGAATACTACATATTTTTACTCTGGCGCGTAAGTCGCGCTGCGATACAATTTTAGAAATTTTATGAGTTACAGACATTCATTTCTTGAATGCCTTTTTGCAATGCCATGCTGGAATGAAATGCGTGTGTATTTCGTGCTTTTTATTAGGCACGGCCGCTTCTCGGGAGAGCCTTATATTTTCATCAGGGCGAAAATTGTAACACTTCAAAAACTGAAAATTTGCGATATAAAAACTATTTTCCATCCACAATGAGTTCATTTTAAGCGTTTTTGGAGGTGTATGTATGTCTGTACGTATGTATGTGATCAAGTAACCCGATTATCTGAGCGAAATTTCGATGGATCCAAATGGGTTTTGGGGAATATACTCGTCTAATTATGATCGATGGAAAACTTTAGAAATGGGAGCATAAAGAAACATTTCAAAAAATCGATTTTTAACCTTAATGTCTAGAAAAATTAATTTTAAGTTAATATCTACAGGTCTATCTGCTAAAACTACTTAAAAGACACCTTTTTTCTGTTGGGAATCTTTTGCTACGAGCGATATTTACCAACACAAATGCGAAAAAACGTCAAAAAAGGTCAAAAATGGGCGATTTTCGGTTATAACTCAACAGGATTTAACTTTACGCCAATATGTTAAATGTAAAAGTTGTAGATTATAATAAAATAAAACTTTTTCCCATTTAACATTTTCATGTAAAATTAATTCCTGATGAGTTAAACTCATAAAAACGATTTTTAACGCCTAAATATACATAAAATGGACGATTTTCGGCTATAACTTGACAGGGTTTAACTTTACATAAATATGTTAATATAAAAATTGTAGATTATAATAAAACAAAAATTTTTCCCATTTAACATTTTCATGTAAAATCAATTCCTAGTATCTAAACCTATAAACCCGATTTTTAATGCATCAATGCACCTTAGATAGTCAATTTTCGCTTATTATTTAACAGAATCCGATTCGATACAGAAATATTAAATACAATAGCTATCAATAAGATCGGAAAAATCGATATCCAAAAATCGATAAAAATAAAGTATTACAATTTTTGCAATAATAAAATTATAAGGTTCTTCTGAGCATTGCGGTCGTGCCTATTATGTAAAAACGAAGTTTTTACATAGGGAGAGGGGGGGCGACGAGCGAAGCGAGGAGCAGGTGTGTGTGGGGGCGGGGGGGTTGGCGTGTTGAAGACACCCAGGGGGGCTCGGCCCCCCTAGTTTATACTATATACAGACCTTATTCTCATTGGAAAAGTGGATAAATTATTTTCAGGATATTTTACACAGTATATTAACCTTCTGACAGCCGGCATGACGCCATATGGCGTCATTCCATGATCGGCCCACATATACTATTACTTAAGAAACATTTATATGGAAAATTTCGAGAAAGTTACACTTTTTCAGTAGGAAAAATGCCGGCTGTAAGAAGGTTAAAAACTGGGTCAGTTAGAAGTTTTGGTTGTGGGACTTGAAGTGAGAGTTATAGTGGAATGACAACTAACAACTAATCTCTTATTAAAACGTTTAATTAAACTAAGCTCTTTTAAATGTAATACATTTTTCGATAATATTTATAAACAATGTTCATTTGTTTTGATTTTTATATCTATAATATACGTTCCTTTAAAAAATTAATTATTTTTGGGCATATCGAATATTTTTTTGTCTGATTTTTTTATTTTAAGGAAATGAAACTTTATTGATTACGATTTGTGCTGCAATGGAGTACATTCATCAAAGCAAATGTATATTAAAAAGTAAATTACTGATTGTTAATTCTTTAATTGACATTACAGTAATCAATCGACACCTAGACTGATACACAGTACCCAGCAACAATCGCAACATCAGCAACAGCATCAACAGGCGCATTCAACGAGCAACCATTCGCAAACAAACGGACATAGCAGCAGTTTGTATAGTTCGTCTCAAAGAGCTCAACGGAAGAACATCATTAACTGTGTGACAGTGGCCGACAGCGATGGCGAAACCAGTCCAAACAGCAGGTCTCATCCTAGTCACCTGTACCAGCAGATACCACAGCATTCACATCAGCAAACGACGCAACACATAAAGCACGAGCCGCAGCCACAACACCATATCAAGTATATTTATTTTTTACTCATTGAAGAAATTAAATTACAATATTTCTTTCATAACAACATTGCTTTACAATTTTTAACTATAGGTATAAAAGAAACTGTTTACTGTTTAGTTCTGGCTATTCTTCACAATCACAAAAGAAGCGTCTACTGGCAAAGGTACAGTCAGAGTGCAATATGATAAATGTTCCTACAAAACCGGAACCAGGAGTGGAGTATTTGTCCCATCCTTGTCACGCAGCAGCTTGCAAAGAGCCGCCTACTTATCAGGTACTTGAAGTACAGAAAAATGAATTTTTTTTTATGGAAACTACTAATGTCACGTCTAAAATTTTAAGAAAATGCAGCCTTTAAATATTTAATATAAGGTAACTCGCGGTAATTCGATCACTAATCTGATGCGGCCACTTGTCTATTCCTCTATCTCAACTTATCTGAAAGCTTAAATAATCAATGTCGGCAGCTTCCAAATATGAAAAAAATACTTTATAAATATGTTTTAATTGTTTGAGAATAATGACTACATTTTTATATAGGTTTCAATTTTCAGCGAGTCGCGCTTTTTAACCGACTTCTTTATAAAGTTAAGAAAGCAAATATTTCGTTTATAGTCGAAATATGAGCTGAAAACCCAATTGAAAGTGATACGGAGAGAAAAGTGAGATATTTTCTTTAAAATTCGTATGGAAGTAATATTAATTATTACATTGTAACACCTGTGTGGAAGGTTTTTATTTACCGCATGAGACGTTTTTCGCATGAGCTAAGCGAGTATGCAAAATTATATACAAATATACGAAGCTAAGCAAAAGCAAATGTTGCAAATAGCAAAGGGCTCATTTTATAACAGTCGTTTAAAAAAAAAGCGAAGTTATAAACAAACATTAAAAATAAATGATGTAAAAATAAAAAACAAAGAAGTTGTGTAATGTACCATTAAAAAAAAAAAAAAAAACGTTTCCTGGTTTTGTAGTCTCCGTAAAGAAGATTTGATCGAATATGTATGAGGAGGTGTGAAATTCGGATTACGTTGACGAGGTTCTTTATTGTAAGAAAAAACTTTAAATATACGATTAGCAATAGTCAATTTCATTGATCAAAATGAATTTTTTGTTTTGTTTACAGCAAAATCGTATATAGAATTCCAAAATCTTTTAGACTCCATAATAATATAAAAAAATTCCTTTATTTACTTTATACTAAGTATTATTTATATGAGTTAATAATTAAATAATACTACATTACGCCACAAGTGCGCAACAACTCGCTACGCTGGGGCGACAAACACAACTCGTGTGGGAATCATCTACGCCCACTCGTTGCGTATAAGTATTTTTTGACACTTCGTGCGCAAAGCTCGATTTCGCACACGCTCGAATAAAAAAGCATGCGCTAAATCAAGCTTTATGCACGTCATGTAAAAAAATACTGTTCGATACGTGAACGGGAAGGTGATTTGAACCTCGTATAACCTCTACCCTCGCTTCGCTCGGGCGCAAACATCCACGCGAGGGTAAAATCACTTTCACGTACCGTAGTATCGAAATATACTATTTCTAAGCTAAGTGCGCAAAACTCGATTTTCCATGCCCATTTAGCGTATTCAAAGTGTGTGTCTCGCATTTTGAACTCACAGTGTGCAAAGTATTTACTTTGCACACTCAGTGCTTACAGCAAACACGTTGCATACTGCGAGTTCAAAATGCGAAAAACACACACTTTGCGTACGCTGCATATAGGCATTGAAAGTCTATTTGCGCACACGTTTAGAAAAATAGTATACGCAACGCGTGCACAAAGCAACCACGACTAGTACGGGAATCACCTGCTTTGCGCACTTGTAGCATAATGTGCTATAAAAATATTGATTTTATTAATTTTTATACTTTAGGAGTTTCGTACTAGTTTTTTAATATTGGTCAAATTAGATAACGTGCCACCTAATTTGGCCAAAACGAACATATTACACTTTTGCACCCTAGAAAGCCAATATCATATTTATGGCGTTCCTAATTTATTTTCTTGGTAATACATTTAGTATACTTTCTTATAAATTTTTTCCAACGCATTTATAGGAGGAGAGAAAATGTATTCCACTGAAGGTAGCCGAATTTCCCCAAGTTACCTTATTATAATGTAATAAATTTGTGAAAGTTTTTTGATGAAAATAATACACTACAAACAATTTAAACTCTGAGTCATGATAAGATATACTTATGTCAAATAAAAGCATTAACTATTTAATTAGTACTTCTCGATACTAGTGCCAAAAAATAACTCGTGTGAGAATCACTTTTATCACCTGTATCGAATATTATTTTTCTACATTAAGTGCGCAAAACTTGATTTTCTATGGCTGTTTAGCGTTCGCAAAGTCTAGGATTCCCGCAGTCTTAACTCGTAGTGCAAAGTGCTTGCTTTGCACACTGCGAGTTCCAAATGCGACAAACCCACACTCTGCGTACGCTATAGCTTACACAGAGAAAATCGATTTGCGCACCCCTACTGAAAAATCTCAGGGGAGATCTCAGGTGAAAATGCAGGCGAGATCTGATGTCAAAATCTCGCCTGAGATTCTGCTGCAGATGCTGCGAAAAATCTTACATAAATTAAAAATCAGCTTTTCGAGTATTGGATATTACCTAATAGGATGTTTTCAGCTGAGCTTTTTTAGTAGGGTGCTTCCCACACGAGTCGTGTTTATCGTCCAAGCGTAGCAATTATACTTTGCGCACTTGTTGCGTAATGTACTATTACCACCTGTATCGAATATTATTTTTTGATACTCCCTACGTAAAGTGATTGTTATTTGATAGATTCTACAAACTATTCTACATAAACCTGTAAAATGCATTTGGACTATATATTGATATATCGACATAACTCAGAATAAAATATTTGTATAAATAATTGTTTTTCATACCCAAGTTTAAGGCTCAAATGGCTCGTACATTTTCTTATATTCACGGACATATGTTAGTTATTTCGGCTGATTAATATTTTTCTAGGATGACTGCTATGATATGCATGACTACTATTTGCAGTATGTAACAACTAGCAGCGCTCAACCACATTTACTCGAGCAACATATTGTGTATACAACTGGGGCTGACAAACGAGTTTCGTGGCCTACTAAGCGAGCCGATTACAAACACGAGTACGTGCAGCCACCAGCAGCCCACTCGCGAGAGCATCAAAAGTGGGCAGTCGCAAATCCAGTACATCAGTACAGGTATAAAGTCACATTTAATGCATCTTGCAGATTTCTGCTTTGGTGAATGAAGATCTTATCGGAAGTCTGTCATAGATGATGCAAAGGAGTAGAATGAAGTTGTGAGTGAAATAGAAGGGTAGAATAAGTAGTTTTTTTCATACCCTGGCCGAAAGTTCGTGTTTCGGCACCGCGAACAGGCATCGAAACTAAGAATTTCTGCTCGGTAAGCCATTGCGCGCGCCATCTATCAGGACTAACAAGCCAGCGGGCAGAGAAATTTCCGTCGCAGTACGCTATGGCAGACGGCCGCTACTTACAACTTAACCTAAAGATCGTGTATATATTTATTTAACATGGTAGCGAAATCGAGGTTGAACAAAGTGCTAGTACAAGCAGAAACGGGCAATCCGAGTTTCTCGTAAACTCCACGTGTATCATTCTAGCTATTTTCGACAGAGCTGTACCGAACAAAGGAAAACGCATGAACGTAAAAGAAGAGCCTCAGGAAAAAGAAAGTGAAGAAATTTCCGTCGCAGTACGCTATGGCAGACGGCCGCTACTTACAGCCTAACCTAAAGAATAAATTGTTATTTATATAATTAAACTTGCATATGTGTTTTCGGCACCCGCTGGCCAACAACCCTTGCTTTGCTCGGGTCGCAAATGCCGCGGTGCCTAAAACTCCTATACACACGCTCAAAACACCACGCGCTGCTCACAGATGGCGCGCGAGTGAATCAGAAAGTAATAATATGGCTACGCGCTCTCGTTAGCTGACAGATCCAACTCGTTCGATGTTATTTACAATTCCGGACGAAATAGTGCTACAAACTTTCGACCGGGCATGAAGAAAAATAGTATATGCTACTCGGACAGAAACTAGATCTTTCTGCCGTGTGTATGCCACCCTCAGTTTCGCCTCGGGTGGCAACTCCACACACGGCAGACAGATCTAGTTTCTGCCCTCGTAGCTAAATATACTATTTCATGTATAATGATTGCAGGCAGAGCCAGGTGGTGGGAGCATCAGGCGTGCACCCGAGCCATAGCGTGAACGGACATGCGCACACGAACCACCACGGGCACCATCTGAGCCCAGTAGGCTCCGGCGTTATAGGCTCAGCTGCTGCGGTGGCCGTTGCCGGCAGCAGCGTCGGCAGCTCAGTGGTCGGGACTGGGGCTGGGGGCACCGGAGGTACCGTCGTTGCACCAGGGGGGCGTAGCCCACCAACGGCCGGCTCCATAATTGCCGGGGCCCAGCATCTCGGCCAGCCTCTTTACCAGGAGTACACGCATGCAGTGCGACCCAGGGCTCATCCGGTACCGCCGCCCGTCTACGTCACGGCGGCACCGAGTCAGGCTCCTCAACAACAACAACTGCCCACCTACCAGGGATTCACACCTGGGTGGGTACCTAGACACCTAGTTGATGCATGCACGTGTGTACCATTTTATTATCTACTTTATTCTTAATCACTCTCATTGTTTACTACAAATTATCCATTTTTTTTATATCTCCATTGTTATTTCCATTATTCTCTATATTGTAGAGCGAGCGCTACCTTACTGAAAAAAATCATATGATTTATCACATGATTTGTTATATGGTTTTTTTTATATAAGATAAATGATGTGATTAATTAAGTGATAAATTATACGACTAATCACTAGAGAATCGTTTTCGAAAAAATCATCTTGTAATCTATCATATGATTTATCATGTAATTTATTATCTGACAAATAATGTGACAAATCACATGATAAATCACATGACAAATCATATGACAAATCACATGATAAATCACATGACAAATCATATGAAAAATCACATGACAAATAACATGTCGTATCAAATAATAAATCTAATAATTTAAATTATTTTTATTTTATGCTTTAAAATAAATTCTTAAAACAAAATTAGTTTATTTAATGCAGATATGGCGTAAAATTTTGAGTCCCCATTGTAAAGGTGATATCAAAAACAAGGCAAGCCTTATAATTCGGACTCTTCATAAAGAGCCATTTGAACAAAGAATGAAAGAAAGAAGGGTTGGGGGGTGGGGCCCTCCTCGCCCCCTCCTGTGAGATTCGCCCGACCAACTAGTGGACCCGGGAGCCCCTGAGGAGAGCTCTCCAATGTTGTAGAACTCCGTTCAGTTGCTCCCCAAATCCCTCCGGAAGGAAGAAAGATGATTTTACTCTATAGCTGAGGTGTTCGCATGTAAAATCCATTCGGGCATGTTCACATGAATCTAGCAATTTGTTAGCCTAGCGGTATTGATTTTATCAAGAAGAGTTATTTAGGATATAGTAAAAAAGCAAAACCCTGTAATTACAGGGAAAAGAAAAACCTGGGGTTTGAAGTTTGCAACGTTGTAGTACAACGAAATAAAGAAATACTTGATTTTACTTCAAGTTTATTATAATTAATATTAATTTGGCCTGTAGATTTGTTTTTATAATAGTATTCAATAACTTTATAACACAGATTTTAGATAAAATTCCCATTGCTTGATAACTTTAATTAACTGTAAAAATTTATTTCGTTGCACTCCAACGATGCAAACTTCAGACCCATAAAAACCCACATATCGTGTATCTATAAGCGTTCCTTGGAATATATGATTTTATAAAGAGGTTGTGAAATAAGAGTAGAAGGAAGACCAGAGGAAAAAAAGTGACAGGTGGCATTAGAGAAGGTAAATTGTACTTGTAGATTAGATGATGCTTCTTATTGTGGTGCCTTGAAAATTTAAGAAAGATTAAAATTAAAGGGTTCAATTCTGAATTTGTACAAGTCTAAAAAAACTTTAGGTCTACGGTATTTGTTCCTTGGTTCGTATTCATATTTTACTAGCTCTTTAATTAATGTGTATTTAGATTTTGCGGCGTTTTCGTAAAATTTTAGTCCCGCGTTTGCTATGTAATTTTCAGTATATCCTATTTCGAGTTCAATATGGATTAATGCGTTTTTTGTGTATCGCAGGGCTTTAGTGATTACTCTTAGTGTTTTATTTTGTATTATTTGTATTTTATTTAAATTAGGCTTACTTGCTCCGCCCCACGCCGTTGAAGCATATGTTAATATTGGTCTAATGAATGTTTTGTATATAATTAAGCCGTTTTTTATACCGACTGCAGAGTGGTTTCTTATTAATGGCATTAGTTTTGCAAGGGCTCCTGTGGCTTTATTCCGCGCGTTTGTTGTATGTGCGTTATAGGTTAATTTTTGGTCAAGGGTTACTCCGAGATATTTTACATTTTGCTTCCACGGGATGCTTATGTTGTTAAAGTGGGGGGGGGGGGGGGTCGAGGTCTTTAGTTTGGTTACGTTTTTTAGAAAACATTATAGCTTCGGATTTAGCTGCGTTTATTTTAATTCTCCATTTTGTGCACCAGCTATTTATATTAGACTTTCATTTAAGTTGTCAATGAGGAGGCGGTTGGTTTTAGAGGTTCAGAATACAAATTGTGTCGTCTGCATAAATGCCTATTTTAACGTTGTGTTTAGTTGGAGAGGGAATGTCGTTAATGTAAAAACTAAATAAAATCGCTCCTAGGAGACTGCCTTGGGGCACTTCTGCTTCAATTGGAAATTCACCTGATGTTATCCCGCTTAGGGTTACTTCAAAAGATCTGTCACTTAGGTAGGATGCTAACAGGAGTCATACTCTCTCCCCTATTTCCCTATTCTCCCCTAAGGGGAACGTCCCAATACCCGAACAGTGCCCAATACCCGAACAATATTACTTATTCGTCTCTTTCTCGGTTAATAAACGTTAAAACATCTCAAAAATTTTTTCTTAGTTTTCTTTAAAGTTTTAGTTTAGTTAGTATTCTTTTAAAGTTATTAAGGATACGGTAAACAGTTTATAAAAAAATATTTCAATTAGATAGTATTCGGGTATTGGGTCATGACATTAAATAACATGTTCCGGTACCCGAACAGTACATGGTGTATGTCGTAACCTCAATATTGCAAAGTTTACATGTATTTTAGATTATGTTATGTTTTCCATATGACTTACATTTTACATATATAGTGTTTATACATATATTCCAGTAATTATAACAACAAAAGAACATTGTAATAATAAAAAATAATTTAATAAGTCGTTTATTTACAAACGATTGTTCGGGTATTAGGACATTCTGCGTTCGGGTAAGGGGACAAAGGCATCATCGTGCTTTTATCTTTATAATAAACAATTACCTCTATAAAGCAATCTCATTTTGATACCATTTGACTAAGGACGTCATAATTGATCATATAAAAGAAAATATTATTGTTTAAACCTTCTAGAGTAATTATTTTCGTTGAATGTTGAAGGTCAATTTCTTATATGTTCGGGTATTGGGACGTTTCCCTTATTTCCAAGCATCTCCCCTATTCTCCCCTATAATCGAGAAATCTCCCTTTCTCCCTTATTTTCAATAATTATATTAATAATTTAGTATACGATACAAGAATATAGTTGGATAGTTATACTATAGGCAACTGTCAGCCCGTTAAACCCAAGTAGGCGGGGAATATGAGATCCACGCATATAAGGGAGTCATGTAGACATGAAAAAATAAGTAAAACGATTATTTAAATAATTTTTAAACCCAAGTAGCCGGGGGACGCGAGATCCACGCATATAAGGGAGTCACGTAGACATGAAAAAATAAGCAAAACGATTATTTAAATAATTTTTAAACCCAAGTAGCCGGGGGACGCAAGATCCACGCATACTAGGGAATTATGTAGACGTGCAACAATAAGCAAGACAATTATTTAAACAATTTTTAAACCGAAGTAGGCGGGTGATACTATAAATAATTGTCTGTTGCACATCTACGTGTGCAATCCTTATATGCGTGGACCTCATATCCCCCGCCTACTTGGGTTTAAAAGCTATTTAAATAATTGTCTTGCTTATTGTTGCACGTCTACGTGATTCCCTAATAAGCGTGGACCTCGCGTCCGCCGGCTACTAATCGTTTCGCTTATTTTACATACGTGGACCTCATATCCCCCGCTTTCTTGGGTTTAAAAATTATTTAATTTAATAATTATTGTTTGGCTTATTTTGTCATGTCTACATGACTCCCTAATATGCGTGGACCGAATATCCCCCGCCTACTTGGGATTAAAAATAAAAATTCTCCCCTATTTTCATAAAATTTCTCCCCTATTTTCAAAAAAAGTCTCCCCTATTTACCCTAAAATTTGTCAAATAGGGAGCATGACCTCTGTGTTAACAGGCATATTATTCTTCTTGATATTTTTGCTTTTATAAGATTCTTTAAAAGTCCATTCAGACACTGTCAAAAGCTTTTTCAACATCGAGAACAACAGCGCCTGTGTTATATTTCTAATTAAAGTTTCTGGTTATGTATTCTGTTACGCGAATTATTTGGTGTTGGGTTGAGTGACCGTCTCTGAAGCCAAATTGCTCATTTTTAATCAGGTTTTTAGAATTTATTTCGGATGTTAGTCTGGTGATTATTGCCGCTTCGAATGCTTTGCTCATTGTGTTAAGGAGGCTAATAGGTCGATAGCTAGTTGGTAGTGTTGGATCTTTACCTGCTTTCGCGAAAACTAATATTAACTCTTTTTTCCAATTTTTTGGAAAATAATTAAGTTTTTGGCATGCATTAAATATTTCTACATAGTTTTTTGCAGCAAATGGCAGTCATGGTAGAATGCATTGTAGGATAGGACGCTAATGGTTCTACTGCCCAGGTTATGAATAAAATAAAAATAATCTTAGAAATTCAACGTTTCGGACGATTTATTTCCGTCCCTTATCAAGGTCTATAAAAATACACAAATGATACACAAGTTTATTAAAGAAAAAAACAACACTTAAATCGATTAATTCTTGTTCACTCGCGTCCGGTGTAAACTCTGTGACATCCACAGAGCGATATGAGCGACTCACTACGATGCTCACTGAACGAGAGCGTACAGTCAATGACCGATCTCGCCATTTGAACGGTACACTGACACGGCTTATATACTCTCGGCCATCCAGTATATCCACAGAAAGTGTAGGGACTGCGATCTTCCCTCTCACTCTAACTGCGAGAGTGGGGGAAGCCGCCATGTCGCGCTCTGCGTTGAGCCGCCTGCGAGCGGCAGTCAGTACTCGAATCCTCGAGCGTGCGGACGTGCGTCCGCTGTACACCTCTGTACCCTCTCAATAAACCTCGTCTTGTTACTGTTAACTCCTTGACTTCTTTCTCTCTCCCCTTCCTATTCCTGGAAAGAGAAGACCCGTGGGCTAAGGATCCCCACATTGGTGACCCCGATTATCAGCCGAGGAGAAGGCAAGTCGGCGCCTGCCGCGGCGTGTTCTCGCCGCCACTGCTTTCGCCCGTGGCACGTGCATCCAGTGCCGCACCACAAGCCTCGGCGAGTCTTGCGGCACTTCGCCGCACAGGAGAATTTTTCTCTCGCCCCTATGCGTGCTGGCACGCCGGCGCATACGGGAAACCTCGACGTGTGCGTGCTGGCACGCCGGCGCACACGTGAAAAATCAACGGCCTAGAGCCTTTAGCGCAACTGCGCAATCATCGTGCCTCGTCGAGCCATCTCCGAGGCATCGCAGCTTTCTTCAGCAGATCTCCAGGTGCGTACTTGCGTGAAGCCACCGTCACCGGCGCCTTCAAACGCACCTGTCGAGCAACGAGAGGACGTCCGCTGCACTCAACACGCTTCGAAGTTGATCTCCGGGTGCGGCCTTGCGTGAAGCCACCGTCACCGGCGCCTTCTTACCGCACCCGTCGAGCAACGTGTGAGGGATTAATTGTTATCTTGCTGCACCTCGTCAAGTTTTCTCCGAGGCCGCACCAGTAGTCATCGCCAACGTCCTCTTCGAGAATACTTCGTTGCGTCAAGGTATGCGTGTAAAAAAGCAGCGTGCGAGCGATAAATTCGTGTAGCTCTCGGCGTAACGTAATTACCGCGCAGTGCTGTGCGCAACCGTCACGCGTTCCGAGAATTGTTGCTGCCCGACGCGTGTTTACTCGCGAGAGTTCACGCGTTCGTAGAACTTAGCTGTTATTCTAAGTTTTCGCGCGCCATTATTTTTTTTAATTCATTCTTAGTACTTTTCAAGACGCGTGCGACCCTTTTCAATTTTATTAAATTCATGCGTTACCTAATCACGTGCTTTAATAAAATTCTTTTAAAATAAAATTTTATTATTAAGCGGGAAGTGATCTCTCTTAGCTTTTACGCGATTTACTGAAATTTCGATACTTAATTTTTAAGCTTTAGATTAGGTTAGCTTTAAACATTATTGTTTGTACCTGCGAGTACTAACTAGGACTGTGTAATACGCAGCGGCGTAAGGCAATTTAAGCATTCTCTCTATTTTCCACGTGTACTCTCGAGTCGCGTGGGGATAGCTATCTACGTGTCAGGCTTTAGGCTTCCGTGCACTCCTATTCGTCAGGATGCCTACTACAGAAGAGACCGTTGCGGCTCTGCAGCAACAGGTGCAACAGCTCTTAACTGCTAATGCCAATGTGCCTGCGCAGGTGGCCAATCGCATTGAAGGCGCACGTATGCCAAAAATCCCGCCATTCATTCAAACCGACCCCGACCTATGGTTCATGCAGGCAGAGGCTGCATTCCGCCATTCGCAGATCACTGTAGATACAACCAAAGTCGATTATCTCTGTTTATCGTTAGGTTCGGAAGGTATGTCAGCCATTAGGGACATTCTTAAAACTAATCCCACGCCACCGGACAAACTCATAAAAGACCGTCTTATCGCGACCTTTGCCAGTTCCGCGGAGCATAACTTGCGCAAATTATTAAAGGGGGAAGTGTTGACCGATGGCAAGCCCACGAGAGTCCTTCAGAGGCTTCGTGCTCTTAACCAAGGCTCTTGTGACGACAAAATCATCGAGACTGTTTTTCTTGATCAACTTCCGCCACATCATCGTTCGATTCTTGTGGCCACTGGCGCCACTGACCTCAATAAATTAGCCGAAGCAGCTGATAGACTTGCTGAAACTTCTGGCAATTCTGACCATCAGGTCAGCGCCGTTTCTTCAAACAAATCCGACTCTTTTGATGCTGAAGCTGCCTTCAAGCGTCTCGAGCAAAAGCTTGAACGAAAGCTTGAGAACCTCGCAAAGAAATTTGACTTGTTAGCCAAGAGGCTAGATAACATTGAGGGATCTTCAAAAGAGTCATCTCGCCCTCAATCTAGAGGCAGGTCTAGGCGCGACCGTTCTTCCAGTCGCGACTCTTCTGGCTTATGCCTTGCTCATCGGAAATACCCTGACAGCCCGCGTTCATGCAGGGAATGGTGTTCCAAATTCTCTGATTGGCAGAAACAAAACCCAAAAAACTAACTCAACCTTCTGTTGAGGAGAGGTCTTCAGAAGGCTCTCGTTTATCCAAACGTCTTCATGTTCGAGATCGTGTTTCAGGCAAGTCGTTCCTTATCGATACTGGTGCGGACATTTCGCTCGTCCCAGCAAATCCTAAGGCATGCGGCAAGCCCAGCTCCTTCAAGCTTATCGCAGCGAATAATTCGTTAATTAGTACATATGGCGAATCGATGCTCACGCTCAATCTGGGCATTCGACGCCCTATTCGCTAGAGTTTTTGCATCGCGGATGTTCCCCATCCCATTATAGGTGCCGATCTGTTATCTCATTATGGCCTTCTCGTTGATCTAAAAAGAAGTCGTCTTATCGACTCGTTTACTAATATCTATACTCTTGCAATCGTAAAAGATGTTTCATTTGACTCTGTTTTTGCAGTTGTTCCCGGCTCAGAGTGTGCTAAGATTCTTGCTGATTTTCTGGAGATCACGGGCGTTTCTAAACCCACAGTCCCCAGAAATAGCGATGTTTTTCATCATATCTTAACCTCTGGCCCCCCAGTCTCGGAGCGTCCTCGTAGACTTGCTCCGGACAAGTTGAAAGCGGCGAAAGCCGAATTTGATGCTTGGATTGAGGCTGGAATTTGCCGCCCCTCCAGCAGCCCTTGGGCAAGCCCTCTCCATATGGAGTTAAAAAAGGATAACTCCTGGAGACCATGTGGTGATTACAGGCGCTTAAACGCCGCCACGGTCCCGGATAAATATCCAACCGCTCATATTCATGATTGTACAAACAACCTGTACGGTAAGAAAATCTTCTCGGCGCTTGATCTTCACCAAGCGTTCAATCAGATTCCTGTTGCCCCTGAAGACATTCCGAAAACGGCCATTATAACCCCGTTCGGTCTCTTTGAATTTATGTATATGACCTTTGGTCTCCGCAATGCCAGCCAGACTTTTCAGCGTTATATTAATAGCGCGCTAGGCGACTTGGACTTTGTATATCTTTATATTGAAGACGACGCAATCGTCGTCTTCCCTTGAAGAACACTACGCTCATCTTTGCACGGTCTTTGATCGACTCAAGAAGTTTAATCTTCGTCTCAATGTCGAAAAATGCACCTTCGCTGTCGAAGAAATTGAGTTTTTAGGCTACCTGGTGAATGGTGAAGGTGTTCGCCCCATCCCCAGTAGGGTTGAAGCTATCTTAAACTTCCCCAAACCTCAAACTATAGCAGAACTTCGCAGGTTTGTCGGCACCGTAAATTTTTACCGCCGCAACATTCCGCGCGCCGCCACTTCGCAGGCTCCCCTCAACGCGCTCTTTACTGATTCGCGAAAAAATGATAAGCGCCCGGTCCTTTGGACGCCTGAGGCAGAGGAAGCTTTCACTCGTGTGAAAGAGGAATTAGCTGCAGCGGCTCTGCTTGTACACCCCCGCGTTGGTGCGGAAATACGCATCGTGTCTGATGCATCCGATTCTGGAATGGGTGCTGCGCTTGAACAGCTTTCCCTCACTGGAATTTGAGAACCTTTAGCTTTCTTCTCTAAGAAGTTCTCCCCTTCACAGCGGAAGTACAGTGCATATGACCGTGAGCTCACGGCCATATACGAAGCTGTGAAATAATTCTCATTTTTGGTTGAAGGCAGAGACTTCAAGATCTTAACAGATCATAAACCTCTTATTTATGCTTTCATGCAAAAATCTGATAAGGCATCACCGCGTCAAACGCGCCAGTTGTCCCTTATCGCTCAGTATACCACTCAAATTGAATACATAAAAGGTGCAGATAATACCGTAGCTGACTTTCTTTCACGTGTAGAATCCATTAGGCTTCCCGTAGAGATCAACCTCAACGAGCTCGCTGAAAAACAGGAAGCCGATGAGCAGCTCAAAGCCATTCGCGAGTCTTCAGACTACCCGCTCTCTTTGAAGCGTATTCAATGGGGCCCTGCTCATAATACCATCTTTTGCGAAATCACTGGTGAAGCCATTCGCCCGTACATCCCTGAGTCCCTTCGTGAAACGGTGTTTAACATGTTTCATAAGCCTGCTCATCGAGGTCCGAAAGTCACCGACCGACTCATTCGGCAGCGTTACGTATGGCCTGATATGCACCGTGATATTCCGCGCATGTGTAAGAACTGCTTAGACTGTCAACAGTCAAAAGTTTCTCGACATGTAAAACTTGTACCTGATAAATTCGTCGCTCCCGATGGTCGTTTCGACCATGTACACATTGATCTAGTCGGTCCTCTTCCTAATCGCAATGGTTTTGAGTATATCCTCACCATGATCGATCGCTTCTCGCGTTGGATTGAGGCGGTTCCGTTACGTGAAATGTCGGCGCAAACGGTTGCCAGGGCATTTTACGACACCTGAGTCTCTCGTTATGGTGCGCCAAAGGTCATCACTTCCGATCAGGGTTCGCAATTCGAATCGCGCTTATTTACGGCTCTCTTGTCCCTAATAGGTTGCGAGCGTATCCGCACTACCGCGTATCACCCTGCAGCGAATGGCCTAATCGAGCGTTGGCACCGTACCCTTAAAGTGTGGACAAGGACTGGACGCGTACGCTTAGTACAGTGTTATTAGGATTACGTTGTCATCTCCGTCAGGACACGAATGCGTCTCCTGCGGAATTTGTATTTGGCACTACCTTGCGTCTACCAGGTGAGTTCTTCCTCCCTGAAGACTTCACGCCTGATCCAAATTTCTTTATTGAAGAATTCCGCGAATATATGCGTCAAGTCCGTCCAGTCCCTGTCGCACATAATTATAAGAAACGTGCCTTTTGTTTTAAGGACTTATATACCTGTACACATGTATTTATGCGTAACATGACCAAAAAGTCACTAGAAAGGCCATATACGGGCCCATATAAAGTATCAGAGCGTCCCTCCGATCGCGTTTTTGATGTGGAAGTCAACGGCGCGTCACGCAGTGTATCCATTGAACTTCTTAAACCCGCGTATATGATCTCTGATAGTCTTCCCGATGTGCCTTCCGGTGGTGATTTAAAAGGCAATCAGCCTACCACCGCAGATCAACCAGTATTAAAAACGTACGCTAGGAAGAAAATATCCTTTGCTCCTGCGTCTAAACCGTAATGTAACTGTGATTACCCAGCTGTAAGTGCTATCGAGCACAGTATAACAATTTATATCTATTTATATTTATGTACTGCGTTGTCACTCGGGGGGGAGTGTGTAGGGACTGCGATCTTCCCTCTCACTCTAACTGCGAGAGTGGGGGAAGCCGCCATGTCGCGCTCTGCGTTGAGCCGCCTGCGAGCGGCAGTCAGTACTCGAATCCTCGACCGTGCGGACGTGCGTCCGCTGTACACCTCTGTACCCTCTCAATAAACCTCGTCTTGTTACTGTTAACTCCTTGACTTCTTTCTCTCTCCCCTTCCTATTCCTGGAAAGAGAAGACCCGTGGGCTAAGGATCCCCACAAAAGCACTACTGGAGCGCCGCATAGCGGATAAATAGCCGAAGCTTGCTTATCGAGAGCCGCCCATCACAAGTTCCCCTTTGTCACCGCTATGCTGCGCAAAATGTTACGCCATATCTGCGTTAAATAAATTAATTTTGTTTTAAGGATTTATTTTAAAGCATATAATAAAAATAATTTAATTTAAAAAAATTTTAAAATAATTTAAATTATTAGATTTATTATTTGATGCGACATGTTATTTGTCATGTGATTTGTCATATGATTTGTCATGTGATTTATCATGTGATTTGTCACATTATTTGTCAGATGATAAATTATGATAAATCATATGGCAGATTACAAAATGATTTTCTCGGAAACATCTAGTGATTAGTCGTATAATTTATCACTTAATTTGTCAAATGATTTGTCATGTGATAAATCATATAATTTATCACATGATTAATCATATCATTTATCATATAAATAATCATACACTGATAGAAAGGTTCATTTGACCCAAAGTCGCCGGCTTAACTGTTAACGAATATGTACTTGAATTCAGTCAAATGCCTGTGAATTAACAGTTAAGAAATGGATCAGTTGCCGCAAGTACTTGAAAAATTTCAACTGTAATGACTCCGTTTCTTAACTGTTAAGAAATGGTTCGTTAAGGATAAATGAATATTATTTAACTATTAATATTTACTCATCAATATAAATACAAGGGGCATCAAAATAAAGTCACAAGGGGCATCAAAATAAAGTCACAAGGGGCTTCGTACGCTTTTCGGCTTTCTAACCAAACCTCACAGCATGTTGCCAGCTCTCTCTCTCTCTCTCTCTCTCTCTCTCTCTCTCTCTCTCTCTCTCTCTCTCTCTCTCTCTCTCTCTCTCTCTCTCTCTCTCTCTCTCTCTCTCTCTCTCTCTCTCTCTCTCTCTCTCTCTCTCTCTCTCTCTCTCTCTCTCTCTCTCTCTCTCTCTCTCTCTCTCTCTCTCTCTCTCTCTCTCTAACTTATAACGCACTACACTGAGTAGAAAGGCTAACCTATAGGATCCCATATATATATTACTATATTTCACACTAACCTATAGGTTCGCTGAAGTCAGGCATGCGGGCACAGCTGAAGTACGCTAACCTAAAACCGCCGAGTCTGGCAGTTTCTGCCCGAGAGTCGGTCACGTGACCTTCGGTGCTCGTCCGTGGGCTCGCCGCTGAGACTGTTATATTTTTACCGGAGCACTTGGGCAATTTCGAACCACCATCACTTTCATATGTGAGTTGTCCTACCATAGAGGTATTATAGATAGTGCAGGGGAGACATAGGGCTGCCCGTAAGTGAAAATGTCCGAACGTTAGAAAGAGAGAGAAGATCGCGGGACGTAGCTATCTCTCTCTTCACGCGCATGCGCTGGCGCTGACGCTCCCTTTCTATGCGTACTACGCATACGCAGCACGCGCGAGTAGAGAGAGACAGCTACGTCCTGCGATCTTCTCTCTCTTTCTAACTCTGCGATGGCCGGAGGCCTGACTTCCCTATTCTATCTATAATACCTCTATGTGTCCTACCCGACGACTCCAGCTATTTTGACTGCAGTGTAGGCGTGACCGTCATAACATAAGTTTTTCTTCGTATATACTGTTTTATGCGTCTATATCTTTAGTTATTTAATTTTTTACAGTAATTGATGTGAATTAATAATTATTTATTTTTGTATCATTAAATTGAATAAAATTAACAGTAATATATCCATATAAACTATTTTTTCGAGCGTCAAAGTGATTCATTACTAGTTAAGAAATGGTTGCTTTACAGTAAAGACACATAACGCGTTACAAAAGTAATCGCGCATTAACTGTTAATGAATATTTTATAACTCTTAAGAATTATTCATTTGGCTCAAATACTATGAAAAAATCGACATTCAAATGAATCGCCTCAAATATTTCTTTCTATCAGTGTATAACATCATGTGATAAACCATATGATTTTTTTCAGTAGGGTATTTATGTACAATGGACAAAATACTTATCTTTCCACTAATTCTCAACATTTTAATAATGGCATTATAAAGTTGCCTCTTGAAAAACGTAACATTAAAATATAGTTCAAATTTATTATTTACGTCATCTCTATAGAGTAAGACTAGATTGAAGTAAAGTAACTGAATAAAATATTGAACATTTTGAGTTTCACAATTTAAAATTATGGCTACTACTTTTTTCGCTTAATTTATAGAGAGTAGTACAAAATGCTTGTAATCACGGTACAAAATTATCTTTTAATAATATATTTTGTATGATTGCACGTTTTTCTATTCAAGTACGTTTGAAATGAGTAACAGTAGTTATAGAATCAGCATGACAAATCGATATTTTAGAGAAATTAATTTTACAAACGTACTTAAAGAATTTATGAAATATTAAATTGATTAAGTATACTAATCATATACGGAATTTATTTGAATTTTTTTTTACTATTAATTTTCAATATATTAGAATGTCCTTGAATGCGTGCTCCTGCACGATATAAGTTTATTATCCATAAGATTATAATAATGATGATCAACAGATTTTTATTACAGCTTCATCTATATTTACTTATAGCACTGCGTGACCTAAGCCCGCACTTAGGTCACGCCTATCCATGACCTAAGTAGTACCTTTTGTACAGTGTTTATCGCACTCGCTACGCTCGTGCGTTAACCTCGCGGTGCATAAAGGAATACTTAGGGCACGAATAGGCGTGACAGCGGGCTTAGGGCAGGCAGTGCTATAAAATTCTATTATACCACTCTAACCTCAAAATCACAACTTTCGTATGATTTTTCGGCTCTCGTGGTATAAAATACCGTTCGAAACGAGTGCGGAAGTTGATTATTTACTTCGTGTGACTTTTCGTCATATTTCGTAAAAAAATAAATCATCATCTTCCGCACCAGTGTCGAAATGTACTATATGATACTTAGGTTACACGTATCGTATTGTACTATATCTATTTTCAATTTAATATATTTGAGAGTTTATCTAACAAGGAGAGTCTCCTACTTCTAGATCATGTATTCGCTTTCAACTTTGGGATATGCTTTTTACTATTAAAAAGTGAAGACAGTCGTACTAGTCCAGATGACGCGTCGACAAAGTCGAGTTATAACCATTTCTAAAGCTAATGTGGTACTTCCGCGACTCTCTAGTGAAAGCACTGCTAAATGAAGAGGTTACCTAAAATTTAAAAAGACCATATTTGTAATCTGATTTATTTATTTAAAATGATAAAGATAGTCAATGTATTATAAATAAATTTTATTTAACATGACTAAGAAAACATTTTTTTCACAAAATGTCGATATTCTAGAAACTAGATATTGTCACTACAAACAATTATTGATAAATTACTGGAATCTTTTTTTTTCTCAACCGATTTTAGTTTTGAAGGCCTCATTTTGTTTCTTAAGTAATTTCAGTGGGGATTTGTCGAAGGAAAAATTCAAAATTATTCAAAACCTAGAAAGTTATAGCCGCAATTAAAAAATATATTTTTTTAACCACGTGCATGAATTTATGCACAATTTAAATTAGCTATAACTTGCTGAGTTTTTAATAATTTTGAATTTTGCCTTCGGTAAGTCCCGATGAAATTACTTAAGGTAGCATGAGCGACTTTTGTAAAACTAGCGTTAATTTGGTGCGCTACGCGCGCCTTCTCTTCACTGTTTTTCGATTTCTTTCAAGTTTCGAGATTGATTCGAGATTTCGAGATACCTCGCAAAAACGCTCGAAAACCGAACGAATATCAATCGCTCAATTTATATCTGTACTAAATAACTACTACCTGTACAAATTACTATCTGTAGCTAAAAAAAATAGACTGTACTCTTGAAGTATTCAACTGATCATATCCACCAAGAAAAATAGGGTATCGACCAAATTATTGAGAAAACAAATGTTGAAAAATATTAGTTTTACACGGGCCTTATGGAAGTTCCCTTTTCCGAATGCGATTCATCAGGAATAACTCAGTCATAAAATACTAACTCTTGAAGAGAAAACTACAGGTTGTAGCTTATTTCACGCAAATTAGCATAGAACTAAACAAAATATGCGTTGCCGAACAAAATATCATGAAAATTATGATGAAAGTTAGTTACTTTCAATAACCTCATGTATAAAAGAGCTTACTGCGCATGCGCGCGAAACCACGCTTGTTTGCATGCTGTGGGCAGTGTGGACCAGGGATGGATCAGAAATTATTTCAACATGGCCGACGATGGCATCCTAGGCGTGAAGGCTGTCGCTCGCGACTCGGCGGCACCGCGACGGCGAATTTCAGACTGACGATGTCAGTTAAAAAAAAGCGGCTCTGACGATTTCGTGCGTCTGAACCTTAAATGATTCGGAATTGCGTAGAAAATGTGCAGAAAGTAGAATACACTAGTTTCTATATATAATAATAATAACTTATACTATAAAATATACTATGCGTGTGTTATTAATAATTGATATTATTATTAATATTTACTATGTGAAGAAATAACAAATAAAACCTTTTCTTATCTATTTTATTGTGTAACTTAATAATGTAAGCAATTTCAAATATAAAATTAAGTTGCATAATTTCAAATTAGCTGACTAAATTTGTTTTATCAACAAAAATTTTTCTTAAATCGTCGGGTTAGAGGAAAAAGATGCTGCAAATATTTTTTTTCGTATAAATTTAAGTTGGTACCTCTGCAGAAACTTTTAAAGAAAATTGTTTTTTTCAACATATTTAGTTTGATTATCAATGATAATAAATGTATAGGATAGTACTTTACTATAAACTTGACTGCCTTACTGTATTGACCTTTTTAGAATTTTTAATGAATAATAAAACTTATTGACAAATTGCCATTTAAACAAAATTTTTATATTACTTTAGTATGATTACATTATGCTTAATTGACGTTCATTTATGAGAAAAATCGATAAATTTCATAAATGCTTCATTTGGTTTGAGATCTTATTCTATCCACTAACCGACCTAGCTTACAATGTCCATGAAATATGAGGCAAATCGATATTTTGTAGCTGACGGAATTGTTAGTTAATTGTTGCACATCAGCTGTCAGGTAACGCTAAGTAGCCGATTGCAAAAACGTGAAATGATAAATACCCACCAAACTCACATGAATGAAGTCCCCGAATCCTAGCGTCATATTGTGATAAATTGAAATAAAAAATAAATAATTGAAATAAAAAAATACTGCTTTACCGACCGTGCCCCTCTACCTATTAAAATCTGCGTTTTAAAATGTAAATTTTTAATTTAATATTTTACGATCATGAAAAATAATAAAACCCATTTATAAAAAATCCAAAATGATTTTGTGCATTGCGCAAAATCTGCTAAAATCTAATGCAGATGTGCATGAGATGTAGACAACAAATTTTTAAACGTTCGTGAATGTTGATGTTCGACACAGCTATGAACTCGCTTATTCCGCACTTATTTGGGGTTTGGGTTTTTTATTTTATTAAAATTGTTACTCTCGGCTCGCGTTTACATGTAAGTATACTACTTTTTTATATAAAAGGTTAATATAGTAAGATAGTCAAGTTTATAATAAAGTACTATCCTATAAATTTATTATGATTGATAATCAAACTAAATATATTGAAAAAAACAATTTTCTTTAAAAGTTTAAAAAAAAAAAAAATTGCCGAGATAGCGTGTTTTCCAAATCTCAGCGAGATAACATGTTTTTCAACGCATCTTCGAGATAGCATCTTCTTCAATGCATCTTCGAGGTAGCATCTTCTTCAATGCATCTTCGAGGTAGCATCTTCTTCAATGCATCTTCGAGGTAGCATCTTTTTCAGCGTGTCGACGAGATCTTTTTCCTCTAACCCGACGATATGTGCACTGAAAATATCAACAACGATTTTCCTTATATTTACACTGAAAAAAGGCTGCTAAATGCCATGGATAACTAGAATTTTGCAGAAGTAACTACGATATATTAAAAAATTAACAATGTTTCAGTATTTTAAAATTTAAACGGTATCGATTAAAAATTGGAGCCAATGTAATTATTTATAATGGGCTTATAGGTTTAAAAATTGTTAATGAATTTATGTAAAAATTTAGTATTCTACATTTACAAAGCCTACCGGTAAACTGGAAACCGTCGGGCCCGCCAAGTATGTATGGGAGATTGGAGGACCACCCCTGCTAGAGCAGCTCTATAGACTTCTATTGTCCTCCCAAGATGCGTAATATTATAGAAATTTCAAAATTGAGAAAGATCAATGAAAAATGGAGATGTGGTGTTAACTATGTAATTTTTTTATATAGGCTTTGACTTTTCGTAAATATCTGATAAAATTCTTATGAATTTTAGAAATAAAAAGAAGGCATAATAGTTGTATAATTAAAATAATTTTCCCCCACACGGGCGTAAAGTGCGTAGGTTCTATAAAGTTTGGTAGGAGTATGGGAGCTATTACGCCTGTTAGGCGTTAAGTAGTATTTTATGCCCGCTGACTGAATATTTTTAAGTAGTTACGAAAAGTTATATTATTCAGTCAAGTTAACTTATGGGTACTTGACTACAATAAATTGGTTTCAGTACTTTCTTGTGTTTAATTTGTATAGAAGGATGAACAAATTTTAATACATTTCTGAGAATAGTCATACTGTTGTTTCCGAGAGTTGTTTGCATTACTTGACTATCGATAATTGATTTCACAACTTTCATTTGTTTAATTTGCAATGAACAATTTGAATGTATTTACTTACATATAATTTGTTCAGCATACAATGACTCAAAGAAGTAAAAGACTTTTTCACTGGTATTTATTTGATTTCTTTAAAAAAATCATAAATATTATTATTTTATAGATTATACAGAAAAAAACGTCTATACTTGCCTTATTTTATACTTTCGTAGAAAGTTTTATATTAACAATATTATTATTGGTACAGTCATGAAAAAAATTATTACCATTTGCAGAGTGCTTATTGAATAGATGAGATTCGAATAAATAAAAGGTCTAGACAAAAATTGTGTTGTTAAAACGTACTTAAATTATTTTTTTTTTTTAAACGTGTTGATTGTATTAAAAAAATATTTAAGCTCTCATTAAAGTTTTTGGTACAGAGTTTGACGGATATTGAGAGAGGGAGAGAGGAAAAGAGACGGGGGAGAAACAGAGGGAGAGAGTGAGCGGGGGAAGAGAGGGAGGGAAAGTAGATTATATAGTATATTACGCACCAAGGGAGGAAAAAACTTGGACAGTCCACAGCTTGTGTAAATTGCCACCCGAGCCGAAGGTGAGGGTGGCAAACACGAGCTGGAGGCTGGCCAATTTTACTCCCGTGGAGCGTATACTATTTTTTTGCCTAGCGAGGCCGAAAATACAACCTTCGCGATCGGGCACCGAGAGCGAAAGTGGTACTTTCGGCCCGCTAGGCAAAAAAAGAACAAATTTCTATACTTGCCTTATTTTATACTTTCGTAGAAAGTTTTACATTAACAATATTATTATTTGTACAGTCATGAAAAAAATGATTACCATTTGTAGAGAGTGCTTATTGAATAGATGAGACTAGAAGAATTAAAAGGACTAGACAAATTGTGTTGTTAGAACGTACTTAAAAATTAGCTTTTAATAAACATGTTGATTATTTAAAAAAATATTTAAGCTCCCATTAAAGTTTTTGGTACTCCGTTTGACGGATGTTGAGAGAGGGGGGAGAGAGAAGGGAGGAACAGAGAGGAAGGGAGAGAGAGGGCGAAAGAGACAGGGGGAGAAAGAGAGGGAGGGCGGGGGAGAGAGGGAGGGAGAGAGAGAGAGACTAATACTTGCCTTAGTTTAAACTTTTGTAAAATGTTTTTTTAGATGGATTTCACAACTTTTTAAGAGAAAATAATAATTACAGAGTGTGATAACGTTATGAGAGTTTATTATAGTATATTTTTAATATTATTATTAAATGGTAGTATGTTTATTCACAAAAGTTTTAAATTTGAATGTTTCTTCAAGGAACTCGATAAAATCATTACATCCCTAGCGGAAATCGTTTCTGTAAAAAAACTGTAAATAACTGTAAATAACTGTAAATAAATGTTTGAATTGAGACAGTAATAACAGTTATTTACAGTTATTTACAGTTATTTACAGTTTTTTAAAAATAATTCTGTAGAAATGAAGGTACTGATAAAAGTTATTAACAGTTATTAACAATTTTTTACAGATATTTACAGTTATTTACAGTTATTTACAGATATTTACAGTTATACACAGTAAATTTTTTTCGCTATAATAACAACTTTATTTTTATCAACAAAACTGTAAATAACTGTAAATATCTGTAAATAACTGTAAATAACTATAAATATGTGTAAAAAATTGTTAATAACTGTTAATAACTTTTATCAGTACCTTCATTTCTACAGTATTATTTTTAAAAAACTATAAAATAACAGTAAAAAACTGTAAATAACTGTAAATAACTGTTATTACTGTCTCAATTCACACAGTTATTAACGGTTATTTACAGTTATTAACATTTTTTATTTCCGCTAGGGATTGTATAATTTTTTGAAATAATATAATCAAATATGTATTTTCTTAGGTATGATGATTAATTAACAATACAGTTAATTGTAAAGTCATATGATAATAATTACATTGTGTGATAACGTTATGAGAGTTTATTATAGTATATTTTTAATATCATTATTAAATGGTAGTATTGTTATTCACAAAAGTTTTAAATTTGAATGTTTTTTTAAGGAGTTCTGTAGATCTTTCAAAATAAAGTTTGTTAGTATATTATTCTTGTACAGAACGTCTTGTTGGCTGTTTCAAAAAAATATTTAGGCTCTTAAAGTTTTTTGTGGAGTCCTTATACAGTTGTTGAGTAGACGAGAGAGAGAGAGAGAGAGAGAGAGAGAGAGAGAGAGTGGGAAAGGGGGGGCATTCAATTTTTTTTTTAAAAGCGACTTAACAGTTGTTTAGAGAGATAATAATTCAAAATGCAACCAGTTTATGAACTAAGAATCACTGAGAATAAATGCTTTCTTGACATTCTTGTATAGATAAAACTTTTTGAAATTATTATCTGAATCTTGTCTAGAAAAATATTTACTAAGAACTCTGAAACATTTTGACGTCTCTCATGGTGAGAAAATCATATGTTAGATTAATTGAGCATTTTTATTCGTTGAAATTTCCACAATAACACATCATTTTTACTTTTTTCAGTATTCCCATGTTCATGGGAATTATACTTTAGCCTCGTTCTCGATGATCAGGTAGTACAACGTCGCTCCGCGATGTGGCGCCACAATTCAGAGCCATGATTGGATGAAAGATTTTTACCCGGCATCCCTGCCTCCATGTTCTCTCTGTCCCGGCTCTCTCCTCATAACGTTTTCTTGTGCGACGTGCGTCACACGTATCAAGAAAAATTGTTTCGAGCAAAAAGGGAAACATGAGCAGTGGTGAAAAAATAAAGGACAACGGCGAAACAGGCTGCCTTAATAAAGTCTTGCAGAGACTGGAAGCCTTGGAAAAAAAGTTAGAACGTCGTAAATCGCGTTCACGTTCTCAAGAATCAAGAATGCGGTACCATCACCATCGCTACCGTCAGGAAAGAGATCGAGAAAGGTCTAGAAGCATTTCCAGGCGGAGGTCAAGTGGCCGACGTCGGGAACGCAGAACATCGTCGCCGTCTTCAGTCAGCTCCAGTGCATCATCCGCATCGCGAGCCAGCAGATCACGTCGAAGCAGGAGCCTGGCGTCACCATCGGACAACGATAGGATCACGGAGAAAAATGATAAGATGGTTTTCTCTGTATTGACAGTCATAAAATGCACGGAATACGATCCGACTGGCACAACAATACTGTCTCCTCCCGAGGGAAAGTGCTACAGTCGATGCCACGAGTCAAGTGAAGGTACCGGCCGCATTTTGACGGATGCCGACGGTCTTTCGTGGAAAAGCAGAGGCGCGGCACACAAACCGACTGGGTTACTATCGCGTAGCGCGAACCCTTCAGTCGAGGAAACAAACGCAAACACCGATTTGCGCAAGCTCACCGTATACCGACTGAACTATTACACGATAATAGTTTGACATTAATCAGTCGAGGTTACCGACTGAAACACCATACGGTGGTGGTCACAGTCGAAGTTGCTCTAGCGTCACTATCTATCAGCACACATCTAAGAAGGACAATTTTTACAGAGCAAAAACCATCGGAGGGAGAGCAACAACGGGACGGTCAACAAGAGCAGCAAGCGACAAAAGACGGGACCGAAAATAACCTCGACACAGAAACGCTGACGCTACTGGGAAAAAATCCGGCAGCAGACGCCCAGAAAATTACAACACTGCACCCGAATTTAGCCGCATGCTGGGACGAATGGACATCAACGGGCATACCAAGGGAGGAGAGAGAAAAGCTGCAAGACAAATACCCCATCAAAGCCAACTGCCACTTGGAAGCACCAGAACTTAATGCAGAAGTGCAGGCTGCTCTGCAAGAAAATGGCTATAAGAGAGATATGGCAATCGTGACCGCTCAAAACAAAATCGGCTTGGCAGTGGCTGCCATCGGAGGCGCAATCACCGAGTTAACAAATACAAAAAACAACCCAATAAAGAACGCACTGATGGAAAAGCTCATAGATACTGTAAAAATTTTAGCGGATTTACACCACAAAGAGTCAACACGGAAAGTACTTATAAACCCCAGCATGGACCCCGAAATACGGTCGGTATTGGAAAAAACCAAAATTGACAAATGGTTATATGGGGAAAATCTGGCAAAAAAGCTCGAGGAAGCTAAAGCTATTAAAAAAGTGGGAAACGACATGAAGATTCACCATAAGACATACCCCAAAAATAATTCAAGAAATAACCATTTAAACTACAAGAGCTCGACTGCCAATCACACAACAGCCCCGAGGTCGAGCGCGAGAACACGGGGTTCAAAGAGATACAACAACCATCACCGGAGCAGGGCGAACGAAACACACAGCAGAGCGAGAGGGCAACGGATCGAGAAACGCGAACAACGGAGATGAAGGTGAGAGAAACCGCGGGAAGGTTAAAACTGTTCCGCAACGAGTGGGAAAGAATCACAAACGACAAGTTCATTCTAAACTGCATTTCGGGGTATAAAATCAACTTCAACGGGCCAGTCAATCAGACAAAAACACCGCGTAAACCTGTCATCACGAATGAGAATAGCAAAGATTTCGAGTTAGCTATTGATCAGCTCATTAAAAAAGGAGCAATCAGAAAATGTATACCCACGAAAAGACAGTTTCTTTCCGCATATTTTTTGAGACCAAAAAAGGATGGGACAAACAGATTTATCTTAAATCTTAAACCATTAAACAAATTTGTAACGGCCCCGCACTTCAAAATGGAAAACATTAACATAGCAAGCAAGATGCTTTTCAAAAACTGTTTTATGACGAATCTAGATCTACGGGACGCATATTACTTGGTTCCCATACATGACAAATCGAGGAAATTTTTACGGTTCGTGTTCAGGAATGAAACATTTGAATTCACGTGCTTGCCTTTCGGCTTCAGTTTGAGCCCCTTCTTATTTACAAAACTAATGAAACCGATAGTAAACTATTTACGTAACAAAGGCTGGATTTCGTGTATATATTTAGATGACTTCCTACTGATCGGCAGAAATGTGGTAGAATGTACAAATAATACTAAAGCAACGATAAGACTATTGGAAAGACTGGGTTTCTTAATAAATTACGACAAATCAGATTTAGTTCCAAACACACGGTGTAAGTTTTTGGGATTTATTATGGACTCCGAGCTATTGCAAATAGAACTTACAAAAGAGAAACAGCGAAAGCTTATTGACTTGATCAAAAAATTTAAAAAGAAACGTGAATGTAACATACGGGATTTTGCAAAGTTAATAGGCTCCCTGGTTGCAGCTTGTACGGGGGTTGAATATGGGCCGGTCTACATTAAGCGATTAGAAATTAGGAAAAACAACGTCTTGGCTACGAATAGCAATAACTTTGAAGCTAAAATGAACTTAAACAAGAATTTAACTGAAGATTTCGAATGGTGGGAGAAAACACTACCTAAAGCAAAGAAGACGATTACACTGAACAAGTTTAAAAAAGAAATATTCTCGGACGCGTCCCTTTCTGGTTGGGGTGCGTATTCGGATGGTGAAACAGCACGAGGCCTGTGGAACCAAAACGAAACGCATCTACACATTAACCAACTCGAATTAACCGCAGCATTCTTTGCGTTGAAGTGTTTTGCATCTCACCTTCGAAACTGCGAAATACTATTGCGGCTAGACAACACAACGGCAATCGCATATGTGAATAATAAGGGAGGCACGCACGTAGTTGAACTAAATGAAATAGCTAGAAATATGTGGAAATGGTGTTAACAAAGAAATATAGTAATACATGCGTGGTGCATTCCGTCCAAAGAGAATACAGACGCGGACAGAGAATCCAGAGTGAAGAACATCGATACGGAGTGGGAGTTAAATCAGAAGGCTTTCGAGAAAATAGTGCGATACCACTCGCCACCGGAAATCGACCTGTTTGCTACAAGAGCAAATACGAAATGCGACTTATTTTGTGCGTGGCATAAAGATCCCGGTACTCAACTGATCGATGCCTTCACTCAGGATTGGTCAAAATGGTACTTCTATGCGTTCCCACCATTTTCATTAATTCTTAAAACATTAAAGAAAATCGCCATTGACGACGCGACGAGAATATTAATCGTACCGGACTGGCCTGCGCAGCCATGGTTTTCCATATTTAAAGCCGCCCTTACTAAAAAACCCCTAATACTTAAGCCTAAACGAAACCTGTTAACCTCAAATTACAGGACTCACCCACTAGCAGAAAAACTCACACTAATGGCTGGGGAGGTATCAGGAAGATCTTTGAAATGAAAGGATGGACGAACACCGCACTAGACATCATGTTAGCCTCTATCTCAACAGCGACCACCAAACAATACGAATCGGCACTGAAGGGCTGGTGGATTTTCTGTTCAAAGAAGCAAATAGACCCCCTAAAAGGCGGAATACCAGACATCCTTTCGTTTTTGACTGAAAAATTCGAAACTGGGGCGTCATATGGGACTCTTAACTCCGCGCGGTCGGCAATTAGCTTAATTATTGAAAATGATATCACGGACAACGCCGATATTAAACGGTTCTTTAAGGGTATTTTTAGGCTTAAACCGACAAAACCGAAATATGATGAGATATGGAATACGGACAAAGTGTTGAAGAATCTGGGTAAACTACATCCGTTAGAAAATCTATCAATCACAGACTTGACGGAAAAAACGGTAATGCTAGTAGCTTTAGCAACCGCTCAGAGAGCTCAGACACTAGCGTTAATCAAAATAGAAAATATACACACAGCAAACTCAGGTTATGAAATTAGAATAACAGATTTGATCAAAACATCGAAGCCAGGAAAATGTCAATCGTTGCTTAAATTACCGTTCTTTCATGACACTCCGGAACTGTGTGTTGCTTCAACGCTTAAACAATACCTGGAAGTAACAAAAAACATCCGAGGGGACATCCAAAACCTATTTATATCAACGAAAAAACCATATGTGGGCGTATCGTCTCAGACGATAAGTCGTTGGCTAAAAGCGGTTCTGCGCAAAAGCGGCATCACAGGATTTACGGGATACAGCACCAGGCATGCGGCCACCTCAAAAGCATTGGAGGAGGGACTAACAATAGATGCTATTAGAAATGCGGCTGGCTGGTCCGAAAGATCAAAAACATTCGACGTTTTTTATAATAGACCCATAAAACAAACGCATGAAAACATTGCAACTAAAATAATTAATTCGAAAAAGTAACTTGTAAACTTATTGTAAAGAAAGAAATTTAAATAAAAACCCTCAAAGATGTAATTAGTTGAATATTAATAGTAACAACCTAATTACTGCTCGAAACAAGGTCAAAAGGGGAAAAATCGAAACTCTAAAGTCTACCTGATCATCGAGAACGAGGCTAAAGTATAATTGATCGATCAAACGAACTTACCTGTAAGTGAAGTTCGATCGAAATTATACGAAGGCCTCGTTCGAGATGATAACACCCACCCAGATCACTTAACACCCAGACCCTAAGGATTTTCCCCCTTTTCCACAACTCTAAACATATGAGGAGAGAGCCGGGACAGAGAGAACATGGAGGCAGGGATGCCGGGTAAAAATCTTTCATCCAATCATGGCTCTGAATTGTGGCGCCACATCGCGGAGCGACGTTGTACTACCTGATCGTCTCGAACGAGGCCTTCGTATAATTTCGATCGAACTTCACTTACAGGTAAGTTCGTTTGATCGATCAATAAATATGTACAACAGCACAACACTGATATCGACGAAGTTTTTTAAAGATGACAGATGCTTTTTAAACCGAGGCTCAGACCAATATTTCAAATCGGCATCATAAATTATATTGTATATTTATATCCTCACGTGTCACTCAACAATATTTTCTTCTATGCCAAAACTTATTATGAAGTGTATGAACCTCATAACGCGTAATTATTTATTAATACACGCTTGTTCTATTTTCAAAACATTTGAAACTGATTTTTAATAGAAGTTTTAAAATTTGATTATAAACACTTCATCATACCAGTACTTTATTTTATTTATTACACAAAACACTGAAAATTATATTGTATATTTATAACCTCGCATGTCACTCAGCAATATTTTCTTCTATGTAAAAGCTTATTATGAAGATTATGAACCTCATAACACGTAATTACTTATTAATACACACTTGTGCTATTTTCAAAACATTTCAAACCGATTTTAAGTAGAAGTTTTAAAATTATCATGCAACACATTTTACCGGTATTTTATTTTTTTATATTACACAAAACACTGATTAGATGTCATTTTTTAATCACTATGTTATTTGTTATTTATAACATTTGAATTATATGTGCACTTCATGCATTATATCATACCGGTATTTTATTTTATTTATTAAACAAAACACTGATTAGATGTCATTTTTTAATAATCACAACATTTTTATTATATCAATATAATTTTTTCAACTAGATGACGATCTATGAAAATCACAATTTTCTTTTCTTATTTCGAAAAACTTACTTCAAAACATAATACTTCTTTCGTACTTTGAGTCCAATACTGTCTAAATAAACATCTTAGTTGTTGTTTGTTTTATGTGTGATTCATTGAAAGCAATGAAACTCTCATTTTCTTCATTGACATCGACGTACTCTATTCGTCCTGTCAAATATGAAGACAAATTTTTAATATTCTTCTAAAATTATATCTCATATGAAAAATTTTCATGTTGAGGATATAAATAAATACATCTTGAAAAATATTGTGTCGTAATATTTTCGATGAACTTGAATAAATAATAATAATTAATGAACTCTTCTTTGTTAAAAACTATTTTTTAACAGTGATCTATTTACTTGGTAATAATCCTTACATTTTCTGATATTCTCTGTAAAAATAAAAACAAGATTTCACAAAGTAACAGTAGTTATTATAAACTTTATTGATTTATAACTTTATAATAAAAGTTTGCTACTTATCTGATTATAATATATTGCTATTGCCCATTGATATTCAGGCATGGTGTGGTTTGTGCACATAAGAATTATGCACATATTTATTGTACACACTTTAGCATTGGAGTATACACATAGATATAGATATACACCAATGCTAAAGTGTGCACAATAAATATGTGCATAATTCTTATGTGCACAAACCACACCATGCCGATATTCACAGCTGCTTGTATAGGTTATATTTTTCCAATCAACTCCAAAATCCAAAATGAAATAATCTGTATATATGTATCTGTATGTATATATATATTCTTTTTCCAATCCACTTGTGAGATTTTAATGATTCCAAAAAAATCTTCTTGTATATATCTGTAAAAAATAATAAAAAATTCTCACAAAGTATCAATTCTTTTATGTTTTAAAATAATTTTAGCCTTTAACATTTAGCCATTTAATATACTTATCTAAAAAAATTGATTTGCCCCATTGATGCTCATAGATAAAAATTATTTTAATCAGTCGAATTCCTGAGATCTTTGATTATTTAAATAATATATATACACTGGTGTAGTTTCGTTAACTGGTCCTGGTGTGGCCAAAGTTGAAATTGGACACAAAGGGAGTATTCGATAAACCTTGTCTGAACCTGGTGATTCTAACACTTTGCTATGACGATTGAGGTGACTATCTTCCATGCGTTTAGGAAGGGCTGTTGCACCTAATGCCATAATATTTTTTTTGTTTTTAATCCTATTTTCTTCCTCTATGAAGACTGATGGAATTCGTCCAGTAGTAGTATATTCCAAAATTGCATCTAACATCCAAAAGCATGCTATACCACCAACAATAAAATTTATAAAAATTTGGATGGTGATAAAAATTTCTGGGAATGACTATCATCAATACAGTTTGAGTCTCCATATATAGTAATTCTCCCTGCCAAACTCAATTTTGACTCAGTTTCTTTTATTTCATTATTTTCAATATCATTAGTTATAATATAACATGATATGTAAAATTCACTAAAGACTGAGAATTGTATAATCTGAAAATGAAAAAGGTTACACAAAGTATCGATTTTTTATTGTATTATATTTTACATGATATATCTTCTCGTATAAAAATAATACTTATCTATATATAAAAGAATTTGAATTATAAAAATATATATAAACCATACCATATTTCGAGGTTATTTTAGAATTACAGTTGTTCGTTTTATTATATCTTCTCTCTATCTCTCTTTCTCTCTCTTTCTTTTCGAGTCTATATAAGAGAATAAAAATACCATACGATATTTCGAGGTTATTGTAGTCACAAAATTTTATTGTTGTTATATATATACTCTCTCTCTTTCTTTTCGAGTCGAGTGAGTTTATTTACTATACGATATGCTATAACTATATATATTATAAATATATATAGATATATAAGCGTAAGATAGACGACAATCGGAAGTGTCGTAAGAGCTGCAAACCGGACGCCGGAATAAGGAGAAGAAAAGTTCGGAAAGGAAACAGCACATACAAAATTCAGCTCTATATCTTTTGAACGAGATCATTTTTTAAAATAAAATCTTTTGATTTGAGTAGAGCAATGAAATTGCTTTCGATTAAGAGGGATATGTTATATACTAAAAGCTAACGCAATATACGTAAATGCGCATTGAATTTTTCGTACACCCATTTCAATGTATATGTAGCACGGGTCGCTCCTTTACGCTTCTTCTATACTTACCTTCGGAGCGCTCCCGCGCTCCTTGATATATTTTTATGGAATAAATAAGTATTAATCATTGAAAAAACTTAATGATAAAATTAGTTAATATAGTTAATTTGAATAAAATTAAATAGTTTATAATAAAATAGAAACCACCACTAATAAATTATAATTTTGTTTTATTTTAATAAAAAACTAGCGAGATTCTTGATAACGCTTGCTCGGCTGTAATATTTTTTTTTTAATAGGATTATCTTTAGTAAATCAACTTATAACAATGAAAACATAACATCGAAAATAAAAAGTTCAAAACGAAAAATGAAAGATACTAAGAAAAGCAAGGGTGAAAATAATATAGTAGATAAACAGCTAAAAAACAAATATTCTTGTTATAATTTCTCTAATGTACATATGTATTACTTGTCCGGTGATAAAAATAAATTGTCGAATAAATGTAATACGTCTAACGAAAAAATTGTATAGTAACAAATTGATATAACTGACAAATCTTCAGTACCTTATATCGAAATGAAAAACGTTTATAGTCGATAATTCTAAAGTGAATCGTCTAAAATTTGGACACCTCCCTCCCCCCGCCAGTTATTTCTTGTGTAAATTTCTCACCTGGGATTATGCTCCAGATGCTGCGGAAAACCTACGTAAATAGAAAATCAGGATCTTCCCTGCGTAAAAAAATTAGGATGTACAACATATTGTAACAGACAAGATTTCTATTAAAGAAATTAGTTTAGATAGGTTCAGGATAAGGGGGAATAAATTTACTTTCTTTTGGATCTTAATAAGAAGAAATAATCCGTGAAACAAAATAATTGAATTATACAAAATAATATCTTAGTTTATTGAAAGAATAAAGAAAAACACTATTAATCAGTACATGGATTTCATATCCTCTCAGAGGTGACCGGAGTACTTCCTACACCTCAGTACTGTGCCTCATATAATCAAGTCACACAGAACTGAGGGAGCAAGAGTGTAGCCTCTGTTCACTTTAGCAAAGAAGAATAGAGATAACATTTGATAATGAACGCAGAAAATAAGAGGATATTTACACTTATCAGACCCTACTGAAAAATCTCACGCCAAAATCTCATGTGAAATTCTGGTCCGCGAGCTGCTAAAATCCCTTTAATGATAAAAAATCAGTTTCTGAGAAATAGGAGTCGCCTATTAGGTTACGCCACCCCTCAGATAAGTTCAAAAATCTGTTTTGAAACGTTTTAGCAATTTTTTACATTTTTAGAAATGTTACATATGAGATCTCGCGTAAGATCTATAGGCGACTCCTAATTCCCAGAAACTGGTTTTTTATCATTAAAGGGATTTTAGCAGCTCGCGGACCAGAATTTCATGAGATTTTGGCGTGAGAGCTCACGTGAGATTTTTCAGTAGGGGATCAATCAATATATAAACACGGCAGTTGTTTTTGTTATTATATTGCTCAATACCGTATAGCGGTTGACATATAAACTAACTTAATAGATGAATGAAATAATCATTACTGTTATTCAAATTAAATAATTGTTGATAATTTAGGGTCGTTACAATATTTCCCATAGTATGGGCAAACTATGGGCAAAATGTGGGCCATAGAAAGGCAGATCTGGGAATCTAAAATGAATGTCAAGCATTGTCCTTATATTATTTTCATAAGAAAATTATGTACAATATACGATATATATATACTGAAGGAAATTCGAATTGATTGATTTACGAGTTAATAAATTAGTTGAACACATTTTGAAAGAAATTGAGCTGGATTGTGGTGCAAAGTAGGCGCTTTTCGGGTATGAATAGGGGGATTAAAAAGATTTTTAAAGAATTTTGTTGTATAATTTATTCTTTTTCTATACATGTATAATTGTATAATTGATTTAATTTTAACAAGTACTCGGGAGACGTTCCACTCGATCAGTGTTCGGATTCCGAATGCTGCATGGCTCGCGCCGTCGCAGTGAGCCTCACGGGACACATGCTAGGTGGCGCCGACATCTTTCTTTCCAGCTTTCCCGTCATTTTGCCGGCGCTGCGACGGCATGAGCCATGCGGCATTCGGAATCCAGACGTTGATCGAGTCAGACGTCTTTCGAGTACTTATGTAAAATTAAATAGATTATATAATTATGCATGTATAGAAAGAGAATAAATTGTACAAAAAAAAATTCCTTAAAAATCTTTTGATTCCCCTATTCGTACACGAAAAGCGCCTACTTTGCACCACAATCCAGCTCAATTTCTTTTAAATGTCTTCTACTACTTTATTAACTCGTAAATCAATCCATTCGAATTCCCTTCAGTATATATATTGTATTTTATACATAATTTTTTTATGAAAATAATATACGGACAATGCTTGACATTCATTTTATCCATATATGGGAAATGGTTTTCACAAACCTGGGTCAAGGCTGATCCACATGTTAACCATAGTTTGCCCGTAGTTTGCCAATAGTATGGACTACATGTCAGCCAGGAACTAAGGGCGACATAGATCCCACATGGTTCCCAAATCTGGCTTTGTATGGCCCACTTTTGCCCATAGTTTACCCATACGGGAAATATGTTGTACATCCTAATTTTATTACGCGGGCCAGTATTGGAAATTGCCTGTTAGGATGTTTAACCCCTAGATGAACTCAAAAAAGCATGCTTTGAAGCATCTTACATAATTTTCCAACTTTTACAAATTTTGTACATGAGATCTCGTCCACGCTTACATTTTTAGATTTAATATCTCTTTTTCTCTCTGTTCTTTTTTTTTCTAATTTTTCTTCAACACTTAAACTTTTTACTTTCGTAGCGTAATAACGCCTCGAAAGTAAAAAGTGTTGCAGAAAAATTAGAAAAAAACGAACAACAGAAAGAAAAAGAGTCATTAAATTCAAAAATATAAGCCTGGACGAATAAATTGAAATAAATAAAAAGCGAAGAGATTATCAAACCATAAAATTAAAAAGTTTAAGTGTTGAAAAAAAGATAAAAAAGAAACAAACATCGGAGAGTAAATGGGGCTATTAAATAACAAAATTTAAGTCTAAACGAAAGACTTGAAATAAATAAAAAGTGAATAGATTAAAAATGAAATTATAAAATCTATAAAATTAAAAAGTTTGAGTGCTGATGAAAAATTTGAAAAAATAAACATCGAAGAGAAAAAAGGGCCATTAAATCAAAAAATTTAAGCATAGACGAAAAACTTTAAATAAACAAGGAGCGAAGAGAAAGAAGGATGAATAAATCAAAAACTGTAGACGTTGAAGAAAAATCTGCAATAACCAAAATATACAAAGAACAAAGAGTTTTCAATTTGAACGGTATGAGTGCTGAAGAAAAATCAGAATTAAATCGGAAACAAAGAGAAACTAAAGCTATAAAAAAAGAAAGAAAAAGTAGTACTTATAAGATTGCGGTTACATCAAAATGCCACATTGATGAAACAAATATAAACGATAATTATTTGGGAGAAATGAATATGAAATGTACATTTTGTAATGCCCAATTCTTCAAATTCGAATGCATGCGTTAACTCTTAGAGGGCCGGGATGAGGCCTTGAGGCGCCATAGATTTTCTGAGTAGTTAAGTAGGACCAAAGTGATTCCTTAGTGTTATCCTTATATTTATATTTTCAAGCATAATAAACAAAAACCGCCAAATCAATTTGAAAAAAAAACAGCCATGTTGGATCCGCCATTGCGAATTTAAATAATTCATTTCGGAGTTGTAATTATCAATTGCAAAAAGGAACTATGAATGTTTTCAAGCCTTGGTATGTTTTTACAGATTATTTCAAGCATAATCAGTGAAAAATATCAAATTTAGTTCGATAAGGTAGCCATATTGGATCCGCCAATTTGAATTTTACAATTCATTTCAAAGTTGGAATCATATCTCCGATTACAAATATCAGTCTTTGAATATTTTCAAGCCTTGGTATGTTTTTGCAGATTATTTCAACCATAAGCAGTGAAAAATATCAAATTTAGTTCAAAAAGGCAGCCATATTGGATCCGTCATTTTATATTTTACAATTCTAATTGCAGAATTGTATTCAGCGACCTCGAAAACCTATATCTGTACATTTTCAAGCCTTGATAAGGTCTTTCAAACGTTTTTATCAACTTTTTAAAAAAATTTCATAATTTAACATGGGCTTTTACCGTCCCGGGCCGGGATGACGCCTTGAGGCGTCATGGTCTGACCCGCCAACATCCGACCTTGGTTTGATTCTAACTTGGGAATCTCAGATCACTTTTCAGTACAAATTGTGAGCTTTGAAAATTTTTGGAATCCCGGCCCTCTAAGGGTTAATGGAAGTAAAATTTTCAGTAACTGTTGTCACAAAGAAAAAGACATTTTACCAGATGATAATGTATATTCTAAAAGATAAAAACAATTAGCAATTGGAGATACATGTGAAAGCAGTAATTAAAAAAAAAAAAAAAAGATTAGGTTATATAATAATGCATTTGCATTTGCAAGTTATGGATCGAAATTTGATAATTTATTTAGCCGAGGACCGTAAGTCATTCGGATATGTGGAAATTTATAACATAATTTTTATTCTTTACATCCAAATATTAATGAAGCTAGAAAATATGGTCAACTGTATATATTAGATAATAACATTGCAAGTGGAGTAAAATTACAAAATAACATATCATGCGATTTAAAATTGTTTAAAGAAATTGATAATCTATTTTGAGAAATAAATGTCTATGCAAAATCTTACAAAATGATGTACGAAATAAAAATGGAGGAAAATGCTAGATCTAATGAAAATGGATAGATTCGTCAGGAAGTCAAAATGTATTTTACAGGAAATAGTTATCATGATAAACACATATATAACGAAGCAAGTTGTAATAAAGTAGCTGTAATTTTCGTTGGTCAAAATGGGGAGTCATCAGTAGATCGTGATATATATAAACATGTTGCGGATAAGCCTTTGCTTATTGAAATTAAAAAATAAAATAATTGGACAAAAATACTTCATATATTTCATACAAAAGAACCATATGAAAAATTATCAATTTTGATATCTTATAACTGAATTAAATACCTGTACTACCGCATTCTAATCATCAGTTTCACAATTCCAGTTCGAGTTAATTCATTAACAGTAAGATAGTAATTTTAAATTTTAAATTCATCTAAAGTAGTATAAAACATGATTTTTAGTGAATATTCGATAAAGATTAACTTACTATAAGTTTTATCCGCAACATGTCTGACTTTCTGTATTAAATAATTTGAATCATTATAAAAAGTACTTATATAGTATTACTGTAGTATATTATAGAAATACTTATATAATATTAAGAAAGTAGTGATATAATATCTATTCAGAAAATTCAAAGTAACACTGAGAAAAAAAATACGCCATATGTGCCGAAGTGCGGCGTGGGGGAATAGCCGAAGCCCGCTTAGGTTGTGATTGCAACGTAGTCCGCAATATTTACCGCACTGTCCGCAATCTTTACCGCACTTTTCGGTAGCAACTGTTTCACCAACCAAAACATAAGAGGCGCTACCTCCGCGCTTCGGTAATTTCTACCCCGCGCGTCGGTAGTGTCAGCATCCGTCGGTAGCTTATACTGCCTAACCTCCATTGCCCCACCGTTTCGGCTCTGTTTACAGAAGATTGCGGCACATTACGCCTTCTTTTTTTCTCAGTGAAGTGAAGTTTGAACACATTGCTAAATATATTGTATGAAGTATTCAAATGGCGGATCCAATATGGCGGTTAAAGGTTCGGAAAAAGCTTCAATTTTGCTCAAAAGTGAAATTAATGGGTTTTCGAGGTCGCTGATCACGATCTTGCTATCAGACTTTCGAAACTCAACATGGCGGATCCAATATGGCGGTCAAAAGTTCGAAAAAAGCTTACATATTTCTGAAAACTAGAGTTCGACAGGCGCGCTTCGCGCGCTGATTGTTTTTTTTTTTTAAGTTACAAAAGAAGCTGTATAATTGATGAACGGTTTCTTTTTTATTTACAAGAGAAATTTTATTATTCAATTCATTATTTAAGGTTGTATGGGCTATATGTAAAAAATGATGTCTCTGCAAAATTTGAATATGATTTGCGAGCTAGTTCTCGAGATATTGTAGTTTAAAATTAACATGGGTTCTTATGGAGATTCTCTGAATATGGCTAGACTCGTCTCGTAGTTATTGAAAAAATTAAGTTGAAAAAATAGTGTTTAGTTCTTGTAAATTTGTGTATACGTAAAAAAAACCTTTGTAATCGATTGCAATTGAAATGAATTGCTTTTGCGAGCTAGTATTACAGTTATAGCATAAAAACTGTGTAATAAGGCGTACAGTCATACCGATAAGTGAAAGAAATGAGCATTACAATGTTTTAAAACCAATGTAAAGTTTTCTTCATAGTTCTAAAAAACATTTTACATATTCGTTTACTCTTAATACTGTAAAATATTAGTGTTTTCGACGTATTATACCACCAAAATATTTGTCTTAAATTTTTGAATGAGACCTTACGGCCAATACAACCTTAATGCACTTATTTTGAATTCATTTAAACATTATAACGTTTTTCATCAAGCTGTGTTATAGTTTTATTGACGAAAAAATGTATGTATGAAGAAGTATTTGTTATTTTAATATATGATTTGTCTTTATCTTTTGAATTTAGTTCTAGTGATTCATTCCATTCCATAGTTTCCTGCTTTAACCCTTAGAGGGCCGGAATTTCAAAAATTTTAAAAGCTCATAATTTGTACTGGAAAGTGATCTGAAGTCCCCAAGTTAGAACCAAACCAAGGTCGGATGTTGGCGAGTCAGACCATGACGATAATTTGAAAATTAAAAACAGAAAACGTAGGGCGTATTCCGAAATGCGGAAACACCGGTACGACTTTTCGGATCGCTTCAAAATTATCTGTCCGGTGCTGTGAGGTTACGGAACGTTCCGTAATTAATAAGACAAACTGGATGTTGTAAATGAGCCTTAACTTGCTGGGAATGCCCATGGGTATGACCGACCCTACGATTGTCGACAGAGGTTCAGATATAAGAGGTATTTGGCCCGTTACACGCAAAAAAATAAGGAAAATACAAGGAACAGATACAGTAATAACATGAGCTACTATATCTATATATATATATATGAGGAACAGCGCTTCTGTTCCTGGTATGTATAGATATACTACCCATGTTATTACTGTATCTTTTCCTTGTATTTTCCTTATATTTTTTTGCGTGTAGCCGGCCTTTTCATGAACGTGGTTGGTTACACATTTCGGAATGCTTTATAATTTAACATGCCGTTCCGAAACTCCGTACCCGAGTTTCCGCATTTCGAAATACGCCCGTAGGTAGTTTAAAGATTTTTTGGTTATAAAAAAAAAAGAAAATCGATAAAAAATTAAAACCGAGTATTTTTTGGGATCAAGAGAATAAGCTTTGTCCGACGAAAATAGGTGAAAAGGTTTTAGAGATATCGAGTGTTTACACACACACACACGCACACGCACACACACACACACACACACACACACACACACACACACACACACACGCACATAAAATTTTCTCAAAATTGACAAATTTCAATATTATCGCCTTAAACTAAATTTTTGAACATTTTTTTTCTCGAAAATTTTTGTCACCGACAAAATTTGTCAATTTTTGTTGCAAAGCTTCCTCTAAGGGGAATCAAAATAGATATAAATTTATATTTCTACTCAAAACAATAAAAGTTAATATAAACATAACTTTATTTATCTATAAAAGTCCCTCTAAAACCATTAAAAAAAATAACATTCCCTATATAAAAAATATATATGTACATACAAATATAACGTAGAAAATCAATTCAATATTTACCAATATTACTTTTCTGATCGAGTAATGAATAAATATTTTTTTCAAATAAAAATTTTTCATCGATTTATCAATTTATTATCAATTTCTTTCAATTAATATATATCATATTTTCCCGCTCACAACACATGTACTATCTCTATACCATTCCACCATAACTCTTATAGGGCATTTGCGCATGCGCCAAAAAATTCGAGATTTCGAGATATTCGAGATATTCGAGAAAAAATCAACATGGCGTTGCAACATTGCGTCGACCATGCCAAGGATGCATTTTTTATAGAGGGATTGGAACACAGAGGTTTCGATGTCATTGATGACGATTTTGCTCTCAGACTTTTGAAATTCAAAATGGAGGATCCAATTTGACGATTAAAAGTGCGGAAAAAGTTTAGACTTTGCTGTAAATTGGTAGACAGGGATTTTCAAGGTCGCTGATCAACATTTTGCTATTGGACTATTGGATTTTGCTTAAAGTTTGTATACAGGGGTTTTCGAGGTCGTTGATCACGATTTTCACTTTCAAAATTCTAAATGGCGGATCCAATATGGTGATTAAAAATTCGAAAAAAACTTAGGTTTTTCTCAAAATTGGAATACAGAGGTTTTGAAGTCACTGATAATGATTTTGCTATCAGACTTTCGAAATTCAAAATATCTAATCCAATATGGCGATTGAGCGTTCGTAAAAAGCTTAGATTTGGCTCAAAATTGTAACCTATGAGTTTTCGAGGTGGCTGTTCACGTTCTTGCTATCAGACTTTCGAAATTCAAAATTCAAAATTGCTGAAAATTAGTATACAGGGATTTTCAAGGCCGCTCATCAAGATTTTGCTATTGACTTTTGAAATTCAAAATGGCGGATCCAAGATGGTTGTCAAAAGTTCTAAGGAAGCTTATATTTTGTTTAAAATGTGTAAACGGGATTTTCGTGGTCGCTGATCCTCATAATCAAGGAGCGCGGGAGCGCTCCGAAGGCAAGTATCTGACCAATGTAGAAAAAGCCTGAGGGACGACCGTGCTTCATATACATTGAAATGGGTGCGCGAGAATTTTACTAATTTTTTATGCCTTTCAATTACGTTTCTTTAATATACATAAATATATCAATGGATAGCTGTTTATTATATTGTATATCTAATTAAAGATGAATTGTAAAAATTTTATTATCTAATTTTGATACTGATGGTGGGTAAAAATTCGAAAAAAGTTAGGTATTTCCCAAAATTGGAATGCAGGGGTTTCGGAAGTCGCTGGTCACGACTTTGCTGTCGGAATTTCGAAATTCAAAATGGCGGATCCAATATGGCGTTTAAAATTTCAGAAAAAGCTTCGATTTTGCTTAAAGTTTGTATGCAGGGCTTTTTGAGGTCGTAGATCACGATTTGGCTATCAGACTTTTGAAATTCAAAATGACGGATCCAATAAGGCTGTCAAAAGTTCGAAGGAAGCTAAGATTTTACTTAAAGTTTGTATGCAGGGGTTTTCGAGGTCGTTGATCACGATTTGGCTATCAGACTTTCGAAATTCAAAATGACGGATCCAATAAGGCTGTCAAAAGTTCGAAGGAAGCTTAGATTTTGCTTAAAGTTTGTATACAGGGGGTTTTCAAGGACGCTGATCACGATTTTGCTATCAGACTTTTGAAATTCAAAATGGCTAATCCATTGTGGCGATTGAAAGTTCGAAAAAAGCTTAGGTTTTGCTCAAAATTGTACAAACGTATGTTTCTCTATGGTGAAAAAACTAAAACAGAATTTACAATTTAATCACTTTCTAAGAATGAGGGTTGACGAGCGAAGCGAGTAGAGGGTACCCTTCTAGTGTGTGTATGTGTGTGTGTGTGTGTGTGTGTGTGTGTGTGTGTGTAGCTCTACACTGAGAACAAATTTTTGGAAAAATTACTATACTCTCTGAATAAGCTAGCACAAACTGTAAAAAAAGTACCATACTTTACAGTATATTTTACACTACTTTTAGTAAATTTTCCTATCTTTCTAACAAAATTTGTGGGTTTTCCAGAAAGTATAGTTTGACCCGGCGGGGAATTGAACCCCGGACCAGAAATGTTATGAGTGAGAACTCGCAGATAAATAAATAAATGGAGGACAACTCAATAAAAAAACGGCATGGCGTGACTCGGCGGGAAATCGAACTCGGGAGCTTTCGTTTTCGTAACGAGTACTCTGATCACTGAGCTACCGATGCCGGTGCACGTCTTTCCTCGATTCGTCCTCATGGTGCTGCTATATGCAACCCGATCCGCCTCGTCACCTCAAACTTTTTTCTCAGCGTACACAAGGATAAATAAACATATTCTTTCTATACTATATATATCTTCCTATACTATATAGTTGTAAGCCTTTTTTCTTACGACCTCGCCGCTCCCCATCCGCTCCAACCCGCCCCCCGCCGCTCCCCATCCGCTCCCCCTAGCTCCCTTAAATAACGTAAACATGTCTCTAGAAACAGTAGTTTTTAATGGGTCCGCCCCCCCATCCCGCTTGCCGTCCACTTCCCACAATTATTGGACGTAGCCGCTTCCCCTTCCGCTTCCCCCCCGCTCGCCATGCGCTCCGCCCGCTCTCCCAGCTCCTCCCCGCTCCTCATCCGCTCCCCAAAATAACGTAAAAATGTCTCTAGAAACAGTAGTTTTTAATGGGTCCGCTTCCCATCTGCTCCCCCCCCTTGCCATCCACTTCCCACAATTATTGGACGTAGCCGCTTCCCCCCGCTCACCATGCGCTCCCCCCGCTCCTCCCCGCTCCTTATCCGCTCCTCATCCGCTCCTCATCCGCTCTCCAAAATAACGTAAAAATGTCTCTAGAAACAATAGTTTTTATGGGCCCACTCCCCATCCGCTCTCCCTCGCTCCACATCGCTCCCCATCCGCTCTTCCCCGCTCCACATCGGCTTCCCCCGCGCACACCATCAGCTCCTTTTTGTTGTTAATCGTAGCTATTCCTCCAAGCGCACGATTTAATCAGGTGTTCCCAGATTGTATTTAATGGAGATCAATCGTCTAATTGTAATACATTAAAAGGTTTATCTTCAAATGTAATAATTGTCGAAATTTTGATATAACATTTAATTAGAGAGACAGGCGGAGAGACCGAGACGTACAGACAGAAAAGTAGAGACAAAGACATAGAGACAGGGACGTATAGACAGAGATGTAGAGGCAGAGACGTAGAGAGAGAGATTAGAGACAGACACGTACGCACGGAGGGGTAGAGCCAGACACGTAGAGACAGACGTAGAAACAGAAAGGTATAGACAGAGACATGGGTACAGGGATGTAGATACAGAGACGTAAAGACAGAGACGTAGAGACAAAGAGGTAAAGACAGGCGCTTAGAGACAGACATAGAAACAGAGACGTAAAGACAGAGTTGAAGAGAAAGAGACGTAGAGACAGAAAAGTAGAGACGTGGCGTAGAGACAAAGATGTAGAGGCAGAAACTGTTAAGATAGTGCCGAAGGGAGAGAGAGAGAGAGAGAGAGAGAGAGAGAGAGAGAGAGAGAGAGAGAGAGAGAGAGAGAGAGAGAGAGAGAGAGAGAGAGAGAGAGAGAGAGAGAGAGAGAGAGAGAGAGAGAGAGAGAGAGAGAGAGAGACTACTTATTTAAAGTACGTGCTTCATTGAAAAATGATTTTTCTTTGAAAAAATAGAAATCTATACTAAATTTAATATATTACACTCTAGATTGAATTAAATATATTTTCTAAATTTTAATTAGGGGTTGACGAGCGGAGCGAGTAGGGGGGTATGCCCTTACTAAATATATATGGGACCGTCCGCCAGAAACCAGCCAGCGGGCGTGCGCGTCGCATTTTTCGTTCAAAACACGCTCTGTTCAACTCGCTCGTAATCGTATTCTGATTCTCTCCGAAAAAAACAAAGACATATATCGATACATTTTTTCCTCCTGTTTCCAATGGTGCCATGGTTTTTACTCCGAAACTCTTTCTTCTGGTCGAAAATTGGAGTTGAAAGTTCAGAGTCATTTTTCTCAAAGTATATCATGTTAAGATACCCTTAAGATACCCTAAATTTTCAAATTGGAGAAATGAAGGGCTCAAAAGTAACAAGATTAAAAAGACAGCGGCGAGGGGCCGCACGAGCTCGTCGCGCTGCGCTCGGACGTGCCGCACACTCGGGCTTGGTATCATGAGCTCGCAATCGTATTTTGAGTCTCTGAGAAAAAAATAAGAGACATGTATCAGATAGATTTTTCCTGCTCTTTCCAATGGTGCTATGTGCTATTCTTTTTACTTCCACACACTTTCTTCTGGTCGGAAATTCGAGTGGAAAGTTCAGTACCATTTTTCTTAGAGTATAACATGTTGTTCTTCAAAATGCGTAGCACCATTCGAAAGTACAAGTTATAAGCTACAAAACCCTAAATTTTCAAGTTGGAGAAACGTTGAGCTCAAAAGTAATAAGATTAAAAAGACAGCGGCGAGCGGCCGCGTTAAGTCTATTCTGCGCTTGGACGCGCCTCTGTATGCGTCTATAATATCTATTATATTTTAATCGTTGCACTTTTACGTGTTATCATTTCTGCCACTGGAGGGATTGAGACCACCGAGTCCTTCCCAATACTTAAAAAAGCTCCTTGGAAGGTATTTATCACCCACTGAAAATGTTTTCTTTCTCAATATTTATTATTTTCATAATAAAAAAAAAACGTTATAATGTCAACGATTTTCAATCGCTGTTGTAACCCTTTTGATGAAGCAAAGCATTCGCCTAAACTGAGGTTTGTTTCTAATAAAATGAAAGCTCGTTTTCCGAACTTACAAGATAATGATAAAATATGTGATTCTTGTCGATTAAAATTTGATGCGAAAATTGAGGATGAAATTGTAGTATCAATGGAAGAATCTAGAGAAATTATTTCTAATTTACAAAAATTATTTAACGATAGAAATTTGTCAAAAAATGAAAAATGGTTCTGAACTTCCCACTCGAAAAGTGTTTGGGAGTAAAAAGAATAGCACCATTGGAAAGAGTATTGATACATGTCTCTTGTTTTTTTTTCTGAGAGACTCAAAATACGATTACGAGCTCATTATACCAAGCCCGAGTGAGAGTCTTTTTAATCTTGTTACTTTTAAGCCCTTCATTTCTCCAATTTGAAAATGTAGGGTTTTGTAGCTTAAGACTTGTACTTTAGAATGGTGATATGCATTTTGAAAAAAAACATGATATATCTTGTGTGGGACTCTATTGATGTTAATGAGTACAACTGATTTAAATTAAATATACAACGTTTCGATAGCTTGATAGCTATCCTTTTCAAGTCCTAAATTTTATTACAAAGTTAATACTACAAGTCTCTTTTTTTAAAAACATATACAAAAATATACAATTATAAACAATTGCTTGTCTTACCTAATTAACATCAGTATTACACTTCGTCACATTTTTCTAGAAAATAACAGAGCTTTTTTCTTTTCTAAAATAATAATAAGATCAAAAATCCAATATGTATAAGTTTTTTGCACAAAGGTCACGTCAAATCAAGTATAACTTTACCTTATTTTTCATTTTATCAAATACGTCAATGTACATTGTTAATAAATTAAGACGGTTAATAAACATAAAAAAACGACACTAATAATAAATTAACATATAAAAACTCTCACAACTAATAAATTAACAAAGAAGACTCCCACAATTAATAAATTAACACTAAAAATGAGCAAAAGCAGTCAAGGCAGATAAAACCAGTAGAACGAGAAAAATGTAAACATAAGTTTGAATATATGAATTGATACAACGTTAATATACCGCAAATTGGCTTCGTAATAAACTTAGCAATTGACGTCATATCACGTCAACATATTCATTTTCAATTTTTATACTAAAACTATTATAACTATTATTAAAATTTAATTCTGTCTTAATTTATTAACAAGTTGTCAAATCCTATAAAAAACTGTTGTTAAATTGAATTTTAATTTGAGTTTATATCTTATAAAGTTATCAGAAATCTAATTTTAATTTGAAATTTCACACTTAATTGCTATTAGGCACTCTGTTTCTGCTCACTCATCACCATTGAAAGTGATGCGCGCGCAGACTCGGAGCGCTCGGGGTGGCAAGTCTCGTGAACTGCCACAGTCAGCGAGAATTTCAAATAATAAAACAGTGGTCTCAAATCTAGCTCTTTTATACATTCTTCTTCCAAATCTACCATTACCATATCAGCAAATAGAGGACTTATGGGACTCCCCATAAGAGATCCATAAGTCTGTCTATAGTATGTTTTATTATCGATACGTAGATGATGTCATTATGAGTACACCTAAAAATAAAATACAACAAGTTTTAGAAATATTTAACTCTTACCATAATAGACTCAAATTTACAGACGAAATTGAACATAACGGTATGATAAGTTTTTTAGAGGTACAACTTATAAGAGAAAATAATAAAATCATTACAGATTGGTATCAGAAACCTACGTTTTCAGGCAGATTTTTAAATTTCAAATCGAACCATCCCATATCATAAAAAAAGCAATGATATATAATCTAATAGACAGAGCGGGTTTACTTTCAAACAGACAGTTTTGGGAAAAAAAAAACATCAATCTGGTTAAAGAATTTTTAATAAATAACCAATATCCTAGTAGATTTGTTGACTTTTATGTGAAAGAAAGATTAAAAAAGATTGAATTTAGTAATAATAACAATACAAATAAAACTAGAGAAAAAAGAAATACAATACTGACTTTGCCGTATATACCAGATACTTTTGAAAAGGTTTCACATAGTTTGAAAAAAATTAGCATCACTACTATTCCAAAAATCAAGAATAATCTCAGTACTGTAATAAAAAGAGGAAAGGATAGACAAGAAACTATGGAACAGACTAATATAGTTTATAAAATTAATTGTAAAGATTGTGATGCTACATATATGTAGGAGAAAGTAAGCTGATGTTAGGGACAAGAATTAAAGAGCACATTGCGAATACAAAGAAAAAAGATGAAAATAAATTTGTCATTAATAAGCACATGGATGATTTTAAACATACTTTTGATTTTGAAAATACAACAATATTGGACAAAGAAGATATATGGAAAAGAAGATTAATATCTGAAATGGTGAACATTAAATTACAAAAGAATCCAATAAATATTAAAGAAGATACACAAAAATTAAATAACCATTATTCGCAATTCCTCAAAGAAATGAAATAAATAAGATAAATAAATTAATCAAGTATAACTGCCGAACATAACCTTGAAATATTTGAAATTTTCGCTGACTGTGGCTGTTCACGAGACTTGCCACCTCGAGCGCTCCGGGTCTGCGCGCGCATCACTTTCAATGGTGATGAGTGAGCAGAAACAGAGTGCCTAATAGCAATTAAGTGTGAAATTTCAAATTAAAATTAGATTTCTGATAACTTTATAAGATATAAACTCAAATTAAAATTCAATTTAACAACAGTTTTTATAGGATTTGACAACTTGTTAATAAATTAAGACAGAATTAAATTTTAATAATAGTTATAATAGTTTTAATATGAAAATTGAAAATGAATATGTTGACGTGATATGACGCCAATTGCTAAGTTTATTACGAAGCCAATTTGCGGTATATTAACGTTGTATCAATTCATATATTCAAACTTATGTTTACATTTTTCTCGTTCTACTGGTTTTATATGCCTTGACTGCTTTTGCTCATTCTTAGTGTTAATTTATTAATTGTGGGAGTCTTCTTTGTTAATTTATTAGTTGTGAGAGTTTTTATATGTTAATTTATTATTAGTGTCGTTTTTTTATGTTTATTAACCGTCTTAATTTATTAACAATGTACATTGACGTCTTTGATAAAATGAAAAATAAGGTAAAGTTATACTTGATTTGACGTGACCTTTGTGCAAAAAACTTATACAAATTGCATTTTTGTTCTTATTATTATTTTAGAAAAGAAAAAAGCTCTGTTATTTTCTAGAAAAATGTAACGAAGTGTAATACTGATGTTAATTAGGTAAGACAAGCAATTGTTTATAATTGTATATTTTTGTATATGTTTTTAAAAAAAATTACTTGTAGTATTAACTTTGTAATAAAATTTAGGACTTGAAAAGGATAGCGATCAAGCTATCGAAACGTCGTATATTTAATATAAATCAGTTGTACTCATTAACATCAATAGAGCCCCACACAAGAAATACCAAAAATGAGTGATAGAATCATACAAAGAGAAAAACATGATATACTTTGAGAAAAATGGCTCTGAACTTTCAACTCGAATTTTCGACCAGAAGAAAGAGTTTCGGAGAAAAAACAATAGCAGCATTGGAAAGGGCAGGAAAAAATCTATCGATATATGTCTTTTGTTTTTTTCTGAGAGACTCAGAATACGATTACGAGCGAGTTGAACAGAGCGTGTTTTCACGAAAAATGCGTCGCGCGCGCGTCTGCTGGCTGGTTTCTGGCGGACGCTCCCATGTGTATATTCTAAATTTGAGAAGCCAGCAAGTATTCCGTTTATAAGTAAATATGTCGACCCCATGACTTATCTGCTTATTTTTCGTAATGGAGTTTTTGGGTGGATGCCAAATATGAAAAGTAATGACAGTAAAAATAATATAAATATAACTTTACAGTATTATGGTTACAAATTTAGTTTTAGACATAATTGTATTCCCATCTCTACTATAATGGCCATTTTATAGCCTGAAAAGAGGGGCAAAAGTGGCGTCTGATTCCCTCTTTTACTTTATTCCCGAATAATGCGGGAATAAAGTAAATTAGCGGGATAAAGTAAATTAGCGAGAATAAAGTAATTTAGCGGGAATAAAGTAATTTAGTGGGAATAAAGTACTTTTATTTCCGCATTATGCGGGAATAAAGTGAATTACCAGGAATAAAGTAACATAGTCTAATTGTTTACGTTTATGATGAATTGGGTTAAAACTAACAAAATTATAACACATAAATACAAAATAACTTTTCAAATCTATGAAATGGCCACAGTGGCGATGTGAATAAAGTACTATATGTAACACGGAACTAAAGTCGATCATTCCCTTGGGTGATCACTGCTGAATGCAACCGCGGGAATAATCTGCGACTTTAGTCCCTTGTTACATAATGTACTATTAATCCTTTTTTAAATTTGTGTTTATTAGCACAACAATATATAGTATGCTTGGATAAAAGTTGAAGGATCATGATTATATTTTTTAAGGGGATATGCAACTCTAATTTCAATATTTTTTTAAATCAACATTCAAACATGTATTTGGAAAAAGACGTCTGTCAAGCGCTCCGTACACGCAAACACTATGTGCAGATTTTTTTCTGGATAATTCTATTGATATTTGCGTGAGTTATGCTCGTTTGAAAAATAACGTCGGTACTCACATCCCCTTAAGAAACAACCATCAGCCTTTAAGAACAGAATTATGTAAAGGTGTAATTTAAAAAAAGTAAAAATGAAAATTTAGGAATTGAAAAAATGGTATTGGTACCGTCCTCATTTTCGGAAAGTCCTCGAGCATTAAAGCAACATTTTTTTGATTCAATGGCAATTGTTCAAAAAGAAGGTAAACCGATTTGGTCATTACAATGACATGTAATCCGAAATAGAGAGAAATTGTAGAAAATTTAGGGAAAAATGAAGTCTATATTGATCGACCTGATATTGTTGTCAAAGTATTTTGTCAGAAAATAAAAGAAGATAATTTATAGAAGAAGGTAAAAATAACGAAATTTTTGGTAAATGCTTCTATCTCCCTGTTTCTGTATTGATTTGTCTTTGCCTGTTTCTATCTCTCTGTTTATGTCCTTATCTCCCTGTCTATCCTTTTGTCTGCCTGTCTCTTATTCTCTGCATGTATCTCACTGTCTCCTTCTATATCTCTTTGTGGATAACTATCACTCTGTCTCTTTCTATCTGCTCTCAGTTTCTACCTTTTCGTATACATCACTTTATTTCTGCGTATCTGACTTTTTCTTTAAGTCGCTGTCTGCTCCTTACCTCTTCCTCTCTGCCTCCGTCTCTGTATATGTTGCTGTCTCTGTCTGTCCCTATCTCTATCTGTGTCTCGCTGCCCCTATCTCTGATTCTGTTCTATGTATCTGTCTAACTAACTTCGTCTGCCTTTCATTGAGTATATTGCTCTTACCTTATTTTATTGTCTCTGCCTCTGTCTCTATTTCTCCGCCTCTGTCTCTGGTTCTGTCCCTACTTCTCTGCCACGGGTTTTCCATCTGCCTCTTTTTCCTTGTCTCTGTTTATGTCTTTTCGTCTATGTCTTTTTGTCTTGATCTTCCTACCACTGTCTCTCTGGCTCGACATTCTTTGTCTGTTTCACCTTATAGTCTTCTTTCAATAAATTTGAATTTCTCTTTTATTGTATCAAGATTAACGTAACGTTGTGCGAATCTCGCCAAGCCTTTGCCACTATCTCTTTGTCTCTGTCCGTATATCTCTGCCTTTTTGATCCTGTCTTGTTGTCACTATCTCTGACTTTTCATTTCTGTCTCCCATTCTCCATCCTCGTCTCTTTGCAATGAGGAGCTTATGAAGATTCTAAAACTCATATATGTACTAGCAAGGTTTACCTCACTCGCTGACGCTCGCTCGGTTAATACGAGGGTCATTTGATAAGTACCTAGCCTACAAATGAAAACACCAAAATTTTACAAAAAATAAAATTTATTTTTCAATGTAGTCTCCTTTTAGTTGAATACACTTGGTCCAGCGGTGTTCCAATTTTTTTAACCCCGTTGAAAAAAATGTTTTCTCTTGGTTTGCAAAATAGGCCTCCGTGGCGGCGATTATTTCGTTATTGAAGTGGAATCTCTTCCCGGCGAGCGAATTTTTTAGGTTCGGAAACAAAAAAAAGTCGCACGGAGCCAAATCTGGAGAATACGGTGGATGGGGCAGCAGTTCGTAGCGTAATTCGACCAATTTAGCCGTGGCGAGTGCAGAAGTGTGAGCCGGTGCATTATCGTGGTGGAAAAGCACTTTCTTTTAGACAAATGGGGCCGTTTTTCTTCTAACACGGCGTCAAATCGGCTCAATAGTTCGGCGTAGTACTGTCCTGTGACCGTTTTGCCCTTCTCCAGATAGTCAATAAAAATCACACCTTGAGAATCCCAGAAAACAGTGGCCATCACCTTTCCGGCCGACAGGACCGTCTTCGCCTTCTTCGGAGCAGGTTCACCGGGTAAGGTCCACTGTTTTGACTGCTCCTTGGTCTCTGGAGTGTAGTAGTGAATCCATGTTTCGTCGACGGTCACGTAACGACGCAAAAACTCTTTTGGATTGCGATTAAACAGCTCCAAACACTGCTCTGAACTGGTCACACGGATCCGCTTGTTGTCTGCAGTCAGCAAACGCGGCACCCACCTTGCTGACAGCTTCCTCATGCCTAAAATCTCATGTAGAATATGCCACACGCGTTCTTCTGAGATGCCTACTATCGCAGCTATCTCGTGCACCTTTAATCGGCGGTCTGACAAAACGATATCGTGTATTTTTGTCACGTTCTCCTCCGTAGTGGCTGTTTTCGGAGCACCTGGGCGTGGATCATCAAAAACCGACGTACAACCACGTTGAAACTCGTTATACCAAAATTTAACGGTCGCCATCGAAGGAGAAGCATCCCCATACACTGCATCCAAGCGTTCTTTAATTTCACTGCGCGATTTCCCTTCCAAAAACAAGAATCGAATCACCGACCAATATTGTTCTTTCTCCATTTTTCAAAAATCAACGGACACATTTGCTTTCACACGCTCTCAAAAATAAACTACAACTCCGATCCGGCTGAAATTTCGTCTGTAACCGTTTACAGGAAGATACTGCACTGTAGTGTATTTCTGGTGCGATAGTGGCACCATCTGGCGGTGAGGCTAGGTACTTGTCAAATGACCCTCGTATTCTTTTTATTTTTCTTAATTAATATTCGTAAAAATTTTTTAATTTAATGTGCTATATTTGAATACCGTTTTTACTAAAAAATCACTTAATACTGAATTTAATTAATATAATAACATCTTATTAAGGTAGCGGACATCAAACGAACCAATAGTTGTAAAAAAGTATTATTGCTTTATTGCCAACGTTTCGGGAGCGTTTTATACTCTCCTCTTCAGGGCTACAACCAAGATACGCAGAAACATTTAAAAAATATGTACAAAATTTTTTTTTTTTTTTTTTTTTTTTTTACAAAAGTTGTAGTCAAGTTATAAATTTATACAACCAGTTCGGAAAATGTATGTTTTGCTAAACACGGTCGTGTAGAGGGTAAAATTCTAAGACAAAAGTCCCTGTGCCGTTTTTGCAAATTTTGAATATTAACGCCGTTACAGGCGATCAAAAGTTCAATAAACCGGCCAATCAGCTCCGACGTCGGCGCGCGCGACAGAGAAGTAGGCGGAGCTCCAGAGCTACGGCCGCAGGAGTGGGAGAAGCGCGACATCAGCGCTTCGGCCACTGGAGGCGGGCCCGCCGACGTCTATCGATCTATCCGACTACTCGCTCGTTCGCCCTTTTTCCCGCACTTTCACGCTCTCTCTCACTCTTTCTCGCTCTCTCGCTCTTTCTCGCTCTCTCTCGTTATCCTTGCGCTTTCAGGCTCTCTCTCGCTCTCTCTTTCTCGCTCTCTCTCACTCTCTCTCGCTATCCTTGCCCTATCATGCTCTCCCACGCTTTTTCTCGCTCCCTCTCGCTCTTTCTCGCTCTCTCTCTCTCTCGTTCTTTCCCGCTCTCCCTCGTTATCCTTGGTATGCTCGTTATCACGCTCTCTCTCGCTCTTTCTCTTTCTCTCTTGCTCTCTCTCGCTCTTTCTCGCTCCCCCTCGATCTTTCTCTCTCTGTCTCTGTCTCTCGCTCTCTCTCGTTGTCCTTGCTCTTTCCCACTCCCTCTTGCTCTTTCTCGCTCTCTCTCGCTCTTTTTCGCTTGTTCATACGCTCTCGCTCGTGCTGCTCGCTACCGTTCTTTCTCACTCTCTCTCGCTTCCTCGCACTTTCACGCTCGCTCTCTTCGTTCTCGCTCTCTCACTTCTTTCTCGCTATCGCTCGCGCTTTCTCGCTCTCTCTCTCGCTCCCTCTTCGTTTTTGCTCTCTCATTTCTTTCTCGCTATCACTCGCGCTTTTTCGCTCTCTCGCTATTTCTCGCTCTATCTCGCTCTCTCTTGCTATCGCTCCTTCTCGCTCTCTCTCGCTTTTTTCGCTCGTTCGCGATTTCTCTCTTCTTTCTAGCTCTCTCGCTCATGCTCTCTCACTAAAACAACGTTAGAAAACTTCCTAAAAGTCGAAATTGAAGCTTTTGCTCAAGCTTTTCATTTCATTTTACCAAATTATCCTACCAGCTTTGATTCAAAAACTACGCTTATTCAAAATTGAGAACAAAATTCGGGATCTTTTTATTTTTATTTTTTAATGTAAAATAGAAAAGAAAACAATAAAATAGATTAACACTTGATAAGGGTCTTAAAGCTCTTGCTTTACGCTTTTGAATGCGATCCTGCCCGTGCTGGTAGTCGAATTAGGAGGAGAGTTATAAAACTTTTTCGATGACCCGAAAAGACGTTTAGGTGGGCAAAAGCAAATGACCGGGAGTGCAGATGTTTCAAGTATAAGTCTATGACGAATTCTAAGTCGTTTCATAAAAATAGATTTGAAATATCTAAGTCGATGTGACAAATGTTAGATCGAGACGAGACATTAACATTAACTCATGTCTCACTCGATTCCGACCTCTAAGACCTACTAAAAAAACCAAAAACATAGGAGTTTGCGCATGCGCATGCCACAATTTCAGCCGACATAGCAGTGTATTGTCACTTGGTACATGTCACATACGAGACGCTTAGAGAATCAGGCCCCAGGCCATGGAAAGAACGAAATAAGCAAGACATCCGATTACAATATGATTCCTATTAGCGGAAGTCCGATCAGTGGCGGCCGTAGCTTGTGGGTTGTGTTTCTGACTAGCGAGTCGGCGGCTCTGGTTCGATCCCAGAGTCCATCGTTTTTTATTATTAAAAGTTGAGATAACTCACTCGTAACAGAAGTAAAGTACTAAAAAGCGACAATTATCAACTGTGTGCCTTTGTTGTGTAATGTACTGTTTCAAACCTATGGAGCATAAATCGATTAATTAATGAATGTTGAACGGGCACCAAACGTTTAATTTGTGAACTGTGATAAAAATTGTTCCAGCTTCAGAAGTATTAAAAGTCGAATTAACTTCTCGGTTCTCAGAAACTGAATTTTTTCGTGTTTATAGCAGTTTTTTGATTTTTGATATGTATGTTTCTGAAGTTTGACTCTTTAAAACGTTTCTCATTTATGTATCAATAATGAAGTTGGACAGAAGAATATTCTCGGCAATTAAAAAAAGTTTCTTATAATCAGCCCTTGATTAAAAGTAAAAAATTATATGGCTTGTGTAGTAATAAATAGGCTTGAAATGCGAAATTTTCTCTCCCACTTTCACGCCTGGAAAAGGTCGTATTTCATGCCTGAGTTGAAAAAATCCACTTTTTCACACTTTAGCGGGGAAATACCTAATTTTGACAATAAGAAAACAATTTCACAAAGATTCGTTGTAGGGGGGAATAAAATTTTTTTTTTCGCTCCAAGCGAAGCGGAGCGGGGAATTTCGTCACCGTCTCGGGCGCCTTCAGCGCTTTCGACTAACACTCGTGCTGAACACCTCACCCTCGCTTGAAATAGCTAATTTTCTCTCCTAGTTGCACAATATACTATTTTTCAAAACGTGCATAAAATGGGCCTTTTTTATGCCTGAAAGCCATGTAGAAAATCGCGCATTCCAGCGTGACCCCTATGTTTTTGTTTTTTTTTAGTAGGCCTTAGAGGTCGGAATCGAGTGAGACACAAGTTAATGTTAATGCTCGTCTCGATCTAACATTTGTCACATCGACTTAGATATTTCAAATCTATTTTTATGAAACGACTTAGAATTCGTCATAGACTTATACTTGAAACATCTGCACTCCCGGTCATTTGCTTTTGCCCACCTAAACGTCTTTTCGGGTCATCGAAAAAGTTTTATAACTCTGCTCCCTATTGGGCTACCAGCACGGGCAGGGTCGCATTCAAAAGCGTAAAGCAAGAGCTTTAAGACCCTTATCAAGTGTTAATCTATTTTATTGTTTTCTTTTCTATTTTACATTAAAAAATAAAAATAAAAAGATCCCGAATTTTATTCTCAACTTTGAATAAGCGTAGTTTTTGAATCAAAGCTCGTAGGATAATTTGGTAAAATGAAATGAAAAGCTTGAATCAAAAGCTTCAATTTCGACTTTTAGGAAGTTTTTTAACGTTGTTTTAGTGAGAGAGCATGAGCGAGAGAGCTAGAAAGAAGAGAGAAATCGTGAACGAGCGAAAAAAGCGAGAAAGAGCAAGATAGAGCGAGAAATAGCGAGAGAGCGAACAAGCGCGAGTGACAGCGAGAAAGAAATGAGAGAGCAAAAACGAAGAGGGAGCGACAGAGAGCGAGAAAGCGCGAGGGATAGCGAGAAAGAAGTGAGAGAGCAAGAACGAAGAGAGCGAGCGTGAAAGTGCGAGGAAGCGAGAGAGAGTGAGAAAGAACGGTAGCGAGCAGCACGAGCGAGAGAGGGAGCGTGAGAGAGAGCGTTTAAATGCTAGGATAGCAAGAGAGAGAGAGCGAGAGAACCAGAAAGAGCGAGAGAGCGGGAAAGAAGAGAGAGAGTATGAACAAGCGAAAAAGAGCGAGAGAGAGCGAGAAAGAGCGAGAAGGAGTGGGAAAGAGCAAGGATACCGAGAGAGAGCAAGAGAGAGACAGAGAGAGAAAGAGCGAGGGGGAGCGAGAGAGAGCGAGAAAGAGCAAGAGAGAAAGAGAAAGAGCGAGAAAGAGCGTGAAATAGCAAGGATAACGAGGGAGAGCGGGAAAGAACGAGAGAGAGCGAGAAAGAGCGAGAGAGAGCGAGAAAGAGCGAGGGAGAGCATGAAATGGCAAGGATAGCGAGAGAGAGAGAGAGAGAGAGAGAGAGAGAGAGAGAGAGAGAGAGAGAGAGAGAGAGAGCGAGGAAGAGCGAGAGAGAATGAGAAAGAGCAAGGATAGCGAGAGAGAGCGAGAAAGAGCGAGAGAGAATGAGAAAGAGCAAGAGAGACCGTGAAATAGCCAGGATAACGAGGGAGAGCGAGAAAGAGCGAGAGAGAGAGAGCGAGAAAGAGCGAGAGAGAGCGAGAGAGAAAGAGAGAGAGCGAGAGAGAAAGAGAGAGAGCGAGAGACAGCGTGAAAGGGCAAGGATAGCGAGAGAGAGCGAGAAAGAGCGAGAGAGCGCGTGAAAGGGCGAGAAAGAGCGAGAGAGAACGAGAAAGCGTGAGAGAGACCGTGAAATAACCAGGATAACGGGGGAAAATGAGAAAGAACGAGAGAGAGCGAGAAAGAGTGAGCGAGAGCGAGAAAAAGCAAGGATAACGAAAGAGAGCGAGAAAGAGCGAGAGAGAGCGAGAAAGAGCGAGAGAGAGCGAGAGTGAGCGAGAAAGGGCCAGGATAGCGAGAGAGAGAGCGAGAAAGAGCGAGAGGGAGCCTGAAAGAGCAAGGATAACGAGAGTGAGCGAGAAAGAGCGAGAGAGAGCGAGAAAGAGCGAGAGAGAGCGAGAGAGAACGTGAAAGGGCAAGGATAGCGAGAGAGAGCGAGAAAGAGCTAGAGAGAGCGAGGAAGAGCGAGAGGAGCCTGAAAGCGCAAGGATAACGAGAGAGAGAGCGAGAAAGAGCGAAAGAGCGGGAAAGAGTGAGAGAGCGAGAAAGAGCGAGAGAGCGAGAAAGAGTGATAGAGCGAGAAAGAGCGAGAGAGAGAGCGTGAAAGTGCGGGAAAAAGGGCGAACGAGCGAGTAGTCGATAGATCGATAGACGCCGGCGGGCCCGCCTCCAGTGGCCGAAGCGCTGATGTCGCGCTTCTCCCACTCCTGCGGCCGTAGCTCTGGAGCTCCGCCTACTTCTCTGTCGCGCGCGCTGACGTCGGAGCTGATTGGCCGGTTTATTGAACTTTTGATCGCCTGTAACGGCGTTAATATGCAAAATTTGCAAAAACGGCACAGGGACTTTTGTCTTAGAATTTTGCCCTCTACACGACCGTGTTTAGCAAAACATACATTTTCCGAACAGGTTGTATAACATTTACCATAGTAAACAATATCAATTAAACATGTTGGTCGATCCTATTGCAAATAACAATACATTGGCTACACCAAACACTAGAGATATGTTAGAAATATAAAATGAGCGAAAATATAAAATAAACAAAAAACGGAAATAGTGAATAAATTAAATTAAAAGCAAACACAACTCACAACGAACTTTTGTGTCGATTAATCATGTTGATATCGGATCGGTCGAGCGTCGTCTCCGATAAATCAACTACAACTGAGAGAGCAAGTGAAAATTATTTAATTAGAAAGGATAGGGAAATTACGAAAAATAGTCATGGGAGGAGGGGAGGGTAGGAGGGCAGGAGTTAGAAGGTGGGAGAACCGGCATACGAAGCTGTTCGGGAGAGACAGGAGAACATGGGAAGAGAAGGCGGGGGGGAGCTACACCGAAGCAGCGAGAGATACCTCGCTAAGTCTGCGTGCTCAAGTGTGCCACCTCTACATCCACGTGCGCCCCTGATACTTCGACTGGCTCGGAGTCGTATAGAATGGAAAGAAGGAGAGTAAATAAGCGTGCGTACCAACAAACAAAACCGAGTTAAGGTTTGCAATGCAGTTTGATCAATTTTACAGTGTCTTATATGATTTCTTAAGATATTGTGTGTCTTCGATGCGGTTGAGGGTATTGTTATGGTAGTAAATGTTTAACATTTCAGAAAAAGATTGTCTAAAAAAGTTGGATTCTTTGTCAAGAATTTTGGCTGCGCCAAAGTTAATGCTATGTCCTGTTTCTGACACGTGTGAAGCTAGGGCAGAGTTAGATATGCAATTCTTCACGGCTCTATTGTGCTCATTAATCCGAAGGTTCATTTTTCTTTTACTCATTCCGATATAAGTTGCCGAGCAATCGTGGCAGTCTATTTTGTACACAATGCCATTCGTATCAAGCTTACGAAGGCGATCTTTCCCTAAGGTTATTAAACTATTGAATTTGTTATTGGTACTGTTGATGGGAGTAAAGTTGTTTTGGAGAAGGATATGATTAATTTTCGGAGTTAAATTTTTTATGAAAGGTAAAAGTATTTTGGGCTTAATCAAAAAGGCGCGTGAATTCTTACTAGTGATAATGTTATTCTGGTTGTTACGGATGGATTCGAGTCTAATTCCGATATATTTGGTGATTATTTCGCGTGGGTAATTATTGCATAGAAGGTAGTGGAAAGATAGGTTCAGATTACGTTGGTGAAATTGCGGGTCAGAGAGTTTTACGGATTTGTCGACCAGGTTCTAGATTATGGCTATTTTTTGAGAATGAGGATGGTGGGAAAGGTAATTGATGTAACTTCCGGATGCTGTGCTTTTTCTGTACCACGACAATCGACACAAAAGTTCGTTGTGAGTTGTGTTTGCTTTTAATTTAATTTATTCACTATTTCCGTTTTTCGTTTATTTTATATTTTCGCTCATTTTGTATTTCTAACATTTCTCTAGTGTTTGGTGTAGCCAATGTATTGTTATTTGCAATAGGATCGACCAACATGTTTAATTGATATTGTTTACTATGGTAAATGTTATATAAATTTATGACTTGACTACAACTTTTGTAAAAAAAAAAAAAAAAAAAAAAAATTGTACATATTTTTTAAATGTTTCTGCGGATCTTGGTTGTAGCCCTGAAGAGGGGAGTATAAAAACGCTCCCGAAACGTTGGCAATAAAGCAATAATAATTTTTTACAACTATTGGTTCGTTTGATATCCGCTACCTTAATAAAATAATAACATCTTCTATTTTTAATCTTTTATAATTCAATCTTCATCATTCAAACCTGATTATTCTGCTATGAATGCTGTTGTTAAGTATTTACTTTTGACTTTAATATTCGTTGTCAGTAATAAATATTATGTAATATATTTGTATCTAATACAGTCTACATAATTACTTGAAACTTAAGATGTCCGACGAGTCTCTTGATTCTTAAATTTTTCAAAAAATTTACTTAATAACATTTATGTATATTAGTATTGGCATATATAAATCACATTATAAAATATCGATTAGTCTAATCGAAAATAACAAAAGCAGTTAAACAAAAGATGAAAAGACAAGCACGTAGTGGAGAATACAATGCTAAGATAAATAAGAAAGGAAACAAAAGAAAACTCTTAAGGGGGTGTGGTACTCATGCACTCTGTTTTACCGGCAGAACACGGTAAATTCTATATTATTAAAATAAATATATCGAATTACGTCTTATAAAGAGATAGTTGCCCTGCGCAATGTAATAATCTAACAGCCTACGCATTTTTGAGCTCAAATATCAACGGCATCTTAAAAATTTTTGCGAACAAAAATAACCGAAATTTCGTTCGCAAAATTTTTTAGGGTGCCGTTGATATTTGGGCTCAAAACTGCGCAAGCTGGTGGATTATTACATTGCACAGGGCAACTATCTCTTTATAAGACGTAATTCGATATATTTATTTTAATAATTTAGAATTTATCGTGTTTTGCCGGTAAAACAGAGTACATGAGTACTACACCCTCTTAAAAAAGAAACATTAAATAAAGCAAAAATTGAAGAAGCTAAAAGGATAAAAGTATTAAAACAAAAAATTAATTGGAAGAAAAGAAGTGCAAAAGAAAAAGAAGAATAAAATAAAATAAGAAGAACAAAAGCAAAAACATTAACTATTGCTGCTACTTTTTATTATAATTTTAATGAAAATGTTATTACTGAAAATTTTTTATTAGAAATTAATGAGATGTGAGTATTTTGTCAAGCCAAACATTTTAAATTTGAACTAACAGTTGACAACAAATTTCAAAATTGTTGCAACAGAGGGAAAGTAAATTTATCGGACAATATTTCGTATTCAGAACGTTTAAAACAATTAATTCTTAGAAATACTCCTGACAGTAAACATTTTAGACAACATATAGGAAAGTATATAATAATGCACATGCACGGAGAGAAGTACATGCACGGTATGAAAGGCGGTGCTACTTTCGCATCAACTTCTATATTGAGATTGTAGCACGCCGCTGCTGCTATCTTGCCTTGAGGTTGATGCTATGAAAGAATTGCTTCGTCTATACCGAATTCACATGGAACTGTTGCCATAAGAGCAACAGTTCCATGTGAATAGAGCATGGCACGCACCGCCTCGCACACTCTCGCTTCTCTCATTGGTTGCGGGAGCAGGCGCGCACGTCATCGACGACCAATAATAGAAGCGAGTGCGCGCGACGCGGTGCGCGCAATGTAAATACAGCCTCGTTGTCATGGAATTAGTGCTAAAATAGTAAGTTTCATGTGAATAAGGTATGCGCGTCTTGAGATTTTTACATGCTCCAGGAGCATACGAATATCTCTAAGATTGTTACTTTTATAGTAAATGAGTACGATACAAAATACGCATGATGAAAGTCCATGCGTTGATTGTAACGAATTTCTCTCCGTGTGCTTTCGCCAGTTTGGAGCAAAATTTGATGCTTTATTTGATAGAGAACCTCAGGTTATTCGTATATGTGGACAAGTTTATCGTAATGTTTATTCTTTACATCCTAACGAAAATGATGCTAGAAAATATGGTCAATTATATATGCCTCAGGTGTACATGTTATTATTTATTGATAAAGATAATAAAGTTAGTAATGCAGATTGCGTTGATACTATTATTAGCACTGAAATACCTGATCAAGTGAAATATCCAAGATTTTATAATATAGTTAATTTATAATACATGGACCATGTAGTAAACACAATATGAATTCACCTTGTATGTATAGTAAGACAACAAAATTTACTAAAAATTTTCCTTAAGCATTTAATGAATAAACTAATTTTAATAGCAATGGTTATCCAAATTATCGACGAAGCAATGATGGAAAACAAATTTTGTTTAGTAAAAAAACAAAAGCTGACAACAGATTTGTAGTTCCATATAATCCTTATATCTATTATTAAAATTTAATTGTCGTTAATGTAGAAGTTTGTTCAACAGTTTAATGTGTAAAATATTTATTTAAATATTGTTTTAAAGGTCACACCTGTGCATTTATTAAAATGGGTGACTTCGAAAACGAAAGCACAAATGAAAATTATGATTATGATGAAATAAAACAATTTTTAAATACAAGATATGTAAGTTCCCCAGAAGCAATGTATCGTTTTCTTAAATTTTCAATGTATAAGTTATCTCACGTAATATATCGATTGTCAGTTCATTTAGAAAATGAGCAATTTGTTTATTTTAAAGAAGGTTCTGAAGACGAATCAATAAATACAAATTTAAAAACAACACTGACAGCATGGTTCCAACTAGATGCAAGCGAACAAGAAGCTAGAAAATATTTATATCCAGATATAACAAACTTTTATGTTTTTAATGAACAACTTAAAAAGTGGACTGCAAGAAAAAAAAATTACAAACCATTTTTTAGTAGAATGTATTTGGTTAATCCAAAGGATCGAGAACGGGTTTTCTTAAGATTTATTATTACCTGTTAAAGGAGTTCAATCGTCCGAAGAATTAAGAACATTTCGAAACGTCATCTATCCAGCATTTTATAAAGCAGCAATTGCCAGAAAGTTAATAACAACTGATGAGGAATGGGATAAATGCTTACTAGAAACTATCCAAATTGAATTTCCAAATGCCTTGTGTCATCTGTTTGTTTACATTTGTAATTTCCATGATCCAGTTAATGCGAAAGAATTATACGATAAATATAAAGATTATTTTTACAATCCACTTTATCCAAAAGACATTAGTGAAAATATAGAATTACACAAAATTAATGCTATTTTATCTATAAACGGATATTCTTTAAACGATTTTAATTTACTGAAATTAATGAATATCAAAACGATGAAATGACATATGAAGATGTTATTCAAATTTATTGAGGAAAAACCATGAGGTGAGACAGACACGAAACGTCAGAGCCAGGAAGACAGCGATAGAAAGATCAAGGCAAAGGAACATAGATGGAGAGACAGGAACAGAGCCGGTGACAGTCCGAGAGATAGGAACAGAGCGATAGAGTCAGAGACAGAGGCAGAGAGAAGAGAGAGCGGCAGACACAGTCAAATGGAGAAAAGACGATATAATCAATAAAAGACAAGAGAATAGGGACAAACCAAAATAAGTTAGAGACATGGAGCTAGAAACAGAAACAGAAATATAAAGACATGGACACACAGATAGTTACAGGCACAGACAGATAGGGACAGCCAGAGACATAAAGATGGAGCGAGAGTGACAGAGATCGAGAGACAAATAAAGGTAGAAAAAGAGACAGAGACGAGTTGGTAAGCAATCAGAGACAGCGATTTAAACACAGAGTTAGAGATTCAGAAATAAAGTGGCATACAGGTAAAGGTAGCCGCTGAGAGCAGATAAAGAGACAGAGAGACAGTGATGTAGTCATCTCCAAAGAGATAGAGAAAAAGACAGTGAGTTACATGCAGAGAATAAGAGACTGAAATGACAGAGGGTTAGAGACAGAGAGATCAGGGCATAAACAGAGAGATAGAGATAGGAAGACACCGATAGAGACAGGGACAGACAGACAGAGACAGAAACATGCATGGAGACAGAGAGACAAAAGGAGAGAGAGAGAGAGAGAGAGAGAGAGAGAGAGAGAGAGAGAGAGAGAGAGAGAGAGAGAGAGAGAGAGAGAGAGAGAGAGAGAGAGAGAGAGAGAGAGAGAGGCAGAAATATAGAGATGGGCACAGTCAGAGCCAGTGAGACAGGGGTAGAGGCAGACAAAAATAGATAAAGACAGAGATAGAGGCTGAAAGACAAATTCAGAGCGGCAGAGATCGAGAGATAGAAAGATAGAGACAGAGAGAAAGTGACGAGAAGTCAGAAACAGCGACACACACACGCAGAGATGCAATGATGACAATTCTAAATGAAATAAAATCTTGATGGGCCTGTGGTAATACCATAGTGGTGGGACGTAAAACTAGTACTTTAGGTATTGTAGATTATTGTAGTGAAGTACAAGCTCAATCAAGAAATGAGATTTCTTTTTGTTGATTGAGGGTTGACGAGCGGAGCTAGTATATGGGAGCGTCCGCCAGAAACGAGCCAGCGGGCGCACGCGGCGCCGTTTTTGCGCAAAATGCACTCTGTTCCACTCGCTCATATTCATTCGTTGAGTCTCTCGGAAAAAAACAAAGTACATATATTGATAGATTTTTTCCTCCTCTTCCTAATGGTACTATTGTTTTTTCTCCAAAATGCTTTCTTCTGATTGAAAATTCAAATTGAATGTTCAAAGCCATTTTTCTAAAAGTATACCATTTTTTTTTTCAAAATGCATTACACCATTCGAAAGTACAAGTTTTAAGCTACAAAAGCCTAAAGTTTCAAGTTGGAGAAATGAAGGGTTCAAAAATAATGAAATTGAAAAGACAGCAGCGGGCGGTCGCTGTTAATGTGCTACATGCGGATGTGTGTAATTTTCATTCGTTTTTTCATCACTAGAGAGATTTAACAGATCTGCTCTCCATACCCAAAGAAGTGACTTCAAAGTCTTATAAGCCCACTGAAAAATGTATTCTTCGTCATTACATTTCTAGAAATAATTAATCAAATTATTATTACAATTATTTTTTGATACTCCTATTTATCATGAATTTTCATCGTTGTTTTTAATCCTTACAATGAAACAAAACATTCATATAATCTGAGATTAGTTTCAGTAGAAATGAAGACACGTTTTCCGTTTTTGAAAGATAGAGATAAAATTTGTGATTCTTGCAGGATACAATTTATTGCCAAGAGTAAAGACGAAAATGAAGTTTCGATAAATGATTGTTATGAAATAATTTCTAATTTCAAAAAATTGTTTAATGATGAAAATGTAACAAAAAAAGAAAAATTGATCCTCATGCAATTACTTCCAAAGAATTGGAGCTCTCGTAAAATTACTGGTCGGCTGGCTACTAAATCTAAATTATTAGAGAATGATGAATCTCTTTTAGTTGACAAAAGAGGAAATAAAAAATTATCAAGCGATACTGTAGATCAAGTAAGACTGTTTTGTGAAAGTGATGATAACAGTAGAATTATGCCAGGCTACAAAGATAGTAAATGCATAAAAAATGAAGATGGATCAAAAAACTTCATGCAGAAAAGACTTGTTTTGTATAATCTGAGAGAACTATACATAAAATATAAAGAAATGTATCCCAATTCGAAAATTGGTTTCACTGAATTTGCGGAATATCATCCTCAACATTGCGTTTTAGCCGGAGCTAGTAGCACTCATTCGGTTTGTGTATGCGCCTACAACTAAAATGTGAAACTTTTGTTTGCTGGCTTAAGAAACTCAGTAGGCATTTTTGATAAAATGAATACTTACGAGGATTGCATGACTCAAATAGTATGTAAAAATTCAACAATAAAGTGTTATTTAAATGAGTGCTCTAATTACCCTGGTGTTGAATCACTAAAAAAAAAGATTTAGAATTATTTCTTGAGAACTCTGACGTTCATGAAATTAAATTTCAGATATGGCAAACAACTGATATATCGACATTACAAACTCAAACTGTTTCTAATTTATCATTTATAGACATCTTTTTTCCTCTTTTTCATAAACTCAAAACTCATTCTTTCATTTCCAAACAACAGGCATCTTATTTTAAAATCTTGAAAGAATCATTATGTAAAGGAGAATTTTTAATTTCCCTAGATTTTTCAGAAAACTATGCTTTTATTGCACAAGACGCAGCACAAGCTTTCCACTATAACAATAATCAATGCAGTTTGGCGACAATAGTCATTTACTATAGAGAATCAGATTCCAAAATTGAACACAAAAGCATGGTAGTTTTTTCAGACAATTTAATTCATGATGCCGTAGCCGTTTACTTAATCCAAGAAATTATAATTAATTACGTTAAAAAATCTTTTGATTTTGTTAAAAAAGTTATTTATTTTACTGATGAAGCAGCGCAACATTTTAAAAATAAACATAACTTCCAGAATCTTGTTCATCACTATGAAGATTTTTCTGTTGAAGCTGAGTGGCACTTTCATGCAACTGCTCACGGGAAAAAATGCATGTGATCGAATTGATGCTTCCGTGAAAAGCAATGCTAGGCGAGCAAGTTTGCGGAAAGTATCCGACAATTATATATTGACGCCACAAAATCTTTTCGAGTGGGCAACTAAATATTTTGAAAATATTGTTTGTTTTATTTTTCATCAAAAGATAAATATTTAGAAACTAGGCAAAAATTAAAACAACGATTAGAATCAGCAAAAACTGTGCCTGGAACTCTGTCATACCATTGCGTTAAATTGATATCCGACACTAAACGATTAGAACTAAAACAATTCTCAGCATCAGAAACATTCGAATTATACCCACCAATCAAAAAAGGAAAAAATTATAAAGATCAGAAGGAAAAAAAAACAATTATTGAGAAAAGACCTATCAAAATGAATTCGACTAAAAATAAAAAAAAATTAAGAAATAAACAAAAAATTAACATGATTTAGAATTTTAATATGTGGACTTTCATACAAATTAACGTTTACATTAATGATGCAGTGCAGCGCGGAGAGCGTGCTCGACCTCATTGCGCTGACTTTTTAATTGCATTACTTTTGAACCCTTCATTTCTCGAACTTGAAACTTCAGGTTTTTGTAGCTTAAGACCTGTACTTTCGAATGGTGTAATGCATTTTGAAAAAAATGGTATACTTTGAGAAAAATGGCTCTGAACATTCAACTTGAATTTTCGATCAGAAGAAAGCATTTTGGAGAAAAAACAATAATACGATTAGAAAGAGGAGGAAAAAATCTATCAATATATGTACTTTATTTTTTTTTTTTTTCGAGAGACTCAGCGAATGAATATGAGCGAGTTGAACAGAGTGCATTTTGTGCGAAAACGGCGCCGCGCGCGCCCGCTGGCTCGTTTCTGGCGGACGCTCCCATATACCCCCTGGTATATATGTAATTATCACTTATAAATTACATTCATTTTTAATTTTCTGAATATTGGATCAAAACCACTCTCTTTACTAATATACATTTGATACCTGCTTAAAATTGCATTTGATAATTACCTTTACTTCTCGCGAATCTCTCTCTCTCCCTCTACTCTCCACGCTCTAAATCTCCGCACAACTCGTACGCACGAACTTGAGGGATCGCCGCAATGCGATTCCCGGAAACGCCACACGCAAATTCTCTCTCTCTCTCTCTCTCCACGAATCTCCACACGCACGCTCACCCAAATCGCCGCGGTGCAAGCCCCGAACCGCACACGCTCTCTCTCTCTCTCCACGAATCTCCACACGCACGCTCACCCAAATCGCCGCGGTGCAAGCCCCGAACCGCACACGCTCTCTCTCTCTCTCTCTCTCTCTCTCTGTCTCTCTCTCTCTCTCTCTGTCTCTCTCTCTCTCTCTCTCCTCATCGCCCTCTCAACGCAATTCATCTCATTCCTACATGTCCACCCCGCTCACATACATCTTGCATCTCAGTGTCTCAGAACCATGGCCTCAGAGTCTGTTACTTTAACGCTAACTTACTCAAGAAACGTATAGAAATGCTGAAATTTTTTCTCTCAACTCGTTCCTTTTTTCACATCATAGCGGTCACAGAGACTAAGCTTGACCCTAACCTAGATGCTAGTTCAATAGTGCACCTTGATAACTATGAACTCCTACGTCGTGACCGTAACAAAAATGGTGGTGGGGTTGCTTTATTCATTCACAACTCTATTTCTGCCACTATCCTCTGCTCATCTGATGGCATCTGGACTGGTAAGCCCGGCAAACCAGAGTATCTGCTCTGTGAGATAAATATTGTAGGCCACCCTCCATGTTTTGCTGCGGTAGTATATCGTCCACCGCACGCTCCCTTCATTCAAGGAACAGACTTCATTGATAAAATCACCACGCTAATGCAAGACTACAGCACTAAAATAATTGTTGGCGACTTCAATGCAGACCAGCTCTGTTCGTCCGCTGATGCAACTTTTGTGCGTCGCTTTATTGAGGATAATGGGCTGCAGAGCATTCCTTATGGAGCTACGTATCATAGGGATACCTCCGATAGCTGGCTCGATCTTTGCCTTGTGGACAAGCAGGACAATGTCGTTGATTTTTGGAAATCTCAGTCACCTTTTGCCGATGGTCACGACTTGCTCACTGCCACTCTCAATCTGCATATGCCCAAGCATACTCAACCCACATTCTCTTATCGTAATTACAAAGCTATCTGTGCAACTACTCTCACAGAATATCTCAAAGGGTTAGATTGGTCTGTGGCACAGCCGGCCTCGCTTGAAGATTGTGTCGGTGTCCTTCAAAAACACGTTTACAGTGCAATAGAGAAACTCGCCCCTCTAAAAACCATCTCTCCAGCAAAAATTCGCCATCCATGGTTCAACATGGACCATCGCATGTTGATCCAAGAGCGCGATCGTCTGTACAGACGTTTTCGCAGAACAAGGATAGCAGAAGACCTTCTCGCGTATAGACAGGCCCGTGATCTAGCTCATCGAGAAATTGAGGAGGCGAGACAAAACCATCACTACACTCGTCTCTCCCTGCTAACAGATCCTAAGGATATTTGGCGCGAGCTAGAACACCTTGGCATCTCTCCGAAAAAGAAATCGCCTGCACTACCCTTCTCAGTCAATGAACTCAATGCTCATTTTAGGAGTGTCTCATACGATCAAGACACTCCACCAGTTACAGACTTCTTGGATTCCCTGGCCTCCTCTAACCACCTAGAGCAATTCACATTCGATGAAGTACAGGTGTCTGATGTCATAGCCGCGGTGAATCACTTTAACACACAAGCCAGAGGACCAGATGGCATTCCCCAACACGTGATTCGACTTGCACTTCCTTTCTTAGCTCCATTCATTTGCAGCATATTCAACCAATCTGCGAGAAGCACATTTTCCCTCCCTCTGGAAGAAGTCTATCGTAATTGCTTTGAATAAAGTAAGCTCTCCTTCATGTTTGAGCGACTTCCGTCCGATATCACTTCTATGCTTCCTATCTAAAGCCCTTGAATGGCTGGTACAGCAACAAATTTCAGCTTACTTAGAGACTAGACTCTTCCTCGATCCTCTTCAGACAGGCTTTCGCACCGGACACAGTACTCAGACATGTCTACTTAAACTGACTGATGATATTAGGCTGGGAATGGATAAGCAACTTGTCACTCTCCTTCTGCTATTTGATTTCAGCAAGGCCTTCGACTCAGTCTGTCATGCCAGGCTTCTTAAGAAATTACTTGATTACGGGTTTTCCAAAGTGGTCATCCGCTGGATTGCATCATATTTGACTGATCGTGAGCAGGCAGTCATTGACAATAATGGAAACTGTTCTTCATATCTAAAACTCAATACTGGCGTCCCGCAAGGCTCTGTTCTGGGACCCCTGCTCTTTGCACTTTACGTCAATGACATATCACTCTGCCTTGATCACAATGTTTCCCATCTTATGTATGCGGATGATCTACAAATCTATATATGCTGTCCTTTAGAAGACCTTGATTCCATCTCTAATAAGATGAGTGCAAACGCGGGTCGTATCACGAGCTGGGCAATGCAAAATCACCTTAGATTAAATGTAGATAAAACTAAAGCCATAGTCATAGGTACTCCCTATTACATAAATAAATTGCCCTCAGTAGTCAGAAGCTTTGTTGAGATCGGTGGCACCAGGGTGGTCTATGAATCTTCGCTGAGAATCCTGGGAGTAGTCCTTGACTCGAAACTTTCTTGGAAACAACATGCTTTACACGTGAGTAGTCGTATACGCTCTCTCATGTATCGCTTATACCATTTCAGGAAAAGCACTAATCTGAGACTGCGCAAACATCTAGTTCAAATGCTGCTTTTCCCCATAATCGACTACTGCTGTCTTGTCTACTGCGATATATCAGATGTACTTGATGTTAAACTCCAAAGGTTAGTCAACTGTGGTATTCGCTATATCTTTGGTGTGAGAAGGTGTGATCACATTAGCCCTTACAGGCGTGAGTTGGGCTGGTTAACAAATTTGCTACGTCGTGTGTTTAACACTGCTACACCACCATACCTACTAGCCTTATTTAATTTTCGTGTTGCTACTCGCCCTGTCAGGGGTGACATGGCACCCCTAGACATACCAAGTTTTAGTTCTGATACCTTAAAAAATTCATTTCACGTTAGCTCAGCCTACCTATGGAACTCACTACCATCTCAACTGCGCAAAATCACACATATTCCGCTTTTCAAAACACATATTCATCGTCATCTCTTTCTATCCGACTGATTCTGTTCACCAGCGATAATAATATTATAATATTTTATCAATCGTTATTATATATACTAAAAATTCTATTATTCTGTTAATTCATAATTATATTAAACATATTTCTGTAAATTTATTGTAACTATTGTAAATTTTGTACAAGACAATATACAGTAATAAAAACTATTTAATCTAATCTCTCTCTCTCTCTCTCTCTCTCTCTCTCTCTCTCTCTCTCTCTCTCTCTCTCTCTCCACCGGCGTTAGACGCGCGCCCATTTGAAAAGCATCGTGCGCGATGCTCGATTATTCATCGCGACTCCCCCCCCTCTCTCTCTCTCTCTCTCTCTCTCTCTCTCTCTCTCTCTCTCTCTCCACCGGCATTAAATGCGCGCACACTCAAGAGCATCGCCGCGCGATGCTTTATTGTTATCCGCGACTCTCGTTCTCTCTCTCTCTCTCTCTCTCTCTCTCTCTCTCTCTCACCCGCACTCTCGCTCTACCCTCCCGCGACTCTCTCTCTCCACTCTAAAACCGCGTCCCCCTTACCTCGACGAGGAGCAGCCCTCAGCGCTGACTCTCCGTCCTCGGCCCCGGCTCCCGTCTCTCTCGCTCTCGCTTTCTCTCTCGCCTCTCCGCGACCGCTGCTCTCCTCCTCCCGCCGGCCGATATCGTCGTCCTTGCTCGCCCTCGTGGCCTCCTCCACGTCCTCGTCGTCGTCAGCCGCTTCCACCCTCTCTCACACTGCTCGCTTCTTCTTCCCCAGACTCTCTCTCGCGCACACACTCTCTCTCCAACTGCTCACTCGGCACTGCCGATCTTTTCCGCACGCCGTATCTCTTACCCCTGCACATGCGCAGGCGTTCCACCGGTTGCATCGCTAGATCGGCGCTACCCTTGTTTCGCACGCGGCTCTCCTATCTCTCGCCCGGCCCTGCCCGCCAGCGGAGCGCCTCCCCGCTGTAGCAACGCGCGGCCGCGCACACTCGCCCGCAAGGTGCTGCCACCTCGCTCTCCAACTCCGCGGTCGCACGGAGTCGCGCGAAATTCGAACGCGCTCCGCGCGGCTACGACTAATCTCTGATATACTTACGTGCCTGCGGGCCCACCGCGATGCTTGAGCTTCCTCTTTCTTCTCGGCCTCACTCTCCTCCGTCACAATACCCGCCGGGATAAACATAACCGAGACAGAGAAAAAGATCCCGAAAAATCAATACTGACGTCTTATACGGTTGTGCCCCCGCAACGCAGCTTGAGAGAGAGAAAAAGCAATGGTGACGGCTTACCACGCCACAAACTTCCCCCTCCTAGGACGGAACACACCCCGAGTGTTCCGCTCATACTAGCTCCCGGTCTCCTCTCTCTTTCTAGCTACTCTTTCCTCCTCCAATCTAATTCCTTCTTCTCCTTCCCTCTTTCTTCTCTCACTTTCAGCTCGTTCACTCTTTCGTCTTTCACTCTCAATCCTTTCTCTCTCCCTTCTCTCATTCTCCTTTCTCTCCTTCACCCGCTTCTCCCTGTCAACCCTTTCTGCCTCCTACCTCTCATTCTCTCTCCTTTCATTCTCTCTCCTCTTGCTCTCCACTCTCGCCCTCTCTCTCTCTCCAGTTCCTCTCTCTCCACTTCCTCAGCCCAGTCCAAGCGGGGCAAAAGCCGGGGCGGTACAAAAGACTACACTCGACCCATCCCCATGTCCATGATCTCCCCGGTGGGCGTCGCTCGCGACGTCTCCGGGAGCTCGTGGAATTCCGGGTACGGGGAGTGCAGCGCTTCCAACCCACCCCTCTTCGGCCACCCCCTCCTGGCTCTCATCTGAAACAACACAAAGGATTAGTCTTTCAGTCCCGCCGGGATCCCAGCAGCTCACGTCGGAACATAACGCTTTAGTTCGAAAACATGCACTTTCGCAATCTGGCGGTACGCCGCTTCCCCTTGTCCTAACACATAAACGGTAGGAGAAAGTATCTCGACCACTTCAAACGGGCCTTCATACTTCGGCGCTAGCTTCGCGTTGAATTTCTTCGCCGCGTCAGATAAATGGTGTGCCTTTCTCAACACTCTATCTCCCACTACGAACTGCACCTCTTTCCTTCCCTTATTATAATGTTTCTCCTGTACTTCCCTAGCTCTATCGATGTGGCGGCCCACTAAATCTCTCAACGCATCCAAACGCTTCATTCTATCCTCCCATACTCCCGGGTCGATTCTCTCCACTAATCTCTCACTCTCCACCTCTCGTCGCAGACTCTTAACCGGGCGCGGGTGTCGTCCGAAGTTCAGAAATGCGGGCGACACTTTGGTGCTTGACTGCACCGCCGTATTCACCGCGTGCCTGAACTCATGGACGTGCTGGTCCCAGTTCCGGTGGTCCGCTCCCACGAATGCCGAGATCATGGCTTTAAGAGTTCGGTTACTACGCTCCACAGGGTTTGCTTGAGGGTGGTATGGGGGCGTGGTCACATGCTTTACCCCATACTTCTCCAGCATCCCCTTAAAGAACTTATTATCGAACCCTTTGCCATTATCACTCGGCAAGTAATCGGGAGTTTCCCAGCGGAACAGGATCAGCTCCTCCGTGGCTTTTGCTACAGACTTTCCGTCCGCCTTGCGGAGAGGTTTCACCTCGATCCAGCGAGTGAACAAGTCCTGGAAAACCAACAGACAACGATGCTGGCTCTTGCTCGGCGGAAACTCCATTGTGTCCACAGCAACCACCGCCCACGATCTCTCCACAATTCGCGTGCCCATTAGACCCTGAGGTCCCGTTTGGAGCCCCTTGAACTTCTGACAGGACTCACATTCCCTGACGAAGGTCCGCACGTCATGATAGACTCCTTTCCAGTAATATTCCCGGGCCACCCGATCATACGTCTTTTCAACGCCAAGATAACCCGAGGATGGGGCGCAATGAGCATCTTCCATCACTCTTGCTCGGTGCTCCACCGGCACAACCAATCTCCACCTCTCTTGTCGGAAGTGGGATCCAGTAACGGATCCGTTCTAAATCTAAATAAACACCCGTTCTCCACTCTCCACTGCTGATATTTGGCCGGAAATTTCTCTACTTCTTCTCTCATCTTCAAATACCAGGGGTCTTTAATCTCATCGAACCCTGCTATCTGCGCCTCATCTGACTCTTGCGCTCGGGAGAGAGCATCTGGCACCTGGTGAAGCGTACCCTTGCGATGAACTATGTCAAAATTCCATTGTTGCAGCTGCAATGCCCAGCGTGCCAACCTTCCGGTCGGCTCTTTGAGGTTACACAGCCACTTCAATGCGCTATGATCCGTCACCACGGTAAACTTGTATCCTTCCAGATACGGTCTCAGTTTCTTAATTGCCCACACCATGGCCAGACACTCCTTCTCGGTCGTGGTATAATTCTTCTCCGCCGGAGTCAGTACGCGACTAACATAGACAATGGGATGCTCTCCGTCTTCACTTTCCTGAGTTAGAACCTCTCCTAACGCGTATCCACTGGCATTACACTGCATCTTGAAAGGCTTGCTGAAATCTGGCCGCGCCAAGACCGAAGCCGATGCAAGCGCTCTCTTCAGTCGCTCGAACGCCTCTTCCTGTTCCTCTCCCCAACTCCACTCTCTCCCTTTTCTCAACAACTTCACCAACGGTATCTTCAATCCCGATTCATCCTTGATAAAACGAGAATACCACCCCAGCATCCCCAAAAACCGGCGCAATTGCCTTACGTTCTTGGGGGCGGGGTAATTAGCCACCTTTTCGGGATCCGGTCTCAAACCCTCTCGGTCGAGTAGAAACCCCAAGTAAGTGACTTGTGAGCAACAGAACTCACACTTCTCCCGATTAATCTCCAGCCCTGCTCCCACTAACTCCTTCAGCACCAGTTCAACCCAGTAAAGATGATCCTCGAACGATTCAGTGGCTGTGATTATATCGTCGAGGTAACCGAAGACGTTTGGCTGCATTTCGGGGCCGAACAATGATCAATAAGCCGCTGAAACGTACTTGGCGCGTTCATTAACCCGAAAGGCATCCGGGTGACCTGCCATAAACCTGATCCCGGGACCGAGAAGGCGGTATATTTCCTGCTCGCCTTCTCTACGGGGATCTGGTAGTACGCTTGTCTGAGGTCGATCTTCGTTAGGTACTTCGCCTGTCTCAACTTGTCCAGGATTGTATCCATATTGGGAATAGGATACGCATCTCGACGCGTCACCTTATTCAAGTCCCGGTAATCGACACAAAATCGATTAGTACCGTCGGACTTCTTGATCATCACCGGTGCGCTGCTGTAATCGCTAGCTGACCTTTCAATGATCCCTTCGTTAAGCATACGCTCCACTTCCTCTATCGCCACTTGTTGCATATTTGGCGACGTCCGGCGGGGATGATGCTTAAAGGGTTTCGTCCCTTGCACGTCTATTGTATGCTCCGTCAACGTCATCACCCCCTTTCGCTTCCCTCCTTCGGGGTAGATCAACAAGCGATGTACCAATCTCTCCACTCTTTCTCGTTCCTCCTCCTCTAACTCTGAATCTCCGCACACTCTCCATGAATAACGGTGTTTTTCTCCTCGCCTGTCTTGGCGAAAGGTCTCCAACGCCCCTCTCTCACTCTCCACACTCCTTTACCTAGTTGCGCATCCACATTAAATAACTTGCAGAAATCCATGCCCAGTATAATCTCCTGGTCGAGGTTATGTAAAGCCTTCATGGGCAGAGACGCCGAGTGATGATCGATCTCAAGCATCACAATTAATACACCCATGACTTTGGTAATTCCCCCGGTGACGTTCCGCACCGCTGTGGCGCTTTCCTGCAACCTATCTTGGAATCGTTCAGCCACGCCGGGGGCTACCAGTTATAGCATCGCCCCCGGGTCGAATAAGGCTTTGTAGGAGTGACCACCAAGCTTCACCATGACGAAATGACGATTCTCCCCGCACAATCCTGCGACTGCATCGGGGTCTTCCTCGGACTCCTTCTCTCCACTATCCGGTCTCTTCTTCCTTTCCTTTCTCCACTTTCTTTTCCTCTTCCCTCTCCACATCAATCTTCCTGAACTCCTTCGACGGTATCACCTCCACGGGCGTTTCATCTTCTTCGACCTTTTTACCGACCAAATCGTTCATTATCTCCTCTAGCCATCCATCGTCACTAGACTCCTCACCCCACCCCTCTGCTGGCAGATGGACTGGGGATTCTAAGTCTTGCTCGTTCTCTTCACTCTTCTTCTCTTCCCCCTTCTTTATTTTACTCCTCTTCATTTCTAGACTCTCGCTGTTTTCCTCACTCTTCTTCTATGCACCCCTCTTCACTTCACTCTTCTTCTCTTTGCCCTTCTTCACTTCACTCTTCTTCTCCACTAGTCTCACCTCGCCTCTTACTTCTACTTCTATATCTCCCTCTATCTTCTTCTCTCTCTCTTTCCCTTCTCCACTTTCTCCGTCTCCACTAGACTTCTCGGTCTTCCGCCAGGGTCCCTGGGGAACAAGCACATTTAAAATACCTGTCCCCCAGCCTGCCCGTTTCCCAACTTCGCTCGTAAGGGGGCACAGTTGGGACACGTCTTGAAGGTGACATTCGGCGCGTCACAGTTTTGGCAGGTCGCTCGTGGAGGCTGAGCAGGCTGATTACGGATGGTGCAGTTTCGCACCGTATGTCCCTTCTGCCTACACCAGAAACAGACCACTTCAGGACAAACAGAAGCCTCATGGCCCACCGCCTGGCAGAGGTTGCAGACCCCCATGAACGGCCTCTCCTCTCCTCCGGTAAGCGGGGCTTGTCCAGGTCCAGCTGGACGCCCATAACTGCCTCTTGGAGGAACAGATCGTCCTTCTCCAAGGCCCTGACTCTGTGCCGGGGCCCCTCTCCACGGTTCGCCTCCATACCCTCGACCTGCTCCATAAGGAGGCCTGGGATTCCCAGGACCCCCTTGGATTCCCGATCCGCCCTGCACCACAGCCGCATAGGTTTTCGCCTCTTCTTTCTCCAATGTCTGCGCATTCGACAACTTCGGCTGCGCAGTCTCCGGCTTCGACTCTCCGTCACTCGCCTTGGCGGAGTTCGAAACGTTGGCTTTGGCCGCCTTCTTCGCCGCTTTCGTTTCACTCGGCTTGGTGGGCTTTGGCGAAACGCTCTCTCTCTCTCCACTCTCTTCTCCACGGCTGCCACGGCTTTCTGGCAACCAGTAATACCCGTAAACGCTGCTCCGGGCACCCTCATCTTGTCAGCAGGAGGCGGCGGGAGATACCGACTATCTAACTCCAATCTGCCTCTCCCAACGACGTCCGTACTTCTCCAAATCCTGCATTGTCTCCACTATTTATCAGACATCGCCTTCCTGTACTCTGGAAGGATATTCCGATAGGCGGTTTCCACCAGCTGCCTCTCTGACGGTGGTCGTTTGAACCGAGAGACGATGTAATTGAAATTGGAGAGGTACGTGGCAATCTTCTCGCCCCTAGCCTGCGTCCTTCGTCTCAAGTCATCCAACAGATCTTCACGGTCATATTCTGTGACGAACTGATGTTTGAAAGCCTTGCGGAATCCCAGCCAAGAAGGCGTATCCAGCCTGATAGTTCTAAACCACCTGCCAGCTCTCTTAGTCAAGATACAAGGTAAAGCGCCGAGCAGCTCTCGATCACGTAACCCCGCTCCCTCGCGGCAGTCCTCTAACTGCCCTAAAAACTCCTCGGGATCCTCCTTCTCGTCTCCACTGAACTTGATGCCCCAACTCTTGAGTAGCTTGACGGCGCGGGCCTTCTGTTCCGCTGCAGGCGTCGCTCTCCACCGTCTTCTCGGCTCCACTTCTCCGTCGTCCTCCGTCTCGCTGATGACTCGGCGTCTGCGGCGAGCCAGACCGCTCCTCTCTGAGTTCTCTTCACTCTCACTACTGCTCGAAATCGTGATGCTGCATATCGCCGACTTCCTTTCCCTCGCGAATCTCCCAGATCGCTTCTGGTCTCGCACTCCCTTCTCGAGAGTACCAGCCCTCTTCGAAAGGCTTTCCGGGCGGTTTTCCATTTCTTCCTCATCGCTTAATCGTTCCATAAGGGGAGGGTCGATAGGTCTTCGACGAGGACGCCCTGATGCTTTCCTTCTCAGTAGTGGCTTGATCCCCTCGTGGTCCGAAGTACAAGTCGGCTGAGGATTCTTTACAGGCCGGTACGTCGTGCCGCTGCCTCCTCTCCGAGTATGACGAGCGAAGGCTTCGATCCTTCTCCCTTTTCAACTCTATTTCTGCCTCCACGTCACTCGCCTCTCCACTACTCGACTCCACGTCATACATCCGGTGTATCTCGTCTCAATTCTGGCCTGTAGTGTACCACTTCCTTTGGGGCAACCCCTTTTTCCTCGCTGGAGTCTCCCTTTGAACGAGAGCTGGCGGTGCTCTAAATGGTGTCTGAGCCGGCAGGGCTGAAGGTGGCAACGGTTCAGTAGGCGGTAGCCCCCGATATAATCGAGCCGAATAGTATTCCCACGTCGACGCCACGGGAGGTACAAATCTACTACTATCGAACGTGGCTGTCACTCTGGGCGCACTCAGAACTGAGACCGAAGTAGTCACGGCCGGTTGTGCCCCTGTCGTCCGCAGGACCGGACCTGCGTTACTCCTGGTGGCGCTCAGTGAGCTAGTGACAGTCACCATCACTGGCGTAGGCCCCTCCTGCTGGTGCACCATTACCTCCACCCGCTGCTCTCGTCCTCTCTCCACATCCTCGTCGCTCGCCCGCAGCGAGCCTTCACTACTCGTTCTAATCCGAGATCGGACCGCTTCTTTCTTCTTCAAAGTCTTCCTCCGCTGGGTTGTCTCACCTTCCTCCTCGCCTCTCTCCACATCTACCCCTATAATCTCTTCAATGGCTTCCGACTCTGCCTCGTCGCAGATGTACCAGGGAACCTCGACCCCCGGCACTTCCTCGCGCAAGATCGCACGCAATAAGCGATCTCGCAAACTCTCCAAGTTACCGCGGCTATTCGCCCTCCGTTCCTCGAGTTCCGCAATCAGTTCTGCCGGCTGCAACTGGGCCACAGTTCGGGTCCAGCGCCTGGTCGCACAAGATTGCGCCAGCTCCTTTATTCTCGCGGCATGCTCGCCCATGGCTCGCGTCCGCTTCTCCACGACTACTACTCGCTTACGAAAGCCGAGTAGTCCAACTCTCTCTCTCACTCTTTACTCCGTCTCTCTGACTACACTCTCTCTGACTCCACAAATTATTCCCGAACGTACGGCCTCCGCCTGCGCGACTCACAATTACACCACCACTTCTCAACAAAGAAATAATCAAAATCAAGAGTTGTATATAATATAGGGAAGAACAAATAATTAAAATATTCAATACATATGTTTATTATTCGGACGCTTTTACTATCGCTACGCCGCAATTACCGCTAACTCGCCACGACTCTACTGCAACACACACACTTACTCTCACTCTCTTTCTCTACACTACACACACTTCCCAACCTTTATCACAGCAGATTCCTCCAAGGGATGCCAATTTGCGATGGTGTACTTAGGCGATGAATCGCCGAGCCCGAACACCCGCAAATAAGAGAATTATTAACCTCTTTCTCTCTCTCAATCTTCGCTCTCGACACACTTACCGTCCAAAAGGAGATTCCGCTGTGACGTCGTGCCTGGGCAAGCTACGAGGCTGAAAAGGTTGGGAAGGGTAATACCGCAAAATAAATAGTCACACTCCAACTACAAGTAACTCTCAATTTTATTACAACCAAAAATCCCTACTACAAATAGCTAATTCCACTCTCGCATACACGCACACACTCACTCTTCTCACTCTCGTGAAACCCGTCGACACACCGCGTGGAACCTCGCCGACGAACGTGATTCGAAGAATCGCCGCGCACGCGAATCTCTTTCTCTCTCTACTCTCCACGCTCTAAATCTCCGCACAACTCGTACGCACGAACTTGAGAGATCGACGCAATGCGATTCCCGGAAACGCCACACGCAAATTCTCTCTCTCTCTCTCTCTCTCTCTCTCTCCACGAATCTCCACACGCACGCTCACCCAAATCGCAGCGGCGCAAGCCCCGAACCGGCACACGTTCTCTCTCTCTCTCTCTCTCTCTCTCTCTCTCTCTCTCTACCGGCGTTAGACGCGCGCACATTTGAAAAGCATCGTCGCGCGATGCTCGAATATTAATCGCGATACTCTCTCTCTCTCTCTCCACCGGCATTAAACGCGCGGACACTCAAGAGCATCGCCGCGCGATACTTTATTGTTATCCGCGACTCTCGTTCTCTCTCTCTCTCTCACACCCGCACTCTCGCTCTACCCTCCCGCGACTCTCTCTCCACTCTAAAACCGCGTCCCCCTTACCTCGACGATGAACAGCCCTCAGCGCTGACTCTCCGTCCTCGGCCCCGGGTCCCGTCTCTCTCGCTTTCGCTTTCTCCCTCGCCTCTCCGCGACCGCTGCTCTCCTCCTCCCGCCGGCCGATATCGTCGTCCTCGCTCGCCTTCGTGGCCTCCTCCACGTTCTCGTCGTCGTCAGCCGCTTCCACCCTCTCTCGCACTGCTCGCCTCTTCTTCCCCAGGCTCTCTCTCTCGCACACACTCTCTCTCTCCAACTGCTCACTCGGCACTGCCGATCTTTTTCGCGCGCCGTATCTCTTACCCCCGCACATGCGCAGGCGTTCCACCGGTTGCATCGCCAGATCGGCGCTACCCTTGTTTCGCACGCGGCTCTCCTATCTCTCGCCCGGCCGTGCCCGCCAGCGGAGCACCTCCCCGCTGTAGTAACGCGCGGCCGCGCACACTCGCCCGCAAGGTGCTGCCACTTCGCTCTCCAACTCCGCGGTCGCACGGAGTCGTGCGAAATTCGAACGCGCTCCACGCGGCTACGACTAATCTCTGATATACTTACGTGCCGGCGGGCCCACCGCGATGCTTGAGCTTCCTCTTTCTTCTCGGCCTCACTCTTCTCCGTCACAATACCCACCGGGATAGACATAACCGAAACAGAGAAAAGGATCCCGAAAAATCAATACTGACGTCTTATACGGTTGTGCCCCCGCAACGCAGCTTGAGAGAGAGAGAAAAAGCAATGGTGACGACTTACCACGTCACACCATATATAATTGTATGTACAGAAACATGGAATTCACCCAATCCTCAATTTTTTGCAGTACAGGGATATAAATTGTATTACAATAACAGTAAATTAAATCAAAATGATGGTGTTGTTATATATATAAAAGAATGTGTATCAGAAATTACTGAAATAATCGAAATTGGTAGACTCAAAGTACTAAACTCACGAATAAGTCTAAATAACAACAGTAATCTTGAAATTTCCGCATTATATTGATGTCATGATTTACCGCGCCTTGAATTTATTTCGAATGTAAAATCATTTATCAATAGCAAAAGAAATATAAAAAAACCACCTGATTATTGGTGATTTTAATATTGATATTATGAAAGAAGATGAATATAGCTTAGAATTATTAGACAATATGATGGAAAAGGGTTTCTTCCCGGGTTTTATACATACAACTAGACCAAATGATAGTGGCGGAAGCGGTACATGCATTGTCAACATGTACATAAAAGCTTCATCTATAGACACTAAAACTTTTAAGCTCTCGATTCCTTTTACTGATCATTACCCACTTCTCTTGAAACTGAATAAGTTACTAAAATTAAAACATGAAAATATCCAGTATCACTATAATTACTATAAACTTTCAAGTATAGCTATTAAAAAAAATTGGAATCATATCAAATTGTTAATGCACTAACACATATCTTTAATCTTTGTATTGAAAAATCAACATGGCCTCAAGCGCGTAAAACAGCTGAGGTAGTTCCTATTTTTAGGCACGACCGCTACTCGGGAGAGCCTTATATTTTCACCAGAGTGAAAATTGTAACTCCCCGAAAACTAGCAATTTACTGTATAAAAACTATTTTCCGCCCAGAAATAGTTCATTTTAGGCGTTTTCTATGATTTATGTATGTATGTACCTTCGTATGTAATCAAGTTTATGGATTATCTCAGCGAATTCTCGATGGATTTCATCGGAATTGCGGGAAAATACTCCTCTAATTATACCTAAGTGCTGGTCCCTTAACCAGAAAGATCGATGAAAAATTGTTCAAATGCGAGCACAAAGAAATATCTCAAAAAATCGATTTTTAAGCCTAATGTCTAGAAAAATTAATTTTAAGCTAATATCTACAGGTCTATCTGCTAAAATTAATTAAAATACACATTTTTTCTGTTAAAGACTTTTCTCTAAGAGCAATATTTACCAAGATAACTGCGAAAAACGGCAAAAAAGGTCAAAAATGGACGATTTTTGACTATAACTTGACAAGATTTGATTTTACACAAAAATGTTAAATACAAAAATTGTAGATTATAATGAAATAAAACTTTTTCCGATTTAACATTTTCATATAAAATCTACTCCCGATGAGTTACACTTATAAAAACGATTTTAAACGCCAAAATACACATAAAATGGACGATTTTCGGCTATAACTTGTCAGGATTTGATTTTTCGCAAAAATGTTAAATACAAAAGTTGTAGATAATATTGAAACAAAACTTTTTCCTACTTAATATTTTTTTGTAAAATCAACTCCTGCCGAGTTAATCTTATAAAAACTATTTTAAATGCCAAAAAATACATATAAAATGGACGATTTTCGACTGTAACTTGACAGTATTTAATTTTACACATAAGATTTTCGTGTAAAATAAATACCTGACGAGTTAAATCTATAGAAACGATTTTAAACGCCAAACTATACATAAAATAGACAATTTTTGCTTATCGTACAAAGAATTGATTTCCAATAGAACTCTTAAATACAAAGGATATCGTTTAAATACCAATAAAAAAACTAAAACAATAACTAACAAAAACTGTTACATAAAGCTGTCAAATCTTGCAATTTCTTGTCATGATCTAGAGAACTTAGTATATAGTAAAATCAAAATTAGAAAAATGTTTAAAAATTGCGTTGTTAAAAATCTGTAATTATGTTATCTTTCTGTTTTGATAACAAATAGAAATTTCATATAAAATTACACAGCTTAACCTGTCAATTATGTTCACAGAACCTAAACGATTAAACTAAGAGAAACAAAATTGTCTAATATCGTTAAAGTACGTTCGTGGTATTTAAGTTTTTTTGGGAGAGGCGGACATTAAACGAACCAATGTTTAGCGAATATTGTTTTTTTATTTGCCGACGTTTCGGGAGCGTTAGCATACTCCCCTCTTCAGGGCTACTAGATATGTAAAAATCGTAAATGTACACGTCATGATATTTTTTATATAAGAAAACAAGTCGGAGAATTCCATAAAATTTTTTACCATAAACAGTTATTCAGTCATTAACATAACATTCGGCTCTGCCACACATAAATAAACACGAACTGCACCAAACTTTAAAGACAACGTTAAGAAAATTCGAAATTTTTAAAAATTTTATAAAAAATTATTGTATTTAATTAAGAATAAAATAGCGATCAAACCGTAACTTACAACCAACTTTTGAGTAATTCTCTCATGGTTGATATCGGATAAGACAGGTGTTATCTCCGATAAATCAACTAACAATGAGAGACATGTATGACTTGTTAAACTAGGGAAACAATAGGCAATTTGGAAAAACCGTTGGGGATTAGGGGGAGGGAGGCGAGAGCGGGAAGTGGGAGAAACGACACACGAGGCTGTTCGAGGGAGATAGGAGAGCATGAGACGAGGAAGTGAGCGGAGCTACGCCTATACAGCGAGAGAGTCCTCGCTAGGTGAACGCGCTAGTGTGTGCAACTTCCATGTTCACGTGCGCTCCTAATCATTCGGCAGGCTCATGGACGTGTAGAATGGGAAAAAGGGAATATGGAAAGGCGAGTGCACCGACACACAGTACACAGCTAAGAATTGCAATGCAGTCTGATCAATTTCATAGTGTCTTTGTATGATTTTTTGAGAAATTGGGTATCTTCTATGCGGTTAAGAGTATTGCTGTGATAGTAGATGTTAAGCATTTCCGAAAAAGAGCGTTTAAAAAAGTTGGATTCTTTATCAAGGATTTGGGCTTTTTCGAAGTCTATATTGTGTCCTGTTTCTGACACGTGCATGGCTAAAGCAGAAGTATTAACGCACTTATTTACGTCTCTATTGTGTTCATTAATACGTAAATTCATTTTTCTTTTGCTCATTCCAATATAAGTTGCAGAGCAGTTATGGCAATCTATTTTATAAACAATACCACTGGTGTCAAGCTTACGGAGGTGGTCCTTTCCTAAGGTTATTATGCAGTTGAATTTATTGATGGTACTATTGATTGGGATAATATTATTTTGGAAAAGGATATGATTAATTTTGGGAGTCAGATGTTTAATAAAAGGTAACAGTATTTTCGGCTTTAACAAAGTGACGCGTGAGATTCTATTAGTAGTAGTGTTATTATGACTGTTACGGATGGATTCGAGTCTAATCCCGAAGTATTTGTTAATTATTTCGCGTGGGTAGTTATTGCATAGAAGATAGTGGAAAGAAAGGTCGAGATTACTACGGTGGAATTGTGGGTCGGAGAGTTTTATGGACTTGTCAACAAGGTTGTAGATAATGGCTATTTTCTGAGAGTGGGGGTGGTGGGAAAGGTAATTAATGTAACGCCCGGATGCTGTGTTTTTTCTGTACCAGTTGGTGATGATTCTATTGTCGCATGATCTTATTAATTCTATGTCCAGAAAACAGATGCTATTGTTGTGTTCGCGTTCGACGGTAAATTGGAGGTGACCATTGTATCCATTAAAGGAGGAAAGAATCTCTTCCGTTTTGTCTTTTTTGGGGATGAGGATGCAATCGTCCACATATCTTCTATACAGCAATAACTTATTTTTGTAACTATTGAGACAAGTAGTTTAAAGTGACTCAAGAGTAATGTCAGCAAACCAAGGGCTAGTGCAAAAACCCATAGGGGTACCCATGATTTGTTTACAAATTCTATTATTGAACTGTAAATATATTGAATCCAAAAGAAGTTTTATACCGTGCATAAATTCTAATTTGGAAAGGTTGTTCTTATTATTCAAGTATATCCATTTTTTGGCGACAGCTTGCAAAACAAGATCAGCTGGGATGTTGGTAAACAAAGACACTACGTCAAAAGAAACTAACTCAAACTCATCCATAATTTTTAAATTGTCGGTTATTTCTTTCAATTCAAAGCTATTTTTTATTGAGGATTTCGGGCGTGGAAAATATTTGTTAAACAGAAGGGAGAGGCTTTTATCTAAGGCATAGGTAGGACTATTTACGGCTGACACAATGATTCTTATTGAATTGCCTTCTTTATGGATCTTTACTAAGACGTAAGCTCTAGCAAGATTAGTGACGTTAATATCCATACTCCCTTTTTCCCATTCTACACGTCCATGAGCCTGCCGAATGATTAGGAGCGCACGTGAACATGGAAGTGGCACACACTAGCGCGTTCACCTAGCGAGGACTCTTTCGCTGTAGCTCCGCTCACTTCCTCGTCTCATGCTCTCCTATCTCCCTCGAACAGCCTCGTGTGTCGTTTCTCCCACTTCCCGCTCTCGCCTCCCTCCCCCTAATCCCCAACGGTTTTTCCAAATTGCCTATTGTTTCCCTCGTTTAACAAGTCACACATGCCTCTCATTGTTAGTTGATTTATCGGAGACAACACCTGTCTTATCCGATATCAACCATGAGAGAATTACTCAAAAGTTGGTTGTAAGTTACGGTTTGATCGCTATTTTATTCTTAATTAAATACAATAATTTTTTATAAAATTTTTTAAAATTTCGAATTTTCTTAACGTTGTCTTTAAAGTTTGGTGCAGTTCGTGTTTATTTATGTGTGGCAGAGCCGAATGTTATGTTAATGACTGAATAACTGTTTATGGTAAAAAATTTTATGGAATTCTCCGACTTGTTTTCTTATATAAAAAATATCATGACGTTGTGTACATTTACGATTTTTACATATCTTGTAGCCCTGAAGAGGGGAGTATGCTAACGCTCCCGAAACGTCGGCAAATAAAAAAACAATATTCGCTAAACATTGGTTCGTTTGATGTCCGGCTCTCCCAAAAAAAAGAAAAAATTGTCTAATATTATAAAAGTACGTGTTAAAGTAATATCATGTTACAGAAAAGTTTAATGTATGTGTTATAGATTTTGTAGTATAGTAAAGTTCAATATGTATAAAGAATTAAAATGAAAACTATTAAATACGCAAGACTCACTTATATATACAATAGATACCTTGAAATGAGTTTTTATACCCTGACTAAACTTAGAAATTAACTAGATGAGCTAATATGACCAGCGACAACTGCTTACCAGTATCGCATCTAACCACACACACAGCACTTTTATGATATCCCCCAGTTCCTAATTATCTATCCCCTCATATTCTAAAGCATTAACACTTGGAGATCATTGTAGAACTGGGGAAGCTGCAAAATGAGGCTGGATGGCCCAGAGCGGGCACTACTGCACTGAGCCAGTGTGCTCAGAATTATCTAATAGCCATCTGAGAGGAAAATACTATTGAGACCGACATGCGTGTCTCAATCTCAAGGACTGCCTCACCGTAGGAATGAACAAAACACATGAATAGATCAGTTACTGATCTAGAAGATAAGCGAGGAGAGTTGAGCACCTAGAAACCACATATGACTAATGAAAAAATGACACAAAAAACATTACCTTATAAAAGAAAATACTGTAGCAATGGTTGCTGTTCACTATTCTCGCTACATCAGCTACCTCTAGCAATTAGAGGGGAAAGACTGATGGAATCTTCACTTGTTGTTTCATTGCTGAAAACACCTCCATCCTGAGAGTCGGTGAAGGCACCAGCAGCAGATTAACTGTACACAGAGCCACTAGTATAAGAGTCAAACACACACATGGAAATTTGAGTATCTGAAAACCACATATGACTAATAAATAAATGAGCCAAGCAACATCGCCACACTCAAGAAAGATTCTGCAGCAATGCCCATCGTTTACACTACTCTCGTCGCCAGATACCTGCAACAAGAGAAAGTAACAGCAGCTTACCTATCAGAGAGGTTAGGAACGAGAAAGGGCTTACAAAATTTGCTTTCGTCGTCGACACGCTGCCTTCCTGTCTCTGACAGGTATCATCATCAACCAGTAAACACGATGAAAGGGACGACATTCTCCAGGGCGGCGTATTGCAGCAACCACCGTCATCACTGGGAACGCCGGGAGCCAGACGATGCGATTGTTGACATCACACCATGGAGATACGCGCGCGCACGTCGCCGCAGTCCCGCAGACCCGCAGTCAACACAGACTCACTAGGGCTAGTAGCAGAAAGCGCGCGCGATCCGTGTGTGTGTGTGTGTGTGTGTGTGTGTATGTGTGTGTGTGTGTATTAAATGTCCACAACAAATGATATTTTCATAGAACCACCTTAAAATACTTCAAAGTTGTCCGTGCAAAATGCAGTGATAAATCTCAAAATTGGTCAGAGCTAAATATATATAATTATTTGGAAACTTAATTTTAAACGTGTAACTTTAGAATGAATAAATATTTTTTATTCCCATCTCAACAAATATGGACACTTTTTTCCATGAAAAGCGGGACAAAAGTTAGATTTTTTTCCCTCTTTCAACAAATTTAACGTTTGCGGGAAATATGACGATATTTCCCGCAAAAGAGGGAAATATGCCATATTTCCGAGGGAAATATGGCCATATTTCCCTCTTTTTGCCGGCCGCCGCCCATTTTTACAAACACTCCCCATATTTCCGTCGGTATTTTACTATATTAGTTTTAGAATCCGACCACAGACTGTCCATCTAGTAATTTTTATTAGCCAGTATAGTAATTTTTGTAAATGTCCGAAAAATACAGAAAAAAAATATTTTTAGCCAATTGTTATATACTTTCCCACAAGAGAACGCATATGAATACATATCAAGAAATAAATTATAAATAAATATTATCATGAAAAAAAACCTCCGGGGCGGGGAATCGAACCTGGGTCTCCTAGTTGGAAGGCGAACTTCTTACCGACTGCGCCACTGCGTACACTTGGGTGTTTATAATCCGAATCGTCTACATATGTTACATTATACTGACACTCTTAAAGTGAATTCGTTCTTCACATATTTTTAAAATAATTTTGTAATGAATACATAGAGAATTATTTGAATTAATTAATCAATTAATTATACGAGTGTTATTTAAAGTTATTTATACTGAAATTATATCGTTTTAAATTAGTTGTTAGAGCTACATCATTGCAGGTTATGACGAGTTAAGCGCGCATGCCCTCGTGTTTTGTTTATAGCGCGCATGCGCAGCACTGCACATATACTGTATATATCGTAAAAATTACTATACTGTCTTGTAAATTCTGTCAGCTCTATAGGAAAAATTCTTATAAAGTCTAAGAATATTTGCCAGTTGCCTGGTAAAATTTATGACTTGTGATTTTTACTATACTGTCTAATAATTTTTCCAACTTTTTTATGTTAAATTTTACAATACTTTTCTTGTAGTTTTTCTTAGTCAAACTGTAAAAATTATTAGAAATCTAATAAATAAGTCACTTTTACCAGTCTGTGGTCAGATTGCGCGTACAGTATAGTAATTTTAACCAATCGTCTCATAATTATTCCAAAAAATTTTTCTCAGTGTGGTATACGGGTCGAAAAGAGTTAAAAAAAATGTCAACGGAAAACTCGGCTTTTAGCCCTGCTGAAAATGATTTCTACCTTGATGTGCCTTGATTCGAGGTAAATCGATACATAATCAAGGAAAATCAAGGTTGATTTGAGGATATCGATCATTTTCAGCAGGAAGACCCGATAATTCGCAGCAGCGCATCCGTATTTCTGTTTTCACGATTTGGTATTTAAAAACTTTTCCCAAAGTTGCAGGCGAATTTGTGATCCAGAGGTGAGAGCCTCTTTTCGTATAAGTATTAAGTAAAATGGAGTTGAATCATCAAAAAAAGAGGAGAATAATAAAAGAGAAAATAATGCGCATTTATTTAAGCGATATTTAGGTAGATCGTCGTATCTAACACGTGATAATACTTTGGTTTTTCCAGCTCGTCCCCACTAACGTTATATGATTCTAGTCGGGCGCTTCCGCCCCCGGCCCACCACAGCTCAGCAAGACCACTGCTCGCGTCGCACACGGCCCATCCGCTGCCGGCGCATATGCAGCCCACTGCTGTATATGGACTCGCGCCTCTCTCGCCTGCTAAGCATCAATACCAGTCTGGGCTCTGGTTCACTGAGTAAACAGTCATCGGTTGCTTATGACAACGTCGTCACTACAGCTGCGAACGTTTCCTTCTCCATTGTCGAAAAACCGTACAACATACTTTATGCTCGACTTGGTTAAGCGGTCTGGCAGAAGTGCATCCTGCCTGCTTTTTGGTTCAATCAGTTAAACTTAAAAATAGCATTTTTACTCTTGTGTTAAGCCGCAGGCAAAAAATTTTTTAAGGGATTTTTCAAACATCTTCGCTTTTTAACCAACTTTATTCCGTGGTTTATTTTTTATTAAAAAAAAGTATTTCGACCTATTATGCATACTTCATATTCTGCTCTGACTATTTTACTGAAGTCTTGCGTGATTTTCTCAGGAAGTAACGGAAACAAAAATATTGTTACAAACGATGAGTAATATATGTAAAGCATTGTAGGAAGAGGTTTTCTTATTAAGTATAATGCAACCGAAACGCATCATGTTTGTGAATCTTCAACTGTGCACATTTTTTTATGAACAAGGAGGATCCGCTAATACGCGAGTATGCTGTGCTTAACGGTTTTTACGTTCTCTAGGATAATGATAATTCAAGCAAAACGGCTTCTCAAAACATTAAATTGAAAAGAAAGAGAACCAAATTGTCCGCGGTTTAATATTGACAATCCGTCCTAAAGCAGCAGCTTGAGAAGATCCTCTTTGATTCCCGCCTAATGTTCGTTCACGGTTCACATACACTTTCGCGTATTTAATGCATCAGAAAATTAATCGAATTTTTTATGAAATTGTTTCATTCGTTCATCTGACAAAAAATAATATACTTATGAAAGCCCTTGATTTTCTTGATGTGCTTTGCGATACTATTATAAAAATATCGTAAATTGCGATTTCTAAGTATACGGTTACGCTGTATATTATGAACAAAACAAAGTTATGTGTACGAAAAAAGTATAAACGTTGGAAAAAAACGAAAACACAAGAGTTGGACAACATTGGATGCGTTTAAACTATATTATTATTGTTTTGGTTCGAACGGCTGTAGACTTAAAATATAAAAGACGTATCTGGAGATCAGTGATCCAGAAAAAATGTTTTGTCGACCGGCGAACCTTCAATTAAGATGCATATGGAAATGCGGTAGAGTGTGTATTGACAATTCTACACTTAACTGATCTTTCATAATCGAAAGCGAAAGAATTATCGAATAAAACAAGGCGCTTGACCGATCGAACTATCAACGGCTAAAAGTTATTGCTGTAATTGTCGTTGATCAAATTATCATTATATGCCGTACGATGGACATATAAGTTTGCATTTCTAATGGTATGCTTGACGCGTATCATGACTACAAAGATGTGTGTGTGGGTGTGTGTGCGCATGTACTATAGTGCTATCGTTTTAACACGAGTTTATGTTTAAAAAACGAGGCATACGCATCGTTCGGTAGATTTTAATTTCAGGTTATTAGAGGAACCTTTGACGTCGTGTATAATATCCTAAAGTACTTTGCAATCGTTTCCGCTGGCTTATAGTCTTTTGACGATTTAATAAGCAGTGAAACACAAATAAGTATAAAAGGCACCGACAACATGTTTTGAGCTTACGCTTGTCTTTAAGTTATTATTATTTCCTTTCAAAAAGCACATTCTCGTTAGAATCCATTTACTTTTCTCGTCAGCCTTTTTTTTCTTTTATTATCCAACGAATATTTTTGTCTAATTACTAATATCAAAATAATGCCAAAATCTTGTATGCGATTGTCACATATACAAAATTGTAGTTTATAGTACTTTTTGGGCTGTTACGCATAAAGGATGAAGAAAACTATCTTCTCATACAGCCTTGCCTATTCACTGTAAGGTATTGGTTCTTTTAAGGTGGTTCCATGGGTAGATATAGTACTTAAGTATAAAATATTCTACAATAAATTGTTCTCATACTGCTAAGTGAGAACCCATATAATATGATAGACCGATACTTTCAGTTACGGAAAAAAAATTTTTTAACGAAATTTCAGTACTAACAAAGGAGATATCGTCAATGTAAAAAAATGATGCGACAAATCGCTTAAATCTTTTTCATTTTTGCTTCAATTTCAATTTTCAAAGGTTCATTTTCATCTTTGTTGGATTTCATTGCGAGGTATTGTGGATCAAATTAAAAAATTTTTAAAATCTTAAAAGTTACAGGCAATTGTTTATCAAGTTTGGCTCGAATTTATACCAGATTCGTACAAAACTTGATAAACAATAGCCTGTAACTTTTAAGGTTTTAAAAATTTTTTAATTTGATCCACAATACCTCGCAATGAAATCCAATAAAGATGAAAATGAATCTTTGAAAATTGAAATTGAAGCAAAAATGAAAAAAATGAAAGAGATTTGTAGACGTGTTCTTGTTTATGCACATACTGATTGTGCACATATTAATTGTGCACACTTTAACATTGGCATATATCTATATATATAGATCTGTACCAATGCTATCTGTGCACAATAAATATGTGCACAAACAAGAACATGCCGATTTGTAGCATCATTTTTTTACATTGACGACATCTACTTTGTTACTGAAATTTCGTTAAAAAAATTTTTTCTGTAACTTAAAATACACCGGTCTATGATACTATATGGGTTCTCACTTTGCAGTATGAGAACAATTTATTGTAGAATATTTTATATTTAAGTGCTATATCTGCCCATAGAACCACCTTAATGCGTATTAACTGTGCATAGGGATGATAATCGTTACCCATGCGACTGCTATCGCTATTACCATTATTATTACGTAAAAATTTTCGTTATTATCGTCACTTCACGATTTTGGAAATAAGATGGTTAAGCAGAGGGGGGAGGGGGGGTACGTCTTCTTCAACTAAGAATTCATCGTGGGCCGATGTTTTCTTTTCTTAGATTAAATTGTACTGTTCGCTGTATTAGCTACCATGTTATTTCTATGTGATTTATGTTTTACTTTCTTCAATTAGCTATTTTCTATGCTTTTAACAAGGTTAGTTTAATATACATATTCGTAAATAAATTTTTAATTAGGTCGTGGGTAAATTTTAAAAAAGTGTATGCAAAAATTTAATATAGAAAAATCACATGTGATTTTTTTCTCCTTGTCTGGCAGAGTTTTGCATTCTATATTTAAGTTATTTGTTCTTATAACTTTCTAGAGTCATCGCACAGGGAACGAAATGCCACACAAGGAAAATAATCATTATAGTTGAAAAAATAGAACAAGAATTTATCTAACATTTTATTTGGCACTTAAGAAGTATTCCAATATGCATATTATACTTGGAATTTCTACCACCGTTATTTTTTCCTAGATATTGCTTGTTTTTTTACTAATAAACGCACGCGGTAACAGTTCCATGTCCTTGCATGTCATTGATAAATACATTTGTAGAGCGTTGACAATAGAGCTCCGAATCCGAAGGACTTTTTGATTGATAATAAGGAAAGGAAAACATCACGCGACAACAAAATATTTATTGTTTTTGTTATGTAAGATTGAAAAAAGTTCATTTCAAAAATTAAAATACTTTTGTACATAATTATTTGCAAATATTAACACGAATAACGATTTTAAGTGATTCAGTTTTTTGTTTTTAAATCGTGCTCTACTCTACATTCTTTAACATATTTTAATCATATACCACTTTACTCCAAATCTATAAACAAGAAAATTTGTTCATTTACTTTTCTTAGAGAAAAATAGGGCATCTCCTATTTTTACTGAGAAATTTGCCAATTTAACGACATATGTACCCCCGTATATTAATTTTTTACATGGAAGAAAAAGTCGGTGTAGTAAATATTTAAGTTCATTTCTTTCAATAAGTTTTTGCTTTGAGATATCGGAGAATCATTTTAAAACTTATTATTATGCAATGTACTCATTATATATTGAACATTAATTAAAAAAGAATGATTAACATTATATTAAAATAAAACAAAAATAAATTAGTTATTAATGGGCGGGGTTGATATGTTGATTATAGTGATACGCGTCCAGAACATTAAATAAATATATTGTATGGAAAGTTTTATTATAAACCATTACAAAGTTTTAGAAGTGCGTTATACAGGTTATCCTAGATTACAAGGTATCTTTTACTTAATATTTAATTAATAATGCCTCGAATATTATAGGTTCCTTGATTAGGCTCAATAACCAAAACATATATGCAACCTTTGCAAAATCTTTGCTTTCAAATTTTCTAAATTTTGCATCAACAAAAAAAAATTCTAAAATCGTATGCATTACTTATTCAAATAACAAAATGGATTTTTTCAATTAAATTTTGAATAATTTGATCGATATAACTTTTTAAGAGTACACACACACACACACACACGCGCGCGCGCGCGCACCCACGCACGCACGCACACGCATACTCTATTTGTTTTAGTAAAGATTTTGCACAGGTAAACATTATATCAAATGAAACAAAATAGAAAAGTATTTGTGCTGAAATTTAATGTGCATTATCGCATTATTACACTGTACGAAATCTATTTAACCACGTCAATGTGCCTGTTTAAAAATGAATCGTCTCCTGCGTTTAGTCAAATAAGAAAATTACGATTAAAAGAATACATCCAAACTAACGCAAAATACTTTTTATCGACATGAATCTAGGGCTTATTTAACCATAACAATCAATGTGGTTACGCTGAATAATTTAAACAATGTATCTGTAAATAAATATTAATCAATTCAACATCGCAAACATCCATCCTATACATACATTGACTTTTAAATCTCAAAAATATGATTTTTTCACGTATTTACATGAAAGTTATCGATCGATTAAAAAACTGAAGCATAATAGTACATTTCAATACTAGTGCGATAAATATGACTCTTCGTGTGTTAAGTGCCTTTTATGAGCACGCTTGCGTGTAGCAAACATGCGCATAAATAGTACTTATCGCGCGGAGTATCATAAATTATTGATCATGTTGATAAGTTCTAATAAGTTCTAGGTGTTGTAAGTATGTGTATATCATATCTCAGAAGTCTATAGCGATATATTTTTTAATTATCATTCAATTTCTTTACTCACCTGAGTCCACGCGTTGGTACTATTAATGACGACATATATAGTTGATAATTATTTGATTTTCGATTCCTTGTGTATTTATTCTATTATAAAAATTGCTTTTCAATATAATAAAAGGATGTTTTTTCGTGTGCCTATAATCGTAAAAAGTATCAATGATTAAAAAATGTTATCGATTTTTATTTAACAGACAGTTTTAAATAGTGTTTGCATTACAAATCATCTGTTAACAAGTACATAGCATCAGTCACATATAATCCTTTATTATTTACATCATAAGAAAAAACAGGCTAAAGAACAGTAGTGTTACATTATTCACATAATGTAAAGGACTAAGAAAAAGTTATAAAAAAAAATAATAATAAAGTTAAACTACGGTTGAAGCGAATAATAAAATAATGTAATCATGTCGTTGGCTCTAGTTGTGATATTTTACTAAAATAAACACGTCGTTAGTTAAGCAGTAAACATTTATAAAATTTTGGTAAATGGATTGGAAAGACAAGACTATACATAAGACAAAATGTCACGTGAAATATATATCTTTATATTGTATAATTTTAATCTTACTAAAGCCTTAAGATATAAATCGACAAATATAAGAAGGAATGTTTGAAATGGTATGCTTCTAATGTACACTTTAACAAAATTGGTTTCGTAAACATGTTGGTACATCGAAACGCAAACACGAAGCCAAGTGAGATTTCATTTGTAGATTAAAATAAGTGATAAGCATCTTTTATGGTAGACGCACTTGCGAAATATACCGTTTTGCAAAATACATTGCGTGAAATTTTTAAGGATACACGCAGAGTCGTGTATACAGATATATAATAAATCATGCGCACGCATTGAAAATGTGTATTTAAAATGTAAAGGTAAACAAAAAAAAACAAATATTTAAGAATTATTTTTAACCAGGATTTCTACTTATATATATATATATATATATATATGTTTCTTGCGACTGTTTATATATTTTGTGTAAAGTGCCCCGTGAGATTTGTAATTCTATTGCTCGTCCATCTACTTCCAAGTATAGCACACAGTTAAGCATCAAGGGTTATTAAAAAGTCCATAAAAATATAGTTTTTTTTATAGAAATTCTTAACAATTAACTAAAACGTAGAATCCATCTTATTGTTTTATATAACATATTATTTTTTCTTTCAAGTTTTTTTTAAATTTCATCGACGAAAAGTAACAATAATATATATTACATATAATGAATATATTTTTTAAACTAATTCCTATTTTATAAAGTGACTTGCGTCGTTCGGTTAGTTGTTTAATAGTCGGCCCCTTTGAAACATACCTACTTTTCTTTAAAAAATACGCAGTTTTTCAAGCAGTTTTTTCAAGAAGTTTATTAATTTAAACAAATTTATAAACAATATATTAAAAACACATATTTCTTTATACTTACAAACATCTTAGTAAAATAAAACACAAACAAAAGCAATGAAATCGTCTGTTAACTAATTTAAATAAATGAAAAATGCATATTAGAACCAGGTGGTACGCTCACCGTAATTTTATGGTTATAGTTCAATGTATCATTCAAAAATTTTTTTTTTTTTTCTATTATTCTATAAGATATTTTTTTAATGTGACAGTAAAACTAAGTACAATGATTTCGTAATATTTTTTATGTATATTGATTTCTGTGAAGATGAAAAATTCATAAATCACATAATCAAAAGATATGTGTCGTAATGACGGATAACACGGGGATTATATAAATTTTATGGATTAATCGAGCACGTGGTTCAAAGCACATTTGAAATTTGATATTTATCCAAAAAAATAACTGAACGACATATAATGTATATGACAGACAGTTCGACGCATAATATGTGGATAAAAAAGCGGATTAAAACTGAATGCAATACGCATAAAAAAGCGGATAAAAAAGCGGATTAAAACTGAATGCAATGCGCGAAATCGCATTGTGAAAACGTGAAAATCGAAGCTTATTAAAGTTTTAACTTTAAATTTATTAATTATGTAGTTAATCTGTAAAAGTCAGCATTTGTTCCCCTTTAAATTGTAACAGAACCTCAGTTTTTCTCGTTCATTTGACGAAAGGTATACCGGCGTTCTTTGCTTGAAAGTCATTTCCACCGCAGTTTTTCAAGCGCAAGCATCAATATTTAGGATACCCTATTTGCCTTGTCCGTATTGTGCATTGCAGTTGCCAAAGCTTCAAACAGAGAAAAATGACCGATATATTTAAAGGTGTTTCAGAGCTGAGGGGAAGCGAAAAAAATTTAAATTCAAATAATTTTTCGTATGCATTTAGAAAATAAAACTACTGGATTCTAAACTGCAGCATTAAAGTCGGTAATGCATGTTGTGATGCATTGCGATTCTTGCAAGATCATGATGCTTGACTGTTCGTAGTTCATCTCAGCTCTGTGGCAGGTAATAAAGTAGAAGGAACTGAACTGAATACAGTACTCGCGTAGAGTTTACCGTATTTGTAGCATAATCCATAAACTTAATACGTACTGTTTTAAAATTCCAAGAATGAAAAACAGGCGTATGTTCGCAACGTAAAGAGAACGAATTAAAAAATAGATGTGTAATATACAACATATTTTTGGATTTCGATAGCTGTACGTGTTCCGTATACGTGTTGTATAAAACTGTTATAGCCACTCGATACATCGTAAACACGATATTTTGTGAAATAAATCGAAAGGTTGATATTTCGATGGATCAGAATATGCACGAAAAAGGGGTTATTTAAATTGTATTTTACTCTTGTAGATATTTTCAGAGATTAGTATATTCTTCGCATGTTGTCTTACGATTAACACATAATGTAACGTGTTGAATGTGATGTGAGTAAAGTGCAATTTCCAGGCTCTATAGCTCAGCTTTATCATACACATAAATCTACCCCGCGTTGTAATATTAGAAGTTCGTTTCGATAAAACAGCGCATTTAGTTTGACCAAACACCAATTTAAATAAACAAGGTAATGTGTGTAATGGGAAACGTTTAGGGCGCTAAATCGCTTAAAGCTGTGAGTAGACTTATATATAAAAATCCTAAGATTTCATTATGACGATTTTAATTTCTATTAAATGACTGGGCTTTTTTCCATGTCACGAGTACAAGCAAAGATTTTTTCACGATCTTAACTTAGCCAGGAAATGTACATAGAATAATGGTGACAAACCTTATTGTAAGCACACAGCCTACAGTCATTCATTTATCTAGTATTTCCAAGATATGCAAGATATGAAAAGAAGAAATCACAGTATAAAAGGCTTTAATTACAGTTTTCTACACAGTATTTCAGTCAAGTGAGGAGTCAGGCATGTATTAGAATATGGCTTATGAGTGCAGTGGATGAATAAGTAAAATCAAATTAGTCCAATATTTACTCGTGCATGGACGAAGAACATTTGTAAAAAAAACGCTAACATTTGTATCAATTACGAAATATACTTGTTTTATTGCAAAATAAAAATGTACAATTGTAAAATATTTGATAAACAAAGATTAAAACTTTGAAAATGATTGAAATGTAGTCTTCCAATTTCGTTACCATTTATTTATTTATTTATAAGTATACATTGCTACATTGTTCATGTTTTCTTGGATTCTTTTGAAATAGGATGATGTCAATATTATTAAATACATAGCAGAATTTTTTAATATTAAACTTTTATTGTGTGAGTAGTATACATCCTACTATGGAGAGACTAAACAAATGACGTCATCGTGCCCCGCCCGGGCTATCTTATCTTTGTTTACATAAACAGTAATTAAGATATCTTAATAGCCTGTTATTATGGTTTGTTTACGTAAACAATCAATAAAGAAGTAATTATGATATCATAATAGCTGTAAATATAAACAGAGAGGTCCCGTACGGGAATCGGTGACACATTTTCGTCTCTCTCCATAGTAGAATGGCGTTCTCGGGAGGCAGTGATGCGGCCCCTCTTATTATTATTATTAATGGTGTTCAACAATATAGTAATTAATGTGTCTTTATTGATTGTTTATATAAACAAGCAATTAAGATATCTTAATTACATGAACAAACATAAAAATGTTTTTACAAAACAATTAATAAAACACCGATTAAGATATTTAAATTAATGTTGCTAAACAATAGATAAGAGATTGTCCCGTATCGGGATCGATGACGTCACGAGCCTACGCCATAGTAGAAAGTATACTGATTTATAATTTTAATTAATCAATATTCTTATTGTCTAAACATAATAAACAATAAAAACATCAATTAAGGTGGTTCATTATACTACTATAGAGAGACGACGGTGAGTCACCGCCCCCGCCCGGGCCACTGTTATCTGTGTTTTGATAAACATGGTAATTAATGTATGTTTAATTGCTTTTTAATGGTATGTTTATATAAACAAACATAAACAAACAATCAAAACAAGCAATTAACAAGCAATTAAACAATCATGAATTGCACGTGTTATTTATGTTTTTAATAAACATGGTTGTTAATGTGTGTTTGATTGATTGTTTATGTAAATAAACATAAACAAGCAATCAGAAACAAGTAATTAAACAAAACATTAATTACAATGTTTATGAAAACATTGATAACAGGGGTTCCGCGCCGGGATCGATCGTTCACTTCGCCATACCGGTATAGCGTAATGCGTATGGTACAGTCGACTTCGATTGGACTTGTGCAAGAGAGGTATATACATATACCCGATAACACTGGCCCGTACGTGAATCGGAGACTCACCACCACTCCATACGGTAAAATTTTCCCTTAATAGGAGATATTTGTGATTATAGATATGAGTAAATCTCAATGTGAAGGTAGCATGGATCTTATCACTTAAACAAATAGAATAAATAATATCGTTTATTATAATATATGAAATATGTTAAATACTAATATAATACAATGTTCATATAATACGCGATTTAATACTGAACTTATCATATAATAATACATTAATAATTCGGTCTAATAATCTTACGCATTAATTATACAAAATTATTTATCACGCACTCGCACACGGGGAATACTGTAAATTCAATTGTATCCAGTCATTTATATTGTATCTATTCTAATTGTAAGTCTTAATTTACTTAAAATGCGCGGTCGCATGAATTAACATATAATTAAACAAAATATACTTCATTTCGTCAAATGCGCAAATTCACGTGCCTATTAGATTTGTGATAAAATTACTTATCTGAAGCTACCGTGGCGATCTTGTAGGCTCAATTCGCCCGGGACGCAAGGTGGGAAGGATTCCTACTTCTATAATATATGAACGTTGATTGCCTTCTCCCGCAGTAGATTGATCATGGAGATTTGACATGAAGAATGGCCGCGGAGATCTGCAACGACTCCTGGTGCTATTCTTCTGGCTTCTACGACGTTCGAACTCAGCGATGCGGTCAAGATGTCGACTTCCCAAAGCGGTCGGCGGTCCCAGGCGAAAGAGAGCAAGCGCATCTTGTCTTTCCCTTTTATCGGCCTTTTTGGGGGCGGAGCGTTCCTATGACACTCATAGATTTTCCGAAGAGAGCCGAATTCGCACTCGAAATTGTGCGCGAGTACGAATACTTATGTAACTCGTCACACACTCCCCCTTTTCTGCTATTTTCAATAATATAGCAGGAAATTAATTATATTAAATCATATATTTGATCGTGCATCCGTGCAAACCAAATAAATTACATGCATATTTATATTTAAAAAATTATGAAGAAGATAACTTAATAAAATAAAACTATTATTAGTATGCCCAGGCGCGAATGCGTTTACAAATACTCTATTCTTACATTAATATGGCCGATATACCAGATTAGAAAATTAAAATTGCCGACATATATATATTTTTTTTTTTTTTACCAAATTAGTCTTTTAGATCACGATCCTACTTAAAATGATTCAGTATTTAAATATATAACTATTCGTCCTCAAATGTTATATACCTTGAATTGCGTATATATACAAACCTATAATTATATAACTATACTCGTTTTATACATATTACTTATGTTAGCATTCATTTTATTTGTCAATTCGTCACTTCAATCTATTATAATTTTAGTTTATTCATAAACGCTTGTGTCCGTACCTTATCGCATATAATACATTCAATATTTATTTATTTATTTATTTATTTATTAAACCAGAGTAAGTACATAGGTATTACGATAATATCAATATACATTTTTACATTACATGCGTAACCCAGCAGAGGAAGTATTTCCTGTATGCTGGTCTGGTGACTTAAACTAACTTAAAACTAAATTGAAGTATTGTCCCTGATTGTTTGTCGATCTTGTATCCCCGTAGCTAGCAGCTACGGAGTCAAGTCGACAACCACACATTATTCATGACTTTTCTTCTATCACCAATATCTAACCAACATTTGTCTTGCTGTTGTAAATGATTCCGTGGATGCGTTTCTGTCTCTTGCAAAGATGATTCTTTCGTAGCTGTTTAGTCTTGTTGGGCAGGTGAGTCCCACTGCACAGGTAACTCTGTAGTGTGGGAACATCAATCTGTGTTGGTTGGCTGAGTCACATTTACATGTTGATGTAAAAACAATGTCGTCTACTACTATGAGATCGTTGTATTTCGGGTGCTGTTCTAGAGTATACATTGAGTTTGTAAATGTTTGTTTACCTCGAATGCCTCTGTCGAAATACAGTAGTGCTTTATTACAGCCTAGATAGTTGAGATCTCCGTAAGACATGCGGTAGGTGTTATCTTGCAGTATAGGCTTTCCCGGTGCGCCACTTGCTTCCATTGACATGGTTTTTGTATTGTTATCCTCAGCCATTTTATCTATCGTACTAAATACAGTTTCTATGGGATTATATTTTTCGTTGTTGTGTTCCTTTTTTATTTCAATATCTTTGGATTTTTCTTTGACAAAGTGTATATGTTTTATTTCATTATTTCCGTTAGTAATACGATAGTCACAACACTTATTGCTTAAAGTTGTATTTTTGTTGCTCTCTGAGAGCGTCCACCTGTTAGCAATCATATTTGCAATTTCGATGATAATTTGTTGATTAATATTGAGTTTTCGGATTTTGTTCCAGTTGTAATTAGATAATCGACGATGAGAACGTTTATAATGTAGTGTGCATAACCTGTGTGCGCATATATATGTTCTTATATCCAGTAACAGTTTATCGGACTCTAAACTCCCCATGGACTTCCAATGTGGGAGGTCTGTGTCCGATATCTTTATTAGTGAATAATATAGTTGCTTTATCTGTTTACAGTTAATATTATTAGTATTATTCATGGGTGTTTTATTATGCTAGATGTTTGCTTTTATCCAGATCTTGATTTTATATTTCAGACTTTTTTTATTCGTTATTGTTTTAAGGTCATTAGGCAGTTTGTTGTAGGTAGTTAGTGCTCTAATGTAGCTGTTTTTGATGCTGATGCGTTTACAACGTTTAGGTATTGGTATACTTTTATTTCTCGTTACTTTGTCGGATTCTATATATTTGTCTTGTAATTCTTTGTAATGAAATATTAGTGACTCAAAGGTAAAAATTTGCTCTATATTTAGTGGATTTCTGTCATAAATAAAATTGTTTTTATTTATAAGTTTAAGCAGTCTGTTTTGCAGGCTTTGTAAGCTTTTGGTTCTACCTGCGTAAGCGCCTCCCCAGGCTATAATACCGTAGGAGGTGATACTGTGGAACAACGCATAGTAAATCATACGGAGATTGTCTGTGTCCATTATAATAGACAGTTTGTATAAAATGAAAGTAAGGTATTTGGTCTTATTATATATATTTTTGGTGTGTATATCCCATTTCATGTTGCTATCGAAAGTTACTCCTAGGTATTTGGTGTTTTCTACTCTTTTGATGTTTTTTCCTTGTATGCAAATGTTCATATTTTTAGGCGTGCTTTTATAATTGCTGCCGAATTCCATGTATATTGTTTTGTCCTTGTTGAGAGATAGTTTATTTAGTGCTAGCCAGTCGGCTATTTCTTGTAGGTAGTCGTTCATTTTAGTTTCTACTTCTTGCCAGGTTTTACCTATTGCTATGATCGCAGTGTCGTCAGCGTATGACAATATTGTATCTTCAGGCATTGAAGATAACATATCATTAATATAAATAATGAACAGCAGTGGTCCAAGTATTGTACCTTGCGGTACTCCCATATAGACAGTTTTGTATTGGCTATAATCATTACCTATTTTCACCCTTTGTTTCCTATTACTTAGATAACTTTTTATGAGGTTATATGCGCTACCTCTGATGCCGTAGTTATATAGTTTATCAAGCAAAATTTGATGATCTACTGTATCGAATGCTTTCGCTAGATCGAGGAATGTAATAGCTATTGGGTCGCTTGCATCTATGTGGTTATAGATTGTGTTAGTTATTTGATATAGTGCATCTTTAGTGCCTCTATTTTTCCTGAATCCAAATTGTTTATTTGAGATCAAGTTACATTTATCTATGAAAGATGATATTCTACTATGCAGTAGTTTTTCCAATACTTTTGCAACATTTGAGATCAGGGAAATTGGTCTGTAGTTTGTTGGCATATGCTTTTCTTTGGCTTTATGTATTGGTATAATATCCGCAATCTTTAAAGCATCAGGCCAAATTTCTTTCTCTAAGCATAAGTTGGTTATGTGAACCAGTGGGTCGGAGATGTGTGATATTAAAACTTTGAGTGAGAGTGTGTTTAATACCATCACACCCACCATTTTTATTTTCCATGTTTAATATTGTTTTTTGTATTTCTTGATGATTAGTAGGATATAGAAAAATACTCTTGTTATTCTTAGTAGGCAGCCTTACTCTTTTGTTTGGTGGAGTTTTAATTTTGTCACACAGTTGTTTACCAACGTTGCAGAAGAAGTTGTTGATATGTTCAGAAATTTCTTTTGAGTCGGTTATTTTTTTGTTGTTATTATCCATGATAAAATTAATGTTGTTATTTATTTTACTATTTTTTCCAATTTTGTTATTAATTATTCTCCAGAGATTCCTTTGATTGTTCATGTTTGATTGTATTTGCTTTCTATCATTTACATCAGATAGTTTCCTATACTTGCTTTAACCTTTAGGCTGCGGGGAAATTTCAGTACAAATTGACCTCCAGAATATGTAAAATGTATACATAATATCACTGGATATCTCAGATAGAGTCGCTGACCTGACTGCTGGTCCATATATCGACCAGCCCCGCAGGCAACGTAAAGTACAATGTAAAAAAATTTGTCTCTTTTGTTATGAAGATTTGAGAGGGTATTTCTATGTAATTTCACGTGTTGAATATGAAAAAAATAGTAACAAAATTCTCGCAGACACCCTTGACCTTGAAAATTTCAAGGTCAAGAATGTTTTGAGAAATTTTAAAACTATTTCTTATGTATTCAGAACATCAAATTTGATCTAAAAACTTCAAATATTCTTTGTCTCTAGAGTGGTCCATATATCGACCACCCCCGCAGCTAAAAGGTTAATAGCAATCGTCTAATTATTAATAAAAACTCCTATCTACAAGATCCGCATTGTTTAAATACACTTAATATTTATTTTTCTATTTTGTATTTTCTTAAATTAGCGCGGTTGTAGGTGCCAATAACCTTATTATTATTTTTACTATCTATTAATACAAATGCGTTTTTTCCAACTATTTTAGTTATTAAATATGGACCGTCATAGAGGTGGAAAAATTTCTTAGTGACATGATCGAGAGTATTCGATAGATGTCTCACTCTGAGAAGCACTTGATCGCCCATGTTCAATTCAACTTTTGAGGTTTTCTGATTTTTCTGTCTATTTTTGAAATGTTTATTTATATTTTCTTTTGCAAGTGTTACAATAACTGAGTGGTCAATCTTTCGTAATTTAGGGAACTTAATAATATTCTCTATTTCACTGGGAATAGGCTTATCGAATTGAAGTTCGCATGGGGTAAACTCGGTGCTAAAATGTGTGGTAATGTTTAATAGGTTTTCGATTCGTTGAACGTACTCTACCCACGTAGTGTTTTTGTGTTCGCAAAAGGTCCGGAACATACGTCCTATTTCCCGCATCACTCTTTCGCTTGGGTTTGATTGTGGATGTCTTATGGAACTATATATTACGTGTATCTCTTCCCCTTCTAATGTTTGCTTCCATTTAACCGAAGTGAATTGGGTTCCATTATCGTTAAGAATTTTTTTTGGTTTGCCGCATTCCGGAATATATTTGTAAATTATTTTATTTAAAGACGCACGCGTTGTCGCGTTTTTTAACGTGTAGAGCTTTACCAATTTAGAGAAGGTATCTAGAACAACGAATAAGTACTGTACTCCCTCTCGACCGCGAGGGAGGGGACCATAAAAATCGACGGCCACAAGGTCATTTGGGCCCACAGATTCAACAAGCTGGTATTCACCCTCCATCGCGATCGTGAGGTGTTTTACTCTTTGACACAAATCACAGTTTAGAATTAATTTTTTTACGTCTCTATTAATGAATCTACAATAGTAATACATTTTAATGTAATTTATCGTTTTGTAAACCCCAGGGTGACCTAGTCTTTCGTGTGTAAAGGTAATCAAATCTTTTTTAATACATTCGGGTACGACCATACGCCAATTTTCGCTATCACTTTGCCGGTGAAACAAGACATCTCGATAAATTTGATAATTAGTACAATTGCTCTTATTGTTCATCGAATCGACAATTAACCGTAAACCAGGATCATTTTTTTGTTTGTGACTAAGGTTTTTCATAATTGTTTTTAATGGAGCTTTATCATTAAAAATCATCATTATTGCCAATGATGTTACTTCATTTTCTTTTTCAGGTAAACAATATTGTTCGATGGACGAGATTACAATGTTATTTTCGATCTCATTTGAAAATCTTGCCTCTGGGTTTCTGCTAAGAAAATCAGCAATAATGTTTTCCCTTTCGCGACAATATTTTATTTCAAACGAAAACTGTTGGAGCAGAAGGCTCCAGCGAATAAGTCGGCTGTTGTGATATGTGGTGGAATCCAGAAATACCAGATTTTTATGATCAGTGATAATCTCAAATTTTACTCCTATTAAGGGGATGCCTTACTCGTACTATTACCGACCGAGCAATTCACACAGTTTCAAGCTGATTAAAAATAAAATACGTCGAATCACAAAAAATCAAGAGAACACTCTTCTGTGTTTTTTAACGTTCTATCATCCAGTCAAAGTTTGGAGTCGAAATATCAAGCCGTTTTTTCAAAAACTTTGAACGAAATTAAATTTAATTTCGTTCAAAGTTTTTGAAAAAACGGCTTGATATTTCGACTCCAAACTTTGACTGGATGATAGAACGTTAAAAAACACAGAAGAGTGTTCTCTTGATTTTTTGTGATTCGACGTATTTTATTTTTAATCAGCTTGAAACTGTGTGAATTGCTCGGTCGGTAATAGTACGAGTAAGGCATCCCCTTAAATAGTAGCGAAATTTGTATATGGTATAAACAATGGCGTGCAATTCCCGTTCTGTCGTAGTATATCTAGATTCCGCCTCTGTCAAACATCGACTCTCTATAGCAACAATTCTCTCATTTTTATCTTTGTCAATTTGAAAAATAACTCCCCCTATTCCCGAATTAGATGCGTCAGTTTGAACTTTAAATATTGAGTTAGGGATTATATGTGATAAACATACGGCGCGCGTAAAATTAGTTTTAAGTAAGATGAAAGCTTTAGAATGGCATTCTTTCCATGTCCATACTGCATTATCTCTTAAAAGGTCCCTGAAGGGTTCTATATTATTACTATAATTGATACAAAAACATCTATAATAATTACAAAATCCGAGGATTTGTTGTAATTGGGTTTTATTTCGCGGCTCTTCAAAGTTTTATATAATTATAATTCTTTCAGGATCTGCTATTACTCCCTTCGACGAAATTATAAATCCCAGAAATGAAACTTCTAATTTAAAAAATTCACATTTATGAAAATTAATTGTGAAATTATATCTAGTTAATAATTCGAATAACTCCTGAAGTATAAGTATATGTTCCTCAATTGTTTCAGTCCCTATAAGTAAGTCGTCAATGTAATTTCTAAGCGCTTTCTGAGTCTGACTGACCCGTCTACCAAAGCATTTTTTAGTGCGCGTATAAATGCGCTTCCCGCATTTTTAAGGCCGAAAGGTACCCGAGTGAAGTGGTACATTGACGACTCAAACAAGAACGCTGTGTACGGACGTGAATCACTATCAAGTCGTACTTGCCAATATCCATTAGTCAAGTCTAGTTTTGAAAAATATTTAACATTTTCGTAATCTTGTAATAATTCGTTAATAATTGGAGGGGATTCATGATCATCCTCAACGACTTTATTTAAGAAACGTGCGTCCAAACAGATCCTAATATCGTTATTTTTTTTGTGTACTATTTCTAAGGGGGTTGCAATGAGGACTAATTGACCTTTCGATAATTTTATCTTCCATCATCTGTTGTAGTTTAATTCTAACGTTATCTCGCAAGGCTAAAGGAACTGGATAAGACTTTCTAATAACTGGGTTGTTGGTTGTTATTTTAATAATATGGTTATATCCCCTAGCACAACCTGGTTTATCTGAGAACAAAGTTTGATTATTTAACAATACGGTGGTAAATATTTGTCTTTGCCCTAAATCTAATAATGTTAGATTACACGCGTAGGAACTTAATTCTTCCGATAAATTTGTAATATTATTGTCTCTACTCACGTCAATCGTATTATTATCATCGCGATTTAATTCATTTGTCGCTAAGCTTTTAATACTTACTGTCGTATTATTATTAAATATTTTTTTTTGTACGTACTCGTAAAAGTCAGTATTATTGTATACGTTATTATTATTCTCACAGTACATACTATTTATACAACTGAGATTATTTGTATATAACTTCCTAGTTACTCCTCGTGATTTTGAAATTTTATTCGTTTTTTCTTTTGAATTTATTAATTCCGTAAGGTCTGCTGCCTTACATAAATATATGAATATTTTATCCTCATTTTGAGACAACAATATTTTATCGGAAGTTCTAGGTTCAAACATTACCGACTTAAGTGCGACAATTTTTCCTTTCAACTGAATTGTCCTATTTTTATAATCAATTACAGTCCCGTTTTTTAAGTTCCAGTCGTTTCCCAATATAATATCGCACGATAAGTGGGGAATTACTACAAACACGAACGAACTAGTAAACTCATCAATTTGGAAATCTAATAAAATTTGTTTTTTGATTGTTGTATTTTTTTCCTATGGCTGTTGACACGAATATATTAGATACTGGTAATACATTTAATTTATATTTTTCTTTTAATTTCTCATAAAACGATTCAGACATGGCCGTTATTTGACTACCAGTGTCCAACAAAGCCCACGTAGTTAAATGCTTGATTTCTAAAAATAAATGGGGTGAGGGGTTTATTTTACAAGATGTATTTCGCTCTGATTGATCACTATTCGATTCAATCCCTTCTTCCAAATCATCAACGAATTCGTCGTTACGTCGGCGCGTCGAAGGACTTGTTGGTAATACGCTCATATTTAAGTTTCTAGGGTGAAGGTTATTATGATTAAAGTTATTTTGTGTATTATCTACTAGTTGATTTAACCTCGGGGTGGGGGGGTGGGGGAGGGGGACGAGTATCCGGCAAACTAACGATATGTCGATTTGGGTAATGTATATTATTAGTATTAGGCGTTTCGTTTGATGCGAAAGATTGAGCACTCATGTTAACACGATGATTTAGTGGATTTTGACAACACTGCGTACCATACATTTTATGAGTATTATCCTTGAATAGTAACAATTGTTAAATTCTTTTGATTCGGAAGTTCTATCACAAAATTTAAACGTTTCTCGCGGATAAGTCTGGTACACATTGTTGTCATTATTTACACTGTTACTATGATATCTATTATTACGTCGATCTCCTTGAATCGACATCTGTCTGACCATAACATTACTAGTATACACAGAATTATTTGGGTTTTGAGATTGCTTACGCTCGTGATTGCGTTGCCTGTCAATTCGAATCTTATCTAACATAGCAATAGTTTGTGCAAGAGAATTTGAATTTTCGAAATTAACTGACGCCAGTGATTCCCTGACCCACGAAGGAAATTGTTGATTAATTATGTAATTTCTTTCGTATTCAGGCATCACTGGCAATATATAATTCGCGTCCATTAATTGTTTGTAATAAAAATTTTGAAAATTTTCATATTGATCATTATATTTTTTATTAGACCACATACTTTTGGCTTTAACTTGACTATGTACTGAATAAAATTCTTTAACGAATAGATTTTTGAAATTTGAATAAGTCATGACTTGACCTTGCAACATCAACCACGATCGTGCTTTACCCTCAAAAGCGATTTCAATCATTGACATTTTTTTTTCTTCTTTTATATTTTTAATCCTAAAAAATTTTTCCATATCTGCTATAAATTCCAAAGGATTCGACTGGTTTTCATCACAAAATTTCGGGATTTTAATTTCTATGTTTGAATGATTTATAGCACTCACAATCGTGCCGATGTCAGAAACACTTACATTTGTTTGTTGCGCATTAACGACGGTTACCGGAAGTTGGTTGATGGCGTTAGGATCTGCTCGAGTATTATTTGCTTGAATCTGTGCAGCACATAACTCTGCGCGAAGACGGGTAATTTCTTCTTGGCTTTGTTGGCGAGCATTTTCATATGCAATGCCTTGGGGCTCAAGTGCCTGTCGAGTCGCTTCCAATTCGGCACGCTGAATCTCAATTACTTGCTGATGATTACCCGCCTCTGGATTCTGAGCGTCATTTCCGTCAGCGCCGTCTCTTGAAACCAACATTTTGTTTGTTTTCCTTAAATTTGAATTTCTATAATTATAAGTTACTCTTGTCGTATGTCTACCTGACCGCGTCGTATAATCAGATTTTATAATTTCCATGCATTGCCTTCACACTAACAGCAACCGAGTTCGCTAAATTGCTAAATTATTTAGCAATGCCCGTTAGGCACCAATGTAAAATTTTCCCTTAATAGGAGATATTTATGATTATAGATATGAGTAAATCTCAATGTGAAGGTAGCATGGATCTTATCAATTAAACAAATAGAATAAATAATATCGTTTATTATAATATATGAAATATGTTAAATACTAATATAATACAATGTTCATATAATACGCGATTTCATACTGAACTTATCATATAATAATACATTAATAATTCGGTCTAATAATCTTACGCATTAATTATACAAAATTATTTATCACGCACTCGCACACGGGGAATACTGTAAATTCAATTGTATCCAGTCATTTATATTGTATCTATTCTAATTGTAAGTCTTAATTTACTTAAAATGCGCGGTCGCACGAATTAACATATAATTAAACAAAATATACTTCATTTCGTCAAATGCGCAAATTCACGTGTCTATCAGATTTGTGATAAAATTACTTATCTGAAGCTACCGTGGCGATCTTGTAGGCTCAATTCGCCCGGGACGCAAGGTGGGAAGGATTCCTACTTCTATAATATATGAACGTTGATTGCCTTCTCCTGCAGTAGATTGATCATGGAGATTTGACATGAAGAATGGCCGCGAAGATCTGCAACGACTCCTGGTGCTATTCTTCTGGCTTCTACGACGTTCGAACTCAGCGATGCGGTCAAGATGTCGGCTTCCCAAAGCGGTTGGCGGTCCCAGGCGAAAGAGAGCAAGCGCGTCTTGCCTTTCCCTTTTATCAGCCTTTTTGGGGGCGGAGCGTTCCTATGACACTCATAGATTTTCCGAAGAGGGCCGAATTCGCACTCGAAATTGCGCGCGAGTACGAATACTTATGTAACACGCCACAATACCAGTATAGCGCGTACTTTTCGAAGAGTGTCCGAGCATGCTATTATATTATAGTGGCCGACAGCTGAGCGATCTCGGCCCTGTCGCAGCGGCCGAAAGCCTGCAAAAGCTTACCTTGCGGCGAGATTGGTGACGTCACGATTTTTTATCTCATCAAGTGTATTTCGGTTGTAGCATGCTGAACTATCGCATCTCTTCTTTGTTCCGATATTCGCATAGAAGCCTTATCGCTATTAATTCTAAGAACTCCAGAGTATTTCTATTGTGTTCTCCTTGTCCACGCTCTTTCGCCTCAGTTACAAAATAAAAAAATTTTTAAATTATTAATAAAAATTTACAACGTCATTGGACTCGTAAGAGGTGCTCGCAAGAGAATCAAAAGTCGATTATTTTTTCGATATACTTAACGCGAGCTACAGAGTGTAAGAATAAAAAATTCGATTATTGTTCCGATATCTTTAACCGTTTGCGAGATACGAGCAAAAAGAAAAAATCAGTTTCTACAAAATTTAAACATTACTGATGAATCAATATTCGAATTGATAACCACGCGTTCACGCAGCATACATACTCATCAGCCATGCATTCTCTGAGTATATTTATTCTCGTGGAAAAAACCCCAATGAAAACCGTTAAACTTTCTCACCAACGACCCCCGGCGGCGGCGGCGCGGCGCGAGCGCGGCTTGCATCAGATGATACCGCCGCGCGGGTATAAGCTTATACACCGCGTTTGCGCGCGCTATTAGTTTGTAACGCGCGCTATTAGCTTGTAACGCGTGCTATTAGCTGATAGGTGCGCGGTGCTCATCAGCTGATTTTCCGTGCACCGGGCGCATGTGTAAGCTTATACACCGCGCGTTATAAGCGACCACTTCGAGCACGCGCATGTTCTCTAGAACATTCGTCATCAAATGCTTTTTGACGGCACGGGTCTTATCTTTAAGTAAGACATATAGGGATATATCGGTATATATATATATATATATATATATATATATATATATATATATATATATATATATATATATATATATATATATATATATATATATATATATTGTAACGGGGCAGGTGTCGCACAATTATTCGCTTCTTCTAAGCGGATTTGCCGATGAACGGCGCAACAATGCAGTGGGGCGCGAGCACTTGCCCGTGCCAACCCTCGGCGAAATCTCCTCCTTCTCGCCTGCGCGCCGTCGCTTGCCGTCGGCTGCCTTCCTCGGCAGCCGTACCTGCCGGCGTTACAACGCACGAACGCGTATGAAAAATGAAAGAAATTTTTTGCCCCTCGGGCGTAAGGATTAATATACAAGCGGCGCGTACGCAGTGTACGCGCCGATTCGGGTGGTGCGCCCGCGCTCTAGTTACTTGTGCGCGCGGTCGGACACACGCGCTTGTAAAAGCGGCCCGCGCCGACGTTGGTCGATTGCCGCGCGCGATCGACACACGCGCACGTATCGATGAGCCTCGCTCGCTCGCGCGGGAGTAGCTCTCCGGACGCACGTCGTCTGCGGGGAGAGCGCGCTAGCGCCTGGCCAGGACTTACCTCGCGAAGCCTCGGCTGATGCAGGGAGTCAGGCCGAGCGGTGCTGGACGTCTCGCTCTTCGTATCTCTCTCTCTCTCTCTCTCTCGCTCCTCAGCGGGCAGTCCGGCGGTAGCAGAGTAGCGGCCGGCGTCTCTCTCTCTCTCTCTCTCTGCCTCTCGGCTACGCTGCTGCGGCTCGCTCACGCTCACTCTCGGCACTCTCGCACTATTCTCTTTCTTTCACTCTGGGCTATTCTCGCGGCAATGGCCGAAACGATACTGCCTGCCTGCTGCTTCGTCGGCACGCGCAAGCATCTCTCGGCCTTGTCCTTCGCGTAAGGTTGAGAGATGTTTACATTTCGGGCATTAGTGCGTGCCGACGCGGTGTGCTGAGACTCGCCTCATGTCTCGTTCGCGCACACCGATACATGTACACTCGCGCACGTACACGCGCAGGCCGTTACACCCCCCGTCCAGACGCGGACTATCCCTTGGAGAGTCAGCTCGGCTATCTCACGTTCGACATCTTTAACGGCAGCGCGGGATCTCCTGAAAGAGGGGGGGTATTGCGCAAGAGAAAAGAAAACCATTCTCTTAACAAGATAATGCGGGGTTAACCCCTTTCTTTATTGTTCCCCGAAGAAGGGGCTTGCACCCGGGTTGGCGGGGAATTTGGCTGTGGCTACTCCCGGTTGTGAAACCACGGCTGTGTCTTGTCATGGCGGGCGGCGTTCGGGCACTTCGAGTCCGTTGACACGCCCGGTCGTCCGCAGTAATAGCAGCGGCGGGATCCTCCCGCCGCCGGCGCGGTATCGCCTCGCATTTGTTCGCGATGAAGTGGAGGGGGCATCGACGGCGCGACCTGCCGTAGCGCCGTGGCCGGCACCATCGCGATCGTCGCTTCTCCGGCCCGACGAACGGCCTCTCTCCTCCTCTCCTCGGCCGCTTCTCCCCGCTTCCTCGCGAGCAAGGCGTCTCGCTCGGCGGCCCGGATCTCCTCGCGGGCACGGGCCGCCGCCTATTCGGCCGCACGGCGCTCCTTCCGGGCGCGCCGGACCGCGGAGAGGTGGTCCCGCTCCTCTCTCAGGCCCTCAATGCGGGCCGCCCAGGGTCCGGCGAGTTCACGGCCGTACGGTGTCTCGACGAGGAACCGATCCCAGGCCTGGATCGCCTCGCCTTCCGCCGCCCAGGCCTGGCGACTGGAGATGCGCGCCCTCTCCAGGAGGCGTTCCAATGATCCCCAGCGGGCCAGCATCGGCGATGGCGGAGCCGGTTCGGTCGCCGTCGGCTCCGTAGCTGCGGGGACCACTGGTCCCCGTCCTTCGGCGATCGGGGCCACCAGGTCAGCCTGGACGTCCTCCAGGGCGGTGGCGTCCTCTCCTGCTGCGAGGGCGAGGGCCTCCCTCGGTCGGCGCAGGTACGGCGCCGGTGGGGATGCGGTGGGCGGAGGAGGGAGCGCTAGGGCTCCGGCCGCCTCTGGCAGCTCCTCCAGCACCACCGAAGACGGGCGAGCGAACCCAGCACGCCCGAGCTGCTCGATGGCGCGCAGAACCCCGCGCACCATCGCCTCAGTGTCGAGGGCTCTGCCCTCGGTGCTCGGCACCAGTGATTTCTCAGCCATCTGTAACAAAAAGAGCCCGAGCGAAAAGGTGCATTAGACGGAGTCGCTAGCAACTCCCGAACTCCTGCTCTTGTCTAACGCTCTCGCACGCCACTGTGCGCGAGTCAACCGCGGCGAGGCATCTAGGTGTGACCTCAGTTCCTGTCGCTTCGCGGAACCTTTCGGTCGGCCCCAGGGTTTTCCCGTCCTGGGGTTCACCTTCGTTGTCGCGCGCGTTTTACCGGGAACCGCGCGAACCACGACGCGAACCGTTTTACGCGGACGTCCACGAGGACGTTTTTCGACTGGACGCGCATCGCTCGGCGGCGCTCCGCCGGCCTCCGGTGGGTCGCTCATCACCGAGACGCTTACGTCTTCCCTCGGCGGTTGCGGATCCTCGACATCGTCGACTTCTTCGCCCGTTTCGTCGCTGCTTTCTTCGTCGTAAGGCTTGAGGTGAGAAACATGCAGGATCTCCTCGCTCGCATCCTTCTCGACTCTTACTCTTACCGTATTGGAGCCTGTTATCTCGGTCACCTTCAGCGGACCGGCGTACTTCGGCGCTAACTTCGCCGATATCCCTTGCGCTGCCGAGGAAAGGACTCTGTTCCTTTTCAAGACGAGGTCTCCTACCCCGTAGGATACTTGTCTCCGACGCGCGCTGTAGTACGCCGCTTGTCTCTGATGCTCGTCGGCATTTTGTGCGGCAGCCCTCTTTCGCAGACTGTCCATATCATGCAGGCGCTCCGCCCACGTATTCACCGCCTCGTGCTCTCGTTGCTCAAGGGCCTCGCGCTCTTGCTTGCGGCGAGCTGTAGCCGGAGGAAGCGGCTGCCTGCCGTAATTGAGGGCGGCCGGGCTCACGCCGGTCGAAGCGTGCACGGAGTTGTTCAACGAGAACAGCAACTCCGGCAGCTTCTGATCCCACTCGGCGTGAGATTCCTCGACGAACGCGACCAATCGAGTCTTCAACGTTCGATTTACCCTCTCTACAGGGTTTGCCTGAGGCTGATACGGCGGGGTAGTCGAGTGATGGACGCCGACGCCGGCGAGGTATTCGTCCACGACTTTATTCTTGAATTCTGTGCCGTTATCGGACAAGAATACCTCCGGAGTGCCGAATCGAAGAATCACTCTGTCCTTGAACTCTTTCAAGATGGTCTTCGCATTCGCTTTGCGTATGGGCACGCACTCCACCCAGCGAGTAAAGAGGTCTTGGAACACCAAGATATACTCATACCCGAGTTTACTTCTTACGAACGGGCCGGTTATATCTCCTGCAACTACTTGCCACGGCCCGTCGATAACTCGCTGTCCCATCAGACCCGCTGGCGGTCTTTGCTCCACCTTTGTCTGCTGGCACACTTGGCAATGTTTCACGTACTTCCTCACTGCGTGGTACATTTTCGGCCAGTAATATAACCTGGCCGCGCGCTCGTACGTTTTTTCTCGACCTTGGTGCCCGGCGGTCGGATCATCGTGTGATTCGCGAAGCACTTCGCGACGATGCTCCTGAGCCACGACGAGTTTCCATGCCTCGTCGTCGGCGACCGCCGCCTCTACTATCTCATCTGCGAGAAAGTAGAATAATCGACCCCCTACCACTTTCCATCTGGGATGGGTTGAGGGGTCGCGTGTCACTTCGTCCAGCCAGGTTCGGTACCACTCATCTTTGGTACCGTCGGACCACGTGCTCGCGTACACCTCGAGGTCGTCTTCCTCCTCGTACATGCGAGAAAGCGCGTCGGGCACGTGGTTCAGCGCGCCCTTTCGATGTTCCACATCGAAGGAGTGTCCCTGCAGCTCGAGAGCCCATCTCGCCAGTCTTCCTGTGGGGCTGTGCAGGCTGTGCAGCCATCGCAAGCTGCTATGGTCTGTTACCACCAAGAAGTGATATCCTTCGATGTACGGGCGGAACTTCTTAATCGCCCAGATCACCGCTAGGCATTCGCGCTCCGTGACACTGTAATTGCGCTCCGCTAGCGAAAGTGTTCGGCTGGTGAATTCGAGGACTTGCTCCTGTCCCTCGATTACTTGCAACAACACCGCGCCGATGCCGGTGTCGCTCACGTCTGTCTGTACGACGAACTGAACATCGAATGAGGGTCTGACGAGGACAGGAGCCGAGGACACCAAGGCTTTTATCTTTTCGAAAACCTCTTGCTGTGCATCGCCCCATTCATATCGTCGATCCTTCTTCGTTAACGCTGTGAGCGGTTCGGCTATCGTGGCAAAGTTTTTCAAGAACTTTCGGTACCAAGATGCCATTCCCATGAAGCGGCGTAGTTGCTTCAAGTTCTTTGGTACCGGAAAATTTATCATCGGCTCGATCTTATCAGGATCCGGCCGGAATCCGTCCCGGTTGACGAGCACACCGAGGTATTTGACTTCAGTCTTGCCAAACACACTTTTCTCGCGGTTGATCGTCAACCCGGCCTCTTTGACGTGCTTTAGCACGTGCTCGAGCCATTTCAAGTGCTCCTCATACGTCTCTGTCGCGATGATGATATCATCGAGATACGAGAAGGCATACGGCTCGAGCTCGGGGCCGATGACTTTGTCCACAAGGCGTTGAAACGTCGCTCCGGCCTGAGATAGGCCGTACGGCATCCTCGTGAACTGATACAGGCCCAATCCGGGCACTGTGAATGCCGTCAGCTCTTTTGATTCCAGCGTCAGTGGAATCTGGTGATACGCCGAGCTTAGGTCGAGTGTCGAGATGTACTTCGCGTTCTTCAACTTGCGCAATATTGCGTCCATGTACGGCAGCGGGTACGCATCTGCCTTCGAAACCGCGTTCAATTTACGGAAATCGATGCAGAAACGGTACTTGTCATTGCTTTTCCGTATCATGACGACAGGGCTCGACCACGCGCTCGTAGAGGGCTCGATTACCCCTGATTCGAGCATCTCGATCACCTGGCGGTGCATATCTTCTTCGAGCTTCTTGGACACCGGGTAATAACGCTGCTTTACGGGGCGTGCACTCCCCACTTCGATGTGGTGGCTCGCCCACATCGTACAGCCGAGAGCTTGGTCTTCTCCGCCGAGAATTCGGCCGACCAGCTCTGCCATCTCTTGACGCTGTCCTTCCGAGACGTCTTCGAGGCCGATCGACGATACCTCGAGCGCCTCAACGGATGAGACCCCCGCGACTTCCAAGTCTATGCGCTTATCCGCCGCGCTCACGATCAACTGCTTGTTGATGGGGTCGTGGATTGTACCGAAGGCTCTGACGAAGTTTGCGCCTAAGTAGCAATCCACTTTGTCATCCGGAAGCACCGCTACCCGAATGTCTCGCTTTACACCAGCTATCTCGAATGGCAGCTCGACGTAACCGGCGATCGTCGCCGTCTGTCCTCCGACGACTTTTGCGCGGCGACCGTAGCTCGGCATTAATGGTCGCCCGAATGCAGATGCGAGCTGCAGGCCGACCGCTCCCATTACGGTGCGTGAAGCTGCAGTATCGTAGAGGGCGCGTAGTCTATAATTTCCGATCGCCACCTGTAGCCACCATCGCGATTCCTGCTCGTGCTCGGCTGCCGGCTCAGCCGTTATTTGTCCGACTGCGGCGTCCGGTTTTAGTGCGGGGACTTCGGCAGACGAAGCGGAAACCCCGCTTACTTCGCCTGCGGTACGTTTCCCGCGCACTTCGGGCAATTTCGGCGAATTACTCTGGGAGCGCCGCATCCATAACAGCTGAATGCTCCCGGTGCCGGTGCGCTCGGTTCGCCTGTCCTCCTTGGCGACCTCTTGGCTCAGTCTTCTTCGCTCGAATCGCTGCTGGAGTTTGATTTCTCGCCCCTTCTACTCGTCTTCCTGCTGGGGCGTTTGGAGCTACTCTTCTTTCTCCGGGACCCTTTCTCTCCGCTCCGGTTTCGCGTCGACGGGGATGCAGGTGGAGGAGGGGGCAGTTGCTTCTGTTGCATGCGTTGCATCCCCTCCAAGATCACTTTCGCGAACCGCTCGATCGTTTCATCTATCGTCGGCGTTTTCGGTGGCGGTGGAGTCGGCGGCAGCTTTGTCGCTACCGCCGCGGCCTTCACCTTAGGCGGAGCCGGTTTGCGGGGTTTGTACGCCCACTGCGCGTACACGCACGACTCCGGCGGCGGCGGAGGCTTGAAGGACTTCTCCGCGTCCACTGCAAGCTCCGCCTCCATTGCTAGATCCACCAAGGTCTCAACGTCTTCGAAGTCGCTTCGTCGAATGAGCTGCTGCAGTTGCGGCTTCATGTTCCGGTGTAGCGTCCCCAGCTTGAAATCAAGCGTCGGCAGTGGCTCCATCTTCCGTATCATTGCTTCGAGGCACGTAACGTAATCACGCACGGACTCTTCCGGTCCTTGCGTTCGCAAAGCGACCTCGTGCCTCAGCCGTTGCTGTACACGGTCCGTCATGCCGCTCCATCGCCGTATCCGGCGACAGAATTCCTCCCAGGTGATCCAGCTCGTCCTGTTGGATCGCACCCAGGTACCGGCTACGCCGACGAATAGCTCCGGAAGGGCACTCAGTATTTCCCCTTCCGTAAGCTTGGCGAGTTCCCAATCCTCCTCGACTCGCTCGAGGAAGGTGTCGATGCTTTCACCAGGTTCGCCAGCGAACTTGAATCCCCATCGGCGCACTACTTGGCCGACATCTCGAAGTCCGCTGCCTGTTGTGCGGTTCGATTCTTCGTACGACCCTGTCATCAACCTTCCTCGTGTTTCGCGCCGTATCTCAGAGTCAGTCGATTCTATCTGCTGGCTCTGTGATCCACCCCCCTCCAGGCGCCACCGAACCCTGTTCGATGCGACAGCGGGGTACTAGGTGGCGGCGGCCTCTCTTCCGCCGGAGGCTGTCGAGGCCTCGAAATGGGCTGCTGTATCGGGGTCGGCAGTCCCCGTCCGCCGATGTCTAGCCGAGAGGACAGGCCTCTCGACTGCGTCTCTTCTTGCAGATTTTCTTCATTCCAGCGGGCGGGCGTGATGTCCGTGAACGTCACTCTCCGCATTGCTTCGGCGCTCTCCCGGCGAGTGCTGTTGGCGTTTGGATGCTGAGTTGCGTTAGCGGCCGTGATCCGCGTCGACTCTTCGATTTGCCGGAGTTTCTTGTCAACCGCGGCCATGTACACGGCCCAATCGGTTGGCACTTGTAGTGTCGTGCCGTCCGCCATTGACATCTCGAACATTGCCGGCCCTTTTATGGCCGTGGTTCGTTCGCCCTCCTCCGCATCCTGGCTGTTCATGCCGTTTTGGCCCGTAGCTTCATCGTCGCTGTCGACTCTGGTTGCATTTGATGCCCATTCGCGACTGCGCTCGAGGTTTCCTTGGACTGCTGCGTCCGTTTTTAAAATCTCGAGTGGATGCGGCTCGTCCGACGTGGAGTTTGCCCACGATATGTCGTGTTCCGAGCCGGACGTTCGGTCCAGAAACGTGCGGCGAGCATTTGCACGTTCCACCCACGCGGAATGCTCATCAGCGGCGGCTACACCTTCAAAATCTTCTGGGTCGTAGTCGCCTGCCAGCCACTTACTGATGCGCTCTAGCTTCAGGAACGTTCCGCCGCTTGTCTTCAGTCCGAGCGCTTACGTGTAGCGCAGTGTCTCGTCCTCGGTGAGACATCTGGACCAATTATCGATGGCTTTGGCTGCAGACTCTCCCATCGTTGCGCTTGTTTACAATTAGACCTCTCTCGGAGTATACCTGTGCGCGGCTAAACGAATACGCTCACGTATCGAATGGGCGCACCAACAATACAACAACAGCAAAAAAAAATACAAAGTAATTTTTCTCCTATCAGGTATACTCCGATCGAGTGCGTGTGTGTGTACTGGTTCGACTCTCAGCTGTGGCTCACAATCTCTCTACCACCGCTGAGAGACGACGAACCGCTCCCTCTTGTCGCTTTTCTTCTCTTCGGCAATAATCGCCGACCAGGAATTAATAAAAAAGAACGAAAAACTATTGAACTATGAAAAAGAAATAAAATCCCGAAACAAAAGGAAATTCTAAGTTAGGTTTTGATTCTCTAGTTATTCTATTAATTAACGCGACAAAAGGAAGAGAAAGTAAAAGTTAAACTCTCGTCGAATCGTCAATGTTTACTTTCCGTTCAGCTCTCATATGCTGATCTTTCCCGGAGCAAGGCAATGTTTATTATTCGCGCACACACACGCTTACACTCGTAATTTTATCGCGCGCTAGCGAAATTTTCGTACGCAGCGCGTCGCGATTATTCGCACCACCCTATTCTACAATCCGTAGAAAAAACCTGATTTGACCTAGTCAAATTCCTAATTTTAACTTTTAATCCCGATTTTTAGAGGAAAGAAAAAAAAACCCAGAGAAAAAGTCTTTCTCCCAATCTAATTTCCCGCACGCTCGTCCGTGGCAGGTATCCGTGTATCCACACGTTAAGGGCGCCAGTTGTAACGGGGCAGGCGTCGCACAATTATTCGCTTCTTCTAAGCGGATTTGCCGATGAACGGCGCAACAATGCAGTGGGGCGCGAGCACTTGCTCGTGCCAACCCTCGGCGAAATCTCCTCCTTCTCGCCTGCGCGCCGTCGCTTGCCGTCGGCTGCCTTCCTCGGCAGCCGTACCTGCCGGCGTTATAAGACTTCGCGGTCGCGCTCCCTCTCTCCTGCATGCTTACTCGGCTGCTCAGAAATGCGCGAGCACCGTGTACTCGCGCCCGCGGATGCCGGTGGTATTCTATACCGCCGCGCCACCGACTAGGAAAAGGGATCCGGGACTACGCGCCAAATAATGCACGAACGCGTATGAAAAATGAAAGAAGTTTATTGCCCCTCGGGCGTAAGGATTAATATACAAGCGGCGCGTACGCAGTGTACGCGCCGATTCGGGTGGTGCGCCCGCGCTCTAGTTACGTGTGCGCGCGGTCGCACACACGCACTCGTAAAAGCGGACCGCGCCGACGTTGGTCGATCGCCGCGCGCGATCGACACACGCGCACGTGTCGGTGAGCCTCGCTCGCTCGCGCGGGAGTAGCTCTCCGGACGCACGTCGTCTGCGGGGAGAGCGCGCTAGCGCCTGGCCAGGACTTACCTCGCGAAGCCTCGGCTGATGCAGGGAGTCAGGCCGAGCGGTGCTGGACGTCTCGCTCTTCGTATCTCTCTCTCTCTCTCTCTCGCTCCTCAGCGGGCAGTCCGGCGGTAGCAGAGTAGCGGCCGGCGTCTCTCTCTCTCTCTCTCTCTCTCTGCCTCTCGGCTACGCTGCTACGGCTCGCTCGCGCTCACTCTCGGCACTCTCGCACTATTCTCTCTCTTTCACTCTGGGCTATTCTCGCGGCAATGGCCGAAACGATACTGCCTGCCTGCTGCTTCGTCGGCACGCGCAAGCATCTCTCGGCCTTGTCCTTCGCGTAAGGTTGAGAGATGTTTACATTTCGGGCATTAGTGCGTGCCGACGCGGTGTGCTGAGACTCGCCTCATGTCTCGTTCGCGTACACCGATACATGCACACTCGCGCACGTACACGCGCAGGCCGTTACAATATATATATATATATATATATATATATATATATATATATATATATATATATATATATATATGGGATATTTCAGGTGAAGTGAGCCGCTCAAAATTTTAAAATCGCTTCAAAGTTTTTTACTTATAGTTTTTTATGAAAAAATAATGTTCCTAGAGTTTGAGACCGAAATTTTCAAAAATAAAAAAGTTATGGAACATTGAAAATTCAAATTTTTTCCAATTTTTGGTTAAAATTCAACTTTATTCATTTTTTTACTCAAAATCTTCAAACTTTTTGTATAGAACATTGATTGGGAAAAAGTTTGCATTTTTCTTGTAGAATGTGCCAGTATTTTTTTTGTGACCTTTTTTGAAAGTCTCTGATTGGTGGATTCATAATAAACCTTTATATTGAAAAAAAAAAAATGTGCGACACAATTTTTTTCCTTCAACAAAGTTTTTTCTGTTTTGTTTTTTAAAAAGCTTGAAAATGCCAGCTGGACCTAGACTGTTGCACTTAATTGAAAAGAGTTGCATGCATTTTTATAAGGAAATATCAAAAAAGCTGTATTTTTGACAATCTAGTGCATTTGGGAAGTTAATATTTTGATAAACTCCATATGTCATGGGCCGTGTCACTAAATTTTATGAAACTTTATACTAAAAGTACTTCAACATCTATTTTCAACAATATTAAGTTAATGTATTATTTTATTCATATATTTTATTCATATGTTTTGCTGAATATTGGATGAAATAGGCGCACAAGGCTACGTATACTCTCTTCATGTATTTTATATGTCTACTTAAAACTAAATTCAGTAATTGATCAATTATTAGGAGTATAACAATATAAAATAAAGATGTAAATTCAAAGTTTGTTACAGTTGGAATTGACAATACACATATTCAAATGTGTAAATCAAGCCTATATTACACAATCTGTTTCAAGTAACTTAATTTTGTCATTAAGACTATGCTTTATAAAATTTCCCAAACTAATGATCAAGCTACTTAATTCCTATTTAATTACTAAAATGCATAATTTAGATATTTAATTCTAGCTGTACACTGAAACCAAACTGCAAAATAAACTTGTAAAGTTAATCATTATAAACACTTAATATCAAGGATATAGAGAATTGACGTACAGTAATTTAGCTACGATTATAGTTCAACACCTTAAATTTTTAAATTATTTCTAACAAAACTTTCTTATCCATACACATGCTATTCATGTAGTTACGTACACTGTAAATTTGTTCTCAAAGCAAATTAGTTAGATAAAAGAAAGATATTGAGAATAAATATATTATCGATAATGAATGAGAAAACATCATTTTTCTTACATTTTACAACCTATGATCAAGTATTTATTTTACTTACATTTAGTTCCATAAACCTTTAGCTATATTTCAAATAACGTAAGCCTAGTTATATATTTTTTCATAGCAGAATTCCTTTTAGAAATACCAAATAATTTGTAGTAATATCCATTGATTTTGGAGCCACAAGATAATTTTTCTAAATCTGATGCACTGAAAATAAAAATAATCACAAAGATATTTCTTCTTACAATTAATCTCAAGTATTATTTAAAACAAAAAATTTACTTATCTAATAATTTGTAATTTCACCAACTATAAATAATCTGCTTCTGCGTTATAATAATAATATAACATAATCCCAAGTTTGAATAAAATTAACCTGTTTGAAAACTAAGTGTAAAATGTAATTATTTCTTGGGTAAATCTTTAAAGGGCTCTCTACATCATAACAGAATGTACCGTATACCGTGTACCAATCCGTTGAACATCTATAAGGGCGTGGGCACAGTAACGTCACAGCGCCGTCGTGATGCTTTTACTGTTGCACGCGTGATGTCTCGAGTGACGACCAATCCTAGCTTGGCTCGGGTGGCCGAGAGTATTCAGTCCGCTCGAGACAAGCTGGGATTGGTCGTCACTTGAGACATCATGCGTGATAGAACAAGCATCATGTTATTGTGCCCGCTCCCTAAATCTTATTAATCAAAGATTAAATCGAACGGTGTTAAGGCTCATGCGCGAATTAAGGTACACCGATGAAAAGCGCCTTTTATGGGGTGCACAGTACACGATGTTAAGAGTCCTTAAGAGCGAGTCCACATAAGAGGGATACTTGCTGTAGGTACTGTTACTGTAGACCGGTTCCACTTCTACCATGGGTCACGAGTATGGTAGATGTCGGACAACGATTTTTTCCGAGAGGCGCAAGACGCAAGGCGCAAGGCGCAAGGCACGTGTCCCTATTATGTGGACTCGCTCTAAGGCAACTTGTGTTAAGAGACTGTCTACGTAGTGGGTTTTGGGCTTTGAGCTTTGGGCTTTGGGCAATGTGTAAAAAAAACGTTGTCGGTTATCTTGTAAATTCACAACCCGTGGTTGAAGACGAACAGAACTTCTATACAACTGAATACTTTAGAGGACATGACCTGGTGTCGAATGTCGATACCTCACATAAGGAAGAAAAAAAAAACTGAATACTGACATAACCTTATAATTGACTACGGATTGTGAATTTACAAGATAACCGACAACGATTTCTTTTACACATTGCCCAAAGCCCAAAGCTCAAAGCCCACTATGTAGACAGTCTCTAATGTAGTAATTATACATGTATCATGTAAAATACTGTGGAAACGTGAAAATTTCCGTACAGTATGTTGCATAATATTTTACGCGTACAAAACTTTTCTAACATTTTTTAACACTGAATATTATTGCCAAAAAAAAACTTGATTTGACATATTTACAATTTTCGTAAATATTAACTTAATTTTAAACAGAGTAGTAGGGGCAGCGCGGCTACCGCGCCAGAGCGGCTCCCGCGCCACTTACCCACCGAGCACTACTTACCGTCCGTCGGTAAGGTAGGGTGCAAAGTCACCATGCGAGAGGCCCGGTAGAGGGCGCATTGAACATTTACTCCATCGATAAAATGCGTACGTATGTCATGTTGCAGGGGGCATGGGGCCCTCATGTGATGTTCTGTTGTAAGTGAATATAGAATATTTTTATAATATTCATATAGTGTTATTTGTTAATTATAAGTAGTCTTATATTTTATAAGTATATTTTATCTTAGTATATTCAATCAGTATATTTTATATTGTATAAGATTCTACAAAGATATTTTATAAGTTCATAGAAATTTTAAAAAGTTAATGATGAGCAATTCAATGAAATTTATATTAACAATATCAAATGACTATTTTTAAATTCAAAAGAAACTTTAAAATATTTAAACAAGTTAGTTTTTAAGGAAAATTTTCTATTATAAGAATAAATATTTCATAGAGGACATTGGGATGTGGAAACTTTAAGGGAAAATAAAAAAGATATGTAAGATTATTTCATATTTATTTAAAAAAGCTTTTTCATATTTATTTAAAAAGCTTAAAAGTAATACATAGTAGAATACATCTTAATCTACGAGTATAAAAAGTTTCAAATTAATCTTTCTACTATAAAAATATATTTAGAAACTAGTGAACATCTTAATTAAAAAGTATTACAATTTAGCAAATAACTTTGAAAATTTAAAATTAAAGTTAAAGAGAAAATTATCTAAAAACTTATAATTATATAAATTCTAGAAGGCATCCACCTAAAGATTTGACGAAGACTTCTCTATTAACTAATTCTGACTCTATGTTGAGAAGCGCCTCTGGCTTCTCCAGTAATAAAGAATTAACTTTACTTGGAAGGAAAATGTCAAAACTACTGTCTAATTCAAGAACAATTTTTAAGCCGTATTTAGTGGATACCTTTTTTAATGAGGTTATCTTATACTGTTTATTTAGCTCCAAGTCCCGTAGTCGTTTTGTGGGCAGGTATGATGGACTTCTCGCTGCTTCATTTATGAGGTCCATGACTGAAAAAAGAAATGATAAATTATTATTTATATTTTTTTTTATAGAATTACTTACTTATTTATTCTGACGTATTAGAACTTTCAGGGGTTGAATATTGCTCTCTCAAGTCTTCCACCCAGCGGTATAAAGCGCAAACTATTTCAACTGAACAATTCTGTTTCCACCCGGGACAATGATTAATGCAGGCTAGCGGTCGTATAAATCCAGGAGTTCTTATAGATGGACAACCCAAATCCTCCAAGTTTCTTATATTATCGAAATAGGGTTGCAGCCAGTGTTTTTTGTGTTCACCTTTGACCCAAATTGTTAATAACGACCCCTGCGCTTTTTCTTTCAATTTGTCGAAAGCCGTTGACAGGTATGAATACGGCACCTCTCCGTGTTCCCAATGAATTCCGTGCAGATTGGATTGTAAATATCTATTTAAAATTTTTACATTCTGGTCTAAATCACTCCAATCACAGGGTGGTTGAAATGTCGCAACGTACGGCACCGGATTTAACGCATTAGGATCTATATAAGCAATTTCTTTAAATATAAAATTGCCGTTGTTATCTTTAAAACCTTGTGTATCTACAATTAGTTCCATGATAAGTTATATACTGGAAATGTAGATAACATTATTTGAATATTATTCAAGAAAAAAGTAGAGTTAATATAATAGTGTTAAAAGTTAGAGTGAAAGATGTGATAATAACTTATTAATTCATAATACATGCAATGTAAAAAATTAAAGTCCCTACGGAGAGATTGAAAAGTTAAAGTAAGAGATGTGAAAATAAATTATAAATTCATGATACGTGCTATGTAAAAAATTAAAGTCCCTAAGAAGAGACTGAAAAGTTAAAGTTCAACAGCTGAGAATATCTTAGAAAAAAATATGAATTCATTAAAGTAAGAAATTTTAAAGTAACTTATAAATTCATGATACGTGCTGTGAAAAAATTAAAGTCCCTACAAAGAGATTGAAAAGTTAAAGTTTAATAGCTGAGAATGTCTTAGAAAAAATTAATAATTTATAAATTCACGATACGTGCTATGTAAAAAATTAAAGTTCCTAAGAAGAGACTGAAAAGTTAAAGTTCAACAGCTGAGAATATCTTAGAAAAAAATATGAATTCATTAAAGTAAGAAATTTTAAAGTAACTTATAAATTCATGATACGTGTTATGAAAAAAATTAAAGTCCCTACAGAGAGACTGAAAAGTTAAAGTTCAATAGCTGAGAATGTCTTAGAAAAATGAATAACTTATAAATTCGTGATACGTGCTATGTAAAAAATTATTGAGAAAATTGGAATTTGAAATAGCAACCATACGTAAAAGTAACTCATAACCTTTGATGATGGAAAATAAAAAAGATATAGTAGAAGAATTACACAAACCTGCTCGTCGTAATTATACACGTCGAAAATATGATATACGAGATCTAGATGAAACATGGCAAGCTGATCTTGTGGAAATGATACCGTATGCACATAAAAACAAAGGTTACAAGTATCTTCTTACTGTCATTGATGTGTTTTCTAAGTTTGCTTGGACGGTACCAGTGAAAAGTAAAACTGGAAAAAATGTATCTGAAGCTATGAAATTTATATTAAAAAAAGGACGAATACCTAAAAATTTACAAACTGATCGAGGAAAAGAATTTTATAATAAAGAATTTGAAAGTTTAATGCTAAAATATAATATAAATCTATATTCATCCTATAGCAAACTCAAAGCCTCAATTTGTGAACGTTTTAATCGTACATTAAAAAACAAAATGTGGAAAAACTTTAGTTTACAAGGCAGTTATAAATGGATAGATATTTTGCAAGACCTAACTTTACAGTATAATAATACTAAGCACCGAACGATTGGTATGAAGCCCGCAGATGTTAATTCTACAACAGTTAATAAAGTTTATAATCGTTTATGCATTCATCAGAAAACCTCTAAACGTCCTTGTAGGCGTGCAAAATTTAAACTTGGTGATAAAGTTCGAATAAGTAAAAATAAAACTGTTTTCGAGAAAGGATATACACCAAACTGGTCTACAGAAATTTTTACAATAAATAAAGTATTACCTACATCACCATTTACATATCATTTGAAAGATTATCAAGATAAACCAATCGCTGGCGGATTCTATGAAGAAGAACTTATGAAGACTAAATATCCTGATATTTACTTAGTAGAAAAAATTATAAAAAAACATGGCGATAAAATTTATGTAAAATGGTTAGGTTTTGATAAGTCTCATAATAGTTGGATAAAAAAAGTGATTTATGAATAAATAAAATTGTAAATAAGATGAACTAATTGTTTTTATTTAATACCTATTTCCTTACATTTTTTACAAGAATTGGATGCAAAATTTCATTAACTTTATCAATTCTTCTCCTAAAACGTTCTCTGTCACGAGCAATTTGTTCCCATTCTCCACACCGAGCCTTATGATATGCAAACCTCCACGCATGCATTACATGAACAGTTAGCTTTTCATCAAAATGTACATTCTTTTTAACACGCATTGGACACCTAAAATAATAAATTTCTATATTACATATGTAGAATATTTACTATAAATTAATATATAAATTACTATTATACAAAAAAATATACTCACTTATTATTTATTTTATAATGACCCCATGCTAAAGTATCTATATTATTGTCTTGAACATATCTTTTATCATCATATGGACTTAAGGCAATCTTTAACTGCTTTATAGTTTCTACATTATGGAGTCGGGATCTTATGGAATACTGTTGTCGTTTTTTAATAGATAAATTTTGCAAACAATCTACAAAATCATCAAACTTTATAGTTTTTTAACAACTGAAACCTTAATACCTTTTATTTTTTTCATATGATCTTGACCATAAACGCGAGTACTGTACATTTTACTTCTTAAGCCAACGAATTCTGTAAGAATCTGACCATTACACTCATCTTTCATAAGACCAACAATTTTTTTATTTGCATGAGGCATATTAAAGATGTTTTCACTGGGATAGTCTGAAGTATCAAACTTTGAGAGATTTTTTCATATCAGCATAAAAATCATCACATTCAACAGCATAAATCAAGCTGTCTGTGTCTGTATAAAGAAGCTTACAATTTTCTTTATACATTTTTTTCATATAACTATAATGAAAATCATAAATCAGAGTTTTAGAAATGTCTAAAACTGAAAGTCCAACGTAAATTGGTTTATCTAACAAAACTTCAACTTTTTTAAGCTGGATAGCTACTAAATTTTCATCAAAAATACTAATACTATGAAAAAGGGGACTTGATATTTGTGCTTCTACGCCATACCTTCCAGCCCATTTAGTTGATAGCTTGACATCAACACGTTTTCTTACATTCTCCATAGTTTTACCATATACAGCATTATTCATCAATTTGAAAAAGTTTTTTTCAAAATCAGTTCTTGCTAACGCCCTCATATTACTATTTAAATTGATGTAAGACTTAAGCCATGGAGATTGTTTAAATTTCAATACTTTATGAATTTTAACAAGCTGAAGTCCATTTTTGACAGCTTGTTTAAGTGGTCGATAGTGTATAACATAATTTTTTTTATACGAAAGTGTAGCCAAAAGTTTTTCCTGTTTTGATCCCGGTGGTTTTGCTTGCTCAGGACAAAAAGGTAAGTCGTTATGAATGTCATGTATTTCTGAAGGATATTCTAAATCTACTTCTAAAATGTACCCGTAAGGTGCATCATCATCTATGAAAAAATCTAAATTTTCACAGTCGTCTATCCACTCAAAGGAATCATAAGGGAGACATTGAGTCATTGCCCAACCATATAAATTATTAGCATCTAAATATATTAGATATGTATTTTCTTTATTTTTATCATAATTTTCAGTCATATATTTATGATTTGCAGCTGCGTAGCGATGAGAGCACTGACTTAATCCACCTCTTATACCTCTTTCTATGAATAAAATCATATCTATATCAGTTAATAATTTTAATTGTATGCCAGTATACTTTAGCATTGCATCCCATGCAAATCCTGGAGTAGTATAATAATGAGCTGGATCTAAACCATATACGTTTATACTTTGATCACGAAAATTTTCAAAAACATCAGCTAATAATAAAACATCTGTCTTCATATAAAGATCTGAATATTCTCCAAGGGTATGAATACTAAAGGTATTCCATACTTTTTGTGCATGTTCATAATCTTCATCAGATATGGTTGAACCATTTAGCACACTGAAAAATTTTGTTTTTTCAGGTAACTCAGTTTCATCCAACTTTTCCCACGAATCCAGGTACTCGTAAGGCAGAACGCCTTTCTTCGTTAAAAGACTGATTTTTCTTTTTCTAAAGATGAAAACTCCTTTGAAACAATTTTATATTCACTTAAATATGAAGCTAATTTTTCTAAAGAAGATGGCATAAATCTAAATGAATCTACAAAGCGAAATTTAATATCACTTTTCTCAACATGTTTTGTAAAAGAAATATACTTCTCCTTAGTCAATGGAAGTAAATCAACATCACCTTTCATATAATTCGATATATCATTAATTATAAAGTGAGCATCATAACCACTTAAGTTATGAAATATCACAGGAATCGTTCTTGAATCTTGATAATTCAAATTACAGTTAGCATGAGCAGGACCGCGATATTTTCCTGAGAGATGACAATGATCTCTTACCTTATCACTGTTTTCTAATAATTTGTTACAAATGTGACAAATTTTTGAATTGAAATAATTAATCATTTCTATCGGTGTTAAAATTGGCATAGATCGTGGTTTTGTATATAAATTAGTAATACGGTCATGTATTACCTTCAATTCACTAGCAAACCACATAGCTGGTTTAACCCCACGATAAAATCTATATTCAGATAAAGAGTCATCAAAACTGCACTTCAAATAATATCCTATACTAAACATTTCATGTTTTTGTAACGATAAAGTATTAGCCAAACCTTCATCTTCCTGGTTTTCTAGTACAGGCTTTAACAGACATTCACAATCTGCATATATTGTGAATGGTAATCTTTCTTTATAATTAAAATTTTTAAAATAGATGATATCTTTACCTTTTATAGGAAGTTTCACCTTGCAATCATTAATATTCTTACATATTCTTTCATGCTCTTTTAAATTATTTTCATTAAAGAAAAAATTTAAACATCTATCACATATATATCGCTTCTTTTTCTATGTGATAAACTTCCTCCTACTAGACGTGATAAATTTTTATATATATGTAATGTGATTTCAGCTGTCCCTTAATTGTTTTTTCTAATAAAAGAAGATTTACATGATTTTCTTTTTTTTCATGTGTCAAATAAAAGGGAATCACATTTTTCTCATGCAATCCGAAGACATTAACCGATATTAAAGGGTTTTGTTTTTCAAACTTGAAAATTTTTTTTATCGTAACAGGGAATTCTATACCTGTCATATTTAAATTATTTTCATACTGAAGATAATTGCTAATCCTGTTAGGATGATTTTTACGGTTTACTGGATACAAAGCAGATAATATTGCCCATTTAAAGCATTGATTATCTTTGTTTTGAATATTAATGCAGGCATTTTTTTTATCTAAAAATGGTGGTAAAGGTAAATATGAATTACCACTGCGCAATGGATTGAACTTATTCATATTAATTTGAATATTAATAATAGAATTTAAAGTCCATCCAGAATCTTTTTCTTGAAATTCTTCTACCTCAGCCAAAAGTTTATTTAAAACATGATTATCAAACCATTCACTTAAAGATGTACCTAAAACCACTTCAGCGTTTGGCGTATTGAAATGTTTCGTTTCAATACTTACCTGTGAATCTTCATTTACATCAGAAGAAAGTTTCTTGAATGAACAAGATAGTACAGTGTTAATTTTCATGGCACATCGAATATCTTTCAAAATTTTCTTCACTTGTTGGCAGAACAATACTGAGGCGTCCTTTAAAAAGGTTGATATATCTATATGTACAAGATTTGCAATTATACTAGTTCTCACCCTTTTATTAAAAGCACTTTCAATATCAATCCAACGAACTCGATGCTCGATTTCATCCGTTTTTAAATCTGGTACTATTCCATAACCAGTTTTTCCTATAGCATCAAGCTTTGCTTTGATACTCTCAATCCTTGCTATGGCGTATAAAATAGATTGTTTTTGAGCTGTTGTCAGCGTTCTTTTTCTCAATAATTCCCGAAGACTATCTAATGATAAAACACATTGTTCTACCCATTGTTCAATAACTTCGGAATCCATAGATTTATATATTAAAATATTTTCCACCTCTTCAAAAATTTTCACATGTTCCTGACAAAGATCTTTAACTTCATCCATTTTTTCAAATTAAAAAAGACTTTTTTTCGTAAGTGTATTCTGAAAATTAAAAAATTATGTTATCATTTTAAATAATTATTGATAAAAAAAAAAAAAGGGGAAGAGAAATTAAAATAATCAATGATTTTGTATAATATTAGATCAGCATTTGATAATATAGAAACAGTTTAGTTGTATTAGGCAGTTATAATTAGATAGTATTTTATAAGATTTAACTTACATTATAATAAAATTAAAGATTAAATGATTGGTATAAAGCCTTATGCAATACTTTTAAAATCTTAGCAGACGACGTGGCAGTGGGCCACAAGTGAGGGACGCGTGAGTGAGAGGTACATAGTGAGAATGTAGAGTGGGAGGGGAAGGGGGATACTATCTACTCGAAGAGTTCATATATGCCCCCGTAGGGTATAAGAAATGATGCGTGGTAATTATTTTATTAAATATATTTTATTAAATATATTGAGAGAAGAGGCGTAATTGAATGCCTGAAACGTTGACAAGGTAGATCATTGAAATCATACAAAATTAATTAATAGTTTTAATACAATAATGATTATGCCAAATATAGTGTAAATATTATAAAAATTATTTATATACTATAAATAGTGAAATACTATAAAAAAATTATACATAAAATACTATATAAACTTAATTAAACTTAACTAACTCGCGAATTTCATTTTTTAATGTTCGCTTATCCGTTTTTCTCTTTTTTTTTAAGGAGAATTTCATTTTTTAATGTTTCCTTATCCGTTTTTCTCTTTTTTTTAGGGAGAATTTCATTTTTTAATGTTTGCCTATCCATTTTAGGTTCTTCTATATTTAATATTTTTTTCATTTCTGCACGAACTTGATAGTCTATGGTAGGATTATGCGCAGGATTCGGAATTGTTATTAGCTTCGCGGGCGGTGGAGAATTCAATAAATTTAAATCGAATGATTGTGGACTGTATGGCTCTAACGGTGGCGTTGACCAGCTACCAAATTCAAACGTAAACGATTCTGGCGTATAGCTCTCCCTTAGCGGAGAAGGTGGTAAAGGTATTTCTTCTATGATATTGAATGACTCCGAGGGTTGATCTATTGGTAAAATTACTTCGGGTAGAGGTCTAACTATTGGAAGAAGTTTTTTAAATATATTGGATGTTTTTTCTTGCTCCTGGTTTTGGACTAGAAAAACATTTTCACTACTTTCCACGTGGTTTTGTGATGAATTGAGCTGAAAATAAAAAATATATATTTATAATAAAATATATAGCATATGTATCATAAAAAATACTATATTGCTTACCACTTCATTTCTGCGTATACTATACACTACAGGTGATTGCGGTGATTCTTCCTACAAATAAGCATACTTTTTTAATATAATTTAATTAGAAAAATTATGCATTACTTTATAAAAAGATAAAATATTACATTATAATAAAACACTGTTATGGTATCTATCAAATCATAAAATTTTTTCAAATACGATAAAATCTATGACTATAATTTTTAGGTAGTTTTGAAAAAATAAATAAAAAAATTATAAATTTACGTTAAAATGATAGAGAAAATTGCAATATTTTCATAAAAGCTACAATTTCGCAATTCGCTAAAATAATAATAATTTATTTTGAAACTAATAATAGTTTTTAAACTTACCTGATAGTCCTCACACTCATTCAAAACTTCATAACATAGCGTTGGTAGATTTCTTACAATTCTCGGGTCCTTTCTATGATCTTCTGCAAATGGACATATTTCAGGAAGATCTATAGTTTTTTCCTTTAACTTTTCCCACTCACATTTATGTTGTACACTGTTTACAATGATTCTTCTGATTTCCGTCACATAGATCTCTGTACTTTTATACATTTTTAACTTTAAAAATTTTCCAAATCGGACGAAGTTGCTTGCGTGAACACTTCCTAAAAACTGAATCTTGTATATTATACGTAGCGAGAAAAGCAACGCTTTCAATATATAATGCCCTTTATAGAAAAAATTTGGATTTTGGAAAGATTTTCAATGGAGCACTTAGGGTCCTTTGTTTTATGAACGCTTCGAGAGTGACGCGCGGGTGGACGATATCGTTCACACATGTGCTGGCTCGCTAAACTGCCTTTCCGAAATTTTCTTTAATTTTACTTCTAAACTAATTCTTTATCGGTTGCTTCGCGAACTAACAATATTAATGATATTTTATTTAATCAATTGTTATTTGAATGAAGCCCTTTCATTTAGTCGAAAAGTATTACATATTTTTGGCTCATTTTTATTTTACAGAATAGTTTTACTTTATTGTTATGTAGAAATATATAATAATACATGTACTGTTTCATTTATAATTATCAAAGTTAATTATAGTTTGCTAAGTTCTAGTATTATACATTTGAATAAAAAATTTTAAATAAAATAAACACTTAATTGAAAAGGAATATTTGTGAAATATTGAAAAAATTTAAGTGGAAAAAGAATAATGAACTTGAGAAAAAAAAGGTTTAAATTAATTTATATTAACTTACCAATTCGTTTTGAACTTAACTAGTGAAAAGATAGACTTCTGCAGCAACTATCGGTATATTAGATGAAAATCTTTCAAGCTATTTTCAGACGGTAACGAAAAAATACTCTCAAAGCTCAGTAGCACTTGTCAACTTGAAATAATGAGATGTATCTAAAAAATGTTCAAGTATTATAAACTAATAGCAAAGCATTAAAAAAATTTAATTTTATAGAACTATAAATGATAAAGTATTAGAGAATTGAAAATTATATATGTTAATACGTTGAAAAGACGAAGTTATTATAATCGAAAACTTTAAGTTACATTAATATAATGAAGAGAAAAACTGAATCATTATAAGTTAAACTATAGATCAATAAGCTGTAAGGATTGTATATTAATAAGCTGAAAATCAAAAGTAATTATATGAAATACTTACGTTTGGTAAGGAGACTAAGCCTCATGGGACTGACGCGCAGCCTTTTATCCACTGTCGGTATATAGGTGCGCATGCGCGACAGTTTAAAGATTGATAGATGGCAGTGCACCTGCACGGTATAGTTATTCATTTTAGATTAAAGAAGAAAGATCTATAGATGATCGTATGCACATGCGTGGTAACGTAAAAGATTCATAGATGAGTGAGGAAAGATTGGTAGGTGACGAACTGCGCATGACCGAGAAACTTTTAAGTTTGGGCTGATAAAAAGTATTTACAAACATTTCCTTACTATAAAGGTTAGGCGAGCTGGGTCCTAGCCACTCGTTTCTTTTTCTTATTTCAGCTCTAATACTTTTAATATAGCATTCTTACAGGTCTTTAATAATTTCTTCTTTCAGGACTTATAATTTAAAAGTTTTAAAGTCTTGAATCTTAATACAACACTTTTCTTACAGTTATAAAAGGTAAATTCATTTGTCGAATTAATTCTAAGTTATTTTCACGTCTCATACTTAAACTTTTTCACACTATTCATATTATAAGTCCCTTAGGCATCTTATACTTACTATTTTAAACTTTCAGATACTTTAACTTTTTACGTATAATGAATTCATATTTTTTCTAAGATATTCTCAGCTGTTGAACTTTAACTTTTCAGTCTCTTCGTAGGGACTTTAATTTTTTACATAGCACGTATCACGAATTTATAAGTTATTCCTTTTTCTAAGATATTCTCAGCTATTGAACTTTAACTTTTCAGTCTCTCTGTAGGGACTTTAATTTTTTTTTCACAGCACGTATCATGAATTTATAAGTTATTTTCAAATCACTTTCTTTAATGAATTCATATTTTTTCTGAGATATTCTCAGCTGTTGTACTTTAACTTTTCAGTCTCCTCGTAGGGACTTTAATTTTTTACATAGCACGTATCGTGAATTTATAAATTATTAATTTTTCTAAGACATTCTCAGCTATTAAACTTTAACTTTTCAGTCTCTTTGTAGGGACTTTAATTTTTTTCATAACACGTATCATGAATTTATAAGTTACTTTAAAATTTCTTACTTTAATGAATTCATATTTTTTTCTAAGATATTCTCAGCTGTTGAACTTTAACTTTTCAGTCTCTTCTTAGGAACTTTAATTTTTTACATAGCACGTATCGTGAATTTATAAATTATTAATTTTTTCTAAGACATTCTCAGCTATTAAACTTTAACTTTTCAGTCTCTTTGTAGGGACTTTAATTTTTTCACAGCACGTATCATGAATTTATAAGTTACTTTAAAATTTCTTACTTTAATGAATTCATATTTTTTTCTAAGATATTCTCAGCTGTTGAACTTTAACTTTTCAGTCTCTTCTTAGGGACTTTAATTTTTTACATAGCACGTATCATGAATTTATAATTTATTTTCACATCTCTTACTTTAACTTTTCAATCTCTCCGTAGGGACTTTAATTTTTTACATTGCATGTATTATGAATTAATAAGTTATTATCACATCTTTCACTCTAACTTTTAACACTATTATATTAACTCTACTTTTTTTCTTGAATAATATTCAAATAATGTTATCTACATTTCCAGTATATAACTTATCATGGAACTAATTGTAGATACACAAGGTTTTAAAGATAACAACGGCAATTTTATATTTAAAGAAATTGCTTATATAGATCCTAATGCGTTAAATCCGGTGCCGTACGTTGCGACATTTCAACCACCCTGTGATTGGAGTGATTTAGACCAGAATGTAAAAATTTTAAATAGATATTTACAATCCAATCTGCACGGAATTCATTGGGAACACGGAGAGGTGCCGTATTCATACCTGTCAACGGCTTTCGACAAATTGAAAGAAAAAGCGCAGGGGTCGTTATTAACAATTTGGGTCAAAGGTGAACACAAAAAACACTGGCTGCAACCCTATTTCGATAATATAAGAAACTTGGAGGATTTGGGTTGTCCATCTATAAGAACTCCTGGATTTATACGACCGCTAGCCTGCATTAATCATTGTCCCGAGTGGAAACAGATTTGTTCAGTTGAAATAGTTTGCGCTTTATACCGCTGGGTGGAAGACTTGAGAGAGCAATATTCAACCCCTGAAAGTTCTGATACGTCAGAATAAATAAGTAAGTAATTCTATAAAAAAAAATATATAAATAATAATTTATCATTTCTTTTTTCAGTCATGGACCTCATAAATGAAGCAGCGAGAAGTCCATCATACCTGCCCACAAAACGACTACGGGACTTGGAGCTAAATAAACAGTATAAGATAACCTCATTAAAAAAGGTATCCACTAAATACGGCTTAAAAATTGTTCTTGAATTAGACAGTAGTTTTGACATTTTCCTTCCAAGTAAAGTTAATTCTTTATTACTGGAGAAGCCAGAGGCGCTTCTCAACATAGAGTCAGAATTAGTTAATAGAGAAGTCTTCGTCAAATCTTTAGGTGGATGCCTTCTAGAATTTATATAATTATAAGTTTTTAGATAATTTTCTCTTTAACTTTAATTTTAAATTTTCAAAGTTATTTGCTAAATTGTAATACTTTTTAATTAAGATGTTCACTAGTTTCTAAATATATTTTTATAGTAGAAAGATTAATTTGAAACTTTTTATACTCGTAGATTAAGATGTATTCTACTATGTATTACTTTTAAGCTTTTTTAAATAAATATGAAAAAGCTTTTTTAAATAAATATGAAATAATCTTACATATCTTTTTTTTTTCCCTTAAAGTTTCCACATCCCAATGTCCTCTATGAAATATTTATTCTTATAATAGAAAATTTTCCTTAAAAACTAACTTGTTTAAATATTTTAAAGTTTCTTTTGAATTTAAAAATAGTCATTTGATATTGTTAATATAAATTTCATTGAATTGCTCATCATTAACTTTTTAAAATTTCTATGAACTTATAAAATATCTTTGTAGAATCTTATACAATATAAAATATACTGATTGAATATACTAAGATAAAATATACTTATAAAATATAAGACTACTTATAATTAACAAATAACACTATATGAATATTATAAAAATATTCTATATTCACTTACAACATAACATCACATGAGGGCCCCATGCCCCCTGCAACATGACATACGTACGCATTTTATCGATGGAGTAAATGTTCAATGCGCCCTCTACCGAGCCTCTCGCATGGTGACTTTGCACCCTACCTTACCGACGGACGGTAAGTAGTGCTCGGTGGGTAAGTGGCGCGGGAGCCGCTCTGCCGCGGTAGCCGCGCTGGCGCGGTAGCCGCGCTGCCCCTACTACTAAACAGGAAAGAACCCCTGTGGTAATGTTCCTGTAAAACTTTATGACCGTTTTATCATTACAATTATTTTAGTTACAATAATTCATTTTAATATTGTAACAATATTACTACAATATGTAATAATATTGCACTAACGGCAAATAAATTGAATACAGAAATAAAATGAATAGAATAATATAAAATAAAATAAAGAAACTAAAGACAATAAATTAAATAAAAATGTCATCTATGAATTACTTTTTGAAATCATAAACGAGTACAATCGGAACGCATCGATTCCAGTGTTCCTCCTCTACCATCTAGTTCCCATTTTTCGATACTGAAAGCGACACCTATGACAAGAAAACTTTATGACGAGCTATCTTCATCTAAATAGAACTTACTTCTCAACTTGCTCCAAAACGACAAAAGTAGTGTATGATAACGATTTTTTCGAAAATAGTTTATTTGAATGTACTCCTTTTATGTGAATTGGCAATAAAGAGATGTCTTAAAAAATAATGAATAGAAATAATAATTCGTTATCTAAATAAGACGTTATTTTCCACTTGCTCCAAAACGACAAAATCAGTTTATGATAACGACTTTCACGAAAGTATTTGATTTGAATATACTCCTTCTATGAGAAGTGGCAGTAAAGAGATATGTCTCCAAAAATAGTGAGAAGAAAAAATAATTTTAAAGGTCGTGTATATGACAGGTGTTGCAATCCGTTAAAGCTAGGCACTCATCATAAAACTAAGGGATTGTCAAGAGTTTCTAGAACGATTAAAAACTTATTTCCTCATTTGAGTGATCAAGAATTTGTATGTACAAAATGTAGACAAACAATTATGAAATTGCACCCAACTACCAATCCAAGGACTCCTTTGGCAGGTAGGTACACAAGCTTTTAATTCTTGTTTACGTTATTGATTTTTATATTATTGATATTAATAATTTAATTTAAATAGTTTAATAAAATATAATATTGAAGATATTAAGTTTAAAATTTTTTTATTTAAATAAATTGTTTTTTATAATTTAAATTAAATAATTTTATATTGAAATTATAATGTTTTAGTTAAACTATATAAAAATGTTTACTTTATTGATTTATAAAGTATGTTTATTAATATTATCATCTTTTTAGCTACTACAATAAATACAGCTTATGCATCTCCTATAGCAACTACAAGTACTACAAGTAATCAAACTACAAGTGCATTCGCAAGTGACTATGCCACGGAGGATTTGATAATGGAATTGCAAGAATCCGCAGATAGTGATATTCCAGAAGTACCTCTACCTACAGAAAAAGTATTAAATTCACTTGAATTATTAAATCATTTGATAGATTTGGTAAATAAGGATTCTTGCACAAAGGAGCAAAAAATACAAATTCTTACACTTTTTCCAACATCTTGGACAGCAACTGAAATAATGCGTAATTTTAATGTATCTAGACGTCTAGTGGAAAAAGCACGTGATTTATTAAATAGTAAGGGTATATTGTCCTTGCCTTCTCCTAAGCAAGGTAAGATTTTATAAATTTACATAACAAAATTGATTTTGTTTCAACTCGTTTATTTTAATATTTTGATATAATTTTCTGTAGGTAATACATTGTCTGAGGAGGTAGTAGATATTGTAAAAAGCTTTTATGTAAGGAACGATGTTAGTGCTTTAATGCCTGGTATGAAGGACTTTATTATTATGCGAAATGAACATGGAGAGAAACAAAAAATTCAGAAACGACTTTTGCTATTAAATCTGAATGAACTATACCAGTTACTGAAAGAAGAACAACCAGATGTGAAAGTTGGCTTCACCAAGTTCACCTTACTTCGTCCAAAGAACTGTGTTTTAGCCGGGAGCAGTGGAACACATAGCATCTGTGTATGCTCGTATCACCAAAATGTAAAACTTATGATACTTGGTGAGTTTGCCTTTTTAAAAATATTTTTTTAACAGGTTCAGTACGGCATTAGTCAAATATGACTCATGAAATTTGTCCTACTTTAAATTGGTGTATAACAAAGAACTTTTGAATCTTTTACCCATAATGCTTTTTGTATCTAATATATTAATACACATCATTAGGAATACGTATCATTAGAAACTACAACTGAACATTTCTTTAAGTTTTTTTACTCTTTATAAACTTTACGTATTTTTTTCTTACACTTTGTCGGTACTGAACCTGTTAACTTCCCAAAATTTGTATGAAGTGAAATATTGGTAATCTTGGTATTTTTAAAGATTTAAATTATATTTTGGATTTATATTGAATACTATTGATATTCATATTCATTACTTTATTATCTATCTTACAAATAATTATGGATTTGATATATCAATTGATTCATGATTTACTTGTGGGAGTAATGGGTTGCTAGGTTAAAAAAACAAAAATGATGCAGTTTTAATAAAATTATAGTGTGTGAAGCATGCTTAGCTGTGGCTAATTTGGTTATTATTTTTAGTATTTGATTTATTGTTAAAACATTAGTTTATAAAATAGAAAATTTTAATTCTAAATTTTTAATACATTATTTCCTATAGGTTGTTCTTTTCGAAGTCTAACTGTGATGAAGCTACTGAAAATTGTTACTTCCAAAACTGCGAGTTATGTCCAGGAGTCAGTGCTTTGGATGTATATTTGGAAACAATTTTTGAAAAGCAAAATATTGAAACCGTTACCTACAAACAGTGGTTCAACAATCCGAAGCCTACATTAGAAAATATTACAAAAAGTACCGATGATTTCATTCCTTATTTTCATGAAAAAATATCTGAGCTTTTGCCACACTCTTATATTGCCTATGAACAATCAAAATATGCTCGGGAATTAAAAAGTAAGTTGGAAGAAGGCGAATACCAGATAATCATTGATTTTGCGGAAAACTACGCTTTTACAGTACAAAATGCCATCCCAGGATTTCACTGGAACAATGACCAGGCTACAATCTACAATATTGTAATTTATTACAAAGATGGTCAAGATACAAGACATAAAAGTTTAGTTATAATTTCTGAGGTCTTGCAGCACGACAGTATTGCTGTATACGGATTCCATAAAATTCTTATGGAATTCTTGAAATCCAGTTTTAATTTAGTGAAGAAGATTTTTTATTTCTCAGATGGAGCTCGGCAACAATATAAAAACTTCAAGAACGCTATTAACATAGCTTACCATCAAAGTGATTTCCAGGTTGAAGCTGAATGGCATTTTTTTGCTACAGCACACGGAAAAGGGCCATGTGATGGCTTAGGAGCAACTGTCAAGAGAGGTGCAATCAGAGCAAGCCTTCAGTCAGGAGACAACAACCATATTTTGTCAGCAAAGGATCTATATAAATGGCTGTCAGAAACTGGAAGAATGCCCTCTATTTGTTTCAGATACTTTTCAAATAAACAGTATAAATCCTGCAGTTGCTTCTTGCATAAGAGGTTTCAATTAAAAGGTCGAGTACATGATCTTCATAAGCAACATTGCTTAGTACCCATAGGCAATGGGGTAGTTAGATCAAAAAAATTTTCTATGGCTGCAGTTTACAATGACAATAAATTGTACTGATTTTTTTTGAGACATGTGATCTTATAGTTATTTATTTTCATACTGTAAAAATATTTGTAAAATAATTGTAAAAATATTTGTAAAATATTTATAAAAATATTTGTAAAATATTTTTTATAAAAAGAATTTATATTTCATTAAAAAATTAGTATTAATATTATAAAATTCTGTACATGATATTATAAAAATTTCTTTAATCCCTCCAATAAATATTAATTAAATTCTATTATATTTTTTATAAAGCATCAGAAAATTTAAAGGTATATTTATAAATAAATATCTAGTATCGGTTAGGCTGTTACAAATATAAAATAAAAATGGTTCACTTAATAACTTTGCTTTGAGAAAAAATTCACAGTGTATATAACTACATAAATAGCATGTGTATGGAAAGAAAGTTTTGTTAGAAATAATTTAAAAATTTAAGTTGTTTGATTAATAAGATTTAGGGAGCGGGCACAATAACATGATGCTTGTTCTATCACGCATGATGTCTCAAGTGACGACCAATCCCAGCTTGTCTCGAGCGGACTGAATACTCTCGGCCACCCGAGCCAAGCTAGGATTGGTCGTCACTCGAGACATCACGCGTGCAACAGTAAAAGCATCACGACGGCGCTGTGACGTTACTGTGCCCACGCCCTTATAGATGTTCAACGGATTGGTACACGGTATACGGTACATTCTGTTATGATGTAGAGAGCCCTTTAAAGATTTACCCAAGAAATAATTACATTTTACACTTAGTTTTCAAACAGGTTAATTTTATTCAAACTTGGGATTATGTTATATTATTATAACGCAGAAGCAGATTATTTATAGTTGGTGAAATTACAAATTATTAGATAAGTAAATTTTTTGTTTTAAATAATACTTGAGATTAATTGTAAGAAGAAATATCTTTGTGATTATTTTTATTTTCAGTGCATCAGATTTAGAAAAATTATCTTGTGGCTCCAAAATCAATGGATATTACTACAAATTATTTGGTATTTCTAAAAGGAATTCTGCTATGAAAAAATATATAACTAGGCTTACGTTATTTGAAATATAGCTAAAGGTTTATGGAACTAAATGTAAGTAAAATAAATACTTGATCATAGGTTGTAAAATGTAAGAAAAATGATGTTTTCTCATTCATTATCGATAATATATTTATTCTCAATATCTTTCTTTTATCTAACTAATTTGCTTTGAGAACAAATTTACAGTGTACGTAACTACATGAATAGCATGTGTATGGATAAGAAAGTTTTGTTAGAAATAATTTAAAAATTTAAGGTGTTGAACTATAATCGTAGCTAAATTACTGTACGTCAATTCTCTATATCCTTGATATTAAGTGTTTATAATGATTAACTTTACAAGTTTATTTTGCGGTTTGGTTTCAGTGTACAGCTAGAATTAAATATCTAAATTATGCATTTTAGTAATTAAATAGGAATTAAGTAGCTTGATCATTAGTTTGGGAAATTTTATAAAGCATAGTCTTAATGACAAAATTAAGTTACTTGAAACAGATTGTGTAATATGGGCTTGATTTACACATTTGAATATGTGTATTGTCAATTCCAACTGTAACAAACTTTGAATTTACATCTTTATTTTATATTGTTATACTCCTAATAATTGATCAATTACTGAATTTAGTTTTAAGTAGACATATAAAATACGTGAAGAGAGTATATGTAGCCTTGTGCGCCTATTTCATCCAATATTCAGCAAAACATATGAGGCCGAATCCATCTCAAATCAGACAGCCCGCGTATGCCTATTTCACCTATCATGTTGAAATAAAAATATTTATGTTCTACTCGAAAAAATATTTTACACGTGTTTTTTTATTTTTTTGTTTCATCAAAATTTCATGCGTTCAGCGATGCCGAAAAATTCCGAGAAAATTCTTTCATTGAGAAAAAAAATTTTCAATGTGATTTTCAAACTGCTATTGTTTCAGCAGTTTTTCGAGCTTTTAAACGTGTAACACACAATTTCACTCAGTTTTGAGCCCTCTTTAACGGCCTTAATGTCATTTTCAAAAAAATAAAAAATCCACGAGCTATGCACTTTTTACTGAAAAATTCATTTTTTAGGGAAGTGCCTTTTTCTCGAAAACCCCATGTTTTTTTTGCACAATTTTTGTTGTCCTGATAGAGGACGGTAATGCCTAGCTAGACGTATTTGTGAGATTCGGTACTTTTTCCCTGGGATAGCGATCACTAATGAGATAACACACAAACAAATTTTTCACGCCTAATGCTTATATATAGTCAATGATATTAGAGTCAATGTAAAGGTATTTGTCTTTGTGTGTATGTAATATACAGGTACACATAACTATGTATTTATTTGTTATTTGCGTCTTTTTGATTTTTTATTTTTATACCTTTTTTTCATTTGTATACCTATTTTACTACCTTTGTTTTTCTGCTTCATTGTTCTTAATTCAGTAAGCGGACGATCAGCGGTCTTTGCTGTCAAACAATGTATTTTATCGTCACATGTTTTTTAACCCATATATGAGTTTTTTGAATTCCAGGATACTTTGGAGTTGTAAGCCAATCAATATTTTTTTCTTTTCTGAATTGTTCTATTTCAGCATCTTGTAAATGTATTATTTTAATAGCATCAGTATATTTTTGAACAACATGTATTGCAAAATCATTTGCGTTTTGAATAGCTTCTTCAAGGGGCTCTCGAAGATTATGCGAAGTAGCATAATGCTTTATAAGTCCACCCACACCATCTACAGCTCCTTTGCCGTGCCCAGTAGCAGAGAACAACCATTTTATATCACACGGTGCTCGTTTTAGTTCATCTAATTGAAAGCGATTTTTAAAGTGACTCGCAGCGCCGTCTGATACGATGGTAATTTTTTTAATTGAATCACAACAATTTTCTTTCAAGAATTTTATAATTTTTTGTACTGCTAGCAAAGCATACGCTGAATCATGTTTTCGGTCATCACTTATAACTGCGAAACTTTGTGTCGAATCCCCTTGATAAGAGACTGCTGTGAAAATAGAAATTTGATCATTAACCCAATGATTTCCTTGAACAGCTTTATTATGAATCACAGCCCAGTTTTCAGCGAAGTCTATTTGAAGAACTAAATGATGTGAGTCTTTTTTAGCACTTTCTCTTTCTGTTTTTATAGCTTTGCGTTGTATATTTTTACATACATGTGAGTACTAACCCTCATGGTCCAAACCGAAAGTTCATCTTTAAAAGCAGAAATTGATAGTGTCTTTTAATCAGGTTTCCATTATCCCACAAAGCATATGTAATTTCTTCTGTGCCTTCTACATCTTGCAGTTTTAAAACATGAAACGTAATTCCCTTAATCCCTGGACATAGTTTACATTCTTGTAAATAACATAAATCAGATGGCTCAGAACACATTGTTGCATTTATTATTTGTGACCGACTTTCATCCAACTCTGTGACGTTACTCCCTCTAAAATTAATTAAGCTCGTAAGAAATAAATCATAATTTGCGCAATAGATACAGAGACAAACTTCTTTGATGGGGCTAAGTAAGACATACTTTGGTCGCAAACTATAAAATGTCGATTTTCCAATTCTCAATTCTGGATAATCATTTTTAAATACTTTATACGTCTCTTTTAAACTTCGAGTAAGAAAACGCTTAACTTTTTTCTCTTTTTTATTGTTAACTTTAATTGTAACAACGTCACATTTATTAGGACTTTGTCTTGAACAATTAAAATCATCATTTAAATAATATTCCATAACAATTTTTTCCATGTTTTCATCAATCGGATGGCCTGAATATGCATCTGGTTCTGAATAAATTCCTTTTTCTTTAACAAGATTTCTCGATTTGTTGATCATATACATTGTTATTTCTGGAAATAAAGATAAAATTTCATGTTTTGTAAAGGATGAAGGTAGCAAAGTCAGAATTTTTATTTTTTCTGATACCGTAGAACACTTTTGCAAGGCTAGACCAAGATTTTGTATCCATTCTGTACAATGGCATACAGTTGATTCATTTGCTGTTATAGAAACGTCATAAACATTGTTCAACTTCACATCAAGGGTATTAGACAATGTTGAAAGTATTTTTTTTCTTCTTTGTTACGTAATTTTCAATTGATTTTTCATGTATAAGATTTTTTCTTTTAAGAGGCGATACAGAACCTAAGAAAGATGTACTTATTTCATTATTAAATTCTTCAATGCGTTCTGGAGTACTTGGTAAAAAATCTTCATCTCTATCAACTACGTTATCGGTAACTTCATTATCCGTTATAAATTCATTGTCAGTACTACTCACCAATTCTAAAGCACGATTGTAACAATGTTGACACAGATATGTAGAAGGTGTCAAAGGTAAATGAGGATAGAGGTGCTTCAATGGATGAGTAAGATTCTCAAGTTGTTTTAAACGTACGGAACTAGATTTGTAAATAATTTGTTTGTGTTTGTCTAAAAAGTCTGCACATTTGATTCTCTCTGTTGAGTAATATTGAGACATCGTAGTTGAGTTGATAAGGTGTAAATATGTAATAATTTTCCAAAAGATGATGGTTTTAAATAAGACGAGATGTGTGATATATAGCAGAAACCGAACTTTTCTTTGTAAATGTTAAGTCAAACCATATCCATCTAGCGAACAAATGTACTAGTACATATACTCCTATAAGTAAGCGCACGTACATGTATATTACATACGCACAAAGATAAATACCTTTACATTGACTCTAATATCATTGACTATATATAAGCATTAGGCGTGAAAAATTTGTTTGTGTGTTATCTCATTAGTGATCGCTATCCCAGGGAAAAAGTACCGAATCTCACAAATACGTCTAGCTAGGCATTACCGTCCTCTATCACGACAACAAAAATTGTGCAAAAAAAACATGGGGTTTTCGAGAAAAAGGCACTTCCCTAAAAAATGAATTTTTCAGTAAAAAATGCATAGCTCGTGGATTTTTTATTTTTTTTGAAAATGACATTAAGGCCGTTAAAGAGGGCTCAAAACTGAGTGAAATTGTGTGTTACACGTTTAAAAGCTCGAAAAACTGCTGAAACAATAGCAGTTTGAAAATCACATTGAAAATTTTTTTTCTCAATGAAAGAATTTTCTCGGAATTTTTCGGCATCGCTGAACGCATGAAATTTTGATGAAACAAAAAAATAAAAAAACACGTGTAAAATATTTTTTCGAGTAGAACATAAATATTTTTATTTCAACATGATAGGTGAAATAGGCATACGTGGGCTGTCTGATTTGAGATGGATTCGGCCATGAATAAAATATATGAATAAAATAATACGTTAACTTAATATTGTTGAAAATAGATGTTTGAAGTACTTTTAGTATAAAGTTTCATAAAATTTAGTGACACGGCCCATGACATATGGAGTTTATCAAAATATTAACTTCCCAAATGCACTAGATTGTCAAAAATACAGCTTTTTTGATATTTCCTTATAAAAATGCATGCAACTCTTTTCAATTAATTTTCAAGCTTTTTAAAAAACAAAACAGAAAAAACTTTGTTGAAGGAAAAAAATTGTGTCGCACATTTTTTTTTTTTTCAATATAAAGGTTATTATGAATCGACCAATCAGAGACTTTCAAAAAAGGTCACAAAAAAAATACTGGCACATTCTACAAGAAAAATGCAAACTTTTTCCCAATCAATGTTCTATACAAAAAGTTTGAAGATTTTGAGTAAAAAAATGAATAAAGTTGAATTTTAACCAAAAATTGGAAAAAATTTGAATTTTCAATGTTCCATAACTTTTTTATTTTTGAAAATTTCGGTCTCAAACTCTAGGAACATTATTTTTTCATAAAAAACTATAAGTAAAAAACTTTGAAGCGATTTTAAAATTTTGAGCGGCTCACTTCACCTGAAATATCCCATATATATATACACACTGATATATCCCTATATGTCTTACTTAAAGATAAGACCCGTGCCGTCAAAAAGCATTTGATGACGAATGTTCTAGAGAACACACGCGTGCTCGAAGTGGTCGCTTATAACGCGCGGTGTATAAGCTTACACATGCGCCCGGTGCACGGAAAATCAGCTGATATATATATATATATATATATATGGGTCAAAAAAATACTTTTTTAAAAATCCGTGCGCACGGGCGTCCTCGATTTTTCTGGTTTTGAGATATTTTATATAACTTATCAAAAAAATGATCTCTGCCAATTTTTAGGGTCCAATATTCAAAATTGACGTCAGGAGCTCGTCATAAAGGTGCAAAAAAGGTCATTTTTTATGCGTTTTTTGGTGTTTTTCAAACTTTTTTTAAATAAGTTCATTCATATCAATTTGCAATTTATCAGTGGGTTTTTTCTTCGTCTTGACTTGAACTTTACAGATATATTTTTTTGGAAAACCAAAATTTACGTATACATGTCCAAATTACCACATTGCTAAAGTCACCTTTTTGACATTTTAACGATATTTTAAAGCGATTTTTCATGCATTAGTTATAATTGCACCCCAATCTACCCAAGGGCGTTCGAAAGAGGGTGAAAAAACCTTTCTATTTCACTGGGATATCATAAAAAAAAAGTTTAAAAATACAGTGCGTGTGTTAGTTTGAATTTCGCAGATTTTAAAAAAATAGCCATTTTTACGAAATTCAAACTAGTGCATAATTTTTGTAGCAACTTTTACTTGGCTGAAAACTATTGGAAAGTGTTCTTAAAACATACCTGAAAGAAGTCCAATTGGACCGAGCATGGATACCAAATGATTTTCTATTGATTCGAGCTGATGCATTATGATATTTTTTCAATTTCGGTGTCTAAATTACTAAGCACTTTCTGCATTTCTAGACCATTTCCTTAAACCTTTAGGATAATTAAAGAAATTTTTGCATTATTGATTAAAATATACTTCTGAAGTCTTTAATAAAGCTTTGTGAGATACATCTATGTGGTCTTAAAGCAGATATAGCGGTTTGAAGTTTAGAAAAAGAAATGGTACCATAAGATACAATGCCTATTCTTTTACTCGCCGCAGCGCCCAGGTCTGTATAATAAATAATACTTTAAATTACTAAAATAATACTCTTAATTACTTAATATAATATTTTGATTAATGTAATATGTAAGTCAAAATTGTAGCTTAATTGGTCCACAGTAGCTTGAGGTACAGCTTTAAAAAATTGTAAAATTGGTTATTTTCTGCTATTTATAGTTCAGTTTTACAATTTTGCTAGATTTGAAATTGAGAGAGGCACATAAATGTTGTGCTATAGTTTATAATAGCTATGTAAGATATACCAGGAACTATGTTAATTTTCCCTGCATATGTAGGTATAGAAACAATGTATTTTATTATTCACTGTAACCAGTTTCTATTACGTATGGGAACCCTCATTTTCGCGGTATCTTCCTTCGTGAAAGGGATAGTGGCAGTGGCAGTATTTCTTTCCCTTTCGCATTAGTGCAGTTCACATGTGTAAAGGAGTGTACATCAAGTGTCGTGTGCCATGTACTGTCTACAGTGTCACGAGTAAAAAAAATGTTGTCGAACATCTATTAATCGATGTAACCACAGATTAAATAGAACCGTGTTCTGACGCTTGATTGTCGATCTGTGGTTGCATTAGATTATTAGACGTTCGACATTTTTTTTTTACTTGGAACATTCATACATTGTGTCCGGTAAACGGCATACGGCATATAACATGGACACTCCTTTCAGGTTCCAACTGCGAGAGAGAAAGAAATCCTGTCGCTATCGGCTATCCCTCTCTTTTTCTAATGTCGATCCCTTTCATTGGAGGCACAGTCTATTTTTCAAGTCTATGGTGCTAACCGACTGTGTTCATGTGATATACGGAAACTCATTTATAACTGTTAAACTGTTGTCATTTCGACTATTTAGATAGAAAAATTTGCAAGATTTACTCTGAAGGCAAAATTTAAGGTTAATTTTCTACATGTCACGGGCCGAAATAGAGCAGACCAATCTTGCTAGAGCCTATGCTTTAGTTAAGATACATAAAACTGGTAATTCCATTCGCATCATTGTATCGGCTATCGGCAGTCCCACTTACACTCTTGATAAAAGCCTATCTCTACTTTTCAATAGACACTTTCCCCGTCCCACATCTACCATAAAAAGTAGCCTAGATCTCAAAAAAATTACTGACGACTTAGTTGTTCCAGATGATTTTGAGCTCTCCTCTTTTGATGTTGTCTCTCTCTTTTCCAATATTCCTTCTGATTTCATCCTCCAAGCTCTCACAGAAAAATGGAAGTTTCTAAAAAACAAAATCAACTTATCTAGAGTAGAATTCTTAGATGGGATCAGACTGTTGCTCGATTCGATCTTTTTACAGTTCAACAATAAGATTTACAAGCAAATTATGGGAGCTCCCATGGGCTTTTGTACTAGCCCATGGTTTGCAGATATCACCCTGGAACTTTTAGAAACTTCCTGTTTAAATAACCATAAAAATGAAATACTCCTTTTTAAAAGATATGATGACGATTGTTTTCTAATTACCAACACAAATAAAACAGAGAAAATTCTCACTTCTTTCAATAGTTATAATAAACATTTACAATTCACCATAGAACGGGAAAATAACAAAAGCATAAGTTTCTTAGATATTAAACTTATCAAAACAGACAATAATAACATCATAACAAACTGGTACCGAAAGAACACTGCTTCTGGACGTTATATCAGTTACCTCTCACACCGTCCTCAATCACAGAAAATAGCCATCATTTATAATTTAGTTGACAAATCCATTAAACTTTCATACCCACAATTTCACCAGAGAAACCTATATACAGTTAAACATTACCTTGCAATTCCTATCCAGAACACATTATAAATATCAAGAGAAGACTAAAAGCCATTGACAATTACCATCCACCTAGTAACCTCACCAACAAACGGTCCATTTTCCTTAAAGATAAAGTAGTACTTCCTTATATTAAACACCTCACTCCAAAAATCAATAATATCCTACATAAATATAACATAGTTCCGATAAATAAAACGATTAACAAATTTAACAATATAATAACCTTAGGTAAGGATCGCCTTGAAAAGTCAGATACTAATGGGATTGTCTATAAAATTGATTGCCAAGATTGTTCTTTTACTTATATCGGCATGAGCAAAAGAAAATTAAAAAAGCGGACTTATGAACACATAAGAGCCGTAAAAAATTGCTCTAACAACTCTGCATTAGCCGTACATGTGGAGAAAACTGGACATGCAATCGACTTTAAAAACATCAAAATTTTAGACAAAGAATCAAATTTTTACAAACGCTCTTTCTCGGAGATGCTAAATATCTACTTCCACAGTAATACTCTCAATCGTATAGAAGACACGCAATTCCTAAAAAACTCTTACTAAAAACAATAGACTTGGCAAAAAAGTTTTGCAATTTGTCTTAACAAATGTGTATTTGTGTATGTTCGGTTGCACTCCTCCCCCTTGTCCTCACACACTGCGTAGATTCGTTCGATTGTATCCGGGGAGCATGCGTTGGTGAAGAGCGTGCAGCGATGTCTGTATGTCGCTCCGCTCACTTCTTTCAATCGTGTTCTCCTGATCCACTCTAGCGAGAGCCCTGACTGTGTCTCCCAATTTGTCTCCTTCCCCCTCTCTTTTCCTATCCTTTACAAAATTACTTATATGAATTCGCTATCTCTCGTTCAGTGTTGCTCCAAGTTCACGTAACCAACGTTCTTGTGGCGGCAATGAAGGTGAGACGAAAGGAAGAACACTTTGGTGCAACAGATCATACAAAAATGTTCCTCGTGCGATGAAAATTTCGACCTTAACGATACCAAACGGTAGAATTTAACTTTGCATGGTAACAAAAAGAAAAAAATTTTTTCCTCGAACTAAGTTAACATTCTTTTTATATTTTTTATATTTTATTATATTAAATAATTAATTGTAGCCCTGAAGAGGAGAGTAATATTCACTCTCGAAACGTCGGCATAAATAAAGTATTTTTCCTAATATCTCGTTCGTTGAGGTCCATTACTTTAACTAAAAGAATTTCACTTCTCAACATAAACTATGTAGGACTTGTGGTATTCGAATAAAATCAGATATTTTAGAGTACAGAAACCAAGTCAGGACAGTTACAACTTTATCAGATGAGAGTAAAGAAAATTCTATTCAGAATAGCATTAAATCAACAAATGAAAGTACGCCAATATCAGAATTTTGTACAAATAGTCAGAACAAAAGAAACCTTGATACAATTCTTGATACTTTTAACATTGCTCCTTTTAAACGACAAAAGATGAATGATAATTTACTTGTAAAGGAAAGTATTAGTATTATACAGAATGTCACGAAACAGACCTCAGAAGCGTTTGAGAAAGTTTATAATATAAAATTGTCAGAATTTAAAAATATAACAGAAATGAGTGATGAAAGTTTGTGGTTTAGAAGTATGATTTCAAATATTCAAACAAAATTTGCTACTTCTTCTTTTAATGAAAAAATTAGCTTATTGACTTTGTTGCCTAGTGAATGGAATTTTCTCAAGGTCAATATGTATATTAAATGCACATATTATATGTTCTCTGAAGCCAGACGATTAAAACTAAAAGGTAGATATAGGTATATTCATCAATTTTATAGATTTTTCCACTCATAACTTATTTCATCAACATTTATATATAGCAATACAAGCAATTAAGGGTGTCAGACACCTTTAGAGTTTTCTCCATGAAATGACCTGAAAAGAATAAATTTTGATTATTACAAATATGTAAAAGTAATATTCTAAATGTACATTCTGGCTCTGGCGTTACTTACAGGTCCAGGATTTTAAGGGATTTCGATAATCCGAGTCTCAAAATGTTCGTATTTTATCTCTTCATTAACTGAAAAGTTGTGTGAATTTAAATTTATATGAGTAAATAATTTTTAACGACCAAGAACTGCTTAAAAAACTTAATAAAGCTTAAATTAGAGCTGTTTTTTGCTGTAAAAAATTATTTATTCAAATAAATTCATACAGCTCTTCAGTGAATGGAGAGATAAAATACCAACATTTTGAGATGCTGATCATCAAAATCCTTAAACATCCTGGACTTGCAGGTTACGGCAGAGTCAAGATTTTACGTCATGTAGAAAACATCTTTTATACCACTCTAACCTCAAAATCACAACTTTGATATGATTTTTCGGCGCTCGTGGTATAGTAACTATAGTGCGTAAGTCGATTATTTAGGTGGTGTGACGTTTTTGCACTCGCTTCGCTCGTGCAAAAAGTCACACCAGCTAAATAATCGACTTCCCCACCCGTGTCGAAATGTACTATAAAGATACAATTACTAAAATACTTCTTTATTTCTTCTTCTTTATTTCTTAACTTTGTCTCTACCCTGAAATATAAAAAAGTATTGTTTTGATCTTAAAATATTTTTTATTCCGGACCAACATTCTGGTACCTCAGTATACAGTCTATGAAACTTGTAAGCTATAAGCACACGTAGCAGCAACAATATCCACATGAGTCAGTCAAGTTTGTTAAGTGGTTTAACATAAAGATTCTTTGGTGCCTTTGAATCCGAATTTTTTTAATAATCTTTATTACACATATTAGATTATCATATACTGAGGTTGGTGTAGAATATGTTGAAAAATCCAAAAATCTAAATGCATGTTATCAAGTCACACTTTGTGTAAAGAGGGTGCTGATTCACAGTGTTTATATGAAATGACAGCTGTACATATTTACACTGATGCTAGCAGACGTTTAGGTATATAGGTTACAATCATCTCTGCTACAATAAAGGATTGTGGCTGTCGATAAGTCAGATTTAGTTTCAGAATCAAATTTTTTTTCTCAAAAATCCCGTCCATAAATTATATTATAGGTATTTATTTTTTATCTTAATATGAATGTTTAAAATATAATTTTTGGATTTCTCAAAATATATGTGAAAATTTTAAATATATTAAGAACGGAGACATAAAGAAAAAGAATTAGTAGAAATCAATAATATACGATTATATAAATATGTACATACACAAATGAAAAAAAAATGTACGAAAATGTAGAAAACCGTAAGAAAGTGTACAAAACTGTAAGAAACTGTATAAAACCAAATAAAACCATTGGTTTTTGGACATTTTATGCGAAACGACTTTTATACATTTTTACACGTTTTTATACATTTAAAAAATTGATAGCACTGCATGGCCTAAGCCCGCACTTAGGTCACGTCTATCAGTGACCTAAGTAGTACTTTTTGCACTGTGTTTATCGCTAACCTCAAAGTGCAAAAAACGACTACTTAGGGCACGGATAGGCATGACAGTTGACTTAGGCCAGGCAGTGATATAAAATGATATACGATACTTGTGACCTAGAACACTCTGCACGGCGTGGAATTAGGAGCCGAGCACAGCGAGGGTCCTAATTTCACGCCGTGCTAAAAAGTGCTACTTAGGTCACACGTATCGTACTATACTATAAAAGTTTTTTCCAGAAAATTTTTTCATATTCTACAAATGCTTTTTAGTGAAAAATGAAAAACAAAAAATCGATTTTTCGTCATTTTAAACATGTCTGGCCACCTTAAGTTATAATCATTGCAAATTTATTATTTACATTTAATTAGTTACCAACATAAAAGCTTAAAACAAATTTTTTCAATATTTGAACATTTTTCAGATATTTTAGGACAACGTTTAAGAAAAACTTATTTTCGTATTTCACCTGATGTTAAGGAAGATATTGTTAAATATTATTTGGATGATTCTAATAGCATAAATTGTAGCGGAATAAAGGAATGTGTAACAGTAAAAGTTCCTGGCCAACCTTCAACATCAGTGCAGAAAAGAATATTGATCTATGATCTGAAAGATTTATATCAATATTGGATAAAGGACACCAGATACGATATAATTCCCTGCTTATTTTTTTTCTCTCAGCTGAGACCTAAGGAATGTGTTTTTGCTGGAGATCCAGGAACGCACAATATATGCGTATGTTCCGTACATCAAAATGTAAAATTAAAACTTGCATCTATGAATGTGAAAAAAAGTTACAAAGAAGTAATTGAACTTATAGTATGCTCCATGAAAAGCCCTGATTGCATGTTTCGCAAATGTATCCAATGTCCAAATAAGGATGGGATACGTAAATTATTATTTAGTACTGAAACTGACAGCAATAGGTGTATAAAATACAGCAACTGGATATCTACACATATATCTAGTAAAAACTCGGAGGGCTCATCAAGTACTCGAGTGATTTTACAAGATTTTGAAAAGCCTTTCAAAGAGTTTCTTGATGACATATGTAATGACATATGGGCTATAACTGAGCATCATTTTATTTCATGCAAACAAAAATATAGTTATGCTCACTTCAGGCAATATTTGGACAATGATACTGGACCATTAGTCATGGATTTCGCAGAAAATTATGTATTTATCTGTAAAAACTCTACCCAAGGATTTTACTTTAATAATATTCATGCTTCGTTATTTACCGTATTCTTGTACTACGCAGATCAAATAAATAATGAGGTGAAAGTTGCAAGTTTCTGTGTTATTTCAGACAGTACGAAACACCAAGCATATTCTGTACATATATTTCAAGAAGTAGTACTCAATGAAATTAAAAGCAAGTATCCCTAGATAAAAAGTCTGATTTATTTCTCTGATGGAGCACCAACACAATTCAAAAACAAGTAAGAACATATTAAACAATCATATCTTATTTAATTCCTTTACTTTCCACTTTTTTTATTAGATTTTTGCTTTTACAAAAAAACTGAACCAAAAAAAAGGAATTTTGGAGGTAAAATATGTTAAAAAAATATTTTAAGACTATTAGCATAAAAATCCATCTATTGTAGAAAATATTATCTTTTTGGATTTCTATTTTTCTGGATATTTTAATATCCATACACATAATTATCATTTTATAACTCTTTTTTAGGAACCACTTTATTAATCTATGTCACCATCAAGAAGATTTCGGCATAAAAATAATGTCTTACAATTTTTTTGCTACATTACATGGTAAGAGTGCCTGTGATGGCATTGCGGCGGTAGCAAAACGCACCACAAAAAAAGCTTCACTGCAAGGTGTCACAATTTTGACTCCCGAACAAATGTACAATTATTTAAATGACAACGTAACAGGAATAAGGTGTATACATTTACTGATTCTATAGTTCAATTAATTAAAAATAAAATATGTATAAATAATGTTACAGATTTCAAATAATGTTACAGATTTCTTTATGTCAGTGAGACAGAGTTGAAGCCAGAGGTAAAAAACTTCAAAAAAGATTTGCATCTGCAAAGACTGAGGAAAACACTCGACAATATCATTATTTTGAAATTATTGATGAACGCAAAATACGCGCCAAACTATACTCAGATGATACAAAATCAGATATTATAAATTTATGAAGTGGTCATAAATTATATTTTCAAATATATTCATAAATTGATAAATATTGTCTTCAATTAATAAATGTTGTTTCTAAAAATGTTAAATTATAAATTATTCTATAGGATTATTCTATACGAAATGCATTTTCCTTTCAGGTTACAATATGGAATGTAACTTATATCATATTGTAAAAACATTATGTATATACGTTACTCTGGAAACAAATATACTAAATATACTAAATTATGATTTGCTTGAGACTTCACTACTTCCAATAAATTTGAATTTTTGAAATTAAATTTTTATTCGTGACTATTCAAAACTAAGTTATTAAATCAAATTAGAATAAAAAGAGTAATTAAGAGTATTATTTAAGTACCTAAAAGTATTATTTATTATACAGACCTGGGCGCTGCTGCGAGTAAAAGAATAGGCATTTTATCTTTTGGTACCATTTCTTTTTCTAAACTTCAAACCGCTATATCTGCTTTAAGACAACATAGATGTATCTCACAAAGCTTTATTAAAGACTTGAGAAGTATATTTTAATCAATAATGCAAAAAATTCCTTTAATTATCCTAAAAGTTTAAGGAAATGGTCTAGAAATGCAGAAAGTTTTTAGTAATTTAGACACCGAAATTGAAAAAATATCATAATTCATCAGCTCGAATCAATAGGAAATCGTTTGATATCCATGCTCGATCCAATTGGACTTCTTTCAGGTATGTTTTAAGAACACTTTCCAACAGTTTTCAGCCAAATAAAAGTTGCTACAAAAATTTCGCACTGGTTTAAATTTCGTAAAAATGGCTATTTTTTCAAAATCTGCAAAATTCAAACTAACACACGCACTGTATTTCCAAACTTTTTTTTATGATATCCCAGTGAAATAGAAAGGTTTTTTCACCCCCTTTCGAACGCTCTTGGGTAGATTGGGGTGCGATTATAACTAATGCACGAAAAATCGCTTTAAATTATCGTTAAAATGTCAAAAAGGTGACTTTAGCAATGTGGTAATTTGGACATGTATACGTAAATTTTGGTTTTCAAAAAAAATATATCTGTAAAGTTCAAGTCAAGACGAAAAAAAAAACCACTGATAAATTGCAAATTGATATGAATGATCTTATTTAAAAAAAGTTTCAAAAACACCAAAAAACGCATAAAAAATGACCTTTTTTGCACCTTTATGACGAGCTCCTGACGTCAATTTTGAATATTGGACCCTGAAAATTGGCAGAGATCATTTTTTTGATAAGTTCTATAAAATATCTCAAAACCAGAAAAATCGAGGACCTCCATGCGCACGGATTTTTAAAAAAGTATTTTTTTGACCCATATATGTATATATATACCGAGACGGTATCAAATTGCAACTGTTTCCTGTCAACTGCCCCCTTCGCTTATTTTTTCGATATCTCAAGCCGTTCGCGAGATATAGAATTTATTTGATTTGAGCATGAGTTTATTGCTGAGATTTCGCATACAATTTTGAGACATATGAATGAAATTTAATATTTTGTAGGCGCAATTTCTTATAAGCTACTTAATACTTTAATTTACATATGAGATATGAGGAAAGAAAAATAAAAACGGTAATATTCAGTATAAGAAACGTTTATTAAACATAATTTTTACATGTATTTGCATTATAATTTTACATTCATTGAACTGCAGCCCATTATTAAACATTTTTTTTTTTTTTTTTTTTTCATTTATTTAGCATTCAAATCCAAATGTGTGTACATCAGGTTTATTTAGCTACACATTTGTTTTATAATAACTTTAGGCGGTATTTACAATAATCATTTTTTTTTTTTTGCATTTTCGATTTTACAAACATATATTATATTCTTTAAGAAATTTTACAATTAAGGAACAAGCGGAGGAACACGGACTGGCAATAAATGATTCGACATTGAAAGGAGGATTTTGGCGAATTTTTTTTAGACCGTTGATAAGATTTGCCCTTTGTGAGTCATAACGAGGGCATTTCCAAACAATATGATTTATATCTTCATTTTCGATACAGCACAAGCAAGTCGGTGAGTTAATGATGTTTAGTCTAGCGAGAGATGCCGCAAGATTGTAATGGTTATTACGTCGGATGCGATTGATGGAAACAATATAAAATCGGTCAAGTTTTTTATGGCTAAACCAGGAATGACGGTTTTTCTTATAGAACAGTTTAAAATATTGCTTTCCTTTGCTTAGGCTTTCAGTTAGAATCGTCTCTTGCGTTTGCAAGTAGCTTTTCCCTTTGAATTGCTCGAATAAATCAGAAAATGGGCATAGGATAATATCAGGAGCATTTAACAAAGTGGCGCTTTTTGCTAACATATCGGCTTGTTCGTTACCATGGATTCCCTTGTGCGATGGTAGCCAGAAAAGAGAGATAGTAGTGTCGTATTTATTTTTGTAATTAAAAAGGTTATATTTACGTTTAATGTCGAAAATGTATGAATTAGTTTTAATACTGACTTTGGTGGATTTTAAGGCTTGAAGTGCACTGAGAGAATCTGTATAAATACAAATATTTTTATCTATGTTGTCTAGCGCTACATTGAAGACAACATTTAAGGCAACACATTCTGCTGTAAAGACAGACGCGAAATTATTCAGACGTTGTTTACTGTAAAAATTTATTTTTGGGCAGATGCACGCTGAACCAACTTGAGCACTGCCATCATGCTGCATTTTGCAACCGTCTGTGTAAACAGCCAATGTGTTGTCTTGTACATCAAGAGTTTCAGATATTTTTTGAATGCTTTGATTTTTTAACAGGTTTTTTACATAATCAGGATTAAAAGGAATGGAAGTCTTTATTATCTCATAGCTGTAGTTGTAAACATTGTAATTTGGCCTAGTTTCTATATTTACTTGAAGGGTGGGAAGCTTTATTACACATTTATTAAGTAGACTGTAAGTTCTGTTTTCATATTTTTTGCTAATAAATTGGAAGCGAGTGATCATTTTGCAGGCATCAGAGCTAAGATTTGATGAAGCTTTGATTAATTGAGAGTAGCATAATTTTTTGGCGCCGGCAGAAATAAGCGGCAGTTTCGATTCAGCGAGAAGGATATTTTTCGGCGTTGTAATGCGATAACCCAGAGCAGCGCGAATGGCAGAGTACTGTATCTTTTCTATTTCTTTGACTAGGTTTTTGTTTGTAGGAAAGTAAATGTAGCAGTTGTAATCAAGAACTGAACGAATAAAGCTTTTATATAGTATAAGCAAGGTAGAAGGGTCAGAGCCCCAGTGGGTTCTATATAAAAACTTCACTATATTCGTTGCTTTATGACATCTCTTTAACATCGCATTTATGTGTTGTTTGAACGATAATTTGTAATCAAAGGTGATCCCTAAGAACCGTACTGAATCGCTCGATTTGATTAAGTGGGTACCAACTTTTATTTCTATGCTGCCTGGACGGATGTTTCTATTATTAAAGTGGATGAGGACAGTCTTGTTGGGAGCTATGCTCAACCCAATGTCAGTAAGATTTGCTTGAAGGATCTGTCTTGCTTTTTGCAGTATGCATTTACCGCGTTTCTCAGAAGCGAATTTTACGTACAGTACTATGTCATCTGCGAATTGGCCTATAGAGACATTATTTTGAATGTTTTTGATGATGGTTGCGACAAATATGATACATAATAGTGGACTTAAAACACCACCTTGAGGCACCCCTTTGTAAATAAATCTAGGATGGTTTTCGTTTGTGTCAGAGAAGCAAGTTCTTTCGTGCGTGAGAAACTTTATGAATAGGATCGTATTTGCAGGGCAACCTATTTCAGCTAGTCTATCTAGTAAGATGTCTGTATCGACATTGTCGAATGCGCCTTGCACATCAAGGAACGCAGCAAGAATTTGCTTTTTTTTTTTCAAGAAAAGCTTCTTTAACTTTTAACGAAAGATTTATGAGATTGTCAGCGCACGATCTTCCTTTGCGAAAACCTTGTTGGCTCGACGGGATGAGGTTTTCGTGCTCAACCCACTACTGAATTCTATTTTTCAGAAGAGTTTCGAATAACTTGCATGTGCAGGATGTTAAGGAGATCGGGCGTAAACCATCGCTATTTGGTTTAGGAATGAAGTGTATGAAAGAGCACCTCCAGCTGGAGGGATAAACACTAGTTTGGTACATTTTATTGTAAATGTCCAGGAGTAAGAGTTTGTATTTGATCGGAAGATTTTTTAAGCATTTAAAATCGATACCGTCCATTCCAGGTGAAGAGCTTGAGTTTTTGGAGTCCAATGCTATATTAAACTCTTGGAAATCGAAGGGCGATGACAGAAATTCGTTTTCTTGACATTGAGGGAGTCTGTGAGGGTTTGATTCGGCCCAGGGAGGGCTAATTTTGTCAAGAGCAATTTCTGCTTTTTCTTGAAGTTGAAGGTTTTCGCTAACGTGTTGGAATGCTGTAGATGTCCATTTGTTTTTGATAATTTTGCACTTACTCCAAACATAGTTTGGGTCAGTATAAATATTTATACTTTCAGCAAATTTCTTGAAACATTCTTTTTTCTTAAATTTACAGGTTTTTTTTACAACAGCGCAAGCTTCTTTATAATTAATAAGGTCGTGTAGGTTATTCGAAGCCTCCCATTTTTTATAAGTGCGACGTCGAAGTTGAATGGCATTGGAACAGTCCCCATCCCACCAAGGAACTGGGTTACGGTTTTTGTGTTTAGACAGATTGGCTTTTTTTCGCGGTGAGGAGTGTTGTATCGCTTCTTTGATAATATTGAAGAAAAATTCATATTTATTTACAGGGAGGTTGTTTTCATATTCCGGGAGAAAAAATTTATTGAAATTGTCTTCAAGGTAAATATTAAACTTTTGCCAGTCCGTACGGGTCGAAGTTAATTTAAAAGTTTTTTTGACGTAATAACTCTTTTCTACAGAAATTTTAATAGAAATCGGATAGTGGTCCGAACCCCAGATCTCATTTAGAACATTTACATTTACTTTATCAGCGATTTCTAACGAGGACATGACTAGGTCAATGTTAGATTTTACATTGTTGTGAGTATTAACGTGAGTGAGAGAGTGATCGTTGTGGATAAACAAATCGCGTGCTTCAATGGAATTGAGGAACCTTTCGCCGTTTCTGTCAGTATGTAAAATTCCAAACAGTATTGTGTGCGTTAAAATCGCCCACTAACATACTGTTTTTGTTTATGCTTACATTATTGACTATACAATTCCATTGTTCCTGTGTAAGAGTGGAGCCTGGAGTTCGGTAACAAATGATGAGCTCGAGGGGAGGGGAGATATTGTTTACGTTTATTCCGCAAAGTTCAACATCTGCGTCTGGAGATGAGAGGTTTTTTATTTCTGCGTATGCAAGGGACTTTCGAATAAACATAATAATACCTCCTCCTGTGGCATGGGTCCGGTCCTTTCTGTATGTACAGAATCCAGAGAATTGAACGAGGTCCTTAGGTGTAAGCCAAGATTCTACGCAGATTAGAATATCGAGGCTTTTGAGTGCGATTTCGATGTCAATCCAATGTTATTTAATGCTGCGGGCGTTCCAAAAAAGTATTCTAGCGTCTCCACAAACGTAACTGTGTAACTTTTATTTAATTCTAGTAATCCGGTGCTTTAATTTTGATTCGATCGGTAGGTCTTGAATCGACTGAAGCATATTAATGAGAAGAGATATATCTTCGACGTACTTGGCAGCTATCTCAGATATATTTGTCTTATTGTATGTTTCTTGAAGCAAACTTGTAAATTGAGGTAAGTTGAGGGGAAGTTGATCCAAGTGTTCCGTAATATATTCTTTAGCAGGAGAAAGTTGTGAGGCAACTTCATCCAGTGATATTTCAGTTGGATTCTCGATTTTTGGCTTCTTGGAAGTTCTTGGAGAGGGACGACTTTTTTCGATATTAAGAGGTGTTTTTTCAGAAGGAACTTCGGAGCTCGTACTTACTGTAGATAGAGATTTTGCTGCGTTGCGTTTTGTCGTCACTGAAGTTGGAGGCGGCATCATTTCAAGATTTAGAACAGCGTTTGAAGATTCCATGTTATCTGTCGCGATAATTGAGTCATTATTTGAGGCATTGTTAGAGAGAGATGTTAAAGGCGTTGACGGATCCAGGCGTGTATTATTTTCAGTTTCTTCATTCAGTTGACGCTGAGCTAGAACCTCGGGGTGTTTGCAAAATTTGGCAAGATGCCCTTCTTCTTTACATGCAAAACACACTAACTTTTCAGTGGAAAGATAGATGTGATAATCCGTGTCTTCGAAGTATATTGTAAGGTAAGGGGGCATTTTAGCGACGTCTTCTGGATTAAGGTAGATCTGTCTACGGAAGCTGAGAATATGATTTAAGCCTGGATCTGAATTTCCCGCTTTTATGTAAGAAATTTTTGATATTGGAACAATATTTTCCTTTTTAAGTTCCTCGAAGATAATATCATTCGGAATGAACGGCCAGGCATTTGAAAGAATTATACGTTTTGCTCTGGAAATTAGTGGTCGAATAATAAGTTCTTGGTTTCTTATGTTTACTTTCTTGTGTACGTCAATAAGATTGTCTGCGGTTTCCTTGTTATTTAGAAATAAGCATACACGATTGTTAGAAACGCGTGAGACAAATCTAATATTTGCTGGATCAGTTTTACTTGCAATTTTTAATTGCACGTGTGTATTCTGAGACGGGAATTCCTTCTACAGAGTCCAGAATGATAGCGAATTCTTTAGTCGGTACAGAAACTTGTTGAGCCATTTGAGAGTACGAGAGAGATGCATTTCTAGATGGAACTGTAGTTGGGGTTGTCATTTTTGAGGCGAAGTACCCCTGAAGGCAGAGGCACTTCGCCGAGAATCAAAATGCACTGGTCGGGCAGAAGCCCAATTAAGTCACAACACTGATTTTAGCTATCGCCAGATCGCAATACGAACTCGGATAATATACTCGTGAGCGCTCGATTTGTAAACACGTCTACTCGCGACGAAGGCTCGAACTCGAATGATTATTAAACATAATTTTACAAGGAAGTTTTTCATATTATATTAGCATTAAGTGTACATTGAATACAGTCTCTTCTTAAAGGTGGTACTACACTCTCTGTAGGATTGTGCTCTCGGCAACGTAGATATTTGAGAATTTCTTGATCGCTTTTTAAATCATCAGACAGTTTATCTCACGCTTGCTCGATACTGTTTGCTCCAAATGTTGTAAAAAATGCCTTAGGTAGCTGAGCAATATCTGTAGGACTCATAAAGGATAAATGTTCTGTGCGAAAAAATATCTTGAGAGATCTCTCTAGTGATTGAGTATTATCATAATAAAATTTTCTTAGCAACAGTACATTTCGATGTGCACAATTTGCCTTGTAAGCAAGTCTATGATGTGGACATAGCTGCTCCAACACATCAAACTTGAGCCTCTGCAGTGATAGAAAGCGCATATCGCTCATATCATATATGCTAAGGTTATATTGTTCAAGCCACTGCTTTTTCTCAAGGACCTTCACATAGACGACACTTGCTTCGTAACACATTTTCCAACTCTTCATAGGGCAGCTCACCTGAACTCCAAGATAAGCCATGATAATTACGTTCCAACCAGCAATTTTGACTTTTATACTTCGCTGGAAGTCTACACCACGGTGTGGGTGGCTTGAAGGTAAACACCGCAGGTTTCACGTTTCCACTCAGAGGAACAATGGCTAATTCTTTGACAACAAATTCGTTGATGGGTTGCTTAAACCCTTGCACATCCACCACGTACTCCATGTTGATTGACTGTTCAGATGGCATTGTAGGGTCTTTTATACCTTCATCTCCTCCTTAGACTAATTTCTTAATATCCCCACTTATGGGATTATATTCGACAATACGATCGTGTAATATCAGACAGTAGGCTGATGTCTGTGCTGGAAAATTTTCTTTAGCCTCGAATTCAAGACGAACGTCAACTGGAGCCTGCTTCAACGACTCATTCTGCTTTGAACAATCGATAACAACTAAAGGAGCATGCTGTATATACTCTCCTTTCTTGACCATAGGTTCTGCCTCTTTTCCATAATACACATTTTGAAAGCTTACATACATATCATATAATAAAGCGTATTGATTTTGATCAATGTTAAGATTGAGATTTCCATAAGGATAGTATTGTGAATTAAGAAATAGTTTCATATTACTTATATTGTAATTATCAAAGCGGCTAGCGTTAGATCCACTTTGTCCTTTACGATTAGTCTGAAAGCCTAGAATGACGAATCGGGGGTTTTCCAGCTGATTTGAGGTCTTTACAGTCCAAACATGCTTCGATGTGGTTGGGAGTAATGGGTACTCATATAGCTCCCAACTACGGAAACTCATAGCAATCGATTTTTCCTTCTGTAGGTAATGAAGGAGACGTATTTTATGCTTGTCGGATAATACCACATACAGCATTAACCATTAATTTTAATTAGATTAATTTTAAACTCTTCTGCTTGTGTTTGCACAATAGCATTTACATCATTCTTTGATCTTGTGAGAACAATCTCATGCTTGCAATTGACTATGATTTTACGATAGTCTTCCGCAAAGCCGAGAATCATACTTAGTGATATGGACACATCAAAGTAGCCAGCATTATCAGTTATTTTCTGAGTTTCTCCAATATCAATCCAGCCTGCGTTTTCCAAGTTTTGTGTAGGATTGAACGACACCAAACCTTTCATTAGACTTGTCAAACCAACGTTTTTACATTTATCAATCTCTACAGCATTAATTTCATATCGAATTTCTTCGAAAAGATGACAGAGGGCGTTGTTTACAAGCTTAGTGTTGACAGCTGCTGTACCATCTGCCTTAGTTAATCGACCATTAATATGTAATGAACTACGTGAAGGTAGTAGACAGAGATCTTGATGTTGTATGACGATACGAATTTCATCGCTGTTATTGAAAGCGGATAAAGTGTAAGGCTAATGTGCATGCACTTCATAATGAGCGACAGATTCGTCGAATTCCACGGGTGATTGTACGTTCAATATATCTTCCATCTTTGAAAGAGCAAAAAAACAGACAACTTATTTTCTTCCAACGTTTCTTTTGATCTGGAGGCCTAGGCTTCTTAGGAAGCGAATGTTCTGTGGTGTTAGCTCTTTCACTGTTCGACGATGACTGATCTTCTGATGACATGGTTTGTTCTTAATATAGCTTTTGCGGTTATATACGATTCCCATAATTATGATGCTGCTTTGACGTGTAGTCTAATTGTTATAATTTCTCCACAAAAATTCACAAAATTTCCGTCTTGGTCGACAATTCGCAACTGTATATTATTGATAGTATGAATTGTAATTGGTAAATAAATAACTTGTGTTGGAAAAAAAAAAAAAAAGATGGACGCAGTTGTATAACAAAATCAATATGTCTTGCACGGAATTTATAGAAGTTATAAAGTTTATTTTGAACAATAATTTTCTTCAATTTAATAAAAAATTCTATAAACAAACATTTGGTTCGGCAATGGGTAATCCATTAAGCCCGATTTTATCTGATATAGTTATTCAAGATCTTGAAACTGAGTGTATAAAAAAATTGAATGTTAAACCTATGTTTCATTTCCGTTACGTTGACGATATTTTGTTATGTGTACCTAGCAATTCAATAGACTACACTCTTAATACTTTTAATACATACAACAAAAACTTATAATTTACGGTTGAAATAGCACAGAATAAAAGCATTAGCTTCTTAGATCTCAAAATTATAATAGACAAAAATAGACATATAATTACAAATTGGTACCGCAAACCAACTTTCTCAGGACGCTATTTAAATTATAATTCACACCACCCCCTCAGTAATAAAATAGCTATTATATATTGCTTAGTAGATAGAGCCATAAAATTATCGCATAACAGTTTCCACAACGAAAATATATCATTTATAAAAAAGGTGTTAAGATTGAATGATTATCCGTTAAAAGTTATAGATTTTCACATAAAAAAACGTTTAAGGAAGATAAAATTTGCAACAAATTTTAAACAAACAGAACCTGTTAATAATAAAGCCATCATTAGCTTGCCTTATGTTAAGGAACTGAAATTTTTCAATCATAACTTCTTTAAACAATTTAGTACAAAGGTTGTCTATAGCACTACAAATAAGTTAAATAATATTATAAAGTTAGGTAAAGATAAAACAGAAATAGTGAATCACGCCAATATCGTATATAAGATCAATTGCCGCGATTGCAACGCTTCTTATGTCGGACAAACGAGTAGGCGCCTACAAGTCAGAGCAAAAGAACACGCAAAAAAAATATAAAGATGAAGATCAAAATTCCGGATTATCTATGCACACTAATGAAACAAATCACACAATAGATTTCGAAAATATAAAAATATTAGACAATGAAATAAATAATGGAAAAAGGCTTTTTTCAGAGGCGTTTTTTATACACACACAATCAAATTTTGTGAATAAACAGTTCGAAATTACAAGGCTTCCTAACGAATATAATACGGTTATTAAAAATTTTGATTTCTCATCTCCGAAATAATGTACTTGCCGTTCTATGACTTTGTAAAGGTATCAGGAACGCACACATGTAGGAGGTATGACTACACAGCGTGGAAGTTGGCTTAGTCCGTTTATGAAAACATCGATAGCGCCACCTCCTCCTGTGTGTGTCGCCCTGTTACCTCTCTCCGTCTACGAGCTCTGTCAGCGACGCCTCTCCCACCATTTCTAATTCACGTCACCATTTATATGTATTAGTTATATCTGTGATAAAGTATATTTTCGAACACACACATTAGGTTAGTATATAAGCGGGAAATTTGTAAAATTTAGTTATTGACGAGCGGATTGTTCTCTGCGTAACTAGATTGACACTGTCTCATTGTAAGTTTTTGTTCATATATATTTAATGTGATTTAGTTATTTACGTTTAACATACCTGTAATAATTTATGTAAAAAAATTTTTTTGAATAGAATCCTGATGAGGGACACAAATAAAAGTGTCCGAAACGTCGAAACACGACAAATGTTGTTTTTTATTTACAAAAACATTACCTGGTAGATAAGCCATTAGGATCACTATATAGTAATATAAAGAAAACTACCATTAGATGCAACTAACAATCTAACTTGTGTTGGAATTTCAATGATCTTATAGCCTGGAGGAACAGCTGGAAAAAATTCGTGTATTGTATGTACTTTCCGTTCGTTTATATAGGCTCCAGCTGTAATGTTGCACTCAACTCGCAAAGCGTTAACCTTGAGAATAACTACAGGTAAATCTGATTCGTGAGTAATATTTGCTGAAAGAGTACGCTCTGTAAAACCTAATAATCTTCCAATAGAATCTTCAGGTTTAAAATCTATCCTATGACTGCACTTTATAGTACTACGAAGAGTATTATTATTAGGTTTAAGGCTGAGTACTATGCCTTTAGATGTAAGTATTTCCTGTAGATGGCGTTCAATATCTTCAATCTCCCAGCTACCTGTCGGTAATGTCACTATCTCTTCTCCGACGTAAAACTTGTTATTTCCGATATCAATATTGGGTATTGAATTGAAGGTTAAAAGTTCAACCAATCCTAGAACGTATCTTTTATTTGGCAAGAGTTCAATTGGTGGAAAGTATTGAGCTTCTAGTATAGATGACGTTCCAGATAAACTTAGCATCAATGATTCACCCATGACTGCATAATTAATACTGACTATGTATAACATTTACATCGTTTTATATAGCCTCATTCAGAAACTTTAAACAGAGATGCCCACAGTTGTACGAGTTATAATCTTGATATCTATCGTGATTATACTTTACGGTGCTAACGCCCAGGCAATCCAGAAGTTCTACAGGGGGCTGAAGATCTCCAAAACTATCAAAGTACACAACATCATTACCTCGTTTTCCATAGGCTACCCAATGTGTACCAAGTCCTCTTTCATCATCGAGATTAACGATCGCTGATTCGCGGTAATGTAGACCTTTTGCTGGTAATGTATTTCGCATGAATACACCTCGAAAGTATGAAATTTGCACAATACAAGCATATTTTATCAAGTCAGCGTCAGTCAGTGCTCTATGAGGCAATTTTACATCGAAGTTTTTTTTTTGCCACGTCCGCTGTAGGGTTTAAGTTGGATACCATAACCTGTTTTGTGTGGTTTAAGGTAAGAGACCTTTACCAAGAGCAATAGCTTCCATCGCACTGTTATGTCTTTGACTTTCTTCAAGTTGCCGTTTAGCAGCTTTTGCATCATTTACTGCTTTAGCTATGCCAGCAGCGCCATCTGCCAGTGCACCAGTTGCACTTAGACCCGCAAACAATGGAATCAGAAAAGGTAGGAATCCACCGATTTTTCGTGGAACTGGTAGTACACGAGGAATGTGTGCTTTGGCTTTACCACCAGCCTTCTTTACAGCATCTTGAGCACTTTTCAATGCAGCTTGAATTACCTTGTGTGAATCACTACTATGGGAAATCGGTTTTGAGGCTGCTTTAACTACTTGAGCGAGTGTAGTGGTTGGCCTCTTTTTCAGCCCCATACCGAACTTTGATTTTAATTTCATAGCGTTTGTTACAGTATAAGCTGCTGCTTTCTCACCAATACTTGCGTCTTTAGCGAAAACACGTTTCTAGGCTTTATTTGCTAATACTCTATCAGCAGCGTTTCTAGCCTCAACGCTCTCTCGATTCTGTGAGTAGGCAATGTTGTGTTCTTTACAAGCTTGGTCTAAAGGATTAATTCCAGGGTCACCTCGAGCAAGACGCTTTGCAAGTTTAGTCCCAGGTCCGCAGTATTGATAGCCAGGCAGATGTAATTCAAATGGAAGTTTATTGATGACTGTATTGACTAAGCCTCGACCTTTACGCGTATTGCGTTTACGCTGCTTATGCTCAATCATGATGTTAACACCTCGGAGGATAAATACATACTAACTGGAAATGTATATAAGTATGATGTATATATACGTTCAAGGTTAGTTTTCTTTGAGACGTCAAACATTGAACATGGAGTTCAAGGAGCAACACGTTAAACTACCTGTTGTGAATTTTGATAAATTAATGACGCAACAAAAATCAAAAAGACGTCAAAATAAATGCTCTACTCTCACTCATTACTCATCCTAGTGAATTAAAATTTGAAAATGTGTATGTTTACTCAAAATCACTGGAACAGCCTAAATACAAATTTCTCAAATGTAAAAATTGTTGTTTTGGTCAATTCTGACCAGATCCGTTGGGAGCAGGAAAGAAAATAGACTACGATGCTAAGTAGTTGCAACGTTTCGTCGACGGGTTTGTCGACCTCTTCAGGCTAAGTTATCGCACAGCGATCCGTCGAGTAATGCGATCGCTGTGCGATAACTTAGCCTGAAGAGGTCGACAAACCCGTCGACGAAACGTTGCAACTACTTAGCATCGTAGTCTATTTTCTTTCCTGCTCCCAACGGATCTGGTCAGAATTGACCAAAACAACAATTTTTACATTTGACAATGGGGAGTAAAATTGTGAATACAATTACAAACTCAAGTTACAAATTTCTCAAGCTTCTCTTGAAGTCTATAAATGAAATTAAGTATTTCCCATTCAAGGATCATGAGAAGTAATATCAATAGAAATGTACTTCCAAATTCAATTATCATATTTGATGATGTAGCATGTGAAAAACAAGAAAACATTAAAAATTTCTTTTGTATGGGAAGACACAAAAATGTGGATTGCTTCTATCTATGTCAATCTTATGCTCACATTCCAAAGCATCTAATACGAGATAATGTTAATTTATTAGTATTATTTCGACAAGATGATATGAATTTAAAGCATATATATAATGATCATGTAAACACAGATATGTCATATGCTCAATTTAGAAATTTGTGTTCAAGTTGCTGGAATAATGATAAGTATGATAAAATAAGCGAAGGGGGCAGTTGACAGGAAACAGTTGCAATTTGATACCGTCTCGGTGTATATATATATATATATATATATATATATATATATATATATATATATATATATATATATATATATATATATATATATATATATATACACACACACCGATATATATAACTTAGTACACCGCTACCTTCCAGGACACCTACAGGTTTTCTGTAATAGAAGTAGGTATAAAACGTTAAACAGTATATAAGTGACTAAAGTAATAATGTCCCTCAGGGTGTTGACTAACACCAAGACGCCTGCGGCGCCCCCTTTCAGTTCCGCAGTATTTTACGTTGATTTCGGAAAAATTTTACGGAAAAAAACGTTGTGAGAGAAACCCTAAATGTCCTGAATAATACAAAAATATCCTGAAAGGTAGCGGTAAACATATTCCTAATTCAGTACAGTCCTGAAAACATGCAAATATCCTGAAACATAGCGGTAAACCAATGAAAAGTCCTGAAACATAGCGATGAACAGAAATATCCCTATATGTCTTACTTAAAGATAAGACCCATGCCGTCAAGAAGCATTTGATAACGAATGTTCTAGAGAACACACGCGTGCACGAAGTGGTCGCTTATAACGCGCGGTGTATAAGCTTACACATGCGCCCGGTGCGCGGAAAATCAGCTGATGAGCACCGCGCACCTATCAGCTAATAGCACGCGTTACAAGCTAATAGCGCGCGTTACAAGCTAATAGCGCGCGCAAACGCGGTGTATAAGCTTATACCCGCGCGGCGGTATCATCTGATGCAAGCCGCGCTCGCGCCGCGCCGCCGCCGCCGGGGGTCGTTGGTGAGAAAGTTTAACGGTTTTCATTGGGGTTTTTTCCACGAGAACAAATATACTCAGAGAATGCATGGCTGATGAGTATGTATGCTGCGTGAACGCGTGGTTATCAATTCGAATATTGATTGATCAGTAATGTTTAACTTTTGTAGAAACTGATTTTTTCTTTTTGCTCGTATCTCGCAAACGGTTAAAGATATCGGAACAATAATCGAATTTTTTATTCTTACACTCTGTAGCTCGCGTTAAGTATATCGAAAAAATAATCGACTTTTGATTCTCTTGCGAGCACCTCTTACGAGTCCAATGACGTTGTAAATTTTTATTCATAATTTAAAAATTTTTTAATTTTGTAACTGAGGCGAAAGAACGTGGATAAGGAGAACACAATAGAAATACTCTGGAGTTCTTAGAATTAATAGCGATAAGGCTTCTATGCGAATATCGGAACAAAGAAGAGATGCGATAGTTCAGCATGCTACAGCCGAAATACACTTGATGAGATAAAAAATCGTGACGTCACCAATCTCGCCGCAAGGTAAGCTTTTGCAGGCTTTCGGTCGCTGCGACAGGGCCGAGATCGCTCAGCTGTCGGGCACTATATAATAGCATGCTCGGACACTCTTCGAAAAGTACGCGCTATACTGGTATGGAGTGGTGGTGAGTCTCCGATTCACGTATGGGCCAGTGTTATCGGGTATATGCATATACCTCTCTTGCACAAGTCCAATCGAAGTCCACTGTACCATACGCATTACGCTATACCGGTATGGCGAAGTGAACGATCGATCCCGGCGCGGGATCCCAGGGGCTTGATTCTAAACCGATAGATAAACCAAAACAACAAAGATAGAAGATACAAAATCAGTGCGTAAGACAGAGACAAGAGATGCGTTTTATCGGTTAAGAATCACCCCCCTGTTATCAATGTTTTCATAAACATTGTAATTAATGTTTTGTTTAATTACTTGTTTCTGATTGCTTGTTTATGTTTATTTACATAAACAATCAATCAAACACACATTAACAACCATGTTTATTAAAAACATAAATAACACGTGTAATTCATGATTGTTTAATTGCTTATTAATTGCTTGTTTTGATTGTTTGTTTATTGTTACGTCGGGTCTAACAAAGAAGACCCGATATTTAGTTTAAAAGAAAACTAATAATTGCTCTGTTTAGAGCCTAGGCTAATGAAAACCTACTAGCTCGGGATAGAGCTAGATACTAATGGGATAGGATAAGGTTTGGGCAACAAAGGGCGCGACGCGAATTGATATTGTGGCTTTAATTAAAAGAAACCAGTGGTGTTGCTGGTTTTTGTAATATTTTTTTCTTTTAGTTTGTTTTGACTAGGGAGTGTACCCACAAGAAAGGCCAATTACTGACGACTTGCGGAATAGACTCCCTAGTATATGTTTTAGTCTCAGGATATCTAGGTTGGGTTATTTTTAATAGGTGGATAGAAATAGAAGAAGCACTTTTTTTTTTTTTTTTTAGGGAAAGCAAAAACGAATCTGTGAAATTATATTACATTAAATGGGGACAATATGGAGGAAAATTTCTATCTAATAGAAAAGTTTAGATAGTAAAATTGAATTTTGATACTTACTCTTTTTCCTTTTGTTGCTACTGGTTCCAGAGGATCTCTGCAATCCGTAATGGGAAATTGGAGTGGATTTTAAAAAAAAGAATATAATACAAACACGGTGATTTGATAATATAAATATAAGTTTATTTTATTCACTCGCGGGTTACCCTTGTTCGGTAACTTTTACAAGGTGAAGTTGAATTTAAGATGAAACTTTTTTTTTTTTTAGAGTGGCGCGGGACTCTGTACAATTTTGAATATAGTAACAGTGTGTCGAAAAAAAAAAAAAAAAAAGACCTCTTCGATTGAGGTTTGGAGCTTGACTAGTGAAGGACCTCTTCGGTTGAGGCTTGATGCTTGAGTGCGTGTGAGCGGACGCACAAGTGACGAGCTGCGCTAAAGAAACGATACCTGCGCCTTCCTTATCTTAAACGCAGAAGAAGAGACGCTCCTATGGGTGACCAGGCATATCGATGCAGGCTCGCGAAACGTGAGAGTTATCGCTTTCGAATCGAAGAGGAGAACCTCTTATCGCGGCCTGCTCGGACGACACACGGCGAACAAGAGAGCGTGGTAACCGTTCTCTGTTACCCCGGAACTGCTATGTGTTCCGGAATTTAATATTAACATTTTTTTTTTTTTTCGCAAATTAGCCGGATGTAACACCCCCCTCCTAAAACGGTTGCTACTACTAACAAACGTAGCAAACGATAGAATAAGTAACTTAAACATAAAAGAAAAATGTAATTTGGAACTAGAACGATTTAGAAAATGAAGATATAAAATGAAAATGATAATATGTAATTAATTATATAAAAAAATTTATAGGAGTTACTTCAGAGTAATAATTCATAAGGAAATATTATGTGCTCAGTGCGAAGAAAGGTTTTTGAGTGGTGATTTCTTGATCATTATTATGTAAATTGGGATAATAAGTATTAATGTTACTGGGGGCTGATGGTTCAGGTGATTTTTCTTGAACTGTGGGAATAGATGGAGCTACATTAACTTCCTGTAGTTCCGTTGGAGGTTCTGCAGGAGGCTGAGTATTTAGATGGATAAGCAAATGGGTAATTGACCCAAATAATGCTCCAAGCAGACGGACTGACCAACCATAAACAGTATGAAGAGTGTAACCATGAACGAAAATATTGACAATTGCTTTCACAAACTGAAAAATCATTATTATTGCAAGGAAACCAGCACTGACGTTGCCAAACATTAAGAAGCATGACCAAAATCTTTGCCAAGTGGTTTTTATGATTTGTTCTATAGCATCTTCATTTAATAATTTGTTAAGAGCTGATTCCTCATTATCGAGAGGGTGACCCCTCATTTCTCGAGCCACATCATTTAGAAGACCTGGTCTTTCCATGGGAAACATAATTCTTTCCCTTAGTTGGTCGAGATCATGTTGATTGTAAATACCACTAGTGGCAAGTTCAGATGGATTAATATACGTCCATGTAGGTTTTGTCATAGGATGTATTATGGTAGGTGGTATAGCCTCCGTTGGGGAAGGTAAAATCTTATACCAAGAATTTTCAATAAAATAATATGATGGAAGTAAGGAATTACAAGGCATTCGAGTACCTTTCTGTTTCAATATATGTGTTCTGGGGTAAGAAAAAAAGTTTGATTGTTCCTTGTTACTTCTAATTCGGCATAGCAATAATTTCCATGCTGTATTTTTACTTCGACTGGGACGCATTTCACTATATGAACCACTTCCCCTGCGGAAACTCCCATATAACCCGGCCCTTTCATTAGGTCAAAGGCAAAATCATCGGGTGATTGTTTAGCTATTGATAAAGAATTCTTAATTGTTTGACGTTCCAAATTACATCTTTGTACAAGTACATCCCTATATAAACTTGTCATCTGTTCGCGGATATGTTTTTCGACATAAACAAATTTGGAATTTACATATGAAAAAATATCTAGATTGGTGATACTTATTGTATCTGTAGTGGCAAAACTATTTCCTTTCGTGGTCTCAAAAATGACTAATTTAGGGTGTTCGGTGGTGATTATTTGATACCCACAAACAGATTCATAATGTCGGGCGGTTAAGGCGAAAGTAACTCCTTGAGTGGCTAAAGAAAATACTACTTGCATATTTCCTCCTAGATCAAAGTTGGACATTTTATTTGCATGACCTTCATAAAGAACGCCGTATCTGTTGAATTTACAAGCATCGTTAGGAATGGAGTGCCAGAAGGTATATCCACCCTCAATATCTAGGCAATTACCTGTAGACAGAGAACAAATCGTTCCTGAACGTAAGTTAATATGGTTATTATCTAATTTAACCTGTGACTCATAATCTGTTAAAGTGATCTTAATAATGCCCTGTACTACTACATTTTCCCAAGTACCATAAGGGTCGGTATAACCTGCTCCGCTACATTTTCCTTCGGTGGTTAAAGAACCAGCTAAAATAATACTATGAGTAACTGTCGAATTTGGTTTTATTCCTACTATTATTTTCGTATTTGCTAAACTATAAGTTCCGTAACGGTGTAAAATTTCGCACGCATCCTTAGAAATATCCTGGATATATTCATTTTCCCCATTCAGTACAATGGAATTATGGGACAAACTACCGCAATGATATACAATACGATGGATTTCTAGTTTACATTGAATGACATGGGTAGACGCATACTCGTTGATCTGTAGCAACTGGACGTATTCTTGAGTGATGTTGGGTTGGTGGTCGGGTAGTTCACATTCGCCTACATCTTTGAGAGATAGAGTAGTGACATTTAATTGGCGAGCTCCGCAATCGTAGCCGATTAGTGCAGAAACTCGAGTCAGCGAGATTAACACAATTAAAACTGCAAAGCTCATTTTTACTCTGTTGAGTCTTTGAGTTAATAATTGAATAAAAAAAATTCTTTACAAAACTTGGTTAAGATTTTTTTCTCTTTTTTTTTTCTGTAACAGAAAGAAATATTAGTAATTGAAATTTAAGTTTTCTTTATATGAACCCTATACAAATTAGAGCTAAATCTTAACTTTATAAACAAATCTATAGTAAAAAATAGACCAATTATAGTAAATAAATGTTCGAATGTTTCAGAGTTAAGTTCTAGCTCTCCTACTAATTTTGATCATAAAATTAATAATGAAAATAATAAAAATATTAAAAAATGTATGTCAATCAGTACAATTGATGAACCTAAAACTAAATATGAAGAATCCATTACTCTAAATAATGACAATAAATTAGTTCATCTGCCAGTTGTACTTGAATATAATAACAGTCCCACTAAGCTGGAATTTATTCCAAATAAAAATGTACCTAAACCAGTAGAAAACATTTTAATACCTAATACATTAATTAATTCTAAACCAAATTTTAATATCATACATAATAAAGAAATAAGTAAAATACTTGAAAGTTCTCAGGTGAGACCTGAGGAACTTATTCCCAAAGAAATCACTAAAGTACCTGAATTTATTAAAGATCCTTTGGTACCAAATTCTGGATATCAAATAATAAGTGGTTTTACATGTGTTTTCAATCTTTGATTTTTTTATTTTTAATTTTTTGTTTTAATTCCTGATTAATGTGCGAAATGCGTAAACGATTTGCATGCACTATTTTACTAGTTTTATTTAAAGAAATTCTAACATTTATTTTGTCTATTATTTCCAATATTTTATGCGGACCGGTATAGTGATCCCCGAACTTGTTAGGTTTAGGACCCTTTAGTAAATATACAAAGTCCCCTATTTTAAAATTTCTAGGATTAATACATCTATCATAATATTTTTTTGATCTATTCTTTGCCTCAACTAGATTATCATAAACTAAAGTTCTAATTCCAGTGAGTCTTGTGACTAAATCAACTAAATATCCATTATAGGTGGGAAGCAAATCCAATTCCCTAAGAGGATCACTGGAAGGCAACCGAGCTAATTTACCAAATACAACTTCATATGGAGTATGCTTTGTACTTTCCTGTACACAGGTATTATAATTTAGCATAGCCAAGTCAAGCCAATCATCCCAATCCGAATCGGCATTGGTATATTGTTTAAGGAATTCCCCTAATGCATGATGGGACCTTTCCAGGGAGCCGTTTGATTGTGGATGGAACGCAGTGGTTCTTATTTTTTTTATTTTAAACCGTTTGGAAACTCTTTCCATGAATTTACTTAAAAAGTTTTGTCCTTGATCTGTTAGAACAATTCTAGGAGAACCAAAAACGCATATGAATTTTTTTATGAAAGCGTCTGCTATCGTGGTGGATAGAGTATTTTTCAATGGGACCGCAAGACAGAACTTAGATAATTGATCCTGCATGGTGAGGATATATTCAAAATCATTTTTAGTTTTCGGCAAAGGACCCACGATGTCCATGGCAATTTTGTCAAAAACTGTGCCAGGAGTATCGGTAATTATCATTGGTTGTTTTGTTTTTAGTCGAGTTAATTTTTTTAATTGGCAATTAAGACATTGCTGGATCCGTCGTTGGATGTCGTCTTTCAAATTTTCCCAGAAATATTTGGTTTTTATACGATTATAGGTTTTAGATACACCGCGATGACCACCAATTGGTGAATCGTGCATTTCGTAAAAAATCTTATCCCTTAAATCGGGTTCTACATATTGTAGTGAATTCTTACATATTACTATTTTAATAGGTACTTGATTAAATACTTGTTTTAGTAAATTAATTAAATCTATCCAATCAAAATTTTCTATATTTTTACTATATGATACACTAAAAGTTTTTAGTTTTAAATTTAATATAATTTTTTTTAAATCCGTAAAGACTTTAAATAAATTTTCTTTAATTCTAGAAATAGAAATTTTTTCCTCTTCGCGTATGCATAGGGAAAAGTAATAAAAACCGTTATGTCTTTTGGAATAATTTATATTAAGATAGTTTAGGATTTGTTTAGGTTCTATCTTATTATTTTCTATTAATTTTAAAGCTCCATCGTCACATGGATTGCCATTACTATCTACAAAATATATTATATTATCTTTCCGGCAATGGATTAAGTCCTTTACCTCAATTATTTGACAATTTTGATTTAAATTTGTAGGGTTTACGTCAAGCTCCGAGGGTTCGGATTCGATTTTAGAAGAGGATGAATACGAAACCTCGGATAGGTTATCGGTATTCAAAATTACCGGTAATTCAAAGGCATAATTATCCGTAAAAGAATGCATAGTCTTTTCAGATTGTGGAGGTAACATTGCTTCTCCTTGAAAATCATCATTTAGACTATTGGATTCTATATAATTGGGCTTTGGTTTATTAAGTACGCGTTTAGAAACGCGTTTCTCATTAACTTCGGGTGTAATTAGGTTATCATCATTCTCATTATCCTTTAGATCAAGATTTATTAATTGAGATGCATCTATATTTTTTTGTATTTTAGTAATTTCTCGAGAATCTTTACTTTCCTTAATTACTTCTTTATTATTTATATCGTTAGGGTTTAATTTAGTATTAACTATAGTATTTGATGTTGGTTTAGCTTTTGAAATTTTAGTTTCATTAGTAACCTTATTAATTATGTCATTGTTTTCATTAAGTAATTTAGACTGTTTTCTAGTAATTACATTGCATACGGGATTTCTAGATAATGCATCCGCGTTAACGTTTAATCTCCCAGGTTTATATATAACTTCATAATTAAATTCAGAGAGCTTAAATCTCCATTTCTGAACCCGAGTATTACAATCTGCGGTTTTGAACCAGACTAATGGTTTGTGGTCTGTTACAAAGGATATTTTCCTGTTATATATATATGATCGGAAAATTTTTGCGCTATGGATCATGGCTAAAGCCTCTTTCTCATAGACTTCATAATTTAATTCTGGTCCTCTAAGAACACGAGAGGCATAACTTATTGGAAGGTCTTTACCAATTTCTCCTTGAGAAAGTATTCCACCAATGGCATACCCTGAGGCATCAGTTGTGATAATAAAGGGTTTAGAAAAATCAGGATACTGTAAGATTGGAGGATTGCATAGCGCTTCCTTTAATGACTCAAAGGCTTCATTTGTTTTTTCTGTCCAAACGAAATCAGTATCCTTTTCCAATAATTTGGTTAATAGTTTGGACATAGTAGCGAAATTTTTAATAAATCTTCGGTAGTATCCGGCTAAACCAAGGAACTGTCTAATGTTTTTAACTGTTTTAGGTTGAGGAAAACATCTAACTGCCTCAAGTTTCCTTGGATCAGGACTGACTCCATTTTTACTTAGGACGTGGCCTAAGTAGCAAATCTCGTCCTTTAAAAATTCGCATTTGTTGATGTTCAGTTGTAGATTAGATTTATCTAATCTTTCCATAATTAATTTTAATTTTTCTTCATGTTCTTCGAGTGTGTCTGCGAAGATAATTATATCATCAATAAAGGTGAATAAAATTTTTCCTTGTAGGCCTCTAAAGGTTTCATCGATATATCTTTGAAAAGTAGGAGGAGCATTTTTCAGTCCAAAGGTCATACGAACATAATCATAATGACCATATGGTGTGCTGAAAGCGGTTTTGTAAGCATCACGGGGATCCATTAATATTTGATGGAAACCGGAGGCTAAATCAAGAACAGTATAATACTTATGTCCCCCAACCTGATCAATGATTTGTGTTATATCCGGTAATGGGTATGCATCGGTTATTGTTTTTTCATTGAGCATACGAAAATCCGATACTAAACGCCATTTTTGTTTTAGGCTGGCATCCGTTTTTTTGGTACCAACCAAAGAGGAGAGTTATAGGGAGAACTCGAAGGTTTAATGATTCCCTCTTCCAAAAGCGCATCAACTTGTCTACTGACTTCTTCTTTAAGAGAGATTGGAAACTTATATTGCTTAATATTAACCGGGATATCGTCAGTAGTTATAATCCTATGCATTACTGTACTAGCGGCTCCTAAATGTTGACCTTCTAAAAGAAATCTATGTTCAAATTTTAAAATTAAATTATTAATATGATCTTTTTCTAGATTATCTAAATGATCCAATCTCAATAAATCTAAAATAGAACTATTGTTGCACACTTTTTAATAGTATGAGCAGATAACTTTGTAATTGCTTGAAAATTTTCAAGTGTATCAAAAGCATCTTCAACCTCTTGATCTGACATAACAGGTATACCTATTTCAGCAAAAGTTTCAGAATAAGCAATCCTAAATAACCTACGAATAGGATTCACGTCTTCATTAAATATCTCCATTTCTGCGTCTGAGTCTAAAATGGCAATTTTGTAACTGGAGTAATAAGCCTCCAGATCAGATGAATCATCAGAGTTTTTTTCAAGAAATTCTGTTACTTCGTTGTCAGTTTCATTTCCGAAATTAGCATCCATACTAAAATTGGAAATTAAACTTGAATGGGATTTTGTTAGATCATTTTTATACAAATCAGTACAACTGGGAATCTTGAACACCAAAGGAGTGGTGTGAATTCCTGTTATGAAGCATTTATTTTCATAGTCCACTAAGGCTTTAGATTGGGTTAGATAAGTGGAACCAAAAACTCCGTCACAAGGGATAGGGAAATCATCAGATATCACATGAAACATTGAGGAAATTCCATAAACTGTAATTTCGATAGCGCCAAGGGATTTAATCGTTTCATCACATTCCCTTTTAATAAAATAGAGCTAACTGGATTTATTTCTTGCCCTTTTGGTATTAATCTTGATTTAATAAGATTGGCTTCAGAACCACTATCTATCATAAAATAGCCTTTAAGGAAATAAGGTGGATTAAAAGCCTCAATGAACGGTAGACAATTTATAGCTCTTTCCGTTAACACATTAGTGACTGAATTTATTTCAACTTCATAACAAGGATTGTCATTTTGACAGAAATCCATATTTTTATCACCTAAACTAAAGACTTTATTTTCAAAATTTAACTTAGCACTATAATTTAAGAATAATTGCGAACCTAAAATTCCGGCAAATGGGATTTGAAAATTATTAGGTACTACTATAAATTCCACATTTTTACCTAACATCCTTTTATTAACCATACCTAAAGATAAAACTGGTTTTTCGGAGATACCCATAATTAATGTTGGTTTGGTGGTATCTATAGTGTTCTTATCATTAATAAAACCTACTCGAAGTATATTTATCTCGGATCCCGAATCCAGCATAAAACTAAACAAAACATCATTTTGATAATCCTTAAAAGAAACATAAGGAATTAATTTGGACGCAAATTGGAGTTTAATGCTATTAACTCGTCCGCTGTGAACCCCTGAATTTGGGCCGTATGTGTTGAGCGCTGAGGAATCGGCTGAACCACTTGAGGTGCACTCAGGCCTGAAGGGTTCTGCTCGTTTCCCGATCTTTTTCCCTCATTGTACACTCTTTTGCGACATGATTCGATAGAATGTCCTTTGTTCTTACAATAAGCACATGTAATGCTGCGTCTGCAGGAAATAGCCGAATGGCCTGCGTTTTGACATAGCTGGCAAATTTCACTGCTAGCTGTAGGTTTATGGGTTTTATTGGCCTCAAGTAAATGGCACTTATCTGCGGTATGACCAGCATTCAAGCACAACTGACATGTAACTGCTTTCTGAGTTACAGTGGTCCCATTAGCTGACTGGCATAGGCGAGCAGTATGCCCCTGATTGCCGCAGATTTGACAAATCGCTATTTTATAACACTGGGCAGCTAAATGCCCAGTTTTCTTACAAATTTGGCATAACATGCCCCTTTTACATTGGGCAGCTAAATGCCCTGGCTTATTGCAAATATTACAATTCGTTTCAGTTTTTTAGTTCCTGCAGCCAGTAATTGACATTTATCGGTACTGTGTCCAGGTTGATTGCATATTACGCAACTTAGAACACGGGTTGCAGGTATTAAATTGCAATTATTGGCCTCATGCCCTGACTGATTGCACAGTTGACAGAGGAAAGTTTTCTTTTTGTCGGTTTTTTCCATTCCAGACTGACCCTTCCTTAGGGCTTTCCTTGCCAAAAGCAATTTTTCAATCTTAATTGCTTCTTTTACAATATCATTAACAGTTGCAGCTTCTCCTAAACGCTGCTCAATCTCTGGTTTTAAGCCTGCTTTGAAGCATTCTAGCAAACTGCTTTCTACAGAGGCGCTAAAGGTATTGGGTAGCGTGCCAGTCTCTAATTTTTTAGCTTCAAGAATTCTAGCTCCTAGAATTCTTACTCTATTTGCAAAGGTTATGACACACTCCTCATTCCGCTGGAATTCGTTGCCTAATTCTCCTAACAATTGTACAACAGACTTGGAAGGAGCATAAATTTGTTTAAAAAAATTTTTAAAATTTTCAACATTATCGAAGGTTTGTCCAGTGATAGCCTGTCTGGCTTCTCCTGTGACTCTGGCTCTGAGTAATTTTACTAGACTAGGTTCGGCCGTAGCATCAATCATTGCCAATGCCTCGGTACAGCCTTCCAAGAACTGTGTTATGGGAATATTTTTCCCATCAAATTCAGGAACTATTTTCAGCGCGTCCTTGATATTCACAAATTGCGGTGTGGTAGCCATCTTAATATTAACTGGCCCTTGAGGAACGTCGGAATCACTTTCGCTTGAATCTGATGATTTTTGGGTCGACAAAGTCTTATTGTCTTTCTCAAGTTTCAGTTTAGAGAAATCAGTCTCCAACTCTAATCCGTCTTCCGTTTCAATTCCTGATTTTGAGGTACTGGGTAGTTGATCCAGTTTATCCTTTATTTTTACTGGGGAATAAGGAAGCTGTTTGCTAGGTGCGAAAGGATTGAATTGATTTATTTCATCAAATTTTCCTGGATCATTTCGGGCCTGTTGCCGAGTAATTCGCTTATCATTCATGTAAATTAATTAATTTTTTTAATACAAAATAAAACAAATCAATTGCCTGGTTAAAATGAACCTAATGTTCGTCCTCAAATTTCAACATCCACTCTAATGGTGGTTGTGGAGGTAGTTTTTTTTTTAAACCTCCTATTCTTCATGAAACAATTGATGCAATTTTTGATTGATAATTGTCCTTTGATACAATCTGAGCATTTGTTTAAAGGAGGATCAGCTGGCAAAGGTATGTCTTCAACTTCAACAGGTGGAGGCGTATTCTTCAAATCCTCCAATACTCTCTCCCAGAATTGTTTGACTGCCTTTTCTTCCCTTCTTTTTTTTCTAAGGGTTTGAAAGACCGAAGGTCTCTTCCTTTTCTTTTGAGGTTTATCCACTGAAGAACAATTAATAATTAATATCAATGTCTTTTTTTTTTCTAGATTTTTTTTTATTTTTTTTTTTTAAATTATTTTTTTTTTTAATTAATATAATAATAAACTCTTTACTATAAGGTTACTTATAAATTAGAAGCATAAACTTAATGTATAGATAATTTACTGAAACCTAGGGTAAGCTTTAAAATTTCTTCATCTAGTTTTTCAAATCTTGCTTTTACAGATTTTTCAAATTTACACAATCTACTGGTTACTACGCTTAAATGCATAGAAAACTTCTCATTTTTACAAGTTAGTTTATTAACTTCACTGAGTGTTTTGCCAATCAAGGTCTTTAGACGATAGTTTTGATGTTGCACAGACAACAACTCGTCATGTAATCTAGAAACCGTAATCCAACGATCATTATCAAATTCCTCGAGAGCTTCTACTCGTGAATTTAAATATGCTAAGCGATTTTCAATGCGATTTTCTAAAACGATATTGCCAATTTCTGGAATCATCATTCACTCAAAACTAACATTGTTAAAACAATATTGACAAGTATGAAATAAATTCAGTTTTGTAGAAAAACTTGAATCTCCTTGTAATTTTGTTTTGTCTGTTTATTTATCAAAACATAGATTTACAATATAGTTGATTTGATATTAGAAGAATTTTATGATTAGTAGAGATTGTAATAAAATCACTATTCTCCAGTTTTATAAGGGATTTTTCCCCTTTTATTCTTTTTATTTAAATTCAGTGCTTAATACACTTAATATAATTTTATATAGAAGTTTAATGAAACTTCCTCTGGTTTCATATTATTACACTTAGAATGAAAGTAAAAAAAAAAATTATTTAGGAAAACTTGTAAAATTTTTGTTTTAATAGATTTAGTAAAATTCTCGTTTTAAAAGGAACTTAGTAAAATTTTTGATATAGAAGAACTTAATAAATTTTCGATTTAGAAGACTTAGTAAAGTTTAGATGTAGAAGATTTAGTAAATTTAGTAAAATTTTTGTCTCAAAAAGACTTAGTAAAATGAGTGAATATAATTTTTCATTTATATATCACTTTCAAAGATTTAGAAAAAATTTATTTTAAAATTTTAATTTAGAAAGAAAATCTTAGTCGAGAGGCCGTTGCGCATAGTCGTCAGAGGCTTTGAGGCGTAGACATTAAGATTTAGAAGATTTAGTAAAATTTTTGTCTCAAAAAGACTTAGTAAAATGAGTGAATATAATTTTTCATTTATATATCACTTTCAAAGATTTAGAAAAAATTTATTTTAAAATTTTAATTTAGAAAGAAAATCTTAGTCGAGAGGCCGTTGCGCATAGTCGTCAGAGGCTTTGAGGCGTAGACATTAAGATTTAGAAGATTTAGTAAAATTTTTGTCTCAAAAAGACTTAGTAAAATGAGTGAATATAATTTTTCATTTATATATCACTTTCAAAGATTTAGAAAAAATTTATTTTAAAATTTTAATTTAGAAAGAAAATCTTAGTCGAGAGGCCGTTGCGCATAGTCGTCAGAGGCTTTGAGGCGTAGACATTAAGATTTAAAAGATTTAGTAAAATAAATGAATATAATTTTCGTTTATATTTCACTTTTAACAATTTAGAAAAAATTTTGATTTAAAAACTTGTAAAAATTTTGATTTAAAAACTTGTAAAAATTTTGATTTAAAAACTTGTAAAAATTTTGATTTAAAAACGCTTAGTCGAGAGGTCGTTGCGCGTGGTCATCTTTTTGTGACTCAGAGGCTTTGGGGCGTAGACTTAAACTTTGAAAATTATAAGTTTTTCTTATTTAGTTCATTTTTATTTTTAACTTATTTAGAATTTTTTTCATAAAATTCCATTTAACACATTTTTTTCACTTTTAAGATTGGAAACACAATACCCTATTTTCGAAATATAAACTTTTTGCCCTAACATAAAATTTGTCCTACCTAGTCTTGTATCTATAATCCCTCCGGGGCCTCCAAATTTGTTACGTCGGGTCTAACAAAGAAGACCCGATATTTAGTTTAAAAGAAAACTAATAATTGCTCTGTTTAGAGCCTAGGCTAATGAAAACCTACTAGCTCGGGATAGAGCTAGATACTAATGGGATAGGATAAGGTTTGGGCAACAAAGGGCGCGACGCGAATTGATATTGTGGCTTTAATTAAAAGAAACCAGTGGTGTTGCTGGTTTTTGTAATATTTTTTCTTTTAGTTTGTTTTGACTAGGGAGTGTACCCACAAGAAAGGCCAATTACTGACGACTTGCGGAATAGACTCCCTAGTATATGTTTTAGTCTCAGGATATCTAGGTTGGGTTATTTTTAATAGGTGGATAGAAATAGAAGAAGCACTTTTTTTTTTTTAGGGGAAAGCAAAAACGAATCTGTGAAATTATATTACATTAAATGGGGACAATATGGAGGAAAATTTCTATCTAATAGAAAAGTTTAGATAGTAAAATTGAATTTTGATACTTACTCTTTTTCCTTTTGGTGCTACTGGTTCCAGAGGATCTCTGCAATCCGTAATGGGAAATTGGAGTGGATTTAAAAAAAAAGAATATAATACAAACACGGTGATTTGATAATATAAATATAAGTTTATTTTATTCACTCGCGGGTTACCCTTGTTCGGTAACTTTTACAAGGTGAAGTTGAATTTAAGATGAAACTTTTTTTTTTTTTTAGAGTGGCGCGGGACTCTGTACAATTTTGAATATAGTAACAGTGTGTCGAAAAATTAAAAAAAAAAAAGACCTCTTCGATTGAGGTTTGGAGCTTGACTAGTGAAGGACCTCTTCGGTTGAGGCTTGATGCTTGAGTGCGTGTGAGCGGACGCACAAGTGACGAGCTGCGCTAAAGAAACGATACCTGCGCCTTCCTTATCTTAAACGCAGAAGAAGAGACGCTCCTATGGGTGGCCAGGCATATCGATGCAGGCTCGCGAAACGTGAGAGTTATCGCTTTCGAATCGAAGAGGAGAACCTCTTATCGCGGCCTGCTCGGACGACACACGGCGAACAAGAGAGCGTGGTAACCGTTCTCTGTTACCCCGGAACTGCTATGTGTTCCGGAATTTAATATTAACATTTTTTTTTTTTTTTCGCAAATTAGCCGGATGTAACATTATGTTTGTTTATATAAACATACCATTAAATAGCAATTAAACATATATTAATTACCATGTTTATCAAAACACAGATAACAGTGACCCGGGCGGGGGCGGTGACTCACCGTCGTCTCTCTATAGTAGTATAATGAACCACCTTAATTGATGTTTTTATTCGGCCCTCTTCAGAAAATCTATGAGTGTCATAGGAACGCTCCGCCCCCAAAAAGGCCGATAAAAGGGAAAGACAAGACGCGCTTGCTCTCTTTCGCCTGGGACCGCCGACCGCTTTGGGAAGCCGACATCTTGACCGCATCGCTGAGTTCGAACGTCGTAGAAGCCAGAAGAATAGCACCAGGAGTCGTTGCAGATCTCCGCGGCCATTCTTCATGTCAAATCTCCATGATCAATCTACTGCGGGAGAAAGCAATCAACGTTCATATATTATAGAAGTAGGAATCCTTCCCACCTTGCGTCCTGGGCGAATTGAGCCTACAAGATCGCCACGGTAGCTTCAGATAAGTAGTTTTATCACAAATCTGATAGACACGTGAATTTGCGCATTTGACGAATGAAGTATATTTTGTTTAATTATATGTTAATTCGTGCGATCGCGCATTTTAAGTAAATTAAGACTTACAATTAGAATAGATACAATATAAATGACTGGATACAATTGAATTTACAGTATTCCCCGTGTGTGAGTGCGTGATAAATAATTTTGTATAATTAATGCGTAAGATTATTAGACCGAATTATTAATGTATTATTATATGATAAGTTCAGTATTAAATCGCGTATTATATGAACATTGTATTATATTAGTATTTAACATATTTCATATATTATAATAAACGATATTATTTATTCTATTTGTTTAATTGATAAGATCCATGCTACCTTCACATTGAGATTTACTCATATCTATAATCACAAATATCTCCTATTAAGGGAAAATTTTACCGTATGGAGTGGTGGTGAGTCTCCGATTCACGTACGGGCCAGTGTTATCGGGTATATGTATATACCTCTCTTGCACAAGTCCAATCGAAGTCGACTGTACCATACGCATTACGCTATACCGGTATGGCGAAGTGAACGGTCGATCCCGGCGCGGGACCCCTGTTATCAATGTTTTCATAAACATTGTAATTAATGTTTTGTTTAATTACTTGTTTCTGATTGCTTGTTTATGTTTATTTACATAAACAATCAATCAAACACACATTAACAACCATGTTTATTAAAAACATAAATAACACGTGCAATTCATGATTGTTTAATTGCTTGTTAATTGCTTGTTTTGATTGTTTATGTTTGTTTATATAAACATACCATTAAAAAGCAATTAAACATACATTAATTACCATGTTTATCAAAACACAGATAACAGTGGCCCGGGCGGGGGCGGTGACTCACCGTCGTCTCTCTATAGTAGTATAATGAACCACCTTAATTGATGTTTTTATTGTTTATTATGTTTAGACAATAAGAATATTGATTAATTAAAATTATAAATCAGTATACTTTCTACTATGGCGTAGGCTCGTGACGTCATCGATCCCGATACGGGACAATCTCTTATCTATTGTTTAGCAACATTAATTTAAATATCTTAATCGGTGTTTTATTAATTGTTTTGTAAAAACATTTTTATGTTTGTTCATGTAATTAAGATATCTTAATTGCTTGTTTATATAAACAATCAATAAAGACACATTAATTACTATTTTGTTGAACACCATTAATAATAATAATAAGAGGGGCCGCATCACTGCCTCCCGAGAACGCCATTCTACTATGGAGAGAGACGAAAATGTGTCACCGATTCCCGTACGGGACCTCTCTGTTTATATTTACAGCTATTATGATATCTTAATTGCTTCTTTATTAATTGTTTACGTAAACAAACCATAATAACAGGCTATTAAGATATCTTAATTACTGTTTATGTAAACAAAGACAAGATAGCCCGGGCGGGGCACGATGACGTCATTTGTTTAGTCTCTCCATAGTAGGATGTATACTACTTGTGTGTGTGTGTATGTGTGTGTATATGTGTGTGTATGGGTGGGTGGGTGGGTAGGGGTGCGTGCGTGCGTGCATGTGTATATATACATAACGCAAAAAAATTGGAATGTATTTTATGCTAAATATAAAATGAATACATTTATGTTTACATTTAAGTTAATTGTATATTTTATAATTTAAGGGGAGGCTTTATTAATTTACAGATTTCTGTATTTGATTTTTCATATTTCTCAACCAATTTTCTTATTTCCAAAATTATTAAAGCACACGCACAATCTGTTCACTTTAAAGACAATAGGTATGTATATTAAAAAATAAATTTGAAAAATCAATGAATGTCCGTAATTGCGTATAATGTATGTGAGTAAGGCACCCCCTTAATGGTAACAAAATTCTTTTACCGTATTAAATATCTTTAACTATATGTTAAATATCTTTAGATCACAAATTTGGAAAAGTATGACTCATTTCTTTAATGTATAGTGCAAGTATTCCGTAATGATCAAGATATAAGTTGTGTTTATTACGGTTTTCAACGTCGATAAAATTTAGATCTTTTTGTCAAGGTAAATCTAAGTAATAATTCTTTAGAAACAGCAATATTATCAATAGGTAATATAAATTCTACGATTCTAAAGTAGAATTTTTTAAAATGTAAAAAGAGTACAAAAAATTGAACGACATTAAAAATCTATTATTCTTAGAATTACCAACTTCAATTCAAATTTTTAGATGCAAATGGCACAACCAGTTACCGATTAGCTTTTTAAATAAATAACAAATTATATAATTTAAAATAATAAATTGATATTCATGATTTTATAGATATATAAATAATTAAAATTAGTATTATAAAAAGCTATATATTTCAAAAGATCACTTTGAAATAGTACATTTTAATACAAGTGTGTCCATATGAATCGAACATTATTTTTCCTATCGTCGTGTGCAAAGTTCGAGTTTGCACACGCATTTGCATGCGCAAACTGCCACTTTTCCACACGCTGAAAGGAGCGTGTGTGTGAAATTCAACTTTACGCTTTGGAAACGATGCGTATCGACGTACTTTACGCATACTATGAAGAAATAGTAGTTTTCGATACAAGTGCGAAAGTATTGATTCTAGCACCAGTGTGAGGTTTGTCGCCCGAGCGAAGCGAGGGTGACAATCACACTAGTGTAGAATCATCTTTCGCACTTGTATCAACAAATTATATGTAAGTACATTCAAATTGTTCACTGCAAATCAAACAAACGAAAGTTGTGAAATCAATTATCGATAGTCAAGTAATGCAAACCATTCTCCGAAAAACTGTATGACTATGTTCTCAGAAATGTATTCAAATTTCTTCATTTCTTTATACAAATTAAACATAAGAAAGTACTGAAATCAATTAATTATAGTCAAGTACCGGCCATAAGAACTTTTCGTACCTCGCGTGTAAAATTACATTTTACGCCCACGTTGTAACTTCAAAATTGTTCAGCCAGCGGGAATAAAGTACTACATAACGCCCAAGAGGCCCAATAGCTCACACACTCCTACAAAACTTTATAGTACCTACGTACTTTACACCCGTGTGGGCGAAAATTATTTTAATTATATAACTATAATGCCTTCTTTTTATTTCTAAAATTCATAAGAATTTTTTCAGGTATTTACGAAAAGTCAAAGCCTATATAAAAAAATTACATAGTTACCAACACATCACTATTTTTCATTATTCCTCCTCAATTTTGAACTTTCTATAATATTACGCATCTTGGAAGGACAAGAGAAGTCTAGAGCTAGGGTAAATGTGGGTACTACCGCGGACGCTGCAATTACCGCGGATCGACGAAAAACGCTCTGCAATTTCATTTTTCATAGTATAATTCGGCATTTAATATTTATTCGATCATACAAAATATTAATTAATATAAGAAATCGTCTTAAAAAGAGAATAAAGCATGATTTGTATGAATATACTACATTATTGTCTGGCCATCCGCGGTAATACCGTCATTTGTATACAAATACGATTGCTGGTATTACTGCGGCATTGGTCCAACGTAACCTCAAAACAGTGAAATCAAGAAGTCTACAATACATATGAGAACATTTGCCAACTGCTATGTTCTAAATGAAATATGATGTAAAACTATACAGATATGTTCATTTTTTCGGTTGTAAAATTATAAATAATATAACAAGCTCAAGGTAAAATTCCGCAGTAATACCCCCGCGGTAATCCATCATACACACGGTAAAACCCCCACGGTAATTCAATCATACCCGCAGTAATATCAGCCTCGGATCTATTTTTTAGATTGCATTTATTAATTAACTATATGTTTTTATCATATGATAAGAGTCATTTTTGCATTTCTGGTAAGTTAAAGAAGAGTTAAAAAAAGAATTCAACTTAAATCATCGAGACAAAGCTTTTAATTCGTGTACTATAAGACGCCCGTGCTGAAAAACCGCGGTAATACCCACTTTTACCCTACTCTAGCAGGGGTGGACCTCCGATCTCCCGTACATACTTGGCGGGCCCGACGGTTTGCAGTTACTTAAATGTAGAATACTAAATTTTTGCATAAATTCATTAACAATATTTATACCTATAAATCCACCATAAATAATTACATTGGCTCTAATTTTTAATTGATGCCGTTAAGTACAATATATCCGTACAGGTGCAGAATCATGATTTATATTTCATTACTAAACATATTTTTCCTTGTGTCCGTCCTTTTTAAACGAAAATAAAATAAAAAATTTATATAAATTTATAGCCTGCTCAAAAGTCCTTTACATTTTACTAACCGTTTTATAAGCAATATATGTTATATCCTTTTCCCCCGTGTAAATATCATATAAGATCTCATATGAGAATTTCAGACAGCGCATATCTCGTATGAGATCTTATATGTGATGTCATATGCAATTTTACGTATTATGGGATCTCATATGAGATCTCATATAATATTTTCATGCGGGCGTGTACTTTCTATTTAAAAACAGAGTGATAGACTCATAGATCAGTAGTTAATATGTAGAAGCAACCCATTTATACATTTTATCTGATCTTTAAACATATGAATATTTGAATATTTATATGAACATGACCATGCCTTACACCTTGAACTGCAAACCATCGGGAGATCGGAGGACCACCCCTGCTAGAGTAGCTCTAGACTTCTCTTGTCCTTCCAAAATGCGTAATATTATAGAAAGTTCAAAATTGAGGAGGAATAATGAAAAATAGTGATGTGTTGGTAACTATGTAATTTTTTTATATAGGCTTTGACTTTTCGTAAATACCTAAAAAAATTCTTATGAATTTTAGAAATAAAAAGAAGGCATTATAGTTATATAATTAAAATAATTTTCGCCCACACGGGCGTAAAGTACGTAGGTACTATAAAGTTTTGTAGGAGTGTGTGAGCTATTGGTCCTCTTGGGCGTCACGTAGTACTTTATGCCCGCTGGCTGAACAATTTTGAAGTTACAATGTGGGCGTAAAATGTAATTTTACACGCTAGGTACGAAAAGTTCTTATGGCCGGTACTTGACTATAATTAATTAATTTCAGTACTTTCTTGTGTTTAATTTGTATAAGGGAATGAAGAAATTTGAATACATTTCTGAGAGCATAGTCATACAGTTTTTCGAAGAATGGTTTGCATTACTTGACTATCGATAATTGATTTCACAACTTTCATTTGTTTGATTTGCAATGAACAATTTGAATGTATTTACTTACATATAATTTGTTCAGCATACAATGACTCAAAGAAGTAAAAGACTTTTTTAGTATAATATTTATTTGACTTCTTTTAAAAAATCATAAATATTATTTAGATTATACAAAAAAAATTTCTATACTTGCCTTATTTTATACTTTCGTAGAAAGTTTTATTAACAATATTATTATTTGTACAGTCATGAAAAAAATTATTACCATTTGTAGAGAGTGCTTATTGAATAGATGAGATCAGAATAAATAAAAGGATTAGACAAATTGTGTTGTTAGAATATATTTAAAAAATTAGTTTTTTAAAGAACGTGTTGATTGCTTTGAAAAAATATTTAAGGGGGTGTCGCACTATACTAACACTGTTTTATCGACGAAACATGTAAAAGTAATTAATATAAATAAAAGGATAATGATTTACGCCTTGAGCAAATTCAGTTGCCCTGCGTAATGGTGTTAATACATCATTCTACAAAGGTGTCGTCGTTTTTTTGTCTCAAAACTTCGTAGAACGATGTATTAGAGGATTACGCAGGGCAAGTGAATTTGTTTAAGACGCAAATCATTATCCTTTTATTTATATTAATTATTTTGACATATTCCGCCGATAAAACAGGGTTAGTGATAAAGTAGGACTATTACACCACCTTAAGCTCTCATCAAAGTTTTTGCTACAGAGGGAGAGAGAGAGGGGGAAGAAAGAGAGGGTGGGAGAGTTTAGTAAATAATGTTTGTTAAGTATAAAACTATGTAGAATAGTAACCAAACTTATTCTTGCCTATAAGTTTTTACTTTTGTAAAAAAATTTTTTAGAGAGATTTCACAACTTTTTAAGAGTAAAAGTACATTATAAATATTGTTTGTTAAGTATATAAAATTACACTTTAATTGATTTCACAACTTTTTTGGGTTTGACTTTCAGTATCCGCGTGAAAGAAATTTATTTCGACTTTAGAAAGCAAAAATTTATTATTTATTCGTAGAATTCCTTTTCATATAATAAAACTTAAATAATTTTTTAGGATATTGTATAGGTTTCGGAAAATAGTAGATGAGCTATGGGTATTCGGAACCACGTGGGGATTCGGGACCACGTGGGGATTCGGGACCATGTGGGGATTCGGGACCACGTGGGGATTCGGGCTCACGTGGGGATTCGAGCTCATGGGGATTCGAGCTCAGTGGGAATTCAGGATCGTGGACTCCTGGGGATCTAGGAAACATAAAAAAAATATATATAAGGAACAAATAGTTCCAACGTTTGAAATATTTGATCGCCCTGAAAAGGGCGGATTGGTATATATAATTAGAATAGGCGGCGCGCAGCAGTTGAACCTCGTCCGGGACGATTTTCGCACAAAACCAGCACTTCGGGGGACGATTCTGTGGAACTAATAGTCACCACCTCTGAAGACTTGAGCTGCTGTTGCCGTTGGTGCTGCTGTTGCTGCCGATGCTGCTGGGGCTGTGTGGTCCGAGGCTCCTCAATGTACTGTCCTAACTCCACGTCATACACCAACACGTGGTCCGGAGAATCCGGTCCGCATGTTGGTGTACAACGCGGGGCTCGTAACGGCGATTGAGAAGTCTCACACGCAGCCATTTCTTGAAGCACAATAGTCGCAACCTTGCAAAGAACTTCCAGCTTCGAACTCATTGTAGCCGGTCTGCCAAACTCGCGAAAGTGTCTCAGTTTTATACACGAAGCGCGGACCTGTACGCCGCTGTGCGAGAGCCGCCACCACCGCCGCCGCCACCGCCACCGCTCGAGCAAACGCTGTGATTGGTACGAAGCAGCTCTTCGCCGCCGCCGCTCGGCATTGGCGCGGAGAAGATGCGGTCGCGCACCGATTGATGCGGAATAGCTCTACGCCGCGACCGCCACCGCCGCCGCTCATTGATTCGCGGCGGAGCAGCTTCGATGATCCGTATAAATGAGACGCGCCCGGCAACACTTCTCTCGCGCGAGTGCCCGAGTGCGGGTCGCTGCGCGAGCCCTCGCTACTCTTCAAATAGCAGTTAGGTGTTCTAACCGACTGCATATTTGTGAACTCAAAACTCTTTTCGCGTGCGTCTTCATAACCTTCGCGTGCATGTTATTTAGACGTTTTCTCACACGCGTTTTCAAATCGCAGTTAGGTGTATTAACCGACTGCATATTTGAGAATGTGATAGAAAGCGAGACTTCTCGCGCGCATCTTCGTAACTTTCGCGTGTATGCTATTTTAATGTTTACAAATAGCAGTTAGGTGTTCTAACCGACTGCATATTTGTGAACGCGAGATTCTTTTCGCGCGCGTCTTTAGAACCTTCGCGTACATGTAGTTTCGACGTTTTCGCGCTTTCAAATCGCAGTTAGATGTAGTAACTGACTGCATGTTTTGAGAATGCGAGACTCTTTCGCGCGCGTTTTCGTAACCTTTGCGTACATGTAATTTCGACGTTTTCAAATAACAGTTTGGTGTATTAACCGACTGCATATTTGAGAATTGCATGCGTCAAAACGCTGGAAGGCTCAAACTTTTTCATGAATCTTTATAATCTATCTCGTTTTACTCACAAATGTTTATACCTTTCTCAGGACCAACTCAATCGGTTCTTGTCAGGACCTACAAATCTCAACAAACAAACTTATTCATTATTCCAAGGACCCTGTTATTTTCGACAAAATTTATTATATGAAATGATTTTATGTATATCGGTCCTTTTCAGGACCTGCAAATTTCAACAACAAACTTATTTATTATTTCAAGCGTAAAGAGCCTTACGATTTTCGACAAATTTATTATATGAAATCGTTTATATAGAAAGAAATAGTGATGAAAGTCTTATTATGAAACGCTATTTTCTTACACTCTCCCATAACACGCTTCCCTATTATGAAACATTTTTTCTTTATTAGCGGTAATTTCAGTATAAATTTAGTTGAAAACTATAAAGAAAATCTGAAACGGATATGAATTTTTTCATAAGTACTTACAACATGCGTGGTTGTAATGTGCGTCGATTGCGTCTAACTATTTTAATTCAAAAACATCATGAATAAACCTATTTTATATTTATTTCTATGCAAATATATAGCCGTTTAATCTATATTAGTAGCTCTGATGTACAGTATTGGTAGGTTTAGACACGATTTACAGGTTTATGTACAAATGATGTAAAGTTTATAAGCACAAATAATTTAAAAATTTATATATTTAAACTGCATTGTAAATGAGATACGAAATAAAAGCTCTTTTATACTGTTTCGTAATAGAGACCTGCAGTTCGCTGCATACATATAGTGAAACAGCTAATAAAAAGTAGTAATGAAATCAGTGAATTAGTATATAATATTAGATGTATATAAACATTTGAAAAAATGACTATAAATGCAAACAAGAACAGTTTCGGTTCAAAGGGCAATCGATGTATTATAAGAGCTTCGAAACGGCGAGACAAAACAAATTTTTTAGCATTTTATACACAAAAAAATCATTTATTTATTAATGCACATGTAAAAAAAAAGTAGCACATGAATGTAAATATATTTTTTTCTTATTTAAAGTTTAAACGTTTTAAATCATTTATATCTTTATAGCTTAGTCCGAAAATTCCACGCCAGTACGCGGTACATAATAAACACGTATATAATACATATGTTTTTTTCTTTACACGCATTCAATGGTTGTATTAGGTCATATTTTGTTTTCGTCGACACGACGTATCCATTCAAAACATCAGCCCATCGAGCCACTGTTTACTTTTTCTTTTTCTCGCTCTAGACCGCTGTGTAGACCCCCCCCCCCCTCCCTACTCGGGGTACGAGCTGCGGCGCTGCATGCATGTGGCGCTGTGTGCGCGCTTTAGGTTATAAAAACGCTCACGCTCTCGACTCGCGATCATTCTCTTTAGCAAAGTGGACCCGAAAAAACGTAACCGCATGTCGAAGACGAGTCGCCTTCGCCGCAATCGTCGTCGAAAGACTTGGCCGCGAATCCCAGGCATCAGTCAGCGCGAGATGCGCCACATGATGTCTGAGGCGGGCCGACCTCCTTCTCCTCCTGCTAATCCTCAGCCTACTCTTCCTCAACCGCCTCTTGCACCTCCCCCGCAACCCTTACGCTTCTCCACCCCTCCACCTACATTTCCTTCAGTACCTCCTCTTCTTTCACCTCTTCCTCCCTCATCTCCTCTTCCTGCTTCACCTCCACCTCAACCTTCTCCACTACCTGCACCTTCATCTCCACCACCTCAGCCACCATCATGACTCAGCGCTGAGCTTCGGGCCTTCCTCGCCCCTATAAGGCCAGAGGAGCGGATACGCATGGCCCGGATGGCGCTGAGGCAGGTGGTGGAGATGAAGGTGAAGGAATGGCTTCGCGAGTGGCGAGCGGAGAGGTCCCGCGAAAGGTAGTAAGCTACCGTCAAATCAGCCCTTTTCAGGGCTAACATAAACAATCAAATTCTCTCTCTCTCTCTATTTCTTTCATACGTCGCGTTTTTCGCGCGCGCCCCTCTCGTTGCTGGCGAATACCCCCTCGCCTCCTGCCGCGCACGCCTGCGCCCCTCTCTAGTCACTCGTATACATGCGCCTCTCACTGCTGGCACGCGTGCCCTTCTCTCGCCGCTGGTGCGCATATCCCTCTCTCCTCGCTGGCGCGTGTCTCTCTCACCGCGCGTGTTTACATGAGGCTCATACTACTGGTGCACACGTCTCTCTCATTGTTGACGGCGCTTGATTGTTTTCAGATACGAAGTCGAGTTCTTACATCTACTTGACAAAACGAACTCGCTTTGTTGACCAGCAATCGCAACTGTCCAAAAATTATTTTATACATTGCAAAATACTGAACGATATTTCTGGGATTTTACTTTAGAATCAAAGGGATATTAGTTTAAATTAATACGAAAAAATAACGAGTTTATAATCGAAAAAATCTTTTTTTTTTTTTACTAATTTCGCGTTTTGTCATATTAAATATAGTATATAGTACTTGTATTTTATTAACTATAAACGAGTGCATCCTTTAATCATATTCTAAAAAAAAAATATGTTCTCACTAGTTAACTAAAATACCCAATCATCAAAGTAATCGAAAGAAATCTGTTTCAGGTAAGGTAACCGTCCCGATTATGGAACACTTTTCGGTCGTTCCAAGATTGTAAACAGATACAAATTTTTTTGATTATATATATTCAAATCTTTTGACTTGTAACGGGTAGGCTATGCCTTGAGGATTAATTTAAGACTTTGAACATGTAAATTTATATTAAAATATAATTACTATAAATAAAAAACTAAAGCCATAACCTGTACGTATTATGAAACAACGTTTTTTACACCTGTCCCGGTGTTCCATAATAATCGTCCCTATTATGAAACAGTTTAATAATGTAATAAAAATAACTGCTCATAGCACGGAAATCAGTAAAGTATAAACTAATATTAAATTATAAGGCTGAAGTTATGGAAATCAATGGATAAATGTGCATAATACTTGTTTTTGTAGCTTTTATTATAAAGTATTTAAAGTTCAAACATCGAACATTTTTTATAATCTAAAAAATAAACATTTTCATTGCATAAATTAATATAAAATAAATAATAACTTTCATTCTTATAGCTTAGGTTCTTCTTCCAATATTTTTTTGAGATTGTTTTATTTTCTTCTCCTCTACCAACTTTTTCTTTTCTTCTTTTAGTTTTTCTCGCAATTCTTTCTTTCTCTGTGCCTCTTTCGCTTTTTCTTCTCGCATTTCTTCTCGTACTTTTTTCTTGCCTTTATCTCTTCTATCTTTTGTTCGGCAGCTCTTTCCTTCTCCAGTTGAGCCCTCCACCATTCGTCGCAAGTTCCTACTGAAGAAAGCTTGGCTTTTCCAGTGGATTCTAAGCGAGCTCGTTTTTCTTGGGTAAATACTTTTGAGGCAGAGTAAACGCTTTAGTAAAGCAGTTGTCTTCATTTACATCTGAATCTAAATGAAATACAAAAACTATTGTTATAAAATTTATATACATATAAAGTATATAAATATATGTATAAATAGAACTAAAGTAACTCACTTAAATTGATAGACATTTCATTGTTCTCCTTACTTGCAGGAATATTCTCTGACTCTTTCTCTCTCTTAATAACTTTTTTAACATTAAGTACATTTTCTTGTAATACCAAGGGATTAGTAATTTTTTGTGATTCGTCATTTATGGACTCAACATTTTCTAAAAAAAAATTAATCAGTTAATAAGAATAAAAATAAGTATTAATAGATATTTTCAAATATTAATATACAAACCTTTGTGACTAATTTCATTTTTGGAAGTGTGTATCAGCGATGACTGAGTTTGACATTGTTCGCTAAGAATAGCATTAGCTTCATTATTAGTTACAGGCTCAGTTGTCAAAGTGGTAAAGTTGATAAGTGGCAAACTACAATTAGGAGCAATGTCTTCTGGAAAAAAATAATATTATCAGTAAAATTACATTTTAATTAATAAATATTTTGAAATATAGATATACAAACCTTTTTGATTAGCATCCATTTCTTGAACATTATGACTAGTTACATGATCAGGTGTCGAAGTGACATAGGTATGAAATGGTAAACTATTTTCAGTGTACTTTTCTTTAAGTACTTAGTACTTTTCTTTTTTTCTGTAGAATATTATACTCAACTGCATTTTCATCAAATGGCATTAAGCCGCAAGACTTAAATCCATTTTGAATAATGCTCTTTTCATTTGTAAATGAATTTAAAACATCATTTAATACTGTAGGAAAATTGTCCTTTTTTAGCCTACATTCATTGTTACCAGCTTTCCACTTTGTGACTGTCTTGCGCCACTGGTCCTTGAAAGGGTGGAAGAAAGCAATGTCCAAAGGTTGCATAATATGGGTTGCATTGGGAAATAGAGCGATCAACTCTATTTGCTTTTCTCTATAAAATGCAACCAAAGGAATGGTTACATGCGACGAATGCCCATCTAAATACACAATCACAGGAAACTTGACTGCTGTTTTTAATAACCATATATTCAAAAAAAGTTTCTGTCGTCATCCAACCATTATCAGAGATTCCTATTCCCCAACCACTTGGACAATTTTTCAAAATTTTTGATGGCACACTATCTTGATACTGGTACATAATCATTGGCGGTGCTCGTGTTCCATCAGAACTGTACATGAAAAGCACAGTTAGGCTTTCTTTCTCGCCACCATCTACTATCTTATATGTACTTCTGACTCCTTTATTTGTCAAAACCTTTTCAGATTTTGGTATTAACTGAATGTTGGTTTCATCGCAGTTAAATACTTGTGATGGACAAATAGCAAGTAAATTTTTTGTTTCCAAATACTTTCCAATATCTTTAAACCATTGTCTCAAATCCTCTTCAGTGACTGAAGCACGAGTCATAGTAAGGTGTTGAGGTGTCCTGAGACTGATGTTAGGATGCCGTTTAAAGAAGTTTTCATACCAATGCCTACCAGACCTTCCATTAGTAAATGTAATATTCGTAACTTCTTTATTTCTTTGTAGCAGAAGAACATACTGTTGAACGGCATCTAAGAACTGATTTTTGGAAATTGGATACCCTCTCTCTGCCCGATACAAAATCCAATCAACAATTTTCTGTTCCATCTCCGTAGAAAAAACTGTAGGTGCACCACTTCTGGAATTTATTTTTTCAGGAACTTTTACAGCTCTATAAACAGTAGTGGTAGGGACACCAAATTTATCTGCAGCTTTTCTGTAGGACGTACCCTTTTTAATTGCTTCTAGAGCCTTTTGTAGGGCTTCTGGAACATATTGCTTCCTTCTCACCTTTGCTTTTTTCTTCTTGGCCTTTTCTTTTTTAAACACAACACTTTTGCACCTTTTATTACACTTGACTTCCCTTTTAAGTTTATCTTTTACAAAGCCACTTCTTACTTTGTTGTCACCTTTCTTATTTTTTTTTATCTTCCTTAACTTTTCTTGCCATTGCTCAAGTTAACTTTAAATATTGTAATAAATATCTGTAAACAATTTTTTTTATATTATGAAAAATAACTTCAAGTTGCTTTGTGGAAATCACTTTCTCTGTTATTTTTAATAAATAATCAATTTCAAAAAAGAAAAACAGAGTTTCTTACACGTGTTCCGTAAAAAGGAGCATGCCGAGAAGGGCCAGAGGCCCGAACTTGGATACACAAGGAGAAAGTATAGACAATTAAATTATACACCGCGCTAATACTTTACAGCTCGATCGATGCCGGTCTCGCCGAAGAACAAAAGCTAAGTCCACTTACCGTACTTTTCCTCGCTGTTCGTCATCGTTTACGCTGCGAACCGTTTCATAAATACGGACTGTAGCTAATTTCATGTACCCATTATGAAATACCAATATATTTAACGAAAATTATTATCAAACAACAAAATGCATGACCTAGTTTTAATTCTTGGTTCAAGACCTTTCAGATAAGCCTTTGAAAATGTTATAAAATCATTAAAAATGAAAAATGTAGGTGAAAACGTAAATTGTATGAACCCGCATCTTCTGTCGTGACAACCACACTTTTGCGTGGGTCTCGAGATGCGCTTATTTAAAATATTTTTTTTCAATCACAATTATTATTGAACATTAAATGTACTTGGTTATTTTTAAATAAAAGTGTTTCTAGATTACAATAAAATTTGTATACACAAGTATAATGAGTTTTTTAATTATTTATGTTACTATGTTTAATAATGTTTCATAAAGGGGTCAAGTTTTAGAAGGTGTTCCATAATCGGGACGGTTACCTTAGTATTAAATAAAATTATTTCAAACGCTATTAAAGAAATAATTTTTTAAAATTTATATTCCTTTTTAGGTTTATGTTGATGAAACTAATACCAATCAAAGAAAATAATTATTCAACGTTTGAAACATTTGTGGCCCTGAAAAGGGCCAATTGTTTTTTTTTAAATAGACATCTCCATTTATATGTCAGGTGATGACTCTAGCACAATAGCCTCAGCGTCCATCACTTCGATTTCGCCAACATTGATGTCCACTGGTACTACGCCATCAGTCAACCGAAGATCTATCGCCGGTACTTCATAATAAAACTGCTCTACAGGGTCGTAGATCAGTATAAAGTCAGGTGAGGCTGGTAGAGGAGGTGGCGATGCCTTGGACGAAGAAAGAGGTGATGGTGTTGGCGACGGCTGCGGTGATGAGCCGGCGAACGTTGATATCACGCTGTTAGGCGATTCCAAACCCATGAGCCACGCATCAAATTTGAGCGGGGAGCTCGATGGTGTTTGCGATGGCTCCGGTGACAACGTCCCGGCACCCGACCATGCCGATGGTGGAGCCGGTACAAGCTCCGGTGTTGGTGGTGTTGGTCCTGAGGAATAGGAAGGAGACCAACCACTAAGGTCAATCTCCTCCGCAACATCTCAATCCTCTAACGCCGCCAAATGACCTTGGATCAGCTCCTCGTAGCTTATGAAAGTCTTTTCCATACTGGAGTAATTGTCTTTGCAGACTGTGCTGAAGTCGCGGACGCTTCGTACTTTTATACGATCTGTTCGCGTGCAGGCGTCGCCGCTCGCGCTCTGATTGGACGATAATTCGCGGGGGAGGAAGGGGGGGGGCAGAGCGATTGAAGTTATATAAATATAACGAGCGTGCGCTAGCCTTCGTCATTTCACGATAGTGCCTCCCCGTTATCACTCGCACCACGTCATCGCTGTCAGTAAAGAAAATCTCTCTCTCTCTCTCTCTCTCTCTCTCTCTCTCTTTCGGAGCAGTTAAAATATGCATATACATGTAATATGCTTGAATACATACAAATGTATTATGCTTTGGAGCGCATATGTATTATGCTTCCGCACACGTCTAAACAATATTTCGCTTACTAACATATAAAGTTTTCTATCTTGATTTGTTAATCATTGAAGTTTATAGTAATTAATAATATTCAGTCAGCTCAGTAACCATTACTATTTTCTCAATATACTAATAAATTGTATAACTTGTGTTAAATTCATAGGCAGATAAATTATTTGATGAGAGAAGCTATTTGCGTGTAATATATGTTTATGTTATTTTTAATTTATTGTTTAATTGCCTCAAAATATTTTATTCTCATATGTCTATATGTAAGCATGAATAAAAGAATTTCTGAGCAATGTTACATACATTTAACTGTTTGTATATGTTTACTTTCTCAGCAAATCTTTCCCGTTGGTTGATTATGAGCGCTTTCTATACTATCTATGTTAAGGTTTTCACGCGTTATGCGATTCCATATTTGTACTCAATCAAACATATTTTGCGTAAAACCAATCTGCGCTGCGTCTTTCAACGATGATTTGTTAAGCCTTTGAGGTTCAAAGATTGCTGCTGCGACCGCTGCAACTACTGCGGCCGCTGCGACTGCTGCGACCGCTGCGACTGCTGCGACTGCTGCGACCACTGCAACTGCTGCAACTGCTGTGATGGTTCTCGAACGAGAGCGGAGAAGCGAATGAGGCTTAGAGCTTCGTTCACCTTTTTATATTCAGTTAAGTCATCCCTGCCATGCTGCTCACAACCAATCACGATTGCCCCCCCCCCCATAATTTTAATATAAAAGGAGTTGCATTTGAGAGGAAAAGTCAGTTTGGTGCTCCGAGCAGTCGAAGCAACATCGTAAAGTTTACATGAGTGGTTTTTTTTTCACCATATTACCAGCCGTCACGTTACTACTCACAAATAAAGAAGTTGTACTTGAAAGAAAAAAGAATTAGTTTACTGCTCACAGCAGTCGAATATTCTAGTTCAAAAACATATCGTGTGACGCCACCTCTCGCCAACATCGATATCTTCTCTTTAAAAGGAGGTACTGAGACTTGCAAAACTCATTTCGTGTCTTGGAGTGATCCGAAGCAGTTGAAAATGGCTGAGCACTTAAGAGAGGCTGCTAATAAGCTATGGAAGTTATATCAAGCATCTTTGACTGGTGGCGTCGATGAAAACGACATTGATACTTGGTTGGAGTACTGTTATAATGCTATACAATCAACTCAATATTCATTAAGTAATTTAAAAATATCTGACAAAGAAAAACTTCAAGCCGCTATTGCTCTCATTAACACTGTTCGGCACTTGTTATGTGATCGTCGAGTAGACCGCGAGTTACAAGAAAATAATGTTGTGTGGGATGATATTCATTCCGTTTTTGAAAATAGAATAAGAATAGGTGTGATAACCAACTTAAGACATCTTGACTTATTAACTTTCATGCTAGAAGCAAAACAACTGGTTATTCTTAAAGTAAATGAAGCTCTTGAGAAACATTCTGCTCTAAAAGTTAATACAGTTTTGGCAGCTGAAGATGGATTGATTAAAAATGACGAAGAAACTACGGACATCATGTACTTTAATACAAAGACAACGCCGATATATTTAACAACTGACTTAAATGAGTGGTTCGTCGTGAATGTGCAACACCCTATCGACGCACACATGGAAGAATTCCAAGAACAAGAATCAGGCTGGTCACTTAAATCTATTTTAAACTTAACGATAAATATTTGTAAGTTTAATCCAATGAGGGGAAGCACTTATATAGATTTACCTTCATTGATCAAGAAAAAAGAGGTTTGCATTAACGTTAAAAACGATGATAACGAATGTTTTAAATGGGCTATTCTATCAGCATTACATCCCGTTAGTAAACATACAGATCGTGTGTCATGTTACGGTTCATACAAAGATGAGCTCAACTTCGATTGGATTGAATTTCCAATAGATCCTAAACAAATTAACAAATTTATAAAAAACAGAATGATGTTTCGGTAAATATCTATTACTTGAAGAAAAAGGGAAACATTTTTGACGCCTTACCACGACCTTGACATCTTATAAGAAAGAAAAGCATGTTAATTTATTTCTTGTGGAAAGTCATTATGTAGACGAGGAGGAAAATGACGAGCCTCTTGATGACACTGAGATAGTATTTAAAAATCATTATGTATGGATAAAAGATTTATCAAGACTCGTACGAAGTCAGATATCTTCTCATAAAAGTAAAGCCTATATCTGTGACCGATGCTTGCATTTTTTCTGGTCAAATGAAAAGCTGACGAAGCATGCAATTGACTGTTCAGAAATAAATGAATGTAAAATTTTACTTCCTTCACAAAAGGATAATATATTACAGTTTAAGAACTTTTCCAATAAGAATCAAGTACCAATGATTATTTACGCGGATTTTGAGTGTTTACTGAAGGAAGCCCATGATCACGAACGTGCTTATCAGCACCATGAGCCGTTTAGTGTAGGCTTCTTTGTAAAATGTAGCTATGGTGACAGCTTGTCGGAATATAAATGCTATAGGCGAGAAACAGAAGACGACGAATCTCCGGCTAAGTGGTTCGTGATGAGCCTTCACTCTCTGGCTCTAAAATTAGAAGAAATGTACAAGTATCCAAAGCCTATGAAAGATATGACGCTTGAGGAGAAAATCCAGTTTAGTACTGCTCAACTATGTCATATTTGTCAGAAATCATTTTCTGAAACGGACCAGAAAGTTCGTGATCACTGCCACTTCACGGGAAAGTGAGTATTTAATTTTTTTTTACTAAAATGTTATAAATAAATATTGATAAATTATATGATTTACAGATACCGAGGTCCTGCACATAGCTCATGCAATATTAGCTATCAAGATTCAAGAACTATTCCCATAGTTTTCCACAATTTAAGTGGTTATGACTCACATCTCTTTATTAAAGAGGTCGCAACCTGTTTTGCTGGTCGAGTTTATTTGTTACCGCAAACTAAAGAAAGATATATATATGTTTTACTAAGTTTGTGGAAGGTACTGACATAAACCTGCGGTTGATCGATTCATTCAGGTTTATGGCTTCGTCCTTGGACAAGTTAGCGTCATATTTAGAGAATCTTCCTATTCTTGAATAATCATTTCATCAAGATGACGGATTCTCTATTAAACAGATTATGCTACTGAAAAGGAAAGGAGTTTTCCCATATGATTACGTTTCATCATTCGAAAAACTCAAAGAAACCAATCTCCCTTCAAAAGACGATTTTTTCAGTGGCTTGTATCAAAGTCATGTTAGCGACGATGATTATAAACATGCCGAAAAAGTATGGCAGATGTTCAACATTGAAGATCTTGGACAATATTCTGACTTATATATGAAGACCGATGTAATACTATTGGCTGAAGTTTTCGAAAATTTCAGAAAGAACTGTCTTCAAGCTTATGGTTTGGATCCTGCTCATTACTATACGACACCTGGATTAACGTGGGACGCAATGCTAAAGTACACTGAGGTATGGATTGCATATATACGTACACTCATATTTTTTATTTATTTATATATTTGTATATTTTAATAGGTACAACTAGAGCTCCTCACAGATATTGACATGCTGATGTTCATCGAACGTGGTATACGGGAAGGAATTAGTCAATGCTGTAATCGCTACGCCAAAGCGAATAATCCATACATGAGCGAAGGTTATAATGTTGACGAGGAAGAAAAATATCTCATGTATTATGATGTCAACAATTTGTACGGTTGGGCAATGACTGAATCCTTACCCTATGGACGCTTTGAATGGGTCAAGAATGTAAATGAGCCAAACTTCTTTGACATCCCCGACGACTGTGACTTTGGATACTTTATTGAAGTGGACTTGAAGTACCCCGAAACACTCCATGATGCTCACAAAGACCTGCCATTCTGTGCTGAGCACATGGCGCCTCCTGGTTCAAAGCAGAAGAAACTTATGACGACGCTTTACGGCAAAGAACTTTATGTGCTTCACTATAGAGCACTGAAACAGGCGTTGAAACATGGTTTAATATTGACTAAAGTTCATCGGGCCATAAAGTTTAATCAACGTCCATGGCTTAAAAAGTATATAGATTTAAACAGTGCTAAAAGAAAAGAAGCAAAAAATGAGTTTGAAAAAATGTTATTCTAACTTTTTAACAATGCCGTTTACGGAAAAACTATGGAAAACGAGAGAAAACGAGTTGACGTGAAGTTAGTAAACAAATGGGAAGGTCGCTATGGAGCTGAAGCATACATCGCAAAACCTAATTTTCATAGCTGCGACGTGTTTGACAAGAACCTTGTGGCTATACAACTTCTACGCACTGAAATATCTATCAGAAAACCTATTTATGTAGGACTCAGTGTTTTGGATTTATCAAAAACACTTGTGTATAGATTCCATTATGAATACATGAAAACCCGTGTGGGTGACAACTGTAAAATTCTATACACTGATACAGACAGCTTGATCTATGAAATCACGAACGTCAACATTTATGAGATCATGCACCAGGACATTCACGAATTTGATACATCTGATTATCCAGAGACCAATCCCTTCAATATGCCTCGTGTAAATAAAAAGATTGTAGGTCTAATGAAGGATGAATGTAATGGTGAAATAATGTTGGAATTTGTAGGTTTAAGAAGTAAAATGTATAGTGTTCGGATTCAAGGTCAAAAACCAATTAAAAAAACTAAGGGCGTTAAAAGTTCTGTGGTCAAGGCTACCATTAGCTTCGACGACTACATGCAACGCTTGCGGGAAAATATAATAATAACTCGAGAGCAGCGAAACATTAGATCACATCATCATGTGTTGCACACTGAAAAGGAAAGGAAGATCGCTCTCAGTGCCCGTGATGACAAGCGCAATCTGCTGCCTGACCAAACAGACACTCTCCCATGGGGTCATTACAAAATGGCAGCTGATGAAGTAGTTGAGCTTCCGCATATTCCAGCATCATCTTTACATGAAGAGGATAAGTTCGACGTTAAGCCTGAAGACAATAACCAACTGACGGCTGTAGCAGCCAAACAGTCAACAACACAGAAGTATATCAGTGATATGCAACAACAACTGATTACTCTTATACAGCTGTTCGAAGATGATGAATCGCTTAAAAGAACTTCCGAAACAAACAGCAATTCACCCAACAAGAAATTTAAAAGCTCCTAGAGTACGAATGAAAATTACTACTTGCGGATCTCTTCCTATCGCATGATTTCGAGGATTGGGACAAGCACCTACATTCAACTATAATTAACGAATATTTTAAGTATACAGCTTTAAGGGAGGTATATGAATTATTTATATAAGTTAAAGTTTTAGAGATTAGTAAAGTGCAACTATTATATAGTTAATGTATAATGAAAATTGAATATCTCAATCATATTGTCATGTAATACTAATGAAATGCGTATCAAGAACAAATGTATATAGAAATAAGTGGAGTATTTGAACTTATATTTAGTTACGAACGCATCATTTGGATATAGCTATATGTATTATTTGTTAAGAACTATTAAGAAATTAGTAAAAGTATAAGTTATTATATTCCAATGTATATATAATGAATAAATAAAGACTAAAGTTAATAACTTAAACATGTCTTACGTATTACTTTACGGACCACATATTAAGAAATAATGTATAGAACTAATAGTGAGCTATTCTAATTAATGGTAGTTAATCAATGTTTAAATCTATTAACATAACTTTGTATTGCTTTAAGAAATATATAAATAAGTATAAGCTATTACTTGTGAAATATGTGCTAAGGATTAATAGAAAATAGTCTAAGTATTCTAATGCATTGTATAGTGAGGTTAAAAATTAATATTTCATAAATGAGTAAAAGTATAGACTTTCTAATTCAATATAGTTGATGTATGATATGATAACCTTTTTATCTGTAAAATTATTAAAATAATATAAAAAAGGTGTTACTCTATAAAAAGGTGTCACTCTATGACATAAAAAAGGTGTTACTCTATGATATAAAAAACATGTCACTCTATGACATAAAAAAGGTGTTACTCTATGACATAAAGAAGGTGTTACTCTATAAAAAGGTGTCACTCTATGACATAAAAAAGGTGTTACTCTATAAAAAGGTGTCACTCTATGATATAAAAAAGGTGTTACTCTATGACATAAAAACACGTCACTCTATGGCATAAAAAACCTGTCACTCTATGACATAAAAAACACGTCACTCTATGATATAAAAAACACGTCACTCTATGACAAAAAAAAGGTGTTACTCTATGACATAAAAAATATGTCACTCTATGATATAAAAAACCTATCACTCTATGACATAAAAAAAACAGGTCATTCTATAAAAGGTGTCACTCTATGACATAAAAAAAACACGTCACTCTACGACATAAAAAGATGTTTATTTTTTATTTTATTTATTTATCCAGAGTACATTATAGAAGTACATTACATTATTGTAACCCTGCAGAGAAAAATAAATTTCCTGTTTGCAGGTCCGGAGTATATAATATACTTAAAATTAAAACTAATACTAATTCTTAAAACTATGAAATATTTTTAACATCATAATAGACTTTCTAAACAGTAATATGTAAATATGCGATATGCAATTATCTAAATTTTCGACTTGAATTACTAACGAACTTATAGTATCAAATCGTTTTCAAGGAATATTCAACTCGTTTTCAATAAATATTTTTCACAATCCATTCTTTTATTTTGTACCTCGCTGGTCTTTTGTCTATATCTAGAGTTTTGGGCTCATTTGGTAGTATATTAAAAGTCTTTATTGCAGTTATATAATTGTTTTTTTCGCTTACTCTTTTGTCAATTTTTGGTAATAATATAGCTTTATTTCTTGTCTTACTATTTGAGTTTGTGAATATATTTTTCATTTCGCTGTAATGATATTTTAAGCAGTCCCATGTGAATAGTTGCTTAATATTCATAGGTTTATTTTGCTCAAACGTGTTTTTGAAAACTAGTTTAAGTAGTCTGTTTTGTATATTTTGAAGTAAATGTTGATTGTTTTTATATACACCTCCCCAGGCAATTATCCCATAATTAATAACACTGTGAAAAAACGCATAGTAAATAACCTTTAATGTACTTGTTTGCATAAATTTATTGATTTTGTAAAAGATGAAATTTAAGTAACTTGTTTTTTTGATTAGGTAGTTAATATGTTCATCCCATTTTAGATTATAATCAAAATTTACTCCTAAATATTTACACGAGTCAACTCTCTTTATTTTTTCTTTGTTAATATATACATTTAAATTTTTTGGTACACTGTCACAGTAATTTCCGAAAGTTATGTACACAGTTTTACTTATGTTTAATGTTAGTTTATTCAATGCAAGCCATATAGCTACTTTTTCAAGATATAGATTCATTTCACTTTCAACTTCTTTCCAGGTTTTACCTGACGATATAACTGCTGTGTCATCAGCATATGATAAAATTGAGTTTTCTGGCATTGTTTTAAGTAGATCATTTATATATAATATAAAAAATAATGGCCCAAGAATTGTTCCTTGTGGCACTCCCACCGTTATTGTTATCGGTTCACTCTTACTTTGGCCAATTCTTACTTTCTGCTTTCTATTTGTTAAGTAGCTTTGCATTAAATTATAAGCATTGCCTCTTATCCCGTATGCTTGCAACTTATGTAAAAGTATATTATGATCAACTGTATCAAAGGCTTTTGCTAGATCCAGAAATGCGACTATAATGGGCTTACTCTTATCTAAGTTCTCATAGATCCTCTTTGTAATACAGCTTAGAGCATCTGTGGTTCCTTTGCTTTGAATAAAGCCAAACTGTTTTTCACTTAATATTTTATGTTTTTTAATAAAATCAAAAATTCTTTCATATATTACTTTTTCAAAGGTCTGTAGTTATTAACTTGTAATATTTTCCCTGATTTATAAATTGGTACCACTTCAGCTGCTTTTAGCGCATCCGGCCATATTGATTTTTCAATACATTTATTGACGATATATGCCAAAGGATCTGCTATAAGATCAGATATTGTTTTGAGTGTCTTAGCATTTATTTTGTCAACTCCACCATTCTTGATTTTCAAATTCTCAATTATTTTTTTAATTTCAATTTCATTTCTAGGATGTAGGAAAATTGTATTTAAGTTACTTGGTGGTAGTTGTATAAATTTGTTACTTGGGGCAGTAATTTTGTCACTCATTTCTTTGCCCATTTTGCCGTAATAGTCATTCATGATGTTCGCAATTTTGGATGGGATTTTTACTATCTCCTCGTTTTCATCATATATTTCACTTATATTATTATCTTCTTTATTTTTGTAACCCAGTTTGGAATTTATAATTTTCCATAGTTGTCTTGGATTATCTGAGTTTTTCTCTATAAGATCCTTCTCGTATTTAATTTTGGCATCTTTTATAACTTTGTTTAGACATTTAACATAGTTTTTGTATTCACTTTGTAATCTTTCATTCATTGGATTTTTTTAAGCTGTTTATATAATTTGTCCTTTTTTTTACAGGATTTTATTAACACAATAGTAATCCATTCTTTTCTAGGTACATTATTGTATTTAGCCGGGTTTCTTTTTGATTTTTCTTGACATTGTGTTATTCCATCTATAAAAAGGTTTATTGCTTCGTTTGGATCCTCGATTTGTGTGTATTCATTCCAACATTTTTGACTTGCTATAATAGCTATTTTTTTGTAATTTAATGAATAATTAGTTTTATTTTTTTTCATCTCTGTATTCACTAGAGGTTTTTTTATATATATAAATAGCGGATAGTGATCAGTAATTAGCGTCATTAATTTGAAAGTTTTTGTATTGATTGAGCTAGTTTTTATAAAAATATTGTCTATGCATGTTCCACTATCAGTAGTTACATTATATGGTCTAGTCGTATCAGTAAAACCCGGGTAATAGCCATTTTCAAGAAAATTGTATACAAAATTCTGACTAATATTGTTTTGTAACATTATATTTATATTAAAATCACCTATTATCAAATGGTTTTTAACTCTTCTCTTAAGTTGCAAATATTAATTTACCTTTAAAATAAACTCTGTGTTATGTAGATCATGTGATCTGTACATAGCTGAGATTTCCAAATGACTATTGTTTTGAAGGTTTATAATTGTATTTAGTATTTTTAGCCTACCCTGTTCTATCACATTAGTTGTCTGGGTTACATCTTTTTTTACATATACGACCACGCCATCTGATTTGTTTATGTGACTATGGTTATAATAAATATTGTATCCATTTAATTTATAATATTGATAGTGTTCTAAATTACCGGTTTCAGCACATACTATCACATAAGGTTTGATTTTAAGCCTTTTATTCAAGATTTGCAATTTCTCAAAATTAGTTTTTAAACCTCTTATATTCAAGTATAAAATCAAATTATCTGTTGCTTTTCTATCTTGATTAAAAGACTTTAAATCATTATATGCGATTTCCTGCTGATATAATTGCTTATGTATGTCTTCTAATACTTCATGATTCTGCGCCATTTATTGCATTTGGTGTTGTTGAAATTGCGTTTGGGCTGGTTCCTATGCTTGCGATACTTTCTGTAGATTGTAAAGATGACCTCTGTCGTAGATTTAGCGTAAGCGGTATTGGTGGTTTCCTTGCCGGTACTGCAGGTCTGGTGAGTGTGTTAGCTGCATCTGCCCTCTGTTGTGTATTTTGCTGGTACGGCCTTATTGGTTTCCAAGTCGGTAAATCAGGTTTGATAGGGTAATCGGTTGCATCTATATATTTTTTTATCTTGTTTTTAAGTATTTCACAGTTGCTCATGTCATATGGAGAATGATTAGTATATAAGTTTGTTCTATATGTTTTGTTACTAAAGATACAGTTAGTGCATTCTATTTTGATGCTATTACATTTGTTTGTTTCGTGGTCACCTGTACATTTTACACATATCTGTTTATTCTTGCATTTTTTCGCATTATGCCCTAGTCTCCCACAGTTGAAACATGGTGAGTTATTTATTAGATCATAAACCATACATCTTTGGTGTCCGACAAAAAGTCTTTTCTTGTTATCTCTGATCAACTTATATGCTTCAGGTGGCACTTCCATTATAACGGAGCTAAGCTTTGTTTTTTCATTTGTGTACATATGAAGAATTGAACCACTGTTTTTTAAGTCACTAAAATTTATTGTATTTATATCTTCTTCAATTTCTTTAATGTCCATCTTTGTATAGTTGTCTATGCCAACTATTTTTATTTTTGGGTTACTTAATTTTTCAGCAGATATATCACACTTCGGCAGTTTTCTTTGAAGTATTTTTTCAGCAGCTGTTACACTATCAATGTTCATACAGTTAACTATAATATCACTTTTATTTTTATTATATATATTTTTGGTTTGAATGTTCTTTTCTCTCACTAGATATTTAGTTATTGTATTTAAAACTTCACTTTGATCATATTTGCCTATTTTAACTACAATTTTTGGTATCTTTTTTGGTTGTACTTTTATCTCCTTCGTTACGTCTGCGTAAGCTTTTTTAGTAAATTGGTTACCTGTTTCTTTTTCTTTATATTTTTCAAGCAACTCATGTAATAGTTTATTTTTATCTTGCAATTCATTATTCAGTTGTTTTAGTAACGTATTTTCAGCTACCATAACCTCATTCTCACTTATATTATTTTCTGCCTCATTTTGTAATTCTAATGTCTTTCCTGCTAGTTCCTCTAATATTTCTTTTCTTATTTCATCCGTTTGCCTCATTTTGATATGTGCTATTATCAATTTTGCTGTCTCACTCAAGAGTTCTTCTTCCTCATTATCCTCATTATAGGTTATGTTAAACATGTGCACGTGTTCCAGACAAATTACCAAGTTATCTCCTAGATCTTTTGTATTGTTTAATCTTTCAAAATCACTTTTATGATATGCGTCTCCACATATGATACAAATTACTAATGCCACCGGTTTTGTTGGATGGCACTTATATACTTTTGTACTACTCTTGTCGGGAGGTCTTTTCTTTCCCGGCGCCATCTTGATTTACTGCTTGATTTACTACTTTCTGATACTCTTGATTTACTACTTTCTGATAAAAGTTTAAAAAGTTAAAAAATAAAAAAATAATATAACCAGTGTGCACGTGCAAAAAAAAGAATATATACCTCCAAAACATGCACTGATATGCTCGTATAAAAATATATCTATATAAATACAACGTGCGCTATAAATATAAGTATACGCTGATGTGCATATGCTCCGTTTTCATTCTGTAACAATTATTAAAACAATGTTTATTCCTCGATCAAATATTATTCATCCTTAAAAGGACGGTTTAATATAATGTAAAATTGGTTTCAACGTTTAAATATACTTTTTTGTTGGCCCTTAAAAGAGCCGATTAATATTTAATTATAAAAATACAATACATAAAATACAAAATATTGAAAATTATAAAGTATAAAAATTCAAATCATAATCAACTTAAAATTAAAATAAACGATGGCGCGCGCTATCGAGACATATTCTCTTTCGAGGTGTCTCCTCTTCAGCAGCAAATTTTAGTATTTTATAATACTTTTTATCCGCTGCATCATACACTGTGATGTACTCTGGAGATGGAGATGAGAGGGTCCTCTTCGGTATCTGTATGTATCGTTTCTCCGTAACATCATAAACTTTATTTATAGTTGTTGATGGAGTCGAAGTCGTCATTGATGGTGATGTGTAGGACGGCTCAGGCGACAACGATTGTTCCATCTGTAGAAGCGTGGGTGTTGATGATGATGGTGAATAGGCTCCGAAAGGTGGCGTTAGGTATGGTGGTAAATCGGGCGTCAACTGAGGCAGCTCCATTTCCTCGGGAAAAACCATCATCTGCGTAGGTGAGACGCTGGCCCTCTTCTCCAGCTCCATGATACAATTGAGTACTAGCTGGTGCAGATTAGAAGCCTCTCTCTCAATAATTTCGAGAATTGAGTGATGAGACATCGACTCCATTATTCTGCTGAATGTGTTAAAATTACGACACGACGTTATATTTATATGCGTAAGCGGTGGGGTAGTAGTGGGCGGTGAATATCTGTTCCAATCAGAATGCGATCGCATCTGCTCCGCTCCAATCAACGCGTTACATGAGCGGTGACGGCGGCAAAGAGCTGCTCCGCTCCAATCAGCACGTTTGCTCAAGCGGTGGCACTCGCGCAGCGGCGCGCAGGTCCGCGCTTTGTGTATAAAACTGGGGCGCTTTCGTGAGTTTGGCATACTCGTCAAGATGTGGAACGATGAGCAAGTTCACGATGAGACTAACCGCTATCTGCAGGCCTTGGAAGAGGACATGGGCATTGAGTCGGAGCAATTTTCCTCGTCAGATAGCGATGATGATTTGAGTGGGAAGTTGGCGAAAATGCGTGATGATATGATGAGACGGCTTCGCGCCTTGGATGATATTTTGCCACCACTGCCAGCACCACCTTCATTACGCTCATATCATGAGTGGCTAGCGAGTGACGACTTTGAATCACAACCATCATCACCAGAGCCACCGCTCTCACCACCTCCGCAGACATCTTCAGGTCGAGAGTCTCCAATTCAACCGGCATCGTCGTTAGCCTCGGCTCCTGAGTTGCACTCACCGCCGCCTTCAGTTCCGCCATTGCATCCGCTGTCTCAACCGTCGCCATCGCTTCCGCGTTTATCTTCACAGAGGCATTCATCTTCAAGCTCAGAGGATGCTGAAATAACTCCATGCAGAAGGTATCAACGGCGTCGCCGCTGTCAGAATTTGAATGAAACTCGTCGTCGTCATCTATTTTAGTTTTTCGGTCTTTTATCAATCCGCCCTTTTCAGGGCGATCATATTTTTAAACGTATTAAAAACTATTTTCTCAAGAGAAAGCTTACTTTCTAATAGTTTTTTCTCGTATATGTTTCTTTTTTTTTTTTTTTTTTTTTTTTTTTTGTAGAGAAAAGAGAGAAGAGAGTGTAAATGCATATTCGAACTAAAATTTATTGGTGTATTCATTGGAGGGCTATAAACCGACTATGTAAACATCAATACTCAACATTTAACCAACGCAGAATAAATGCGTAAAGTTTTTTTTTTACCTAAATGAATATATATTCACATGTTTATTATTACTAGTAATCATAAGTATAATTGCCATCAGTCCTATTTGTTTACAAATAAAATTATTTCAAATTTTCGCTGCCCATTGAATGATTATAATTAAACAATAATATCAAAGAAAATCTTAGAAATATTCTAGTAAATAATTAGTCTGTTTAAATGAACGGTCACATTTAAACTTTACATTTCAAAGGTTTATATTAAAATAAGTTAAGTTATTTTTAATGTATCGCTTTGACAAAGCATACTGAATAAGTTTTTTAAATTTACTCTACTCCAGTTAATTAAATATTATCCTATTGTTTTATTTCCAAATTTTACTTTATAGCTAATATATTTATGTTTATAACTTAAATAACTATCCAGTACATTACAATATACTATAACTATTATATTATTTTTATATTTAATGTTTGATGAAATTTGAATAATTTTTGTTCTACGTTCAACTCATGTGGTAGCTCTGAAAAGTGCTAATTTGCGTTAGTTACAACTATCGCTTTAGAAGAGTTGAGATAATGTTTTTGCTAAAATTGCTTGTTCGAAGGTTCTCACTGGAGTATAACTTGGCACTCCCTTAAACGTTTTGGCTCCTTCCCCTTCATCGTGCAGTTGGAAGGTGATGCTTTTCAAATGTATACCAGTTATTTTCATGCATCAATCCGGACAAATCAGTGAACAACACTGGAAGGGGTAGAGCGGCTTGAAAGAGTATAAAAGAAACGTGCTTTCACGACATCGGCACAGATCAGAGATTGAGGAGAGATCGATCGGATGATTCTGTCTCTGACAGTCGTCGCGTCAAGATCGCAGTGAGCATCGTAGTATCGCGATAGTTTTCATCAGTGAGTGATAGTGATTGTGATAGTGCATCAGAGAATCAATTTGATCACCTGCCCTTCTAAGGGCAATCACACGGCTGAACACAGTATTGTGTTATTCACCGCATCCTTCCAAACTACAAATTCGACAACAACAGCAGCCACCAGAGAGCGGACCTAGGAGAGGTGACCTCCAAGGTCACCATGTCACGCACATCGGACAAAATGGACCAGTCGGATGGTTCAACGCCACACCACCCTAAGCGAGTGAACCCCGATAATAGTGATGATGGATTCAGCGTCGTATCATCGACCAAGAGGAAGAAGGCCAGGACCTCGACAAAGGCCAGGACCTCAACAAGGGCCAGCAGCAGCACCAAAACCAGCACTAGTAAGATCAACACACAACCATTTAACGTGACCCTTTCTAATAAAACTAAAAATTACTTTGAGGCGCTTGCCAATGACAATACAGAAAAAACGGTACCAACCGGGTGCCTAAATACAAACGACACACATACAAACAACGTGACAGACCCTAAACCTAAAAAACAAAACATCAAACCAGTGACAGTCAAAGTGGACGAATTAAACTTCCCCTACAAGATGCTTAAAGTTATTCTCAGGAAACTTAAGTTTCCACCGATGGTTCAAACTATTGACAGCACCCACATGTCAGTTGGGGTTAGTACACTTGACGACTATCGGTTGTTACTCAAGGGTCTTGAGGAAGCAAATTTTCAATTCTCCCTGAGACGACCTGCTGATTCCACCCCCCCTACGAAAATTGTGATAAGAGGCCTCCCCTCGTACACAGAAACGGATGAAATCAAGAAAGAATTGATTGAATTAGGACTGAAGATTGAGGGCGTTGCACAGATGAAAAGAGGAAGTGGAAGAACAGCCACGCCGCTCCCTCTTTTCTTATTAACCATAACTAATGATGAAAACCTAAAGCTTTTGAACGAAGTAAAATCGATTAATTATTTTAAAATAAAACTTGAAAAGTACAACAAACCTAACAAACCTGTGCAATGCTTCAACTGCCAGGAATTTAATCACGTATCTAAATTCTGCCACATGCTTCCCAAATGCGTTAAATGTGGAGAAATCCACAAATCAACTGAATGCAAATTAGATTTCTCGGATAAAACAAACAACCTAAAATGCGCTAACTGTGGAGGAAACCACACGGCAAACTACCAGGGATGCCCAAGATATAAAAGACAACACGACCTAATCAAAATCAGGTCACAAAAACAAACAAACGCTAAACCTACACAGCAGGTAAAAATTCATGCGCCCAGACAACAACCGCCACAAAAACAACAACAAACACAACAACATAATTACAACGCCAACACTAACTATGAACATAACTTCCCGCGACTTATTAATAAACAAAACGCAAGTCCAGCTTGGACACACACACAAACAAACATGATAAATAATAATGATAAAATACAATCTAAAGACGCCGAAAACCTAATGAACATTATAAACGAGGCAATCGAGTTAACACTTCAAATTACAACAGGTACACTCACACTTAAAGATGCAACAATTCAAACAGCTAATCTAATAAAACAACTTTTCTCTACAGCCCTTAATGTCAGCAATGGAGCAGGAAAATAAACAATTAAAAATCTACGCATGGAACGCGTGTGGTGGATTATATGCCAAAAGACTTGAATTAGAATCCCTCTTAATAAATAACAAAATAGACATTTGCCTCATAAGTGAAACCTTAATTAAAGATAAACAAAATTTTAACATAAAAAATTATAAAACATATAAAAACAACACTAACAGAGGCACGGCTATTCTCGTTAAAAATGACATCAGCCACTACGTAATTCCGATTGATCTCGAAAAACTAGAAGCCACGGCTATAAAAATTAAAACGCGAGGCCAAGAAGTCGCGATAATATCCACATATAACTCCCCTAGCGTAAAATTCCATAAAGCCGACTACACTAAAATCTTTAAAATAGCCCCGGTTGTTATTGCAGCAGGTGATTACAATGCAAAACACACCATATGGGGTAGTAGATCTATTAACACACTTGGCAAAAACATTAATAATTTCTGTTTTAAAAATAACCTTTCAGTTCATGCACCCCCGGAATTCACGCACTATCCATTTAACAAAAGACTAAAACCGAACATAATAGATTTCATGATCTCAAAAAATCTCTATTTTACTTCGGATGTAAACACAATTCACGAGTTAGACTCAGATCACTACCCCATAGAAATCATAGTTAACTTGAGCGCTAAATTCACCACTAACCATCCTAAATATAACTTAGCAAAAGCAAATTGGAATTCATTTCAAAATCATATAGATAACGCGATTAAAGAGCGCCAAAACGACTTAAATTCAATCGATAATATAAATCTTGCAATCTTAAATTTAACTAACTCAATCTCGGAAGCATTAGAAATAGCAGTACCTAAAAATGAAAATAAAACCGGTGAACCCCCTCTGCCACAAACAATACTTGATTTAATTAACCCCAGAAATAAAAACATACGAGAAAACCATGTCAGGCCAAATCCCCTACTAAAACTAGAAATAAATCACCAACGGAAAAAAATCGATAAAATGATTAAAGAATTTAAATGTAACACGTGGAATAACACAGTTAAAAAATTAAATATTAAAGATAACAGCCTCTGGAGAATGACAAAAGGTCTAACGCGTAAACAAACAAATATTCCAGCTCTTAAAAACGAAAATAATGAAATTAAATACTTTTCTCCAGAAGACAAAGCTAACGCATTTGGAACGCACTTCGCTAGTACATTTACCCCGCATAAAAACGAATCCGAAGAAGCAAAGCTCTTCACCACAGAAACAGACCGCATGGTTTCCTCGTACTTAAACCATCTGGAAATTACGGATCCTAAATATAAAGCCAAACCATTCGAAATCAAAAACTATATTAAAAGAACTAAAAACAATAAAGCCCCCGGACCGGATAAAGTCACTAATTGCATGCTTAAACATCTACCCTCCAGCGCCATAAGTTATATTACGAAAATTCTTAATGCTTGCTTCGATTTAAATTATTTCCTACGGAGTGGAAAAAAGCAACTATCTTAGTGTTTGCTAAACCCGGTAAAGATCTAACCATGACCACCAGCTACAGGCCCATAAGTTTACTAAATACAATGAGCAAAATTTTCGAATCAATCATAATCGACAGACTTAAAGACGAACTAAACGATAAACTTCGACTCCGAGCAGAACAATTTGGCTTTAGAGATGGACACTCGACAGTACAGGCCATACTTAGACTAACAGAAGACATCACGAAAAACTTTAACTGCAACAGAAACACAGGCGCGGTTTTTCTGGACGTCGCGAAGGCTTTTGACAGCGTGTGGATTAACGGACTAATCCGCAAGCTGATCGAAGCCAAAATAAATAAAAATTTAATTCACCTACTAGCATCATATTTAAAAAATAGAAAATTTAAAGTAAAACTAAATGACGTAGAATCTAAAGAATTTAATATACGTGCAGGCATACCACAAGGTAGTCTACTCGGTCCTATACTTTTCATCATCTACATCAATGACCTTCCAACCGTTGAAGGAGTAAATATAGGAATTTACGCAGATGACACGGCCGCGTGGGCTACCTCGTGGAGCAATCTCAAAATAGTAAAACTTTTAAACGAATTCCTTAATAAAGTAAAAAACTGGACAACATTATGGCGCATAAAAATAAATGCTTCTAAATCAGAATCAATCCTTTTCTCGCGTAAAAAAAACCCAACACGGGATCTAGATCCGCCTAATCTAAACAACGAGTCTATAGAATGGGAAAATAAAGTAAAATATCTAGGAGTAATGCTTGATAAAAAATTAAGTTACATAGCCCACGTTAATAACACGCGTAACAAAGCAATAGGAGCCACAATGAAACTCAAACCGATCTTAAATAATCACTCAGCACTAAATATAAATAACGGAGTAATAATTTACAAAATGATAATAAGACCCATCTTAACCTACGCCTCGACGATCTGGGCCAACACAAACAAATCTAATTACCAAAAAATACAAACGGTACAGAATAAAATACTCCGCACTATTTTAAACGCCCCTAGATACACTAAAAACACTCTAATTCATAAAGATTTAAATGTAGAGTACATTAAAGATTACATCAAAGAAGCCGGCAAAAACTTCTACAACAGAATTTCGGAATCAAAATATCAAATCATTAAAAACCTAGGCAACTACGACTCCGACGCAAGAGACAAATACAAGAGACCTAAAGACTTTTTGCATATAGATCCACCCACATAAATCCTAGTAAATAACGCAAATTTACGACGTTTCAGATTCAACAGATCCAATCCAAGGACAAATGCAGACACACCAGATTTACCTTCCCCTTACTAATCATTTTTCATTCAGGATCACATCAAGAAGACGCACCTCATACACTAAACTCTCTCTCTCTCTCCTTTCACGCAAAAAGAGACGCAGCGACGTTATGCTGGCGGCTGATATTCAGTGCGCCTCAAAACCGCAACGAATGCCTGACCGGACCGGCTGGCGGATGCGGCGTCTCCCTCTGGGTGAATCTTTTTCCTCTAAAACTTTCTGCCGCATATCACCTTTACCTACCTATATAAATTACTCATCTATTTTTTCTGTCTAATAAAGTCATTCTACGCGTCTCAACAACTAACTTAAGATAAATGGGTTTTTACTCCTAGCGAGATTTTTCCCCATTCTACACTCCACATAGTAGTCCAGCCATACAACTGTTTTTGCTCTATAACTTCTGATAGTGTGTAAATGCCCTCACAGGGTAACGCACAACTTCCTCTTTTTGATTTCCTTCTTTAAGGAGAGGTAACTGGAATCGCCCAGGCTCCTCCTACGTGGATTCATTTCTACGTAAGGGGCTCCTGGACGGTGATCCGGGCAGGCTGTACCTCACTGATAGGGGGCGACGGAGGGGGCCCCCACCATCCCTTCTTTCTTTCTTTCTTTCTTGACATCGGCACACTCGTCAAGATGTGCGAGGAGCGTTGGAAGCAACTCTACAAAGAATTCGTAGCTAATCTCGCAAATATGGAAGAGGCTGATGAAACTTCTTCATTATTTTCGGAGTCACCGCCGCCCTCATCATCTCAACCATTGCAGGAGTTGGCTCACGAGTTTTCTCCGCCGCCACAATCTCCACTACTCTTACCGCCGGTATGTTCACCCCCAGAGCGTGAGAGTAGTGTTGAGCCTCCTACATCATCAACTCAGCCGCCGCCAGTTTCACTGTGATGTTCTACAATCCGGAAGAAGAACTTTATTATGAGATACCGATCGCTGAGATGAAAAGTGATAAAATCAATGTGCTGATTATTGATGATGAAGAACCTTTGAAGAGCCTAAACGTGGTGCGTTGTCGCGTTTCCACCAGATAATATATATTTAGAGTAACAAAAACTGTTCCTGTTTGCATTTATAGTCATTTTTTCAAATGTTTATATACATCTAATATTATATACTAATTCACTGATTTCATTACTACTTTTTATTAGCTGTTTCACTATATGTATGCAGCGAACTGCAGGTCTCTATTACGAAACAGTATAAAAGAGCTTTTATTTCGTATCTCATTTACAATGCAGTTTAAATATATAAATTTTTAAATTATTTGTGCTTATAAACTTTACATCATTTGTACATAAACCTGTAAATCGTGTCTAAACCTACCAATACTGTACATCAGAGCTACTAATATAGATTAAACGGCTATATATTTGCATAGAAATAAATATAAAATAGGTTTATTCATGATGTTTTTGAATTAAAATAGTTAGACGCAATCGACGCACATTACAACCACGCATGTTGTAAGTACTTATGAAAAAATTCATATCCGTTTCAGATTTTCTTTATAGTTTTCAACTAAATTTATACTGAAATTACCGCTAATAAAGAAAAAATGTTTCATAATAGGGAAGCGTGTTATGGGAGAGTGTAAGAAAATAGCGTTTCATAATAAGACTTTCATCACTATTTCTTTCTATATAAACGATTTCATATAATAAATTTGTCGAAAATCGTATGGCTCTTTACGCTTGAAATAATAAATAAGTTTGTTGTTGAAATTTGCAGGTCCTGAAAAGGACCGATATACATAAAATCATTTCATATAATAAATTTTGTCGAAAATAACAGGGTCCTTGAAATAATGAATAAGTTTGTTTGTTGAGATTTGTAGGTCCTGAGAAGAACCGATTGAGTTGGTCCTGAGAAAGGTATAAACATTTGTGAGTAAAACGAGAGAGATTGCAAAGATTCATGAAAAAGTTTGAGCCTTCCAGCGTTTTGACGCATGCAATTCTCAAATATGCAGTCGGTTAATACACCAAACTGTTATTTGAAAACGTCGAAATTACATGTACGCGAAGGTTACGAAAACGCGCGCGAAAGAGTCTCGCATTCTCAAAACATGCAGTCGGTTACTACACCTAACTGCGATTTGAAAGCGCGAAAACGTCGAAACTACATGTAGGGGAGGGCGGGGCACGTGTGACACCCTAACTTTGATTAAAAATAACAACTAAACCGTGTATTATTTCAAAATGTACAAAAACAGAATAATTAGATCAGAAAAAAATAAAATAAAATAAACTATTAACTTTTTTTTCATTTTCTTTTAATTATTGATAAAATACAGAAAAGAAATTCTGAAAAAAATGCTCTACGTGCCCCACCGACGGGTGGATTGTGGCACCCGACGGGGCACGCATGGCACGGTCAAATTTAATATTTTACTATAGGTATTTTTCAATTCTTTTTTCCAGTAATTAATACTTTAATAATTAGGCCATAATAAAATTTTCAAAAATCAAATAATTAATCAGTCTATTGAAAATTTAAAATTTTATTTTTATTAAGGAACATAACAATTTTTATTTTAAAATAAATTATTACATTTTAATAAATGATTTTATATTATAAATTCCTTCTTATAAAATGTGATCACAACATAATACTTTTGTTTGATTAACAAATTATCATTATTATTACAATAAGTTTAAATTTAAAGATTTCGCATCATTTTTATCTATGTAGCATATTTGAACTACCTGACCATTGAAAAAGGCAGTTTGAGTATCTACAATTGATTCTTCAGGTATTACTTCTCTAAAGTAATTTTCATTATTTACGGAAGCTGAATTATTATTAACAATGGATAAATCAAGCTGATTTGTGTTTAAGTCTTCAAGTGGCTTTATTCTACTCTAAATATAACTTAATACGCAGTCGAAATAATCGTTATTTACTTATTAATGTAATAATTGAAACTAAAAACTACTTAAAACTAAATTATTGCACTGCGTAGTTGTTAACCCATCTTGCTCCGTTTTTGGTTTGTAGGTTTGTAGGTTACATCACTTCTCTCGGCGGCCGCTGCGGCGCACTGATACGCCCGAGTGTGCCACGCGTGCCCCGTCAGGGTGCCACGTCATGCCCCATTTTAATACCATTTTCATTTTTTAATTATATTATTTATAAAGATTTTCTGAAAATAACAAAAACAGGGCTTGAAAGATAAAAGTTGAAACTATCAAATAGGTTTGGTCTCATTTAGAAAAAAATCATTTTCTCGTTGCTCCAAGCGACTTAAAAATGAAGTCAACCTTGTTTCTAAGCACCGATTTTCAATCTTATTAAATTAAATGTTAAACATTATCTATAATCTCAAAAGTATAGAGGAAAATTCTAAAAGCATATCTAATTAGATTTACGTAAAAATTACATTTTTTACATTCATTAATATTAAAAATATGAGGGTGCCAAACTTACCTACCTGACACGTCATGCCCCGCCTTCCCCTACGCGAAGGTTGTAAAGACGCGCGCGAAAAGAATCTCGCGTTCACAAATATGCAGTCGGTTAGAACACCTAACTGCTATTTGTAAACATTAAAATAGCATACACGCGAAGGTTACGAAGACACGCGCGAAAAGTCCCTCTTTCTATCACATTCTCAAATATGCAGTCGGTTAATACACCTAACTACGATTTGAAAACGCGTGTGAGAAAACGTCTAAATAACATGCACGCGAAGGTTATGAAGACGCGCGCGAAAAGAGTTTTGCGTTCACAAATATGCAGTCGGTTAGAACACCTAACTGCTGTTTGAAATCGTTGAAATAGCATGCGGAGAGGATTTACGCGAGTAAAAGACGCGCGCGAGAAGAGCCTCGTTTTCCCTCGCATTCCCAAATATGCAGTCGGTTAAAACACCTAACTGCTATTTGAAGAGTAGCGAGGGCTCGCGCAGCGACCCGCACTCGGGTACTCGCGCGAGAGAAGTGTTGTTGCAGCCGGGCGCGTCTCATTTATAAGGATCGTCGAAGCTGCTCCGCCGCGAATCAATGAGCGGCGGCGGCGACGGTCGCGGCGTAGAGCTATTCCGCATCAATCGGCGCGCGACCGCATCTTCTCCGCGCCAATGCCGAGCGGCGGCGGCGAAGAGCTGCTCCGTACCAATCACAGCGTTTGCTCGAGCGGCGGTGGCGGCGAAGAGCTGCTCCGCACCAATCACAGCGTTTGCTCGAGCGGTGGCGGTGGTGGCGGCTCTTGCGCAGCGGCGTACAGGTCCGCGCTTCGTATATAAAACTGGGACACTTTCGCGAGTTTGGCAGACCGGCTACGATAAGTTCGAAGCTGGAAGTTCTTTGCGAGGTTGCGACTATTGTGTTTCAAGAAATGGCTGCGTGTGAGACTTCTCAATCGCCGTTACGAGCCCCGCGTTGTACACCAACATGCGGACCGGATTCTCCGGACCACGTGTTGGTGTATGACGTGGAGTTAGGACAGTACATTGAGGAGCCTCGGTCCACACAGCCCCAGCAGCAACAGGAACCGCCGCGCAGTCCGCAGCAGCATCGGCAGCAACAGCAGCACCAACGGCAACAGCAGCTCAAGTCTCCAGAGGTGGTGACTATTAGTTCCACAGAATCGTCCCCCGAAGTGCTGATTTTGTGCGAAAATCGGCCCGGACGAGGTTCAACTGCTGCGCGCCGCCTATTCTAATTATATATACCAATCCGCCCTTTTCAGGGCGATCAAATATTTCAAACGTTGGAACTATTTGTTCCTTATATATATATTTTTTTTTTTATGTTTCCTAGGTCCCCAGGAGTCCACGATCCTGAATTCCCACTGAGCTCGAATCCCCATGAGCTCGAATCCTCACGTGAGCCCGAATCCCCACGTGGTCCCGAATCCCCACATGGTCCCGAATCCCCACGTGGTCCCGAATCCCCATAGCTCATCTACTGAAAATAATTCTTATGGTTTCCGAAAAAATTCTTATCATTTGTAAAAGTTTTTGTAAAGTGATTGTAAAGGTTTTGGAAAAGAATTTCTCGTTGCTTGCAAAAGTTTGTAAAGGATTGTAGAAGTTTTGTAAAATAATTTCTTAATGGATTTTTTAAAAGATGTAGTGATGGACCATTTTTGGAGATATTTTGTAAAGAAAATATAATAATGAATAATTTACAGAAATGATTCTGTTATTGAATACTTCATTTTTTAACAAGTTTTCTATTTTTAGGTGTACACAAATGTTCATACACATAGTTGAAAAAAGTACCATTACACTAATTTATATTATATGGTCTCATGTACTATATATTATATTCACAGAACAGATGGCTCCTCTGAAACATTTGGCGCCCCTCACCATAAGCCAATCATTAATTATATTATTTTCAACACTTGGATTTGTTGAAGTTTTCACTAGAAAATACTTGAATTAATAACCCATCAGACACATCTTGCAAAATTAAAAACAAAAGTTTAAGAATCTGATATCTTGTCTGTACATTTTTCTGACATGAAACACTATTAGGCAATTTTATTTTTAGCTCTTAACCAGTAATTTAGTTTATTTTTCTATTACACAAAACATTTTATTATAACTTGAAACTCGCACTGACATTTTACTTGAATTATATTATATATATTTATGAACACTGATTAGATGTCATTTTTATCAACAATACAATATTACAAAAAACATTTTATTATATCTGATCTGAAAACTTGTACTGACTTCACTATAATTATATTATATATTTATAAACACTGATCACTTTTTAAGAATACAATAAAATATTCGTATCGGGTAGATAGATCACTACGTTACTTTTTATCAGTAAGATTCTAATCACTCTAGAAAAGTACAGGCTGAGCTTATTCCATAAGTTTTCAAAAAAATTCACCAGCTTGAATATGATTTTCAACTAGATAGATGATTTATCAAAATCACAATTACCTTTTTTTATTTTGATTAATTTTACATTTGACTTGTTATTGCATTACACTTTTATGTATCTGATATCTTATCTGTATATTTTTCTAACATGAAACACTATTAGGCAATTTTATTTTTAGCTTTTAACCAGTAATTTAGTTTCTTTTTATTACACAAAACATTTTATTATAACTGGAAACTTGCATTGATATTTCACTTGAATTATATTATATTTATGAACACTGATTAGATGTCATTTTTATCAACAATATAATATTACAAAAAACATTTTATTATATCTGATCGGAAAACTTGCACTGACTTATTGTATTATATATTTATTATGAACACTGATCACTTTTTAAGAATACAATAAAATATTCGTATCGGGTAGATAGATCACTACGTTATTTTTTATCAGTAAGATTCTAATCACTCTAGAAAAGTACAGGCTGAGCTTATTCCATGTTTTCAAAAAAATTCACCAGCTTGAATATGATTTATTAAAATCACTATTACCTTTTTTTATTTTGATTAATTTTACATTTGACTTGTTATTGCATTACACTTTTATGTATCTGATATCTTGTCTGTACATTTTTCTGACATGAAACACTATTAGGCAATTTTATTTTTAGCTCTTAACCAGTAATTTAGTTTATTTTTATTACACAAAACATTTTATTATAACTGGAAACTTGCACTGACATTTCACTTGAATTACATTATATTTATGAACACTGATTAGATGTCATTTTTATCAACAATACAATAATGTATTTGTATCGGGCAGATCACTATGTTATTTGTCATTAGTGAGTTTCCAACAGTGTCTCAAGAAAAGCACACGCTGAGCTTGTTCCATAAATCTTCAAAAAACTCCATCAACTCTAATCAACTAGATAGATGATCTTCTATTAAAATCACAATTTTCTTATTTTATTTCGAAGAACTAATTTTTAAATTAAGTTTTCTCAAAATAATGAACCATCAATTAATGTCACTAGTAAAATACTTGGTAATCTATTCTTTGACGCATTAACCTGTATAATGAACTTCATCAATTTTTAGTGTGTTTTTTTGCTTTTATTTGCATTTTAACCTTTAGAGGACGGGATGGCCCCTATACGGGCCATGCCCATGATCGACCCTTTACATGTGTTAGTTTTGAGATGTGAGACATCACAAAAACTCGATTTCTATAGAAAAGTGAGAGAAAACAGTAAACCCAAATCCCCGTCCTCTAAAGGTTAAGCAAAGAATGGAGTGAAGCCTGAGTCTGAATGAATTAACGTAACTCAAAATATTAATATAAACCAAGAACTACAATGTTTTGAGAAAGTTCCACAAAAATTATTATTTCAAATTTGATATTTACACTGCTATTACACTAAAACTGCATTTTTTCATTTCAAAGATACGAATACTTCTGATCTTGCATCTCACTATTTCCATGTTTTAATTTGACAGACATGTGTAAACTTCTGCTCTTGCATCTCACTATTTCCATGTTTTAATTTGACAGACTTGTGTAATAATGTATTATACAATTTATGTATTTTAATGAACTCTTCTATGTTACAGACTATTTAATCATGATCTGCGTGTCAATAATCCTTACGTTCTGATACTCTGTAATTCTTGTATAGATAATTTTTTGAAATTATTATCTGAATCTTGTGTAGAAAAATATTTACTGGTGACATCTCTGAATCATTTTGACATCTCTCACCATGAACAAATCATAAATTAGATTAGCTGAGCACTTTTATTCGTTGAAATTTTCACAATAACACATCATTTTCGCTTTTTCAGTAATTCAATTTTCGTTTGTCATAATATCTTTTAATTGGTGCTTGAGTAAATATGTACTACAGCACAGCACTGATATCGACTAAATTTCTTGAAGTAGACAAATTGTTTTTAAACCAAAGCTCGGACAAATATTTCAAATAAGTATCATAAATTTTTGAAGTTTTCACTAGAAACATCATTGTTAGACATCTTGTAGACATTCATCATTGTTAGACATCTTGTAAAATGAAAAACAAACAGTTTATGAACAAAGAATCATTGTGAGAGAAAAGCTTTCTCGGCATTCTTTTATAGTAAGAAGTACTAGCAATTGTAGCCTATGAAGAGCTTGCCAATGTAATGAGAGGTTACTGGCATTACTACTGGTGCTACTTCTTCGATAAGAATCTATTCCAGAGCTCAGTCTGTGAGAATTGTATAATCTGAAAAATGAAAAAAATTTCACAAAGTGAAAAAATTTCACAAATTTCACAAAGGTTTTGTTTTTATTTTAAGAATATATTTATGAAAAATAAACTTTTCAAAACTTGCATTCTAATTCAAGTTCTACCCTTTTCAGAATACCTTTTTCACACTTTCTGTGCAATACTGTCTTAAACATCTTAGTTGTAGCTAATTCCTAACAGCTTTTGTCATATTTTAAGAATCTATTGGATGTATATGCAATGGAAAATTAAATCAGGATATTTCTATATTATTTTCTTGTAGATGACTCTTCTAGATTTCCATTTCTTCAGGCAGTTGTTTATAATACTATTGCCAACATATGGATAAACAACATTATAGTTTTAAAATCCAAATTACTGAAATAAGAGAAAAATCCATAAAAGTGATGTTGAAAACTTGTATTTACAGGAGCTACAAGAAATGTTTCAAAAAATCCACATTCACAATCTAAATAAGATAATTTTCTAAATATTAATATCTTACCAGCAACTATTTTAAATCTATTTTCTATTTCCTGCAGTATATTTTACTGGGAAGCCCATGGTATTTATGTTACAAAAACAAGTCATTTCATAACGAGCCAACTAAAATTTCCATTGTTTATTTTACAACATTTACTCACATAGAATATGAACTCATTACAGGGATTCTTGTCATATTGATGTAATATTCATTCTGGTTCCGATTATCTGATTTCTTAATGAAAATTTATACTCTGTATCAACTACCCGTTGACAGAAAAGCCCACAGATTTATTTTACTGGATGTAACACTTTGCAGTAAAGAAAACTGTACAAAATGCATATTATTGTCCACCATTATCTTCTAATATAGTCCTTATTATAGATTTTTTCCAATTCACTTGAAGATTTAAAAATTTCTTGAGATTCACATGGATATACACAAGATTTCGTTAGCCTATTCAATGATTTTGATAAACTTGTATAATTAAAATAATAATAATAATAATAATTAATGAACTCTTCTTTGTTAAAAAGTATTTTTTAAACAGTGATCTATGTATTTACTTGGTAATATAAAATATAATATCCTTACATTTTCTGATATAATCTGTAAAATAAAAACAAGATTTCACAAAGTAACAATACTTATAAACATTATTGAGATTTATAACTTTATAATAAAAGTTTACCACTTATATCTGATTATAATATTGCTATTGCCCATTGATTGTCACAGCTTATATAGGTTATATTTTTCCAAATTAACTCCAAAATTCAAAATGAAATAATAATTTATACACCAACTATCATCATGATCTACTTGTCAATGATAAAAAAATTTTCATCTTATGACGATGTATATACTTAATTAATATATATATGTATATAATATATATAGAGTAGCAGACAGTTCGTCCAAGGGTGAATGTACATAAGCGCCGCGCTGCGCCTACGCCGCGCTGTGCTGCGCGGTTCTCTGCTTGCGCTGGTCCATAGTTCCGTTTCTATATTCCATTGTTAATGGTACAATTCTAAAGATCTATGTCATACATCTATCATTTTCATGGTCATGATCATGATTGAAGCCAAAATAAAAAAATTAGAAAAATGTGTAATTTCATTAAAGTTATTGAAATTGTTAAAAAAATTTTTTATCCAAGATAGTGATAATAGAATCAGTGCTAAATTAGCCAGAAACTGGTTTTATAATCAACAAGAGATATTTCCAGTATTATGCCCACCCATATTCAATATTTGCAATTTGATAAAAAAAGATGTTGATAAATTTTTTAAAAATATTGTAAATATGACAAACCAAAATCTTAAATGTAATGAAGTATATGATGCAATTAATCATATTAAAAATAAGTATAGTTACAACAAATTAGAGAAATTATTCAATATTTATATTGATAATTTAAGAAAACTTATAAGGTTAAATGTTAATTACAAGTCAACGTTAATATTGTACTTTCTTCAGACTATGTTAATAATGAACGAGATTGAATATTTATATTGATATATTTATATTGCTATTTTTCTTATGTGCATAAGAACTTTATACATTTTTAGAGGTTCTATTTTAAAAATATAATATATATCCATCTTAATATAATTTTATATTATTTAAGAGGATTTTTTTTATTAATTATTAGTATTATTTTTATTCATCAATAGCTGTATTTTCCAATGTTCTAATCAATTTTAATTCATAGTATATCATATCAATTGGGTCTTGTGTTTTCTTTCTCGGCTTAAAATACTTTTGTTTTTGAACTGTCCGTCATCTAAACTATCCCTTCATTTATTTAACTTTTCATTTTGGAGCATATACACATCGTCCGTGATTTATAAATGTCATAGACATGCAACTGCTCATTTTTTTTTAAGAATATACTAAAGGAACGGAACGGCAGAGCTAAGCTTCAGCGTAGCGCAGCGCGGCGCTTATGTACATTCACCCCAACAGGCATGCGCATACCATAATATATATATTGTTATGAACTGCGTTCGCGTGAACGAGTAGCAGAATATTTAGGATCGGTCTGCAATGATAATTTCGACTTTTAAAAGATTGATTTCAAAATAAATATTAAATAAATCAACCAGTTAAATAGCAAACGTATTGAAACGTATTCCCATAAAATAAAAACCTGTTAGAGACTTTAACAATAAAATCATTAATTTGTTTCAAATAAATTATATCAACCGTTCCGTAAATAAATAATAAATAAATCATAAACGAATTTACGATAACGTGAATAGAAATAAATGACTGACGAAAAAATACAAATTCCGTACGTAATTAAATAAATAATGGACAGGTGATCAACAATTTGATAATTAATAGATTGCGATTAAAATAAACTAATAACAATTAATCTAGGCATTAATAATAATAATTAGGAGTCTATTAAAACTCGCTCAGGGAAACGCTCTTCTTTTTTCTAGGAAATATTTATCATCTTTTTTTCCAGGAATTATTTACCATCTAGAATTTCCAAGAATTATTTCCCAACAGAGGAGTAAACAATTCGGAGAAACTTCTATTTTTAGAAATCAAGGACGCAATTAAAGGAAAACAAAGGAACCAGATAAATCCAGATACCTCCCACTCTCGAAGATAAAAGCAGTTAAGCCACACCCACACTCGAGAGAAAACCCAGAAAACTAGAATTCTCCAGCGGAGCTCCTCCCACTTGAGAGGGGGAAACGGCTCTAATTGGTCTTTGCTCCCACTACTAGATTTTCTCGAGGACTATAAAAGGAAGAGGAATCAAGCTTAAAGTCAGTCGCTACCGAGCACATGAGAAGCTCCGTAGTTCCGTTGCACTAGTGCAAGCGCCCTCACCACGTCCTAGTGTCAGTCGCAATTTGCATTTATACTTTACGTTACTTTTTTTTATATCGAGTCACGGTTAAAAGTTATTTGTGAAAGTCTACAAGTATTTTATTTAATTGAATAAACTCCAAAATTAAAGTTATTCGTTCGAGTTCTCATTTAAAGTTCCCGCAATTCCTTGCGCTTTAGCGCTTCATCGAACAACGAATCCACACTCTTATTGGTCAACGCGGCGACCATTGCAGAAGCGCCTTTCTGCTCTCAGACCCCGACTTGGTGACATTTTTGGTGACAGCGGTGGGATTGTTCGAAGGATTTGCAAAGAAAAGGATCCAAGGAGAAGAGGAAGAAGTCCAGTATTGTGTTCCGTCCAGGGTAGTAGTTATAGCAGCACTATGGCGAGACCCAAACAATGACTCATCGACGCCAGCCGAGGTCAATGTTCATCGGGCCTCGTCATAGTGCTGTGTTAGCAAAGTTTGTGTATAAGAGAGAGAGAGAGAGAGAGAGAGAGAGTCGCCATAGTGCGGCGCTAGCAAAAGTTTGTGCATATGCACGATACACACACACGTCTGTGTGTGTGTGTGTGTGTGTGTGTGTGTGTGTGTGTGTAAGAAGAGAGAGAGAGGAAGTCGGCTGTTGAACTCCCCCGTTGGCTCATGGAAGTCGGCTGTCGTCTGCTGGAAGTAGCTACACTGAAAAAACTCTGGCACGGAAGACGTTCGAAAACAAAAACAGAAGTCGCCTTGACTACTTGTGTAGCAGCTCAAAGAAAGCACTCGTGATCTGTGATGGCACAGTGTAAAATCAGCTCATTGGTTGTGTCTCCCAACAAGATGCTTTAATGACCGCGGGAGGCGCAGCATGAGAAGAGCTGATTGGTCACCGCTACACCGTCAAAAGAACTGTTAGCTCCCCACACGGTCCGCAGATTTTCGAGTGGCCACTCACACGCGCACGCACACCTGCACGCACATCCGCACACACACACACACACTAAGCTATGCCTTCAAGGCCCAGTTCGCGTAGCCTCTCTGTATCATGGCAAATGCACCTACATAAAAATTTCCAGATTCATGGGGTTTTTATGGGGTTTTCGATATTTTATCGGATTTTGGAAGCTAATGGTACATGATTCATGAATATATGGTCTTATGGGGTGTCCATGGGGTTTTTATGGTGTGTTTTATAACTTTTGCGTATAGCCTCTCTGCACCATGACAAGTGTACCTACATAAAAAATTTTCAGATTCATGTGGTTTTTATGGAGTTTTTATGGGGTTTTCGATATTTTATCGGATTTTGGAAGCTAATGGTACATGATTCATGAATATATGGTCTTATGGGGTGTCTATGGGGTTTTTATGGTGTGTTTTATAACTTTTGCGTATAGCCTCTCTGCACCATGACAAGTGTACCTACATAAAAAATTTTCAGATTCATGTGGTTTTTATGGGGTTTTTATGGGGTTTTCGATATTTTATCGGATTTTGGAAGCTAATGGTAAATGATTCATGAATATATGGTCTCATGGGGTGTCTATGGTGTTTTTATGGTGTATTTTATAACTTTTGTGTATAGCCTCTCTGCACCATGACAAGTGTACCTACACAAACAATTTTCAGATTTACGGGCTTTTTATGGTTTTTTACAATTTTTATGTATAGACTCTCTGTACTGTGCAATGAGTGTCCAACACCCACGCGCAGTATCTAATGACGCCCGCACGGCTTGAAAAAAAAAATGGAATATCCGTAACCTCATGGACATCTCATAGCCACTTCATGATAGATGAAGTGACACTCTCGTGGAACTGTACATCCGAATTTCTGCATTGAACCACTATCTACATAACGTACTGGCGCGTAACATTTGTATGGGGAGCACAAGAGACACATGACACACTTCAGAATCCGCAGAATACCCTCATGCTTTGCGATGGAGATGTTCACGCGACAAAACAATATTCGCGACTGACATCCGGTCCACCGTTCGTCTTTGCCACGGATGATCTCATCGCACGTGGGTCCTCTGCTGTCGAATTATATCGCCTTACCTCGAATTAGTCATAACTTACAGTCGTCGAAATTTTATCTTATGAGAAAATGTTACGTACATCGAGTTGTAGCTGCACATTATTTTGACTATTGAATTAGACAGGAAAAGAATTTTTTCTCAAGGAAAGTCTCAAGAAAAGGAAATTGAGATTATTTTTTCTCCTTTATTTCATCGTACGACGCTGTGGAATTTTGCTGATTAATGAGAAAATGTCACGTACATCGAGTTATAGTTGCACATTATTTTGACTATTTAATTACAAAGGGAAACATTTTTTCTCGAGGAAAGGCTCCAGGAAAGGAATTACAGATAGAAGCAAATACACATACTCACACATACACAGACACACGCACGTCAATATTTTGACGTTCCAACAAACATATACCAGGCACTGCTGTTTTTCGACTCGTTGACAGAGGAAGGACAGCAAGGTCTTTTCAAACCTTTCTCGAGGAGCGGATGACCAGCGTGAAGTCGACTGTCGGCTATTGGAAGTCGGCCGTTGGCTGCTGGAAATCGCCTGTCGACTGCAGGAAGTAGCTGTTTCAAATACTATTTCAGTTATCCATGCGTCTACATCGGCGGCCCGTCTACTACTGACGCATCAGGGGACCACACCCTGGAAAGTTAGTGGCGCTAGTGTAGCAATACAAAGAACACACTCGTGACCGATGACGACGCAGTTTAAAAACAACTCATTTGCTACCGCTGTGTCTCCATCGTTGTGATTAGCGGCGACGGCGCACCAGAAGAGAGCTCATTGGTTGCTGGTGTGCCCCCCAAACGGCGGCGGCGCACCAGAAGAGACCTCATTGGCTGCTGGTGCGCCCCAACAAGCTGATTTAGCGGCCGCGAGAGGCGCAGCGGCTAAGAGCTCATTGGCCACCGCTGCACCGGCGAAAGAGCTGCTTTGCCGTGGAGCTAGCCCCACCACAAGGCTCGCGGGCTCGCGAGCGGCCGCGCGCGGGGGGCACCGGGCGCGGTTACGAGCTCTTCGGGAGAAGTGTTTCAGAGTGCCCAGTCATATTTGAAACAGGTACTTCCAACAGACGACACCCGACTTCCATCAGCCAACAGCCGACTTGCAGCAGCCAACCGCCGACTTCCAGCAGCCAGCGGTCGACTTCCAGCAGCCAACGGCTGACTTCCAACAGCCGACAGCCAACTTCTTCCCGCCGACCATCCGCTCCTCGGGAATAGTTTGAAAAACCTTGCGATCCTTACTCTATCAACGAGCCAAAAATAAAAAATTGAAAGAATTCTAAGGTAAGCATCTTATTATTAAAGGTCATTTTCTTTTCTGTTCTTTTTTGCAAATTTGTTGTTACAGCTGGATCTTTCGAAGTTGAATGCGATCGCCCGTGAAGGATTCCTCCCAACGAAAAGGTTGGTCGATCTGACCAAGAGCCAGTGTTATATGATAACAAGTTTGAAGACTGTGACTACCAAATACGGTCGGAAAGTTGTGGCTACAAAACGTCATACTGGTCGGCTCTATTACGCTACAGCCTAAACAAGCAGATTCCGCACGAAGGTGCGAAAAGTATAATGCATCGGTCATTGGGCCGTACACCTCCAAGTAACCTTCGTGTATTTTTCCTGTAAAAAGACTGATTCAGAAGTCTAAGACTAGCGCTAGTTGCATTGTACATCCTCGCGATTAGTTTCCCCGTCAGTGTCCCCACGACTCTCCTGCTATAATGAGGGTCGTGGCTAAATCTTGTGCGGGTGAGAATATCACTCATTAATCGCGCGTGAGTATACCCTATTGAAAAATATCGCGCGATTATCGTGCGATGAATCGCGCGATTAATCGCGCGACTAATCGCGCGATGATCGTGCCAGTTTATCGACCATTTTCTGGCGCGATAATCGTGCGATAATCGCGCGAGTTAACCGAAATTCAACATTAAAAAATAAGTTTTATTTCCACAACTGTGTACGTGCTTGCGTAATTGACAAACATTATGACTGTAAATGTATTAGTGTGTAACTACAGTGTTAATGTACACCCGAGGGAAGTTAATTCTTTCCGAACGTGCTGGGTGAATTCAAAATCTTGCAATCCCATTGGACTATTGAAGTGTTATTAATCGCGGGATTAATCGGAAAATTTTTATAAAAACAATTACACCAAAAATATGTATAAAAATTACTTTTAATAAGAACGAATTACTTCAAAAGTTATAGTTTATACTGAAAAAAATTTAGTTGATTGTAGCTGGACATCATGCCAAAACGTCACCTGATTATCAAGTGATTAGCACCTAAAAATCATGTTGATATTATCTCTTAAATAACACGGTTTTCACATTTTGCTATGAAAAATCGAGTTTTTCTCGCAGTCAAAGCAATTAATTAAATTTTTAAACTTTTATCTATGATTAACATATGTATTAAAACCATGACCACATAAAAATATTTCATAAGTTCTTACGTAAGAACTTACGTAAGCTCTCATCACTCGGTGTGCGAATAAGTAAATTAAAAATTAAAAAATAAAGACATGTAACATACCTGTATATTGGAATAATATTATCATAAATGATATTGTTCTTAATGTGGAGAAAGGATAAATGATGTTTAATGAGCAACGTGCTCGCGCTACTCGACACCGACCCGTGATATAGCAAATTTACACGAGGCCGGAGCCGAGCGCGCCCACATGTACTCGATATTAGCTGCTACCATGAACAGTTGCGATGACGTCGGCGACAGTGCCAGGAGGCGATATCTTGGCGATGATATTGCTTAAAAGAACAGAGAAGATACTTCACGTGGGGTCAGCAGATCAAATTTTAGAATCGTTAAGGCTTTGTGAGTTATAACTATAATAATTTTTATTCAACAAAAATGTTTCTGATTCTTTATTAAAAACTATTTAAAATGTGCCCAGGAACAATATTGGTAAACCCTCTTGAAAAGAATTCTATACTTTTTAAATATCAATAGAAACCAATAATTGGTATTTTTGTCAACCCGCTGAATTTCAGATCATAATATTATTCATATATCTCATGTTATGGATCTTGCCGCTGAAGTTTCTCAAAGCATGAAAAATCCATTAAACATCTATTATCAACAATATTTTCAACAGACTTATAAGTAATAGCACTTATATTTACTTTTCTAAATTTCCAATGGGAGCCGTTTACACTGTTAATAAACTCTCTTTGTAATCTTCATATCTATTCCAAATTCAATTTCATAAGTAATCTATTATTATATGTGCAAAAGCCAAAAGTAAAGTAATATGTAAAAAAGTTGCGATCAAAGTAGTTGAAAAACGATTTAGCAATTGTATACTCCAATGCGCAGACAAATACTTCTTACTCATTAATTTTCAAATACAATATGGTGTTCTTAGTAAGTCTTCGCTTCATGTGAAATTTCATAAATTATGTAAATTACAATCTTATAAATCATTAAGATCCATAATCCAATTATTTAATTGTAATTTACACTGAATAGTTTATGAAATTTCATGATGCGAAGGTTTAATAAGAAAACCATATTTTACTTGAAAATTATTGAGTAAGAAGTTCTTGTCTGGGCATTGGAATATACAATTGCTAAATTATTTTCAACTACGTTGATTGCAACTTTTTACATAGTAATTTACTTTTAGCTTTCGCACACATAATAATAGATTACTTATAAAATTCTGTTTCGAGTAGATATCAAGAATACATGTAGAGTTTATTAACAGTGTAAGCGGCTTCCATTGAAAATGTAGGAAAGTAAATATAAATTTTATTACTTATAAGCCTTTCAAAAATATTGTTGAAAATAGATATTTAATGTATTTTTCATTTTATGACAATATTCAGCAACAAAATCCTCAAACTTTGCAAATGGATCATAAAATAAATATAAACATATTCTACAAATAAAAAGCAAATTTTTTCCTAATGCTACAAATTACAAGCCACATTTTTAGTCAAAGCTAAAAGTAAATTAGTATAAAAAAGTTGCAATCAAAGTAGTTGAAAAACAATTTAGCAATTGTATACTCCATTACGCAGACAAATATTTCTTACTCAATAATTTTCAAATAAAATATGGTGCTCTTATTAAGCATTCGCTTCATGTGAAAATTCATAAATTATGTAATTTACAATCTTACAAATCATTAAGATCCATAAGTCAATTATTTAATTGTAGTTTACACTGAAAAGTTTATCAAATTTCATGATGCGAAGGTTTAGTAAGAAAACCATATTTTATTTGAAAATTATTGAGTAAGAAGTTCTGGTATGGGTATTGGAATATACAATTGCTAAATTATTTTTCAACTACTTTGATTGCAGCTTTTTTACATAGTAATTTACTTTTAGCTTCGGCACACATAATAATAGATTATTTATAAAATTCTGTTTCGAATAGATATCAAGAATACTTGTAGAGTTTATTAACAGTGTAAGTGGCTTCCATTGAAAATGTAGGAAAGTAAATATAAATTTTATTACTTACAAGCCTTTCAAAAATATTGTTGAAAATAGATATTTAATGTATTTTTCATTTTATGACAATATTCAGCAACAAAATCCTCAATCTTTGCAAATAGATCATAAAATAAATATAAACATATTCTACAAATAAAAAGCAAATTTTTTCCTAATGCCACATTTTTTGCCAAAGCTAAAAGTAAATTACTGTAAAAAAGTTGCAATCAAAGTAGTTGAAAAACAATTTAGCAGTTGTATACTCCATTACACAGACAAATATTTCTTACTCAATAATTTTCAAATAAAATGTGGTGCTCTTATTAAGCCCTCGCTTCATGTGAAAATTCATAAATTATGTCATTTACAATCTTACAAATCATTAAGATCCATAAGACAATTATTTAATTGTAGTTTACACTAAAAAGTTTATCAAATTTCATGATGCGAAGGTTTAGTAAGAAAACCATATTTTATTTGAAAATTATTGAGAAAAAGTTCTTGTGTGGGTATTAGAATATACAATTGCTAAATTGTTTTTCAACTACTTTGATTGCAACTTTTTTACATAGTAATTTACTTTTAGCTTTCGCACACATAATAATAGATATTACTTATAAGATTCAGGTTTGAGTAGATATCAAGAATACATATAGAGTTTATTAACAGTGTAAGCCGCTGAATAAGTTAAAATTCATGTATGTAAATTCTGATATTACTAGCTTACATGTTATATGTTCAAAATAAGCAATGAAGGGGCCAACCCGTTACCACACCACATCCACTGAAAGCGAAGGCCAGATCGAGGCACATATTAGTACTTAGTAGCACTACATACTGTTGAGAACATCCTCAGCCTGATGGTTGAGAATCATTCATCTCTTCTGCTGATTCAGATACCTCCAACAAGAGAAAAGTACAAACAGCCCACCCACCCATTAAAAAGGTTAGGAGTGAGAAAGAACTTACATAGTCTATGCTTTACCGCCGACTCCGCTGTCTTACTGTCTGAGAGGAGTCACCACCAAACGATGGACGTGAAGAAGGAACCAATTTATCCACCAGGACACCGTACTGCAGCAGCCGCTGTCATCGTTGCGAATGCCGAACAAGACACGTGCACGGCAGCGTCGGACAGCCTTTTTACGGACGAGACGATTATATCCCAAGCGGCCGGGAGCGCCAACAGCTGACTGAATTGTTTGTATAGGTAGACCAACGTCCGACGCTGCCGTACACGTGTCTTGTTCGACATTCGCAACGATATGACAGCGGCTGCTGCAGTACGGTGTCCTGGTGGGTGTTGGTTCATTCTTCGCGTCCATCGTTCGGTGGTGATTCATCTGAGACAATAAAACAACGCAGTCGGCGGTAAAGCATAGATTCTGTAAGTTCTTTCTCACTCCTAACCTCTTTAATGGGTGGGTGGGCTGTTTGTACTTTTCTCTTGTTGGAGGTACCTGAGGCAGCAGAAAAGATGAATGATTCTCAACCATCAGACTGAGGATGTTCTCAACAGTATGTAGTGCTACTAAGTACCAATATGTGCCTCGATCTGGCCTTGGCTTTCAATGGATGTGGTGTGGTAACGGGTTGGCCCCTTCATTGCTTATTTTGAACGTATAACATGTAAGCTAGTAATATCAGAATTTACATACATGAATTTTAACTTATTCAGCGGCTTACACTGTTAATAAACTCTATATGTATTCTTGATATCTACTCAAACCTGAATGTTATAAGTAATCTATTATTATGTGTGCGAAAAAGCTAAAAGTAAATTACTATGTAAAAAGTTGCAATCAAAGTAATTGAAAAACAATTTAGCAATTGTATATTCCAATACCCAGACAAGAACTTTTTCTCAATAATTTTCAAATAAAATATGGTTTTCTTACTTAACCTTTGCATCATGAAATTTGATAAACTTTTCAGTGTATACTACAATTAAATAATTGACTTATGGATCTTAATGATTTGTAAGATTGTAAATTACATAATTTATGAATTTTCACATGAAGCGAAGGCTTAATAAGAGCACCATATTTTATTTGAAAATTATTGAGTAAGAAATATTTGTCTGCGTAATGGAGTATACAATTGCTAAATTGTTTTTCAACTACTTTGATTCCAACTTTTTTACACTAATTTACTTTTAGCTTTGGCAAAAAATGTGGCATTAGGAAAAAATTTGCTTTTTATTTGTAGAATATGTTTATATTTATTTTATGATCTATTTGCAAAGTTTGAGGATTTTGTTGCTGAATATTGTCATAAAATGAAAAATACATTAAATATCTATTTTCAACAATATTTTTGAAAGGCTTGTAAGTAATAAAATTTATATTTACTTTTCTACATTTTCAATGGAAGCCGCTTACACTGTTAATAAACTCTACATGTATTCTTGATATCTACACGAAACAGAATTTTATAAATAATCTATTATTATGTGTGCCGAAGCTAAAAGTAAATTACTATGTAAAAAAGTTGCAATCAAAGTAGTTGAAAAATAATTTAGCCATTTATATTCCAATACCCAGACCAGAACTTCTTACTCAATAATTTTCAAATAAAATATGGTTTTCTTACTAAACCTTCGCATCATGAAATTTGATAAACTTTTTAGTGTAAACTACAATTAAATAATTGACTTATGGATCTTAATGATTTGTAAGATTGTAAATTACATAATTTATGAATTTTCACATGAAGCGAATGCTTAATAAGAGCACCATATTTTATTTGAAAATTATTGAGTAAGAAATATTTGTCTGCGTAATGGAGTATACAATTGCTAAATTGTTTTTCAACTACTTTGATTGGAACTTTTTATACTAATTTACTTTTAGCTTTGGCTAAAAATGTGGCTTGTAATTTGTAGCATTGGGAAAAAATTTGCTTTTTATTTGTAGAATATGTTTATATTTATTTTATGATCCATTTGCATAGTTTGAGGATTTTGTTGCTGAATATTGTCATAAAATGAAAAATACATTAAATATCTATTTTCAATAATATTTTTGAAAGGCTTGTAAGTAATAAAATTTATATTTACTTTCCTACATTTTCAATGGAAGCCGCTTACACTGTTAATAAACTCTACATGTATTCTTGATATCTACTCGAAACAGAATTTTACAAGTAATCTATTATTATGTGTGCCAAAGCTAAAAATAAATTACTATGTAAAAAAGTTGCAAACAACGTAGTTGAAAAATAATTTAGCAATTGTATATTTCAATGCCCAGACAAGAACTTCTTACTCAATAATTTTCAAGTAAAATATGGTTTTCTTATTAAACCTTCGCAGCATCATGAAATTTCATAAACTATTCAGTGTAAATTACAATTAAATAATTGGATTATGGATCTTAATGATTTATAAGATTGTAATTTACATAATTTATGAAATTTCACATGAAGCGAAGACTTACTAAGAACACCATATTGTATTTGAAAATTAATGAGTAAGAAGTATTTGTCTGCGCATTGGAGTATACAATTGCTAAATCGTTTTTCAACTACTTTGATTGCAACTTTTTACATATTAATTTACTTTTGGCTTTTGCACATATAATAATAGATTACTTATGAAATTGAATTTGGAATAGATATGAAGATTAGAAAGAGAGTTTATTAACAGTGTAAATGGCTCCCATTGGAAATTTAGGAAAGTAAATATAAGTGTTATTACTTATAAGTCTGTTGAAAATATTGTTGAAAATAGATGTTTAATGGATTTTTCATGCTTTGAGCAACTTTAGCGGCAAGATCCATAACATGAGATATATGAATAATATTATGATCTGAAATCCAGCGGGTTGACAAAAATACCAATTATTGGTTTATATTGATATTTAAAAAATATAGAATTCTTTTCAAGACGGTTTACCAATATTGTTCCTGCACACATTTTAAATAGTTTGTAATAAAGAATCAGAAACATTTTTGTTGAATAAAAATTATTATAGTTATAACTCACAAAGCCTAAAGGATTCAAAAATTTGATCTGCTGACCCCATGTGAAATATCTTCTCTGTTCTTTTAATATCAATATCATCGCCAAGATTTCGCCTCCTCGTAGTGTGGCCGACGTCGTCGCAACTGTTCATGGTAGCAGCTAATATCGAAGTACACGTGGGCGCGCTCGGCTCCGACCTCGTGTAAATTTGCTATATCACGGGTCGGTGTCGAGTAGCGCGAGCACGTTGCTCATTAAACATCATTTATCCTTTCTCCACATTAAGAACAATATCATTTATGATAATATTATTCCAATATACAGGTATGTTACATGTCTTTATTTTTTAATTTTTAATTTACTTATTCGCACACCGAGTGATGAGAGCTTACGTAAGTTCTCACGTAAGAACTTACGAAATATTTTTATGTGGGCATGATTATAATACATATGTTAATCATAGATAAAAGTTTAAAAATTTAATTAATTGCTTTGACTGCGAGAAAAACTCGATTTTTCATAGCAAAATGTAAAAACAATGTTATTTAAGAGATAATATCAACATGATTTTTAGGTGCTAATCACCTGATAATCAGGTGACGTTTTGGCATGATGTCCAGCTGAAATCAGCTAAATTTTTTCAGTATAATCTATAACTTTTGAAAGTAATTCGTTCTTATTAAAAGTAATTTTTATACATATTTTTGGTGTAATTGTTTTTATAAAAATTTTCCGATTAATCGCGCGATTAATAACACTTGAATAGTCCAATGGGATTCCAAGATTTTGAATTCACCCGGCACGTTCGGAAAGAATTAACTTCCCTCGGGTGTACATTAACACTGCAGTTACGCACTGATACATTTACAGTCATAATGTTTGTCAATTACGCAAGCACGTACACAGCTGTAGAAATAAAACTTATTTTTTAATGTTGAATTTCGGTTAACTCGCGCGATTATCGCACGATTATCGCGCCAGAAAATGGTCGATAAACTGGCACGATCATCGCGCGATTATTCGCGCGATTATTCGCGCGATTTATCGCACGATAATCGCGCGATATTTTTCAATAGGGATATCGGTAAATTTCGTGGATTTCAAAAAAACGAAAGATTCGACGATGGTGCGGTAATTTTAAATAAAGTGATTAGCGATTTAGAAGAGAAATTGAAGTTAAATAATTTACGTGGTGCGCTAAAAAAAGACGTTAAACGCAGAAAAAATACGTAAAAACGTTAAAAAGGGCTCGCGAACATTTGAATAAATTACGGTTTTTAGACGATAAAATTGAGACATTGCGCCGCCGATCATTACGTTTAAGGAAATATTAAAACTATAAATAACGAGGTGAAGTGTGTGTGTGTGTGTAGTTAATTTTAAAATGTTACCAGATAGTGGAGCTCTGGAGTTGAATGTAGCCGAGGAAGCTGCGGAGGGTGCTGCGGAGAGTGCGGAAGCAAACATTCCATTAGAAAATACTTGGCAACCTATTGACCCGGCCTTCGAAAGACTTATGAGAATTAGAAGAGTGCGTCACTTTCCGATCTCGTTCGCGGCAAATATGGTTTTTAATTTTGGTGTTGTGAGATTTTTAATTTGGCCTACACATTTCCGCTTATATAGTTGGGCTGTGATGCCCCTTGAAACAGCACTGGACATGTATAGTGTGACAAGGCGGGATTTTATATAGAGAACAGCAGACTCCAGTTATATAAAAGTGGGTGCTAATATGAGAGAACCACAGTTTGTGATAATATATTACGCCGACAGGATTTGGACAATGATCTACAAGAACACCATACGTGGAGAGGAACGTCTTCGGCGAATGCGTTTCATATACTAGGTAAGTTTAAATAAATATTAAATTACAAATCTCTCTCTGTCACATGTAAATTTGCCATGATACAGAGAGGATACACACAAAAGTTATAAAATTTCTCTCTCTCTCTCTCTCTCTCTCTCTCTCTCTCTCTCTCTCTCTCTCTCTCTCTCTCTCTCCCTCTCACTCTTACACACACATAAAAGTTTTGATGCGCCAAAGTGTAGCCATAACTACTGTTGTCGTGTCAAAGCGAACCGGTCTTGAAGACATAACTTATCTTGGGACACCGTAGCGCTGCGCACACACACACGCACACACACGCACACACACGCATACACACACATACACATACACACACATACACCACAAGGCTCGTGGACTCGCGAGCGGCCGCGCGCGGGGGGCACCGGCCGCGGTTACGAGCTCTTCGGGAGAAGTGTTTCGGAGTGCCCAGTCATATTTGAAACAGGTACTTCCAACAGACGACACCCGACTTCCATCAGCCAACAGCCGACTTGCAGCAGCCAACCGCCGACTTCCAGCAGCCAGCGGTCGACTTCCAGCAGCCAGCGGCTGACTTCCAACAGCCGACAGCCAACTTCCTGCCGACCATCCGTTTCTCGGGAATAGTTTAAAAAACCTTGCGATCCTTACTCTATCAACGAGCCAAAAATAAAAAATGAAAGAATTATAAGGTAAGCATCTTATTATTAAAAGTCATTTTCTTTTCTGTTCTTTTTTGCTTAATTTAATATTAATCATTTGCAAATTTGTTGTTACAGATGGATCTTTCGAAGTTAAATGCGATCGCCCGTGAAGGATTCCTCCCAACGAAAAGGTTGGTCGATCTGACCAAGAGCCAGCATTATATGATAACAAGTTTGAAGACTGTGACTACCAAATACGGTCGGAAAGTTGTGGCTAAATTGGAGAGTGAATATGATGTATTCATGGGAAAAAGAGTTTCGGAAGCTCTTGTTCAAGATGAAAATTTCTTCACCAACCTCCAAGACGCCGCGAATAAGTATGAACTATTTATGATTTACAATGGAAGTTCAAGTATTGAGTTTAGTGGTAAATGACTTTCTTCTAATTTTCGAGTACTACAAATTATAATTGATGGATAACCAAATCTCGCGTAATCCTAACGATTATTATCTTTTCGAGTTTGATTTAACTTCCGATCTATCAGCTAACGAATGAGATATTCTAACGTTCTATACTTTGACAGTTTTGCAATACCACCTATAATACCCGACCACATAAGCCGTTTGCGAAAAATCGTAAAACATTTCGTTGGAACGCAATACAACTTCAAAATGACGTATCCGATATTTGTGGTCAATATTGTATTATGTTTTTTAAGTTATCTGAGTAATGGCTTAGGTTTGAAGAAGTTTCAGCGTAGAAAAGCGATGTAAAGAAAAAGATCAAGCGTCTCTATCTAAGTCCGATGATGCTGATTTATTGTATCAGTTTGTATCATTACACATGCCAAGAATTGCTGATGTATTAAATACTATATTATTTGATAATAAATAGAAAATTTTGAATATACTTACTATGCACTTCTTTTTGTCTTCCTTGCCGTCCTCTTATTCCCAACTTATTGTATTTTTAATTTACATTTCTAAATTGTAATATATAAAATAAATTTTATTTCACGAAATGAAGCTAGCTTACATTTGAATATTTTTTGAAAAAAGTATTTTTAAATTATTTTATTAAAAGAATAAAAACTAGTTAAAATTAGATGCTCATAAATGTGCGCGTTGCAATGAGCTCTTAGCCGCGTCCGGTGTCCCCAGCGCGCGGCCGCCCACGAGTCCGCGAGTCTTTGGTGGAGCTAACTCCGCGGCAAACCAACTCTTTTGTTGGCGCAGCGATGGTCAATGAGTTCTTACCCGCTGCGCCTCCCACGGTCGCTAAATTAGCTTGTTAGGGCGGACCAGCAGCCAATGAGCTCTCTTCTGATGCGTCGCCGTCGCTAATCACAACGATGGAGACACAGCGGTAGCCAATGAACTGCTTTTACACTGCATCGTCATCGGTCACGAGTGTGTTCTTTGTATTCCTACACCAGCGCCACTAACTTTCCAGGGTGTGGTCCCCTGATGCGTCAGTAGTAGGCGAACCGCCGATGCAACCGTATGGATAACTGAAACAGTATTTGAAACAGCTACTTCTGCAGTCGACAGCCGATTTCCATCAGCCAACGGAATAGCCGACAGTCGATACCCCGCTAATCATCCGCTCCTCGAGAAAGGTTTGAAAAGACATTGCACTCCTTACTCTATCAACGAGTCGAAAAACACCAGTGTCTGATGTATGTTTGTTGGAACGTCAAAATATTGACGTACGTGCGTCTGGGTATGTGTGAGTATGTGTATGGGTGTATGTGCTTCTATGTATAATTCCTTTCCTTAAATCTTTCCTCTAGAAAAAATGTTTCCCTATGTAATTAAATAGTCAAAATAATGTGCAGCTGCAACTCGATGTACGTGACATTTTCTCATTAATCGGCAAAATTCCTCAGTGTCGTACGATTAAATAAAGGAAAAAAAGTTGAGAAAAAAGTGCAGAGAACCCAACTTGTTGGGGGACACAACCAATGAACTGATTTTCTCTTCCCACGCTGCGCCTCCCGCGGGCATTAAAGCAGTTTGTTGGAGGACATAACCAATGAGCTGCTTTTACACCGTGCCGTCACTGATCACGAGTGCTTTCTTTGCGCTGCTACACCAGTGCCACTAGCTTTCCAAGGTGTGGTCCCTCGATGCGTCAGTAACAGACGGACGGCTGTTGTAACCGTACACTGAAAAAACTCTGGCACGAGAGACGTCTTTATTCCTTTACGGAGATCGCCTTAAGGTTATTGACGTCTGTTGTTCCGCGCTGCAAGTCTGTTGTATGGCAAGGGAGCTCTGCCGTCCCTTCTTCGGGGCGTCTGCTCAACCGCCGTGCAGCGCACTCGTCTCAGCACGTCTCTTAACCCGACAGGGATGTGAGAGCTCCCTTAGTAGGAGCAACAGACACATGCAATCATCAAGGCGACTTCTGTTTTCGTTTTCGAACGTCTTGCGTGCCAGAGTTTTTTCAGTGTATGGATAAATGAAACAGTATTTGAAGCATGCTTCAGCTATAGCTACTTCCAGCAGACGACAGCCGACTTCCACCAGCCAACGGGGGAGTTCCAACAGCCGACTTTCCGTTGGTCATCCGTTCCCCGAAAAGTGGGGCCCGTGTTCATCAGTAGACATCTCTAGCTCTCCGGTTCGCCGCATCTTTTTTTAATCTCGGTTTTAAATAATGTGCAGCTCCAACTCGATGTACGTGACATTTTCTCATTCATCAGCAAAATTCCACCGTGTCATACGATTAAATAAAGGAGAAAAAACAATTTCAACTTTCTTTCCTCGAGAAAAATTGTTTCCCTATATAATTCAATAGCCAAAATAATGTGCAGCTGCAACTCGATGTATTGTGACGTTTTCTCATTAATCAGCAAAATTCCACAGTGCCGTACGATTAAATAAAGAAGAAAAAAAGTCGACGCGTTCCCCGTTCGGAAAACATGATGGGACACGTGGCAAGATGCAATTTCGACGATTGTAAGTTATGACTAATTCGAGGTAAGACGATATAATTCGACAACAGAGAGTCCACGTGCGATGAGATCATCCGTGGAAAAGATGAACGGTCGTCCGGTTGTCAGGCGCATATATTGTCTTGTCGCGTGAACATATCCGTCGCAAAGTGTCATGAATGTATTGTGCGGTTTCTGAAGTGCGTCGTGTGTCTCTCTTGTACCCCATACAAATGTTGTGCGCTAGTACGTTATGTAGATAGTGGTTCAATGCAGAAAATTCAGGTGAACAGTTTCGCGAGAGTGTCGCGGAAGTGTAATCGATGACGAAGTGGTCTTATGGGTTGCCCATGAGGTTACGGCTATTCCATTTTTTCAAGCCGTGCGCACACGATTAGATACTGCGCGTGGGTATTGGCCGCTCGCTGCACAGTTCAGAGAGGTTATACGCAAAAGTTGTAAAAAAAACCATAAAAAACCCATGAATCTGAAATTTTTTTGTGTAGATGCACTTGTCATCTTGCATGTTTTCAACGAGTCATTAACAAAATTTTACAATCTTTAATTTTCAAAAAATCCTTACTTTTTCAACGTAGATCGATTCTATTTTAAATAATAAACTTACGTTTCAAATTTCAAACCGATATCTTGAAAATCAGAGAAAATACGGTATTTCCAGCTTTTACCAAAAATTTCTTACAAACTAAAAAATAAATTTTAAATGAAACGGAATAAAGGTGATTGCGCGAATGTAGAGTAACGAAGAAATTAGAATTAAAACACTCAAGAGGCGAGCGAGAGAGTCCTCGTTGTGTTCTTATCTTATCTCCATGTCACTGATAAAACTACAAAATAAAAAGTTTTTCAATTGTTGAATTTTGAATAATTTTTTAACGGCATTATATTCAGGGTGTTTAAACATTCCTACTGTGTTAAAATCACGCTCGTATCTAAAAATGAACTTAATTAAATAATAACAATTTTAGTTTTTATATTGTCAAATTTTTTAGATTGTAATTTAATTGCGACAAGTAACATGATGATACAGATTTACATAAAATCTCGCGTTTTACTTAATTGTCAATATTTTGACGTTCCAACAAACATACATCAGACACTGGTGTTTTTCGAGATAGAGTAAGGAGTGCAATGTCTTTTCAAATCTTTCTCGACGAGCGGATGATTAGCGGGGTATCGACTGTCGGCTATTCCGTTGGCTGATGGAAATCGGCTGTCGACTGCAGAAGTAACTCTTTCAAATACTGTTTCAGTTATCCATACGGTTGCATCGGCGGTCCGCCTACTACTGACGCATCAGGGGACCACACCCTGGAAAGTTAGTGGCGCTGGTGTAGGAATGCAAAGAACGCACTCGTGACCGATGACGATGCAGTGTAAAAGCAGTTCATTGGCTGCCGCTGTGTCTCCATCGTTGTGATTAGCGACGGCGACGCATCAGAAGAGAGCTCATTGGCTGCTGGTCCGCCCCAACAAGCTAATTTAGCGACTGTGGGAGGCGCAGCGGGTAGGAACTCAATGACCATCGCTGCGCCGACAAAAGAGTTGGTTTGCCGCGGAGTTAGCTCTACCAAAGACTCGCGGACTCGTGGGCGGCCGCGCGCTGGGGACACCGGGCGCGGCTAAGAGCTCATTGCAACGCGCACATTTATGAGCATCTAATTTTAACTAGTTTTTATTCTTTTAATTAAATAATTTAAAAATATTTTTTTCAAAAAATATTCAAATATAAGCTAGCTTCATTTCGTGAAATAAAATTTATTTTATATATTACAATTTAGAAATGTAAATTAAAAATACAATAAGTTGGGAATAAGAGGACGGCAAGGAAGACAAAAAGAAGTGCATAGTAAGTATATTCAAATTTTTCTATTTATTATCAAATAATATAGTATTTAATACATCAGCAATTCTTGGCATGTGTAATGATACAAACTGATACAATAAATCAGCATCATCGGACTTAGATAGAGACACTTGATCTTTTTCTTCACATCGCTTTTCTACGCTGAAACTTCTTCAAACCTAAGCCATTACTTAGATAACTTAAAAAACATAATACAATATTGACCACAAACATCGGATACGTCATTTTGAAGTTGTATTGCGTTCCAACTAAATGTTTTACGATTTTTCGCGAACGGCTTATGTGGTCGGGTATTATAGGTGGTATTGCAAAACTGTCAAAGTATAGAACGTTAGAATATCTCATTCGTTAGCTGATAGATCGGAAGTTAAATCAAACGCGAAAAGATAATAATCGTTAGGATTACGCGAGATTTGGTTACCCATCAATTATAATTTGTAGTACTCGAAAATTAGAAGAAAGTCATTTACCACTAAACTCAACACTTGAACTTCCATTGTAAATCATAAATAGTTCATACTTATTCGCGGCGTCTTGGAGGTTGGTGAAGAAATTTTCATCTTGAACAAGAGCTTCCGAAACTCTTTTTCCCATGAATACATCATATTCACTCTCCAATTCAGCCACAACTTTCCGACCGTATTTGGTAGTCACAGTCTTCAAACTTGTTATCATATAATGCTGGCTCTTGGTCAGATCGACCAACCTTTTCGTTGGGAGGAATCCTTCACGGGCGATCGCATTTAACTTCGAAAGATCCATCTGTAACAACAAATTTGCAAATGATTAATATTAAATTAAGCAAAAAAGAACAGAAAAGAAAATGACTTTTAATAATAAGATGCTTACCTTATAATTCTTTCATTTTTTATTTTTGGCTCGTTGATAGAGTAAGGATCGCAAGGTTTTTTAAACTATTCCCGAGGAACGGATGGTCGGCAGGAAGTTGGCTGTCGGCTGTTGGAAGTCAGCCGCTGGCTGCTGGAAGTCGACCGCTGGCTGCTGGAAGTCGGCGGTTGGCTGCTGCAAGTCGGCTGTTGGCTGATGGAAGTCGGGTGTCGTCTGTTGGAAGTACCTGTTTCAAATATGACTGGGCACTCCGAAACACTTCTCCCGAAGAGCTCGTAATCGCGGCCGGTGCCCCCCGCGCGCGGCCGCTCGCGAGTCCACGAGCCTTGTGGTGGGGCTAGCTCCGCGGCAAAGCAGCTCTTTCGCCGGCGCAGCAGTGGCCAATGAGCTCTTAGCCGCTGCGCCTCCCGCGGCCGCTAAATCAGCTTGTTGGGGCGCACCAGCAGCCAATGAGATCTCTTCTGGTGCGCCGCCGCCGTTTGGGGGGCACACGAGCAACCAATGAGCTCTCTTCTGGTGCGCCGTCGCCGCTAATCACAACGATGGAGACACAGCGGTAGCAAATGAGTTGTTTTTAAACTACGTCGTCATCGGTCACGAGTGTGTTCTTTGTATTGCTACACTAGCGCCACTAACTTTCCAGGGTGTGGTCCCCTGATGCGTCAGTAGTAGACGGGCCACCGATGTAGACGCATGGATAACTGAAATAGTATTTGAAACAGCTACTTCCTGCAGTCGACAGCCGATTTGCAGCAGCCAACGGCCGACTTCCAATAGCCGACAGTCGACTTCACGCTGATCATCCGCTCCTCGAGAAAGGTTGGAAAAGACCTTGCTGTCCTTCCTCCGTCAACGAGTCGAAAAACAGCAGTGCCTGGTATATGTTTGTTGGAACGTCAAAATATTGACGTGCGTGTGTCTGTGTATGTGTGAGTATGTGTATTTGCTTCTATCTGTAATTCCTTTCCTGGAGCCTTTCCTCGAGAAAAAATGTTTCCCTTTGTAATTAAATAGTCAAAATAATGTGCAACTATAACTCGATGTACGTGACATTTTCTCATTAATCAGCAAAATTCCACAGCGTCGTACGATGAAATAAAGGAGAAAAAATAATCTCAATTTCCTTTTCTTGAGACTCTCCTTGAGAAAAAATTCTTTTCCTGTGTAATTCAATAGTCAAAATAATGTTCAGCTGCAACTCGATGTACGTGACATTTTCTCATCAGATAAAATTTCGACGACTGTAAGTTATGACTAATTCGAGGTAAGGCGATATAATTCGACAGCAGAGGGCCCACGTGCGATGAGATCATCCGTGGCAAAGACGAACGGTCGACCGGATGTCAGTCGCGAATATTGTTTTGTCGCGCGAACATCTCCGTCGCAAAGCATGAGGGTATTCTGCAGATTCTGAAGTGTGTCATGTGTCTCTTGTACTCACCATACAAATGTTACGCGCCAGTACGTTATGTAGATAGTGGTTCAATGCAGAAATTCGGATGTACAGTTCGACGAGAGTGTCGCGGATCTATCATGAAGTGGCTATGAGATGTCCATGAGGTTACGGATATTCCATTTTTTTTTTCAAGCCGTGCGGGCGTCATTAGATACTGCGCGTGGGTGATGGACACTCATTGCACAGTACAGAGAGTCTATACATAAAAGTTGTAAAAACCATAAAAAGCCCGTGAATGTGAAAATTGTTTGTGTAGGTACACTTGTCATGGTGCAGAGAGGCTATACACAAAAGTTATAAAATACACCATAAAAACACCATAGACACCCCATAAGACCATATATTCATGAATCATATGCCATTAGCTTCCAAAATCCGATAAAATATCGAAAACCCCATAAAAACCACATGAATCTGAAAATTTTTTATGTAGGTACACTTGTCATGGTGCAGAGAGGCTATACGCAAAAGTTATAAAACACACCATAAAAACCCCATAGACACCCCATAAGACCATATATTCATGAATCATGTACCATTAGCTTCCAAAATCCGATAAAATATCGAAAACTCCATAAAAACCCCATGAATCTGGAAATTTTTATGTAGGTGCATTTGCCATGATACAGTGAGGCTACGCGAACTGGGTCTTGAAGGCATAGCTTAGTGTGTGTGTATGTGGATGTGCGTGCAGGTGTGCGTGCGCGTATGAGCGGCCACTTGAAAATCTGCGGACCGTGTGGGGGAGCTAACAGTTCTTTTGACGGTACAGCGGTGACCAATCAGCTCTTCTCATGCTGCGCCTCCCGCGGTCATTAAAGCATCTTGTTGGGGGACACAACCAATGAGTTGATTTTACACTGTGCCATCACAGATCACGAGTGCTTTCTTTGAGCTGCTACACAAGTAGTCAAGGCGACTTCTGTTTTCGTTTTCGAACGTCTTGCGTGCCAGAGTTTTTTCAGTGTAGCTACTTCCAGCAGACGATAGCCGATTTCCATGAGCCAACGGGGGAGTTCCAACAGCCGACTTCCTTCCTCTCTCTCTCTCTCTTACACCCACACACACACACACACACACATACTCACACACACACAGACACACACACACGTGTGTGTGTGTGTGTATCGTGCATATGCACAAACTTTTGCTAGCGCCGCACTATGGCGACTTTCTCTCTCTCTCTCTCTCTCTTTCTCTGTCTCTCTCTCTCTCTCTCTCTCTCTCTCTCTCTCTCTCTCTCTTATGCACAAACTTTGCTAACGCAGCACTATGACGAGGCCCGACGAACATTGACCTCGGCTGGCGCCGATGAGTCATTGTTTGGGTCTCGCCATAGTGCTGCTATAACTACTCAGGGTTTTTGAGCTGTGGTTTCTCCTGGAACACGGGCGAATGTCGGAACACTTGATTGAGAATTTGGGTCCACAGCAGCAATAAGAGAGAGAAAATCCCCAACCAATCAAAGATCAAGGACTTCATGAACGCCAACAACAGAACTCCACCAAATTCGAGAGAAAACACCCCGGATTCAGGATACGAGAGTGGGGCAGATAATAGAATTCCAAGGTCAAATCAGAGACATCAATCTTCCTCTAGAGCACATCCTTATCAGCTTCGTTCCCGATGTCACCTGCGGTCTGGTCACTGCCTATCCACACCACCGAATTGCCGGCATTGTCAGCAACATTAAAATCAATACCACCCAGCAGCATTTCCCAAGCATCGGCATCAGCAGAGGGTTATTGGAATCAGCGGATCATCAAGCGATAGTTAAAAGCTAAGTACCTGAACGAGCGAGCATATAGTCTAAAATGTCGATAGATAACGAACAGGCGTCGGGTTCATGGTCAATTTCGGAGAATTCTAGGCTAACAGATAACGATAGTAGTCTACCTAACGTTACAGAAGCACTAGATTTAACAATAATTACACGCGTCGAACCGAGCTTAACAACGATTAGACCGCCGCTTAATCCTGCCCCGAAGCTACGGAATATTAGAGATGATTCTGTTACGAGTGATGATTTCGATAATAATTCCATAAATAATAGATCCGTTAAATCGAGTTCTTTATCCAGTTACAAAAGGATTAATGAGATAGTGCGTATATTCCCCGAATTTAATGGAAAGAATATCTCTGTAAATCGGTTCATAAGGGAATGTAAAGAGGCCGAGAGTTTTGTAAATCCAAGTGACCAAAGTTTCTTTTTAAAATTGGTAAAATCACGAGTCACCGGCGACGCAAACGATTATTTACAATTTAAAAATTTTAACAATTTAAATCAGCTTCTATCGGAATTGAAAAGGGTATTCGCGCCCACTCAAAATTTGCCTCAAATTCAAACCGACTTAGCACGAGTAAGGCAGAAATCCCAAGAAAAGGTTTCTGAATACGGGTTAAGGGTCACTCAGATTTTGCAAAAGGCTCGGGAATTGATAGATGAAAATTTTGATCCTGTCGTGGCTCGCGGTATGATTGAGGGAACAACGAATACGGCCATTGAATGTTTTACCTTAGGTCTAGAAGCCGATATAGCAACGCGAATGATAGGGAAACAATTTTCTACCCTTGAAGCAGCGATTAGTACCGCCATTACTTGCGAAAGACATGTACAGCAGCGAAGGGAACTGCATGGGGAAAAGACAGAGGAAAATCGGAAGCGGGCATATTGCCATATTGCGGAGCCTCAGGAGGAGGGAGAGTTGGAAAGGAAAAAGCGTAAATGTTTTAAATGTGGGGGGTCAGGTCATATTGCACGATATTGTCAAAAAACAGGGAACCTAAAGCCTTTTTGTAACAATTGTAGACTGTGGGGACACTCTTTTGAATCATGTAAATACCGGAATACTTCTTTTCCGAATAATAGCCAACCCCTCGCGGTAGAATATCCGTCGCGATCCTTTTCAATTAACAACGCGCGTCCTTTAAACTCGGACCGGGTTCAGCATACAGGCGCAATGTTGAACCCACCTAGCTGCGACAACCAAGCGTCCATACCCGCGCTGTTATCCTTGCCCATGATACCTCCCAGAGGTTAGAATCTCCCATCGTAATTCTAAAAAGTAAGGACTTAATAAAAAACATGCCGCGGTTCCTTATTGATACGGGTTCCGAACTTAATATAATTAAACAAGATCTGATTAAGCCTAATTTATCCATCGACAGAAACACTGTGTACAATTTAGCCGGGATAAGTGAGGGATTGGTTTCGACTCAGGGATGTGTAAGAGTAAATTTAGATGAGGGGTATTGACGAATGAATATAGTACCCGATAGCTTTCCTATAGAGTTGGACGGAATTTTGGGCATAGAATTCCTAAAGGAATAAGACGCAACCCTGTCTTTTCGTAATGATGCTCTTCTATGGGGAAACCCAAGGGGAGCCGTTCCGTTCGTTAGCCATGATGTTCTTTATCTTCCTGCTCGAACAAAGACGCTAGTTAAAATCACCGTTAGTAAACCCAATCGTTTCTTCGGCTACCTACTCAAAATAAATGCGGGCACGGGAATTTTTATCGGAGAATGCCTAGTCACTAGCGATAATGGTAAAGCCTCTTTATTCGCGATAAATTTCACATCAGAAGACATAAGTCTTATTCTTCCCCCGGTTGAGTTAGAATCCTATGACAATACAATCAGACCTATACGTGTCATTAAAACTACGAATGAACCTGAGGCTAAGGCTAATATTCAATTTAGAATAAATAAAATACTTGAGCTGCTTGATTTAGAGGATCTTGATTCAATAGAAAGAGATAGTATACAGAAATTAATTTCAAAATTCCCTTGCCAATTCCATTTGCCGAACGATAAGCTCAGCGAAACCTCTAAGATCACACATAAAATTCCAACTACCGATAACGTTCCCATTAATGTAAAGCAATACCGTTATCATTTACGGGACACAGTACAAAAACAAGTTCAGGAATTAATTAATAATGATATTGTAGAAGAATCAGAATCGCCTTATAACTCTCCCTTATGGATAGTCCCTAAGAGACCGGATTCACAGGGAAATAAGAAATGGCGACTGGTAATTGACTTTCACGCGTTGAATGAAAAAACGATTGCCTCCACGTATCCTCTCCCTAATATAACTGAAATCCTTGACCAATTAGAAGCAAGTACTTCTCTACCCTCGATTTAGCTTCAGGGTTTCATCAAGTTCCTATAGACCCCGCAGACGCTCCTAAAACCACTTTTTCTACGCCGTTTAATCATTTACAATATAAAAGGATGCCTATTGGACTGAAGGGTGCCCCCTCTACTTTCCAATCCCTTATGGATAAGGTTCTTGCCGGGTTGCAAGGTATCGAGTTATTTGTTTATATGGATGATATAGTGGTATATGCTGAATCTCTTGAAGATCATTCTCGTAAACTAAAAAGGCTTTTTGGAAGATTAAAGGCAGCCGGCCTCACCTTGCAGCCTGACAAGTGCCTCTTTTTGAAAAAGGAAGTTGTTTATCTCGGTCACATAATCTCAGAACAAGGTGTAAGACCCGACCCTCGGAAAACACAGGCCGTATCGGATTTTCCGCGTCCAAATAACGCTAAAAACATTAAACAATTTTTGGGGTTAGCCGGATACTATCGTCGGTTTATCCCTGACTTTGCTAAAATCGCTAGACCGCTTCATTATCTTTTGCAAAAAGAAATTAAATTTACGTGGGGGGAAGTACAAGAGAATGCTTTTGTTACTCTTAAACAAAAACTTTGCTCTCAACCCTTGTTGCAATACCCGGATTTTAACTCACCCTTCGTAGTAACCACGGACGCGTCAGATTTCGCTTTAGGTGGCGTGTTAAGGCAGGGGCCCATTGGAAAAGATCCTCCAATCGCATATACATCTAGAGCTTTAGTAAATGCCGAGTTAAATTACACTACTACTGAGAAAGAGCTTTTAGCAATAATTCACGCACTAAAACAATTTAGGCTCTATTTGTACGGCAGGAAATTCACGTTAATAACTGACCATCGACCTTTATTATGGCTGCATAGACTAAAAGATCCCGACCAGAGAATAGCAAGGTGGAAAATATTGCTAAGAGACTATGACTATGATATCGTACATAGACCAGATAAAATCAATATGAACGCGGACGCACTGTCCAGAAACCCCATAACCACCTTCCCTATACCTCCAAATCCAGATAGTCTCGGCTCGAAAGAACCTTTTTCTGAATTAGATATAGAAAATGTTTTTCTCGACCATAAAGTAGAGTCAACCTCTAAAAATCAAGGTTCCGAAGGCGCCAAGAAACCCGAAATTCCCCGCCCTTTGACTGAATTGGACAACGGACGTACGGACATGGACGGACTTAGCTCTGCCTCTTCCTCGGAAGAGAGCAGCGGTTGCGGATAGGAAAATTCCTATCAAGAAACCCTGACAGGTGACTGTTTTCCAGCTGTGATTTCTGTGACCGTGGTTCTCTAGCGTGTCGGGGGGCTCAGGGACTAGATGTGGCCCTGGAGCGTAGGACTTCCGCACGTGATGAGAAAGATAGGGCCGGGGACCTACAGGAAAATTCCTATAAGAAATTCCGTTAGGCAAAAATAGGGTCCCAAATATACGGAAAAAGGTTCAAGGGGTGATTGCTCCTCGAGAACCAATGACGGATGACGAATTTGCCATGGACAAAACCCCTAATGAGAGCGCGTCTGACGTTGGTGTTGATGTGGAATTTAAGATTGTTAATATTAAAACTTGCAAGATAGAGGTTAGCATAGATCCCATGAGTCCCTGTTTCAAGGAAGTTGAGAAAGAATTCCCCCAGGAAGCAATGATAATAAGTGATAATCGTGAAAAATCTTGTATGAGCTAGACCCAACCTATCCCGAGTGAAAAAGGTCCTGTTTTAACAACCCCGCCCCTTGCGAGCCACCCCGAAAGAGTCCTCGTGATAACTTCTGTCGAATATTCCCGAGATCAGCTCTTGATGAGATGCGATAACGTAGCACACTTCATGTCCGTCGATTGCGAAATAAGTACCCCTATTTGTCAACAGCTAGTAGATTTAGAGATGATAAATATTGAGAAATTAAAGACAGAACCCATTGGTGTAGGCGCAATAGTGCAAACAAGTTTATCGAACGGGAAAATTATATATTCATTATTTATAAAAGAGAAATCGAGTGAGACAGCGAAAGCGACCATGATAGTTCAATGCTTAGAGTCACTCCGAACCGCAATGATTGAGGAAAAAGTAAATTCAGTTAGCATCTCGAAATTTGGAGACGGTTTTTTGGAACACAGCCATACCTAAATTAATTATTTGTACGGGCGAAGTAATTATTCCTCCTCCCGACGATAGATTGAGAATTATAAGTGAAGCCCATGACTCAACGATAGGGGGTCACAAGGGTGTTGCTAAAACTTACCACCGCGTCCGCGAGCGACATTTCTGGCCCGGAATCAAAGAAGATATTTCGGAGTATGTTAGAACGTGCGCAGAATGCCAGAGAAAGAAATTGGTACGCGTAAAAACAAAACAGCCCATGAGAATTACTACAACCCCTAGTAAGGCATTTGAAGTTTTAGAAATGGACATTGTAGGACCCCTTCCCGTGACCCTGTCCGGAAACAAATATATTCTAACTTTGCAATGTAACCTAACTAAATATTCTGACGCCCTTCTTATCCCCGATATGACCGCCGAGATGGTCGCTACCTCGTTAGTACATGATTTTATTACTAAATTCGGCTGTCCCGAAGCGATTAAAACCGATCAAGGCAGTAATTTTCAGAGCAGTTTAATGCAAAAGGTAGCTAAGATATTTAAAATAAAACAATTGCGATCTACTTCCTTCCATCCGCAGACCATGGGCTTGTTAGAGAGAAGCCACCACTCGTTAGTTGAATATCTTAAAATGTACATGGACAAAACTGATTGGGACACTTGGATTAAGATGGCTATGTTTTCATATAATACCTCTGTCCATTCGGCGCACGGTTTCACTCCCCATGAATTAATTTTCGGACAAAAAGCGCGATTGCCTTCGGAATTCGAGTCGAGAACTGTTGAGAAAACGTATGAAATGTATTTAGATGAATTAATATTTAAATTAAATGATACTCAAAAAATGGCGAAAGCGCGATTACTAGAAGCGAAAGAACGATCAAAGCGATATTGCGATCAGAAATTAAACGCGAAAGATTTCAAGGTCGGAGAAGAGGTATATTTATTAAAAGAACCACAAGTAGGGAAATTCGACGAACAATACGCGGGCCGATATAAAATAACTGAATTAATAGGCGATAGAAACGCAAAAATAGATTTAGGAAATAATAAAACCAAAATAGTCCATAGATAAATTAAAACACGCGTGTTTACGACCTAACTAAATTTATTCATTGTTTACTTCTTTATACGATATTTAATATGTTACCTTATTGCGATATTTATATTTTTTTATATTCCACGTGCGACCTAATTGTAATTTCATGTATCTTATTTGTAATTAAATTAATAAATGATAGAATAATAAGGGTTATAGGAGAGATGGCCAGGGCTTGCCTTAAGGTTAAAGAACTGAATGTTTTGTTGCTTTTTGCCCTGGAGATGGGAAACCGGAAGTACTCCTGATACATTGTATCAGGATGGGTCCCGGCGAGCCATAAGTAGCATCTCACAGAAGGGAGCGATGGCAGGGGCTCCCTTCACCCTTAAAATTTAAAATTATTTATTGAAAATGTACATTTAAAATTTAAAATTACTAATTAAAACTTCACCCTTAAAATCAAATCTTTTTGCAATAATTAAATTGGCCTAGGAAATAAATTTAATAGATAAATTCCAGGAACAACTTTAAAGTTCCATCCTTCAAATATTAATACAGCCTTAAAATATAAATTTACGAATAAAACCGCGCCTTCAACTTGATTAGTATAATTAATTCTTCTATTAAAATAACCTAACAAAGTTATCTTTAAAATTCAAAAATTTTGCGACTTCACCCTTGCAATGAAAATTTCTTAATTTCTCCCTATGAAAATCGCAACTGCAAGCATTTAACTCATTATTTACCATTAAAATTTTAATCAACCGTAAGTACGCCAATTAGAAATTCAAATTAGCAAAAGCCCGAACCACGGGTTCGTGTTTTAAAAGACGGGGGGGGAGGGGACTGTTATGAACAGCGTTCGCGTGAACGAGTAGCAGAATATTTAGGATCGGTCTGCAATGATAATTTCGACTTTTAAAAGATTGATTTCAAAATAAATATTAAATAAATCAACCAGTTAAATAGCAAACGTATTGAAACGTATTCCCATAAAATAAAAACCTGTTAGAGATTTTAACAATAAAATCATTAATTTGTTTCAAATAAATTATATTAACCGTTCCGTAAATAAATAATAAATAAATAATAAACGAATTTACGATAACGTGAATAGAAATAAATGACTGACGATAAATACAAATTCCGTACGTAATTAAATAAATAATGGACAGGTGATCAACAATTTGATAATTAATACATTGCGATTAAAATAAACTAATAACAATTAATCTAGGCATTAATAATAATAATTAGGAGTCTATTAATATTAAGATTAAATAAATTATATCAGGATAAAACTCGCTCAGGGAAACGCTCTTCTTTTTTCTAGGAAATATTTATCATCTTTTTTTTCCAGGAATTATTTACCATCTAGAATTTCCAAGAATTATTTCCCAACAGAGGAGTAAACAATTCGGAGAAACTTCTATTTTTAGAAATCAAGGACGCAATTAAAGGAAAACAAAGGAACCAGATAAATCCAGATACCTCCCACTCTCGAAGATAAAAGCAGTTAAGCCACACCCACACTCGAGAGAAAACCCAGAAAACTAGAATTCTCCAGCGGAGCTCCTCCCACTTCAGAGGGGGAAACGGCTCTGATTGGTCTTTGCTCCCACTACTAGATTTTCCCGAGGACTATAAAAGGAAGAGGAATCAAGCTCAAAGTCAGTCGCTACCGAGCACATGAGAAGCTCCGTAGTTCCGTTGCACTAGTGCAAGCGCCCTGACCACGTCCTAGTGTCAGTCGCCATTTGCATTTATACTTTACGTTACTTTTTATTATATCGAGTCACGGTTAAAAATTATTTGTGAAAGTCTATAAGTCTTTTATTTAATTGAATAAACTCCAAAGTTAAAGTTATTCGTTCGAGTTCTCATTTAAAGTTCCCACAATTCCTTGCACTTTAGCGCTTCATCGAACAACGAATCCACACTCTTATTGGTCAACGCGGCGACCATTGTAGAAGCGCCTTTCTACTCTCAGACCCCGACTTGGGTCGTAACAATATATAACGTCACAGGAAGTCGAGAAAATCGGATGTGAGGCTGAATCCCATGGAGAAAGTTAAGAATCTGAAAGTCGACATAAAAAAATTCAGTTCTTTATATCTTTTGAACGAGATAAACTTTTTAAATAAAATCTTCTGTTTTAAGTAGAACAATGAAATGGCTTTCGATTCAGAGTAATGTTAAAAAACCTAAAGCAAAACGTATATATATATATATATATATATATATATATATATATATATATATATATAGGCGCATTGATTTCGTGCACACCCATTTCAATGTATGAGTAGCACGGGTCACTCCTTTAGGCTTCTTCTATACTTGCCTTCGGAGCGCTCCCGCGCTCCTTGATAACTGAGTTCGTAAAACTCGACTTTAAATGCCTGTTTAGCGTGCGTAAAGTACCCTCTTTTTTCACTAACAAGTAACCCTACGGAAGTGTCACTCACCGATTTACCTGAGACTTTGCATACGGCTTCTATATCGAAAAATATGAGACACGTATTTTTTTTAGCTGCCCATAAAGAGTTTTAAGGTCGTAAATCACCAATCGTGAATTTTTATACGTGAAATGAGAATATATCATCAGTAAATCCATAACTTCGTAACCCTTTTCGTGTTCCAAAAAAAATTTTTTTTTTTAGCACACCTATGAGACATGTTTTTTCTGGCACATTACACCTTTTACACCTTATATTACAAGGAAAAAACGTTGTCCAATCGAAAACTTTTGGGTGAAATCCATATTTTGCTGAGGAAAATGAGCAATTTTTCCCGAATCCACGTAATTCAATGATTTCTGATTATTTTTAGCGATTTTCAAATGCACGTAACTTGGCGCCGAATTGACCGATTTTAACGATTCTCATCTCAAATTAAAGCTCTTTTTTTACTGTAATCGTTTTTTGTGGAATGTTTGTTGGCCACTTTCATAGCTTGCTATTGGTTAATCAACAAGGACCGCACTTTTCGTCCATTTTTCCCATGTTAAATTCCCATAAGAAAAATGAAATGCAGCAAAAAAATGGATACACCCATAATTTCTTCTTATAATATAAGGTGTAATGTGCCAAAAAACGGGTCTCATAGGTGTGCTCGGAAAAGAAATTTTGTAAATCCGATTTACTCATATACCATAATATAGCCCAATAATAATAAACATCTTCAAGTTATTTTATCTATTCTACCAAATTAAATATGACACGTAAATTTTGGATAATATTAATGATTTTAGACTGATATGCGCCCCATAAAATCTATTTTAGGTACATGGTTACCCTTGCAGTCACAGGAGCCAATATATTAGCACCTTTTTTTTTCTTTTTTTCTTTTTTTATGTAAAATCCTGAAATTTTTTGCATTGTTAGGTAGTATAAAAGACTTAAATTATAAATCGAATAGGACTTTTTATTAATCCATAATTTTTCATAATTGTTATAAACAAATACACACCAAAAAAAGTCGTTTCTTGAATTTAATTCATAACTAAAACAGTTGAAGAAAAGATCATTTTCAATGTATTATTATTGGTAAGAGAAGTAAAGGCAGATTCTATAAACTATTGTTCTCATCACCAGATGTTTGTGTTTATAGTAATGATAATGAAAAGATAATAATGGTAATAATTATTACGTGATGTACTACTTTATTTGATTAGTACTAGAAAGATATAACAAGTGAATATTTTTCTTATTCCAATGTTTTGCAGTTGAGCATTCGATTCAATAACGAATTATTACTACTATTGCAATTAATATTTTTTTTAGATTAAATAATTGCATTTTAAGATTAGTAAAATCTATTATTCCTGAATCGTATATTATAAATTTATAACGTAATATAGACGATTGTTGCCCTACTCATATTTGCACATATTTTTTAGTTTTCTTTAATTTCTTTACCAAACAAATAATTCGCTTTCAATAAAAAGAAGTTCATTTAGTATTGCAAAATTTTTGTTGAATAATAAAATAAAAACAATACCACATTTGATTTTTTTTATTCCTAAGCTTTTGAATGTGGGAGAGACCGGTGCTATAGTTAGACCACTTTCTACATTTTCTTTATTTATTTTTTTTGTAACACGGGTACATTTTAATTTAAAAATTATGCTAATAATATTGAAAATTTAAATATGAAAATAATACAAAGTGCTAAAATTATTAAATAATTAATCATTATAACCTAAATTACGTTTAAAAATAGATAATCATAATCTTTTCAAGAATCACTGGAAATTTTCTGGAATATAAAATTTACTCCTGTATATGAGAAAATTTTCTAACTTCCGACTGAAAAATAAAACGAATATTCCTCGTTCCAATGTACATGACTAACATCGACAGTTTGACAGGTTTTGACCTCTGTTACTCCAATCACGAGATATTAGCATTGGGCCAACCTACCCGTATGCCAACTTGCCTCGATCTCCCCTATGCATTAATAAAAAATAGAGCAATTAATAGTTATTTAGATAAAATCGAAAGCAGTTACTTCAATTGAGTTTACATGATTTTTTCAATAAAAACTATAGTGGTGCAATTATGTGGAATGTAGAAACAGTGATAATTTGACAATTTGTTAAAAAAGTTTATCAAAGTTATTCAACAAAATTTTGTAATAGACGAGAAAGGTGAATAAAAGCTTTTTATTATATTTATTACATATCTCATTTCGTTATTTATTTACTTTTATTGCTAAATAAATATATGAATGATTTAAGGGAACTAAATATTGCATAGTTTTAATAAATATAATTTTTGCATAGTAAAATCATAAAACAAAGAAAATTTAGAATTATTAGCATTCAATTTTAAGTTTAAGGTGAAAGTCATTCTATTAAATACTTCGAGAAAAAATTATAATAACGTAAATTTTTATAAATAAGAAAAATATAGATATTCTATATCGATATTGTATCGATATTGTACCAATATTGTATCAATATTTTCCGAATATTTAAAAATAACTATGTTTAATAATTAAAGTTTCATCAAATTTTATCTAAAGGTAAATATCTTAATTTAAAAAAATATTCTTCACGAACAAATTTATTTACTTAAAAAGGATCATCATTAATAAGATCAAAACGTTGCGCAAATAAAATGAATTTACTGTTATAAATCATTAACGTCTTATACATTTTTACATTTAATAACATCACGGCCGTCATAAGCTTCATTTTCAAAATTATTTCATTAATAAAGTTTAACGTATTATACATTTGTAAAATAACAAATATTTTTTTCAGAGTTGTAATAAATAATTTTACCCTGTCAAATAATTACAAATTTTCATATTTAATATTATTTAAAGTTTACAACTTTAATTTTTGCTCTTCATTATTTAATTAGCAATACTACATAAGTACTTAACGACTTTTTTACATTAATTTGTAATATGCATGCATTTAAAGAAATAGTTATTTTCGATACAAGTGCGAAAAAGTGATTTTATCCTCGTGGTGGACGTTTGCGCCCGAGCGAAACAAGGGTGAAAAGGCCACACGAAGATACAACCACTTTCTCACTCGTGTATCAAACATTATTTTTTGACACGACGTGTGACAAGCTTAATCTAGGGCATCTTTTTTTATTAGAGCGTGTGCGAAATCGAACTTTGCGCACGGAGTGTAAAAAAAATTATTTATTTCAGATACAAGTGTATATTTTGCACAATAATGATCAATCCTAAGAATGTTTTAACGCTATTAGGAAAAGCTTTCAATGATTCTCGATTTGCCATTCAATCAATTATTACTAAAGAAGAAAAATAGTTTTCGTTAGAGCTTGAAACTTTAATTAAAGATGCAATAAATGATAATTTATTTATAGAAACATATGATACGTTAAATTTTGATGAAGAAAGTGTCATTTCTGATGCTTGTGCTATAGAAGAAGAATTTGAAGATGATTATAATGTAATAAATAATTTAGAAAGTAGCAAAAAAGTTTTGGTACCAATAGATCTAGATTATAAAACCAATGCTGTTAATTTTTGGCGTTCTGGAAGTAAAGGACGTCTTAAACTAACTACAGTTAAACATAGGTTTAGAAAAGTCAATAATGTTAAGACATTATATAGATGGGAGAAACAAATTTCTCAAGGGGGAACTAGACTTGACAAATTATTGAAAATTTCTGAATATGTGCTAGAACAATTTCAAAATGCGCGAGAAAAATCTCTACCAGTTCATGATTTAGATATAAAGAGATGGGCTATTAAATCTAGAGATGATGTTGGTCTATCAAATGAATTATTTACAGCATCTTCAAAGTGGATTTATAAATTTAAACAGCAGCATCGAATTGTATCAAGGAAAATTAATAAATTCGTCACTACATCTAGTTTGAAAAATAAAGTAGCATTATCTGAAGAGACTTCGCGATTCACGGATAAAGTTAAATTTGAAATTTCACAAATAGGAAGAGATAATGTATATAATACTGATCAGTCGGGTTTTAATCTGGAAATGCGTGTAGGGCGTACATTGTCTTTCAAGGGAACTTTGAAAATTGAATCATTGGCGCAATCTTTAAATTCGCTTACTCATAGTTACACGATTCAACCTTTTGTATCTGCAAGTGGAGTTTTAAAATCCCCTTTACTTATAGTAACACAAGAAAAAAACGGTTATTTCGGACCATTGGTAGAAAAAAATTTATACAAAGCAGAAAATATTATTGTGTTTGCTTCAATATCTGGAAAATTAACTTCAAACTTAATAATTAAATGGTATGAAGAAGCTTTTCTACCTAATGTTGGAGAAACTTCTGTTTTGTGTTTAGATTCTTGGTCAGGACAAACTGAAAAAAAATTTCAAGATGTAATTGTTTATAATAAGCAAGTGAAAATATTGACAATTCCGGCTGGTACAACAGGAATGATACAACCACTCGATGTATACACCTTTAGACCATGGAAAAATTTTTTGAGGTGTTTTTCAGATTTAATTATTTTAAATAGTTATGACATTAATTTACATTTGCGAAATAACATACTGAAACTTCAATCTTTCATTCATAATCAATTTTCTTCACCTAGATTCGTTAATATGTTTCAGTATGCTTCGAATAAAAGTGGATATGTAGAAAAACCGCCACATTTTGAAACTCCAGTAGATTACTGTTTTAAAAATTGCGATGAATCTTGTCAACTATGCAGTAGTATTGCTATTATTGGGTGCGCTTGGTGTACTAAAGCTCTATGTATCGATCATTTCTTTGACCCAAGCAATAGAAGTAATCCGCATTATTGTAAATAATAAAAATACATATTAATTATAAATAAATTATACTATAAATTAGATAACTCATAGTTTTTATATTTTTATTCACATAACTTTTTTCATTCTCTGATATTCATTTCAGGAAAAATACTAATAAGTTTTTAGTTACCATAGATACATTAATATTACTCTAGAGAAAATAAAAAGTTATTATTTTTTTGATTTAATGTAAAGAAAATTAAAAAATTATTATTATTTTATTTATCAAAATGCGCCTAAAACTATTTTTTTTATTTCTTGTTTTCACTTTACGGTACCACTATCTCTCTTTTTTACTCTCTAACATGTGCACTACTATTTTTGACCTAGGAATTGTAAAAAATGGGAAGTTTTACATACATATAGAATTTTTTTTTGTATTAGGTCGAAGTAACCTTATAAGATCATGTAATGGTCAATAAAATCCTTTTTATTGGAAATCTAGTGAAAATCGACCTCTAGAAAAGATGCATCATTTAAAGAAGGCGAAAATGGTCTTCAACGTTAAGTTGAAAGTCATTTTTACTTTTCATTCTTCAAATCATAAAACCTTTGTAGAGGTCGAGTTCCAGTAGACTACAATAGAAAGAATGATAGTGACCATTCAATGATCTTATAAGGTCATTATGATAAAAAAGGGGATCCTATTTAAATTGTCAGATTTTGATCTTCAAATATCCTTGAAAATTGTTTTTCGGTCAAATTGCAGATCATTTTCAGATTGTCCTTCTTGAACCGTTCAACTTTGGTGAAAGGCAGATTTCGCCTTTGAACCATGCCTTTGAAGCAATTTGCGTGAATAGATTTAATAGGCCTGCCTTGTATATAAAAATTCACAATTGGCTATCCACAACCTTAAAACTCTTTATGGGCACCTAAAAACATAAAGGTGTCTCATATTTTTCGGTATAAAAACCGTGTGCAAAGGCTCAGGAAAATCGGTGAGTGACACTTCCGTAGGGTTACTTGTGAGTATCGTCAACTTCTTCTGTACAGTGGTCCTGTTGTATTTTGTGGTTTACTTAATCCGGCTATATACACGCATTTTCTTGTACTTCACACAGCAATGCGAGTACTTATTGATCCACTTAGTACTCCTGAATTAATTTCCACTGCAGAGAAACTCATGGAAATTTTTGTATCCAAAGCTCCAAGTATTTACGGTATTGAATTTATGTCGTACAATACTCATGGATTATTACACCTCGCCAGTGACGTTAGATTATTTGGAAATTTAGATTCTCAGTCAGCATTCATATTTGAGAACAACATGACTTACTTCAGAAAACTATGCAGAAAATCAAGTCAGCTTTTGCAGCAAATTGCAAATAGAACTGCTGAAGGTTGTAAGGTCAATGTACCGAAACGTGCCAAAACTTCTTTGAAATTCATAGAAAAACATGTTAAAGGCCCAGAGCCCCTTTCAAGACTTTGTTATGAACAATATGCTACAGTTATTACAGGATCTTGTCGTATATCTATTTATCAGAAGAGCAATACTGTTATGCTACATGATGGCAACATTTGCGTAGTTCAAAATGTTATTAAGTACTCAAACGGAGCTTGCAATCTTCTCGTTAAATATTTCACTAGCGTCGAAGATTTTTTTGATCTCGGTTGTTGCTCTTCATCATCTGTAGGAGTTTTCCTTTGTTCTGCATTATCATCAGAAAATTCTTTGATTCGATTGGAAGAAGTGAAAAATAAATGTTTTAGAATGCCTTATTGCTCAGAAACATCAGCTGTAGATTTTGTCGATGGATACTATGTAGTGGTTACTATATTTTCTTCACACCTTTCCAACTAATAAAGTTGAATTTTTCCTCTAAAGTGTATGTTTTTGTTTCTTCGAAACCCTGGTAGAAATGTTAACCATAAATTAGCTATTTTTCAATTAATTTTATGGTTAAAATCCGAAATAAATTATGGTATTTACACTTCATAAAATTCGTATTTTAAGTAACAGTAATACTTTTAGATGAATTATATTACTTTTGCGTTATGATTTTTGATAAAATGCTTCCATTAAATTAAGACATCAGCTATAAAATATGTTTTATTTTCTACCAGGGAACTTATTGCATTATTTTATAAAGGTCAAAAAAAGCGCCCGGTTATAATCTGTTAGAAAATTGTATATTATCTATAATAAGCTCGTTTCGTTCGACGATAAACCCATCCATGCACAGAAAAAAGAAAATTTTTACATTAAAAGTATGCTTTTCTAATTATAAAATTATGATGTTATTTGTGCCAAAGTTGTATTTCTTAATAATTAAGGATATTTCTTTATCGTAAACAATATTTCTTTATAATTAAGTAATATTCCTTAACAGTTAAGAAATTCAAATATTCTACGATTTCAAAGACATGGTTTCTTAACTATTAAGAAATATGATTTAACTATAAACGAATATTCGTTTGTCCGTATGGAAACGTCCGTTCCTTTATAGTACATGACGTTCCTTTAATACGAAGATTTTCTTCTCTCTGTGTGGAATCATCGACTTTAATCCCGTATAGCATATAGGACTATATTTTTAGCTCAATTGTAGCCACTTTGTTGACTTGGAAAAGTGGGTTTACACAAAGGAAATTTCCAAATATGCTGTGGTACTGGCTGGGACCAATAACTTTACATCGCAAGCGTTCGAAGTTGATTTTACACACGTGCTTATGATTTTATAAAGCGAAAGCACTGATCTAAAATAAAAAGAGCTTCAATATGCCAGATCGCGCGCTCTTGAAGACGAGCTTCGCAGTTCGCACCAGTACTTATGCTTATATAAAAGAAACTCCCTGCTCAAAATAAAGATAGTTTTAATGTGCCAGGAAGCAGGCTCTCGAAAGCTTTATACGCATGCTTCTGCTATTATAAATCGGAAACAATGCTCCTAAATGAAGGTTACCCTAAACATTCCAGCTAGAAGACGTGCTTTCGAAGACGAGCTGCTCACACTTTTGCCTTTATACATCAAAAATACTGCTCAAAAACGATGTAGCTTATATCATCCAGGAGTTGGGCTCTTGTAGACGAGCTTTACACGCGTCTTTTGGCTTATACGAGAAAATCAACGCTCAGAATAATGGAAGGTTCAATGTGCCAGGAAGCGAGCTCTTAAATACGAGCAACGTACACACGCTTATGCTTTTATAAAGCGAAAGCAATGATATACAATGAAAAGACCTTACACGTGCCAGGAGGCGCGCTCTTGAAGACGAGCTTCGTACGCGTATTTATATATAAAAAAAATCATCGCTCAAAATAAAGGTAGTTTGAACGTGCCAGGAAGCGAGATCGTGTAGACGAGCAACGTACGCGTGCTCATGCTTTTATATTATAAAGCGAAAGCACTGATCCAAAATGGAAAGATCTTAAATGTACCAGGAGGTGCGCTCTCGAAGACGAGCTGCTCATACGTGCTTTTGCCTTTATACGTTGAAAACACTGGTCAAAATCGATGTAGCCTTTATATAGTCCTGGAATTGCGCTCTTAAAGACGAGCTTCACACGCAAGTCTGTGCCTATATAAAAGAAAATCATCGCTCAATATGAAGGTAATTTAATCGTGCTAGGAAGCAGGCTCTCACAAACGAGCAGGTGTGCGTGCTTCTGTTTTTATAAAGAGAAAACACTACTCCAAAATAAAGTTTGCCTAATAACCATGCCATAAGATACACTCTTGAAGATGAGCTGCTCATACGTACTTTTGCCTTTCTAAAGCGAAGCACAGCGCAAAATCGACATAGCTTATATATATATATATATATATATATATATATATATATATATATATATATATATATATATATATATATATTCGGGTGAGAGATGAAAGGAGACAATTCGACTGAGAGCTGCGAAACCAGACAACTCGGTAGAGCGCTAAAAAACCACACAACTCGGTCGAGAGCTAAAAAACTAGACGATTCAGGCGAGCGCTAAGAAACCAGACAATTCGCGGGTACCTTCTTTCATTCGGTTTTTATTTGATATGGTAGCGACTTGAAGAATCTCGGATTTTAACTTCTTACATTATATCTCAATAATCACGAAAATCACAAAAATTATCACAAAAATATTTTAACGTATATAAAGAACAAAGGTTCTTAACTTAAAAGCCAATGAAAAAAAGGAGTCCGCGAATTGTCTGGTTTCTAAACTCTCGTCTGAATTGTCTGGTTTCTTAGCGCTCAGCCGAATTGTCTGGGTTTTTAGTTCTGAACCGAATTGTCTTCTTTCCCCTCTCATCCGGCGATATGGTCCAGGAGGCGTGCTATCGAAGACCAGTATTGCCTTCGTGATTTTACTTTTTTTTACGTTCTATTGCGAGATGCAAGGAGAATTTTTTTTTTATGGAATCGCTTATATTGCCCTCTCTGGATTGCACCTCCTCCACCTGTTTACATTTTGTTACTTATTTTTTTCTTCAAATTAATGTTGCCAGGCTGTTGGCGGGCAAATACTCTTTAACTCGCCGATTATTTATTTAAATATGAGATTTGCATTTCACTTTAAATATTTGTTAAAAAGTTTTATTATCCAAGATTATTTTAATTAGATTTATATTGCCTTGCTCTGCGAGTTGACATCATATCCCACGATAAAGAGTTTCGAGAGGTAGATTGGAATTATATTGAGTATTATTTTAAGTTAGAATTTTGTTGTCCATTTTGTTGTACGTGAGAACTTCCATGAGATCTCGTGTGATTTTTTGAGTAGGGGTATTTATAATTAACGATGTCATTTTGCTTAGGAAAAATATCAACTTAATTTGCAAAGAAGTTATCGTTTCTTGAATACTGTTAAGATGATCACCATACATTACGAGTGAGGGTATGATGGTGCCTTGATAGATGTTTTGTTTTTATGAAGATTTACGCGAATATTTCGAAGTATTGGTTTACGGACAGTTTTTACGGTTAATTTCTATGGTTTTCTACGGTTTTCTACGGTTTCCGACATTTATTATTTTTACTCAAAAAATTTGTTATACATATATGCTAAAAATTTATGAATCTTAATAAAACGTATGAAAATATAAAACCACATTAATTCATATACATATACACGTAGGAAAACGTAGAAATCCGTAAAATTCTTTAAAACGTGCAGAAATATACGTTTTTTATACGCTTCTTAGGCTTTCTTAAGTTTTCTTGTATTTTTTTCGTTCAAGTTTTTACAGACAAATTTAAGGAAATTTATAAATCTTACAAAAACGTTCGATGCGGTAAAAGGATGTATCCACAAACCGACATTTTTCTACAGTTTCTTACGGTTTCTTACAGTTTAGTAGGGCTTCGTACTTTTATTATTTTCATATGGGTATCTTTGATAGATTATTATATACATGATACAGAATCTCCTTTAATATATTAGTCACTTATGAAGTAAATGAATAGACCTATACGGTGTCGCAGTGTGTTTTTGGTAGAACTAAGAATTATTTATCTGACGGTCAAGTTCTTCTTTTTACCAAAAATACAAGCACTTTTACAATACCTCTGTGCTCGTGTGTGTTTTTTTTATTGCAGGTAAAGAAAGAGCGTCGCAACGTAAGGTCAGTTCCACCCGACCAAGCGTTCAGTGAATTGATGGGCGATCTCCAACAGGCTCCTTCAAAAGTTCCTTCAAAAGTTCCTCGCATCACATCAATAGTCTCCGTTAACCCACCAAACCCATCACCTTCGATTCAAAATCCATCCTTCAACATCCATTCCTCAACCTCCAAACAGCCATCATCCACTAACAAAAAATCATTCTACCATAGAGATTTATCTTCATCTAACCTGCATGCTTTAAAAAAACAAACATCATCCACTCCCAAAAAATCATCCCTTGAGAGCAACTCATCTCTTTCTAATCCGCATGCTTTTAAAAAATCATGCACTAACAACAAATTATCATCTAACAACCGCTCATCTCTTACAAATCAGCATGCATTAAAAACATCACTCCCTTCCTATCTGGCATCTCCTAACGAAAAATCATTCCCTACTAACAGTTACCTACCTCTCTCTAACCAGCATGCTTTCGGAAAACCAGCTTCTTCCAAAGAGACCCCCCTTCGCACCGAACAACCCGTTAATAACAAACTATTTTCTCAAAATCAATCATCAACTAACCAAGCATCTTTTCACACTAATACTAACCGTACTAATAACAAATCTAAAACAATTCCCCCTACTAACAAATCTAAAATAACTCTTCCTACTAACAAGTTTGTAACAACTCTCTGTATACTAATAACAAATCTAAAACAAGTCCGCTTACTAATAACAAATCCAAAACAAGTCCGTTTACTAATAGCAAATCTAAAACAACTCCCCCTACTAACTACCAATCTAGAAATGAACAATTTGTCAGATCCGCACTAATACTTTCCGACTCTTCCTCTACTAACATACCGCCCAATAACCCTTCTCAAGCACAACAGCTGTCCATTTACCAAAATGGACCAGAGGCCACCACATTTCAAAAATTAGTGCTTCAATTACTGCAGTAAGTGAATTTCAATTTTCAAAAATAATCTCTCCTCGTGATAATTTACATGTAATTTACAGAAACATGCAAAATCAAATGGACACACTAGAAAAAAAGTAGGGTACGCAAAATAATTTATCTAGTAATATAAAGATGACTCGAAGAAAGACGCGCATAAGCATCGGTTACTTACAAAGAGAGTGCACACCCCCCGGGAAACAGATTTCCGCGGGTATTGGAGAGTCGATTTCTGGTACCTAAAATGAAGCACAGTGTGCCTAATTCCATCTCATACGCCCTTTTTCTTGAGATATGGGCATTTTAATCTCAAATATCCTCTATATCGCTAAAAAGTGATGTTTTTTCTATTGATTCTCACATTGCAAATATTTAAGATATGAAAACGAGGGTCAAATACTATAAAAGTAGACAGTAAAAGCTAAAATTAAAGCCCTGATTCGTTGAAAAATATTGATTTTTCTGGAAGTTACTCACAATCAAAGATAGCGTACGAAAATGGTTAAAAGTACAATCTATTTAAAAAGACAAATTTTGAAGCACCTTTCGCAACAACGGAAGACCCGGGATAAAGTTATCAGTAGAGCCGTGCCCTTTTTTATCGAGTCATTCTTTATTTATTTATTTATTTATTTATTTATTTATTTATTTATTTATTTATTTATTTATTTATTTATTTATTTATTTATTTTGGAGTCTTCACTCGTAGCACATGGCTAATTAAAAAATTACTTGAAATTTGTCCAGCCAGAGAACCAATTAATGATAAGTAAATTATTAAAGAAGAAAAACACCACTGTGGTAGACATTCCCGCCTGTTTATCCTTTAAGACCGTCAACGAGCTTGCGGCATTTAACTCAGCCAGCGACGAAGTGTACGATGCAGTTGTAAGTATAAAATGTAATACGCACACTATAAAGTAACTGGCTTTAAATCTAAAATTTTTCATTTTAATTTGGTTAAAGATATTAATAGACTTAATATATTACACAGAATTGATTTAAACAGCATTCAATTACCTTCACATAAATATTAAAAGAATAAAACATACATTTATTAGTTGCCATCAACACTCTAAATATTATGCTCATATGTAATAAACATCCTGTATTTTGTATCTAACAGAACAGTCACTTCTGAGGAAAAAAACATTATTATATTTGGTTCATACTCAGACACCGAAAGGTTTTCTCAACGATGGTCGCGGCCTCATGACACGTTGATTAATTGCTGAATGTTTAAAAATAAAATAGTAATTATTAAAAAAAATTATATCCACCGTAGAAAAGATACGAGAAAACTTTATTTAATTAATTAATACTAAATTATAGTGTAACTTTCTGAATTCCATATTTAAAATATCGGGGTCAAAATACACGTGTTTGAAATTCCGAACGTTCATAATGAACGAAATATTAACTTAAAGTTTCTAATTCTGGTTAGAATTCCCCGGAGTGTGGTTTACTGGTGACTGCAAGAGTGAGAAGTGAAGAAATACAGTTATTATTCGATTTTAAATGTATTAAGTAGCCAAATTCGGCTAAAACAAACACCTAAATACACGAAGAAAAATTCTCTAGTAAAAGTTACTATTTCTTGGAATAAATGTAGGGCAACTAATTCATTTTCTCATGAAAATTACTGCAATTTATAATAATTGATACTTATACAGTAAAAATTACAAAATAATAGCAATTTTTACTATAAATTGTAGTACTTCTAATGAAAATTATTATTACTATGAAATCAATTTAATGGACTATGGAAAATAGTAAATTTGACTACAAAATTTGTCTTCGTGAATGTTAAGCATGCATAAGTATCACACACAGACGTATAATTGTTCCGCTGATTCCTTAAGGAGAATTTACATTACGTGCCGTATGCTATGTACCGTATACAGTGTGTAAATAGAACCGTGTCCTGTTTAACCTGTTGCTGGATTCATCATTTGTGGTTACATAGATTAATAGATGTTCGTCGACATTTTTTTTATTCGGTACACTGTATACGGTACACGGATCATGGCACGTAATGTATATTCTCTTTTATAATTTTTGTATGTCAGGTCAACTACTTAGCCTATCTGGGAGGAATGAATTCCAGCGATACTGCTTCCAAATACATCAAAAATGCATTGGACTTGAACGAGGAACTGCTGTCGAGGATAACGTGGTTGGGATCTAGGTCCAAAAGGATTTATGAACTTAAAAGTTGCCGTTTTGTTCAGGCTTGTGAAGGTACCTGCTTTTAATAGTATACAAACTATTCTGAAAACGTATGCATTGCACAAGATTTTCGTATTCGCAAAATTATAAGAAAAAAGTCCCTTTTTTTTTTTTTTTTTTGAATAAGAAAATCGTTCGTGAAGATTAATTCAGGTAGTAAATAAACGGACTCTAACGAACTAATGTGTTTTCGACCTTTATTTCGCCGACGTTTCGGGAGTTTTATTTATTACTCCCCTCTTCAGGGCATTAATTAAGGTTTCGTCTCATAGGAGTTCCTTTGACGAACTCCTATGAGACGAAACCTTAATTAATGCCCTGAAGAGGGGAGTAATAAATAAAACTCCCGAAACGTCGGCGAAATAAAGGTCGAAAACACATTAGTTCGTTAGAGTCCGTTTATTTACTACCTGAAAAAAGTCCCTTTACCATTTTTCGATATGATAAGTACTTTTTTAATAACTGATGGCTGAAAATTGTTTGTTTTCAATAGTGATTGTATATCTATAGATATTATCTTATAAACATAGATATACACTTTCTATTAAAAATATAGAACTTTATTACCAACTCATATGTGGACACTAATTTCTAATGGTGTGGTTATTTTTCCTCCTAAATGCTCTCTTACGGTCAAAAACTTAATTTAAAACTTGAAAAGAATTTTTCTAAAAAACTCCATCTGTGTTTTCCAAAATAAATTTTTGTATTCGAAAATATAACTGTTAAACTATATAAGTCCCTTAAAATCCCCGGTTTCAGAAAGTGTCATTAATAATAAAATATATAAATGTCAACGCTGCTCAATAAATTACAAACGTTGTATTTATTTTTAAATCGATGTGCAGCTCCATCGGTAAAAAAGAATCGTTAAAAAAATTAAGTTTTTCGCGGCAATCAAAGTTTTGTGATAATTCATTATAATATTTTAAATGCAACGTACTGGTGCCGTATTGTGAAATATATTTAAAAAAAAATTGCTAAGCTTTTATGTTCAATTTTTCAATCTCATCCTTTATATCCCTTACGAAAAAAAAAAAAACAAACACCACTCGCGGAGCTGGAACCAAAAAAGCACAACTCGCTGCGCTCGTACCAAAAAAGCACGACTCGCGGCGCCCGGACGAAAAAAAGTACAACTCGATCGCTCTTTTATTAGATATAGAACGCTCATTTAGATGCAATAAAGAATAAAATAAAATTATATAAGCATGAATTCTCTTTGACAAAAGCAATCTGCTAATGCAGTTAGCAGCAGTTTTCATTTTTGCTATTCGTAAGGTGTACTAATTATATGAATGCAATAAATCATGCTAGTCCTTTCATCCGAGTCGTACGTGCTTTCTTTTGTCCAGGCGCAGCGAGTTGTGCGTCTTTTCATTTGAGATTTTGAACAGTGCTAGTCTTCGTCAGAGGTTTTAAACGGTGCTTTTCTTCGTACGGGGCGTCGGTTTATTATATGTTGGGCGAAAAATATAAGATAAAAAATACGGAATATAAAATATGGTCTTTTAGCTAATAAATTATATTATGATTAAGTATACAATAACTAATATTAAATATAAAATATAAGATGATAAAACGACCTCGACGGCGGCTCGTGCAGCGTGCTGAACACCTCACCCTAGCTTTAAATAGCTCATTTTCTCCCCTTGTTGCACAATGTACTATAACAAACACACTAAAAAAATGATCTACTCCTTTTCCAGATGCCATGGCTCAAAATTCGACGTTGGTAACAAAACCAAATAATTTTGAATTTACTTGGGCCATGACAAAGGCCTTAAAAAGCGCGAAAGAGCGTCTGCGCCGTAAATGTGCCCGAGTTGAAGATGAAAACGAACGCAGGCCGAAACGCAGACGTCTTCGAAGCAACTCCTTTGACCACGAAGATGTTGACGCTGAGGGCTATGAAAACGGTCTCATCCGTTACCACCAGGACGACGACGGCACCGACGATGACGACGACAACGACGGCAACAACAATGACAGCGAGGACGACAACGACGGCAACGACGACGACGACGAAGAGAAAGATTGCGAACACGACGACGAATACGACAACGATCTCGGAGATGGCAACGATGGCAACAACCTCGGAAATGATAAGGGCGGCGGCAACCTCGGAGATGAAAATGGCAGCGGCAACCTCGGAAATGACAACGGCGGTGACAACGACGACGACTTCCTCGAACATGACAACAACGAGGACTTCTTCGGAGATGATGACAGCAGGGGCGGCAACTACGCTGAGAAAGAGCAAATATATTATATTGACGAAGATAAGTATGCCGTTTACGAGTACCTAAAGGCTAAGGACTCACAAAAATAATTTTCTTATTTTTCAGGATTTCTTTATATCAAAAACATACATTATAATTTATTTATGTGTAGTTTTTAGAGTCATCATTTTTGTCATAAATTAATTTAAAAATCCTCTTATTTAATGTTATTTTTATTTTTAAAGATTAAAAGATGTATGTTTTTGATATGAAAAAATAACGTTTGCTTTAGTTTTTCGTGAGTTTTTTAAAAGTGATAATATACATATATTGAATGTATTTTACAGTAAATTAGAATTTTACTAGAAATTGATTGTATTTGAAAAAAAAAAACTAAAGCAAACGTTGGAGGGGCAACAATAGCTGGATGTGCCTCACACAGTTAGGGCGAGGTCGGGGCCCTTTCTGACCTAACTTAAAAAAGAATGTTTCAGGATTGCAGAATACTATGACAGACAACGTTATAACTTGCGGATGTAAAATATACGATATGTTACAAGGGAAGAATATTAATAGACGTATTTGTAAGTAGTTAATTTATACTTCATTATCAGGTTAAATAACGTAGCTAATAATCTTTATCTTTACAGAAATATAAAAAATAAAGATGACAAGAGCAAGAAGTCAGCATCAGAATTTAAGTCAACCCAAGGGCAAGAAATTGAGACACGTAGTGATCATGCGCAAGCTAGCCGTCACCAACAAATTGCAATTTCAACGGCGTTTTACGATATATACATTTTTAAATAAAAAATATTTATATATATTTACGGCCGAATCCATCTGAAATCGAACAGAGAATACCTATGGGACGGATAATTTCCATTTTCAAGTATGTTATTCTTTTTTAAAAATTATTTAACACGTATTTTCTCACTTTCTCTAATATTGTACTATAATTGTATTTTTATTATAATGCACTGTTCAAAATGTCTTCAGGATTCTGACTTCGAAAATATTGTGTCCAAGCTACTGCCATGCAGCCATTAAGGTCATGTGAAATACCGACGCGATCCCTACCTTACCGGGACCTACATTTTATTTTTTTTTATTTCATAAAAAAGCGTCTTTCACAACCTCCGGAATGCTATTAGTATACCTTATTAAAATTCCAAATGATTCTATCGATAAAATTATTTCAAAATCAGTTTTGAAATGTTTGAAGCTTTGTTCTGATTAATTACTAATTTCAAAATCGTTTTTGGTAAAATTTAATGAATTGAATCATTTGGGAATTTAATAGATACTTAAGGCCATGTGAAACCGTGAATTTCAATATTTTTTAAATCAACATTAAAACGTTTATTTGGAAAAAGACGAACGTCAGGCGCTCCGTACACGTAAACACTATATTCAGATTTTTTTTTGGGTGATTCTATTGGTATTTTCATGAGATATCCATGTTTTAAAAGTAGCTTGATTGCAGATTCCTACTTACCGACAGTTCGGGTTTTATTTAATTAAATAAATTCTCATCGTTTTTTGGAAAAACACGAACGTCAGGCGCTCTGTATATGTTAATACTATACTCCGATTTTTTTTTGGATGATTCTATTGGTATTTACATGAGATATCCATGTTTTAAAATTATGTCGGTATTCCACATCACCTTAATGGCATTCTGGAGGGTGTGAAAAAATACTATTTTCGAAAAATGTCGTTTAAATTTTCTAAAAATGTTAGTCAAAAAATAAAATGTAGGTGCCGATAAGGTAGGGATCGTCTCAGTATTTTACATGGCTTTATTACTTTTTAGTAATTTCAGTGCTTATAAAATATATATCGAACAATAAAAATATATATTTTGAACAATGGTTCAACAAATTATCTTTTTCATTTTCGCTCCGATTTAAATTTGGAAAGGCTCGTGTTCATTCTTTATAAAATTTCATTACGAGGTATGGTGGATCGAAATGAAATATTTTTAAGACCTATAAAGTTACAGGCAATTATTTATTAAGTTTTTATAAATGAAATATAAATTCATTAAACCATTGCATGTAACTTTCCAGGTTTCAAATATGAAAGTGAGCATTTTCAAATTAATACTGACCTTAAAATGAAAAATAATGATGATTTGTTGAATAAATTTTTAATTTGACAATATCTATTTTGTCAGTACTGAAATTTTGGAAAAAAATTCTTCTCTTTTATTTAATTCTTAATTTTCTTTAATTATATTCTTTTATTTAAAAGACTTGTTTATAATTTACTTTTATACTTGAAATAATTGTTTATTAAATAATTTGTAATTCAATAACTTAATTACAAGTCTCTTATTATAGTCAGGAGCCTGATAAAAATTTTGAATAGTGCACAACTAATGCAAGTTCAGCTAGTGCAGTGGCAATATGAAAAAATACGTGTTAAATTATTTTAAAAGAAGAATAATTAAAAAAAATTATTGATCATGTAGGCATACTCTGCTCGCCCATATTTAAATTTAGTTATATATTTATTAAATTGTTAAATTTTTAATTTTTGTATAATGCCTTATCAATGTATTTATTTTTATGTATATCATTTTCTGTCGTTACATAAATAAAAAATCGTTTATATAATGTTTTTTAATTTTATTATTTTTATTTTCTTCTAAATTAAAAAATATATGGAGAGCATATATGATTTGCATATGCAAGCATTTTGCCAGCATGCGTGCCATAACATGCATGCCAGCAGTGTGCCGTCAACGTGCCAGCATTTCTCCGATTTGAAAATATAAAAATGTATTACAGAAATGACGGCATTATGTCGGCACGTTGACAGCATCCGTGCTTTGTCACGCGTGCCGTCAACGTGCGGTCACAGAACGGATGCATCTGGACGGCACACTGCTGTCGCGCATGTCGCATGCGTGCCAGCATTTCGCCGCCATCGTGCTGCCATCTTGTTATCTGGGGTATTGCAAAAATGACGGCACTATGTCGGCACGTTGAGAGCATCCGTGCTTTGTCACGCGTGCCGTCAACGTGCGGTCACAGAGCGGATGCATCTGGACGGCACACTGCTGTCGCACATGTCGCATGCGTGCCAGCATTTTGCCACCATCGTGCTGCCACCTATGATGGGTGCGGTGGGCAGCCCAGTTCAGCGTTGGCCCCGCGAGGCTGCTGCGCTCGAATATATATTTTCTTCTTCTTCTTCTTTATGGCAACTGAGCTAAGCTCGTGCTGCCATCACCCGGTGGTTGTTGTAATTCGTCTTTCTTTTTTGTGGCGATACTTTTAAGTTTTGGTATGTTTTGGTTAGATTCTCTAGGCCGAGGGTTCAGCACCGTTTTTTATTTTATAGTTTGGTTAACGGGATGCCATAGTCCTACCATTACCGACCGAGCAATTCACACAGTTTCAAGCTGATTAAAAATAAAATACGTCGAATCACAAAAAATCAAGAGAACACTCTTCTGTGTTTTTTAACGTTCTATCACCCAGTCAAAGTTTGGAGTCGAAATATCAAGTTGTTTTTGCAAAAACTTTGAACAAAGCGAAATTTAATTTCGTTCAAAGTTTTTGAAAAAACGGCTTGATATTCCGACTCCAAACTTTGACTGGGTGATAGAACGTTAAAAAACACAGAAGAGTGTTCTCTTGATTTTTTATGATTCGACGTACTTTTTTTATAATCAGCTTAAAACTGTGTGAATTGCTCGGTCGGTAATGGTACGAGTATGGCATCCCCTTAAGGTATAATTACTTGTTAGTGTTTGTTAAATGTTAAGGTTACAGGCTTTTAGGAATTCTGTTATGAACTTAGATTCTAAGCTGTTAGGTGATTTAAAAGCATTTGTTGGATCTATTGGAATTTTTGATTTGTTTGTTTTAAATTTTTTGACTATAGTGTTAATCTTTCTTTTTCGAAAAGAGGGCATTCGATTATAACGTGATTTATGTCTTCTTTCACGTATCCACATTTGCATGCTTCAGAGTTTGTTATATTTTTTCGGTATAAACTTTCACCGAGCGAATAATGATTTGCACGTATCCTATTCAGTGTTACTATATGATATCTTGGTACTCTAGAATTATAAAACCAGGGTTTGTGAGTTTGTTCATAATAATTTTGAAAGTGTAATACCCCTTTAAAGGTTTTTCCATAGTCTAGTTTCTTTTTGAATCTCTTGAATTCATTTCTTTTAATTTCTTCAAATAGGTCTGTGTATGGGAGCTTTAATTCAATTTTTTCACTTGTAGTTACGGCCTCTTTTTCTAATTTATCTACTATCTCATTGTTTTGAATGTTTTTGTGTGCTGGTATCCAATGGATTTTAATTTTGTGGTTTTTTCTTTTATTTCATAAATTAGTTTTTTCATTTCTAGAATCAAGTATGACACATTCTTAGTTAGAAGTGGTGAGTAGTTGGAGATTGCTTGAAGGACAGATTTGGAATCTGTGAAAATTCGTGATTTGGAGATGTTGTTACTCAAAATGATGGTTAGGCTTTGTAATATTGCAAATGTTTCTGCTGTGAAGATGGAGGCTGTTTTTGTGAACTTGTATTTTCTTTCTAATTTTATGTTTGGGGAAAAAACAGCTGCACCTGTATGACCACTGTCCTCTGATTTTGATCCATCCGTATAGAAATCTATTGACTGTATAAGGGTATTGTTGAATAATTTTTTGAATTCTTCATTAGAGTTTGTGGATTTCTGTATTTTTAGTCCCTCTTTTTCAGAAATTGTGTCTTCTTCGGTATCTGATAGAAATATTTTGGGTTCAAACGGATAAGGGAGCTGTATGTCGAATTTTTTTATGAATTGTCCTTTACGGAAGAAGTAGTGTATGTAGGATTTAAATAATGGAAATTCTTGACAGATTAGGTGCAGTTCTCTTTTGTCTTTGGCTAAAACGTATAACTCACATAGCATGTTAGAAAGTCTATCAGATTCAATTGAGATGATTTTTACAGCTAGTTTATTGGCTAAAAACTCTGTTCTGATTGGCAAAGGTGGTTCTTTAGATTCTGCAAGCATGACATTTATGGGCGTTGAATTTCTGTATCCTAGTGCTAGTCTGGTGGCTTTATATTGCAGTTTGTTGAGCTTTTCTTTAAGGGTTGTATTTTTTATGTTTATACAGTAGCAATTATAATCTGTGATACTTCTTATTAAACCTTTGTAAACGTTGAGGAGGATTTGTGAATGGCCCCCCCCTCCAGGTGGTTCTTAGGGCTTTCATGATGTTGAGTGTTTTTTGTATTTTTCCGATGACATAGAGAGCATGTGTATTCCATTCTAACTTTGTATCTATCCATAGACCTAAATACTTAACAGCTTTTTCATTCTTTATTGTTTGTCCTGCTATATTAATGGAGAAATTGGAGTTGACATTTTTGGCTTTAGAGAAGATGATTAATTGTGATTTTTTTGGAGCTATTTCGAGACCGATTGAATGAAAGTAGTTAATTATTTTACTGATGTTGCCTTGTAGTAGTTTTAAGCCTTCTTCTATTGATTTGTTTTCAGTAAATATGATTGTGTCGTCTGCAAATTGTATAATATCATTTTTTGGGAAAATATACTTGTTTAAGTATATGACGTATATTAAGTAAAGAGTCGGACTTAATACACATCCTTGTGGAACTCCTATATGCTTGTAATATGGGCCCTCTAAGTTATGGTTGATTTTAAAATAAAGCTCTCTGTCTGTCATTAAATTAAAAATAAATTTACGCATTTTTATTGGTATTTTTAGATCCTCTAGTATTCTCTGTAGTATGTTAAGGTTTACCATATCGAAGGCTGATTTGATGTCAATTAGTAGAGCTATAATATGGGATTGATCCATAAAGGTTTTTTGTATTTGCGATATTAGGTAGGCTATACTTGTTGAGCATGATTTTGATTTCCTAAACTCACTTTGGGATTCAGGAATCATGGAATTACTTTCCAGGTAGTGGATCAGGCGTATCTGTATTAGTTTTTCTGTAAGTTTTAGGATGCAGGAAGCTAGTGTTATAGGTCTAAACTTGTTTTTTTCTTTTTTAGGTAGTATATTACTAGGAATTCTTTCCATTCCTATGGGAAGTGATTGTTTGTGACTATTTCATTTATTGTATGTAGTAGTAATATTCTGAAATTTTTTGGAGTATTCTTTAGCATTTCGTTGTTTATTTGGTCGAGACCAGGGCTTGAATTTGAGTTGCAAGAGTTAATAGCTATTGATAATTCTTTCATATTGTATGGTCTATCGAGGTATAAATCGGGGCTAGAGTCTATATCTGTATTATGTTCTGGTGGTTTATTATATGAAGCAGATTGTGGGCAAAATTCTGGTATAAAGTCAAACATACTATTTATTGATTCTGTGTCTATTTGGGTATTATTTTTTTTTTTTGTCATTAAACTTATTAATTGTTTCCCATACCTTTGTATTTGCTTCTCTGGACAGTTTAGTTTCTGTGTACTTCTTGAAGCTTTCGAATTTGATATCTCTTAATCTAGATTTTGACTTTACTTCAAATTCTTTTAGTTCGTTAAGAGTTTCTATTGAAGGATTTTGCTAGAGATTTTTCTCCAAAGTTCTTCTATTATTGTTGATGTTTTCAGCTTCTTCGTTCCACCACGGTGGTTTTGTTGGGAAAGTTTTATGATAGGTTTTGAGTTTGGTTTTGATGTATTGTGGTCTATTTTGTGTTTCCACTGGGGTGAGATCGTAATGGTTAGATTGGTTAGTCTCTGAAAAATTTTCATTTAGTATTTCATTGTTTGCATATCTTTTGGTCTTCGTTTTTTGTTGGGTTTTAATGTTTTCACAGTATCTTTAAGAATATTCATGAGTATGTTATATTTATCTGTTACTGGTTTTTGCATAAATTCTTCTATTTTTTCTTGAGGCAATTGGTTATCTACTGTTGATTCTACTAGCATATAGAAGTGTTTCCAGTTGGTGGATTTTGTGTTGAGTTTATGAGTTGACGAGGTTGGGCTTGTTTTCAGGTTTTTATTGATTTCTATTTCTATTAGGTAATGATCGCTGAACATTTTATCATCTATGACTTTCCAGTTAGTTTGGAGGCATAGGTTTGAAGAAGCTAGCGTTAATTCTATGGCGGAGAATGAAACTTCACCACTTGTTGTTATTTTCGAGAATGTCATTGATCCATCATTTAAGATAATTAGGTCTTTATCTTCATTGGCTTCCATTAAGTTTTCTCCTGATTTACACTTACTTGTTGATCCCCATGAAGTATTATGCGAATTAAAATCTCCGCCTATTATTTTATATTTTATTTGGTCAATAGATGTGAATAATTTATTCCATTCTTCTATTGTTGTGGTATTTCCTGGTATTCTATAGATGGAACCTATTAGTATTTTTTCTTCATTTTCTAAGAGCAAAGTTATAGCCACTGATTCTAGTTGATCTGGTTTGTCGTATATCTTTTTATATTCTTCAAATATCAGATTAGATTTTATCAGGATACATACTCCACCACCGTGGTCCTTATTGTTACTTCCCTTTAATGGTCTGTCTTTTCTGACAATGTTAAAGTTTTTTATTTGGAATTTTTTACTATTTGAGAGCCATGTCTCTGAAAGTAAAATAACGTCATAGTTGTCTGCAATAGTTTTTAAGTTATCTATTTTATTTAAAATTGAGCGGCAATTCCACTGTAAAATTCTAAGATTGTTATTAATTTTGTGTGTTTTTTGCTTATTTGTTTGTGGATGCTTCATTTTTGTGCTTATTTAAGGTAAATGAAAGATTCGGATTTAGGTTTGGAATTGCTTTGAATTTGTGGTCTTTTTAAGAACTTATTTCTCCTATTAGTGCGTTTATTTTTTCTTCTAAAACACTTTCTGATGTTTTATTTTTATTTGTTGTTTTATTTATTACTTCATCTTGTGGGTTTAGTTGTTTTGTAAATAATTTTTTCCTTTTTTCAGTTAGAAATTGAATTTTTATTATTTCATTGTATGGAAGTTCATTTATCATTTTTTCTATAAAGTTTACTTTTTCTGTAGTTTGATTGAGCTCTAGGTCATCCTTTGTTTTTTGTGCATTATCTGAGCCGGTAAAGTTGAAATCTCTGGAATTTTTGTAGAAGTAGTCTTTGGCTGTTTTTCTGTTTTCAACTTGTTTATGCATCATGTTAAAATTTAAATTAGGGTTTCCATTTTGGTAGAGTAAGCAGTTCGCATGTAGATTTAATAATTCGTTGTTTGATTTATTGTAGTTCGATCTATTAGATCTTGATGGGGAGAGTGAGAGGGAAGAATGGTGATCTTTTTGTTCGGGTATAGATTCCTTATTTTGTGTGTATGATTGATTTGGTGTCTTGTCTTTCTGGAAAAGATTGAGTTTGACTTTATCGGTGAATAGTATAGTATTTTGTGTATCTGTCGGTATTGGGTTTATTTGAGAGAAGTTACTGATCGCTGGAAAGTGAGATTTGTTAGGAATCTGTTGTTTAGCTAATTGATTTTTTAGTTCAGCTATTGTTAAGTTGTAATCTGTCGCCATATTTTTTATATTCTGTACCGACCCCCTTCCAGCCGTAAGAATTTTTCAGTTTTTCTTATTTTTTGACTAAAGTAATAATCCATCTTTAACAAAAAATTAGCTCTTGTTGTTTTTATATGCTCCTAAAAAATTAGTAATAAAAAGCTAGGATGTGTAATTATCATTTTTTCACGTTAACAATAGCATTTCCTAACAATCAAAAAAACTGAAGGTAGAGCCGAATAGAGCAAATAAAACTACACTAAGAGCTAATTTTTTGTTAAGGGTGGATTATTTCTTTAGTCAAAAAAATAAGAAAAACTGAAAAATTCTTACGGCTGGAAGGGGGTCGGTATATTCTATTCTTGTTTTCTTTTTGGACATTCTTTATCTATTGGGAGATGGTTTTGTTTACAATGCAGACAGAGGGGTTGCGAATCGATTTTAGGACAGTCTTCCTTATTTTCATGTTTTTTTTCCCCACATCGTATACATTTTTCAATAGGATCTTTGCAATTTATTTTGATATGACCGAATCTAAAACATTTATAACATTGTCTAATTTGTGGATAATATGTTTCTATAGGATGTACTACTTTCAGTACTTTAGCTTCTGTAGGTAGAAATTGTCCTTTTACAGTAATTTGTATAGTTTTGGTAGGTAAGATTTCTACTTTATTCATTGCAGGATTGAACATTTTTCTTGTAAACCTTCTAACATGAATAATTTCTAGTGGGCCAAAGGGTGATTCTATTTCGATGTAGTCTTTTAGTTCTTCTTCTGTAATATCTGTTGGGATTCCCTTTATGATTCCTTGCTTAGAAAGTAAATGGTTAGGAATAAAGGCTCGAATCCGAAGATCTTTCCATTCGGTTAAATTTATTATTATATTAGCGATGTTTCTATATTTAGCAATAACGCATATTTTGTTATAGCTCAATTGTTTTATTTCGGTGAGGGAGTCTTTATTTGGGAACTTTGAGATTAGCAGTTTAGCAATTTTTATTGCATCTAGTCTTTTCTGGTTATCGTTAGACTGTAAATATACTTTATATGGGCCTGTAATGGTTATGTCGTATTCTGGTATAACATCGGGAGTAGAGGTGAAAAGTGACCCGGTCACAAAGTTTTGACGGTCCGCGGACGGTCTTTGAACCGTCCGCGGACCAGTGCTGTTTTTGACCAAACGATCACTTTTTGGAAAAATTTGAAAGGTTCACTTTTATGTCAGTCGACCCGCGACGGCCGCAACTGTGCAGTGAAACGCGGGACTTTCTTGTTTTTTGAAACTAATTAAGGTTAGTCGCTAACTGTAATTTTTGTTAGAAGAAGTAAGGGCAGTTTATATTATAAGAAGAATGAAACTAAATGTCTTGCTTCTGGCTAATTTTAAAAGCATACCGCATGGACCGACTAAAAAGTTAGCATTGTATCAATGTAAATATTGCAAGAGTATGCTTTCCACATAACTAGAATGAGCAAACATCTTACTGATAATTGTAAAGGATGTCCAGAAACAATCAAATCTGCAATCAAAAGTAAACAACAAAAGCAAAACTTGAAGAAAGCAGTCAAGGGCGATTTATCTGGAATAAAGAGAAAACAACAAGCTTCTGATTCCAGTGAGAACAAATATCTTCAAAATGTTAAACAAACAAACGAACAGGCCTTAGTCAAAGATGAACCACGTCTATTTCTTGAAAAAATAACTGGTTATGTAGACACAACATCGTCCAAAGATCAAGAGTACATTGCAGCATCACTGGCCAAATCACTATATGTCAGTGGTAAGAACTTAAAGCTTACAAATATTTTTACTTAAATCTAAATAAATAAAAAAAAAAAACAATATTTTGTGACCAATTGAAAAATGACTTTAATTTTTGATCAGCTATATAGCTGACTATTTTTTAATGTTTGAGAAATAATTTATAATAAATTTTTAAAAGCTTAAAAATATTTTTACCTAAATGTAAATAAAAGATGATATTTTGTGACCGATTGAAAAAAAGACGGTCATTTTTCAGCTATATAGGTGGTGAAAGTAGATTTTTTAATTTTTTATTAGATTTATTTATTTTTATTAAAATAAGAAAAAATATAAACAATCAAATTCTAAATAATTATATTTATAAAAATAATAAATTAATAATGGAATCATAACCATTTAATTAGCAAAGTATTGTTATTAAAAATGACGATATTTTGTGACGAATTGAAAAGAAGACCGTCGTTTCACATTCAAAAATTAAGAAAAATTCTTGGACCGTCATTTTTGTCACAGGACCGTCTTTTTTTGCGTCAATTGACCAATTTAAAAAAGACTGGTCATTTTACACCTCTAATCGGGAGCTACTTCGACCGGGGCGGTGTTGCTTTGACTTTCAGTCGGTAAGGTAGGTTTCTCAAAGAGGTTTTTCCTAACATTATCTATGCTCGCTGATTTTTTCATTGGTACATGTGGGTCTCCTGGTGGCGATATCGGGTATCGCTTTGTTGCAGGTCTCTTTCTTTCTCCTTCGAATTCTTCTGTTTCACTTGGAGTCTGGTTATCAACCTGTGTACAAATCTCATTCTCCAAATTCGCATTAGATTTATTTTGTTCATTTATCTCATCGATCTCATTCATGCTTTTGTTGATAGTTGTTTCTTTTGAATGTATAATGCCTTCAATTTCAGAGGGATTAAGATTATCGACGTCCATTTTGTCCTCTGTGTTCTCTCCCTTACGAAAATATCCTGCAGAATTACTGCAGAATTTATGTAGAATTTTTCTGCATAGCTTCTGCATAACTTCTGCAAAAGCTTTGCAGAAACTCTGCAGAATTTGGTGTTGGCACTGTGCAAAAACTCTGCATCAACTATGCAGAATTTCTGCAGAAATTTGTGCTAATACACTGCATATTTTCTGCAGATATTATGTTGAATTTCTGCATGAATTTCCTCGCCGTCTGCAGTAGATCTATGTAGAATTTCTGCAGAATATTTATATGAATTCCACAGAAAATTTTTCGATAAAATTTGTATTGGCTCTGCAGAATTTGAAAAGCCATTTTCTGCAGAACTTCTACACAAGTTCTGTTCAATTTATCCAGAAAATCTATATACATTCTGCAGAAAAGTTATTATAACCATTGGATCTTTGCAGAATTTCAGAAGCAAATTTCTGCATAATTCTGCAGAAGTTATGTAGGATTTCTCCAGAAAATGTATATTAATTTTCTAGGCAAATTTAAACTTTAATTTTTGTAATTTTCTGCAGAATTATTGATCAGAGAATCAGAGAAATATGAGTCGATGAACTATTAATAGTTGAACTTACGTGAGAACTCTCACCTCAAAATCTCACCTGACCCAAATCTTCAAAGTTTTTACGACCCCTCAGAAAAAAAATATTATAAATAATTCCTTGAAATAAGTTTTTTAAGACTTATTTATAAAATTCTTTGCTAAAAATATATTATTATTATTATAAATTAAGGCTATAACTGTAAGTAAATAATAAAGACATGTAACATACCTGTAACATTGAAAGAAGATTATAAGAGAATAACATCAATGATATTATACTTAATGTGGAGAAAGGAGAAACGATGTTCAACGAGTCTCGTGCTCGCGCTACTCGACGCCGACCCGCAATATCAAAATCACGCGAGGCCGGCGCCGAGCGCGCCCACGTGTACTCGATATTAGCAGGTAAACGCCGGTGTCCATGTGGCATTGTGTGCAAGTATACACGCGCGCGGCGTCGACGCTCGCAACGGCTTTAGATCATCCCGCTGTTATACGCATAGATGCAGGACCTTCTTTATTAAAGGAAAAAAGGAAAATAAATATCTGTGCGCGTTCGAGTAAGTCTGCTCTACACGCGCGCGTGGGGATGGTAGAGGCAGCTGTACGAACGAAGCAGAACTCGAGCGCGCACAGCTCTTTATATCAGTATCTTTGGTATAGACACGTTGGTAGGCATGCTTCCTCGAGTCTTTAGCTTGAAGCTCTTCTGCCCCCCATATGTATCCATTTCTTATGAAACAAGTGTAAGTATAACCAGTCACATATTTTTCAAATAAGTATGGAATCATTACATTTTTTCAATGTTTATATCTGTTACTTTTTTTATAAATGATAGAATTGCTATTTAAATCTTTCAGGGTAGTACATCTAAGGGTAAGAAGTAGCTCCTTTCACATCCTTTCAAAAATCTTGCAGCTCGGTCCTCACACTAATTTCACAAGAATGTTGCCGAAGACAGCAATCTTGGACTCAAAACTATTCCATACTTGTGTTAAATCGTACGATCAATGTATTGTAATCTATAGCCACTATTAGTGTCATGTAAAAGTAATTTTTATAGAGAAACAAATTTCTCCATGGACAGATTACAATATATATTGATGGTCACATTTAACACAACAAAAATACATAGAAACTCAAGTACAAATGTATTTCTTATGAAATGAGTACAAGAACAGCTCTACAAGATTTTTAAAAGGATGGGAGAGCAACTACTTCTTACCCTTAGGTGAACTCCCTTAAGTGTCTTAAATAGCGATTCCATCATTTATAAAAAAAAAAGGTTAATCTGAATATATAAATATTTATCGTTCAAAAAATGTTCTAAAACCATGGAACTGGAGACTTGGACCTCTTTCATTAGAATCATTGCAGTCAGAGAGAGAGAGAGAGAGAGAGAGAGAGAGAGAGAGAGAGAGAGAGAGAGAGAGAGAGAGAGAGAGAGAGAGAGAGAGAGAGAGAGAGAGAGAGAGAGAGAGAGAGAGAGAGGAGAGAGAGAGAGAGAGAGAGAGAGAGAGAGAGAGAGAGAGAGAGAGAGAGAGAGAGAGAGAGAGAGAGAGAGAGAGAGAGAGAGAGAGAGAGAGAGAGAGAGAGAGAGAGAGAGAGAGAGAGAGAGAGAGAGAGAGAGAGAGAGAGAGAGAGAGAGAGAGAGAGAGAGAGAGAGAGAGAGAGAGAGAGAGAGAGAGAGAGAGAGAGAGAGAGAGAGAGAGAGAGAAAAGCCAATATTTTTAATTGGTTTTCAGTTGAACTGTGATTGTTAGAGCTTCCATATTTGGTACGGTAGTATAAAATAACTTACTATTGCATAATATATGTACAAAATAATTACAAAAATTTATTTTGTATTTTGACTTTGAAACCCATTGATGAATTTTAAATATTATACCATGTGTCCTACTATAAAAATCATCCTCCGATGGATGATTTCTTCGATTAGCTTATTTCGACTTAAAGTTAAATCAGTCTTTCTAAAATCCAACTTAATAACTTATTCCAACATAAGAAGTAAAATTTAGATGAATGTTAAAAATTGAGTCACCATTTTCATAGAAAACCCTTTTTCTAATATCTATCAATAATTAAATTTTTATCAGGACACTGACATTATTTTTAAAAAAAGTTTTCATATTAAAATATCAGTTTGAATGTTTCTTCATTTTTATCTGTTATTCGAAGAAATTATCCCTCGGAAGGTGATTTTGACTTTTGTAGCACAAGGCTTATATCTTATATCCTAAGAATAATATAAATCTGAAAGATATATAGATGTTTAAGGAATTTATAATAACTTTGAAGAATTATTACAAATACCTTAAACATCTATATATCTTTTATACTTATATTATTCCTAGGATATATATAGCAAAAGCACCTTGCGAGGGGTAATTTCTTCGAATAACAGATAAAAATGAACAAACATTCAAACTGATATTTTAATATGATAACTTTTTTTTAAAATAATGTCAGTGTCCTGATAAAAATCTAATTATTAACAGATCCTTGAATAAGGATTTTCTATGAAAATGGTGACTCAATTTTTAACATTCATCTAAATTTTTAAAATATCAGTTTGAATGTTTCTTCATTTTTATCTGTTATTCGCAGAAATTATCCCTTGGAAGGTCATTTTGACATTTGTAACACATGGCTTATATCTTATATCCTAGAAATAATATTAACCTGAAAGATATATAGATGTTTAAGGAAATAATGTCATATTATTTCATAGACTAATATTTTACTCTAAAATCTTTTTTTTAAATAATGTCAGAATAATTATTCTCAGTAACTTTGAACATTATTATACGTTTACCTTTTGCAAGAAGAATATAAATTTGCCCTTCTCCTCGGCCGCAATTCCACCATCTCTCAAGATGACGCCGTGGTCGTCATCGTACAAATAGTCTCTCTCATTGAGCCCTGCCACCAAATAATATAATATAATAACTTTAGATCGAAAAGCAAGTATCTGGAAGCCTTAATATCTCACCAAGAAGTTTAGTCGTGCTGCAGTTGGAGGTGGAAGCAACATAACCTCTGTTTGCAGGCACCACCCCTATCCTTGCATCACAGCAGACGTTATAGCTGCTTAAGGGGGTGTCAAACTCAATTTTTACCGACCGAGCAAAAACCATCTTGTTTTTAGTAGAAAAAAAAAAATAACGATATATGAAAAATAATGAGTAATTGCCCTCCGTAATAACATCATTAATCATTCTACAAAATCCCAAGTCAATATTCGGAAGCGTTTAAGAATGGCATTTGAACGAAAATTTCGTTCAAATGCCATTCTTAGATGCCTTAAAATATCGACGTGAAACATTGCAGAATGATTAATAATGTGATTACGGAGGGCAATACACTTATGGTTTTGCATAATATTTAAAAAAAAAAAATAGTTTTTGTTATCATGCGGTAAATAGTAAAGTTAATAAGCGAAAAATTTACCGTCTAAAAGACATTAGTGACCGCCTCTTACGGACATGGTACCGCGCAATGGTCATAGTCATATTGTTCGTGTATGATGTATTAGGCTGTGTCTACAATAGGATGTAAAACACTTGTGCAAATATCGTGTATGTAGACATAACTAAAAATGACAACTTGACAAGATGATATTTAAGTGATAAACGAACAGACTTGAGAAACGGAGGAGGAAGAGGACAAGGGAGAAGATGATTCTGACTCCGATTCTGATTCTGCTATAAAGATAGTGAGTGCTTATTATTTTAATTTAAAGTTATTATGTTAAATTTCTATTAATAATTTGTATTCCTTTATTTAGTCTGAAGGTTTTGTTATTGCATTCCCTTGCAAATGCAACTATTCAGAGTCAGAATACTTATTTTGCAATTGTTTAGAAATTAGGAGAGCAAGTATTGGAAAAAATGAAGTTTTTAAATGAGTTCGTGTCTCATAAAAGTCTTGTTACGGAAAAAACTAACATTCCTGAAGAAATAGACATTATTGAAGTAGGTAGTTTTAATGATGATGAAGATAGCTCGAGTATTCTAGATTATATTTTAAAAACTGAAAAAACTGATCCTAAAGAGGAAATGAATAATATAAACATTGAATATTTGGATGAATATAAAGATATTGTAATGGAAAAAAATGTTCTCAGTGATGTCCATATTGTTAAGAAAAATGAAACCAAAACTAAGATTAATGAAACTTCTAATATTGATACAGATAAAAAATATTTGGATAAAGAAAATAAAAACAGCAATGAAACTTTTACTGAAGAAATAGAAAAAAAAATGTTTACTAGACATGTAAATGAGACTAAAAATCAGATCAATGAAATTTTTAAGAATGGAACCGCAAAAAAATGTTTGATTGAGTCTAGTAACCATAAAAATGATCTACATTACATTATCACTGAGTTTAAAGAAGCTGAACAAAGAAATGCTGAAATGGAAAACATTATCAATCGAACAAAAATTATTTGTTCTTTACTCAATAAATTAGTACCCGAAGAAATGTGTGAGGCGCTCATTAGAATAATGCATATATTTCAAAAGTTTGCATAATATCCTTGTCTTTTTTTGTACAATTATCTAATTTTTTTTTATAATCCTTTTGTAACTTTTTTTTAAAGCGATGGAAGTGAGTTGAATGTTCGCGACTTTGCGCTTTGCTTTGTTACTGAATGTTTTAGTTTATAAGATTTCAGGTTGAAATTAGGGAAGACGTTATTTGCTGTAATGCTTATATTTGATGCGTTAGTTTATATTATGATCTATTTTGTAATTCTTTAAGGCTATCTTATTTTTTTATAATGCTTTGTAATTCATTCTTATAGTTTGTATTAAGAACTTTGGAACAAATAAAATTTAATAAAATTTATTGGAAGATTATTCGTATTTTGTTTCTTTTATATAAATAACATTTAGAAAAGAATTAGTTGAGTAGGGTTTATGTTTCATATATAGACTAATAATTATAAAAAGCTGTTGTTTATATTATGTAAATTTATTATTTAAACAAAAATCATTTATAACATATTTTACGAAAATAGTTTATATTAATCTTCAATAATATAAAAACAACATAAATATCTTCCTCGTCCTCTTCCTCCTCCGTTTCTCAAGTCTGTTCGTTTATTATCAAAATATCATCTTGTCAAGTTGTCATTTTTAGTTATGTCTACATACACGATATTTGCACAAGTATTTTACATCCTATTGTAGACACAGCCTTAGATACGTGTGATGTTTATCGTGCATGATAGCATGACGCTGAGCACTGCCGGGTGTCGAGCCGCGACGCACCCCCGCAGCCCCCGCTGAAGTGACAACAATGCAAGCTGATCACCGACCACGACGACGACGAGGTACGGTACCTATACCCTGGTTCGCACTGTACAGCCATAACCTCACTTTGACGGGTCGCAGCTCCGTTATCGCGAGACGCATTCACGCATGTGTTAGGTGAAGATGTCTCGGACTCTCGGCTGCGAGCGAGCGGGTACGCACGAGGTACGCTTGTGATTGTGTGCAAGTGAAGTGAGATAACTGCTGAGAAGAGGTAGTGAACGTGCAGCAGCAGCAGCAGGGGGCTCAAGAAGGAAGGATACACCATATAAAGAAGTTTGAAATCATCAGTACTTGCTATGTGTTGACAGCTGTGTTTATATTGCTGCTAGTAGTCAGTTAAGTGTAGGTATTGTAATTTATGGTTATGGTACCTGTACATAGTCCGATACTACAAACATTTGCAACCTATCTTAACCAGAGAATATAGAATATATTATCTTTACGCATAGAAGGTCGGATCGGGGGGTTTCGGTGAAGCCGAGTTAAGCGTTAGTTCCGTACCCCATGAGGCAGGCGGCGCTACGTTCGGGGTACGCGCGAGATTCAAATAGCATTAGTAAGGAATCAACTTGAACCGTAAATCTTGGTCATTTATTTGGATAAAGTTACTAAATATTTAGTTTATAATTTTTTATTAATATTTTTAAGTAAATATATACTTAATTTATAGATGGACGTTACATCTTTGAAAACTAGACAAATTATGTGGAATTTAATAAATTCGTTAAACGATACATATTGAATTAACTATCACACATTTTAATGAAAATTAAAGTTAGATAAAATGTTCTACAAAAGTTGTTATGAGTTTTAAAATAATTAGAACTTTAACGAACAAGATTTTAGCAACTAATTTTATGATAATACTCCTAAAACATCAGCAGTATTTAAATAAAATTAGTTGCCAAAATCTTGTTAGTCTAAAGTCCAATTATTTTATAACTTGAATGAAAATGTTAATAAAAAAATTAAAACAATTATAAGTAAGCTTAAAGTATTTAGAAATATTATAATTTTTTATGCAGCATATTGGTAAGTATTTTTTATTTGAATGCGTGCACAAAGTGTAGATGTTAGTATATAAAAGAGTAATATATTTATAAAAAAGATACAATTCATTTCAAATAAAATTGATTTTATAAAAGAATCTTACTTTTCTAATGATATCATAAAACTAAATGCATTAGTTATGCATATATACAATATAAAAACGGCGGGAGAACAGCAACAGAAATTATAGAAAAGCGCGGCGGCGCGAAAACAACAATCAGTGTTTGTTTTGTTTTCATTCCGCGAGTAACGGCCGATCCATGCAGATGTGCCGTATATAGTTTTTACTTGAAGTGCATTTATCATTCAATTTTATAAGTTCCGAAGTAGTAAGTTTTATTATTAGTGAAAGTAGTATTATTATTAAGTTTTATATTTTTGCATATACTTTGTAAAAATGCCTCGGGTCGTGTGTGCATACAAGTCGTGTAGAAACACGTCTTTTAAACATCAACATCTGACGTTTCACAGGTTTCCGACTCAAAATACTCCCCGGTAGGTATTTTATCGTGAATATATTAGCGGACGTGAATTTCTGAAAATCATTAAGTCAAAAGTTTTTTGTTTACTATCTGTTAAGTAGATAACATGAACGTAGATTTATTAATCATGTAAATATACACATATATTCAAAGTTAAATTTTATAAAGTAGTACAATTTTAATTGGGATTCTTTTTAATATTTATCGTTCAATGTTGTGCCAAAATATCATCTAAACGTTATCACACATTGAGTGAAAATTATTATTACAATATTTTGAAAAGCAACATACTCAATTCTAATAACAAACTTTTTATGTTGTACTTTATTATTTATTTTGATTTTCATTCTCAATATATTATAATATATTATAATTATGTAAATAGTTAAGAAGTGTATAATAGAAAGTTGAGTGAATGATTTTAATAAAAACAAAGATTCTGATTTCCCCTTTAGGTAAGGAAATAACAACTAAACCTTAGTAGGAAAATCAAAAAATAACACAGAAAATTTTTTTCCTGATTTCATTTCCCACATTATCATAATAAAAAATAACATTTCGTACATTCATTTTTTTTTACACGAAATTTTATTCTATATCCCCTATACATTAGCCGTAAGTAAATCATAGTTGTTTGTAATTTTTAGAGTATGGTGATTTGCTTTGGTGATTGCAACTAGTAAATTTTCAGATTTTTATTGTTTAAAAGTTTTCAACAATACTTTGCGATGTATTTGCATGATTATTTAAATATACTTTTGATATATTTCTTTTACATTAAATAAATGAAATGACCACTTTTTACAAAATATAACCAATCAATAAAATATATAAAGATGTGTAATCAAATTTCTGTTGAATAGTATCTATTATACACTAAGAGTGTAAAATATTATGTTATATTGTATTAAAATAATTTTTTATATTACTTATTATTGATTGGTTTAATATATAAGCTGTTTTTGCGGTTAGAGGTTTTGCTTTGTGTGCTCATCCCTAGTAGAAAAAAATATGTTTCGAGTGGCTTTTTTGTAAATCGCATTGTACGCTAAACTATATGCACTTTTATTTTTCCTTTGATTGTAAAATTATTAACTTTTTTAGGCGGTGTACATCATAAGAATGGTCATTTTTAAATAAGTTTAATCAATCTAAATTGGCTTTTGGTCGCTTAAAAATATTTGCAAACGTTATATATATATATATCTGTGTGTCATATCGACGCCCGGTACGAAGAAAAGCACAATTTAGGCCTGTATAAAATACCGTTCGAAACGAGTGCGGAAGTTGATTATTTACTTCATGTGACTTTTCGTTGAAAAACGTCACATGAAGTAAATCATCACCCTCCGCACCAGTGTCGAAATGTACTAATAAATTATTCGCATATCATTTGACATTTTTTAAATTCATTTTTATAATTTTTATTATTCATTAAAATGATGGTCTTAACGTATTATCAACATCGTATGAATAATGTAGTCTGTATCAATATAAGTAAAATTGCTATAAGGGTACAAAATATTTAAAAGTTTAAATCGTGATGTTAATATTATAAAAATAAAAAATAATAAAACAGATTTATAACGGCTAAAATGGTCAATTCAGTTTGATTTAACTCAGCAAAAATTTCATTAAAAATCATAGCGATGTGAAGTATTATATATTTAATACTATACATATAGTTTACGAGAGTGGTTACGTCGTTCTGGTATTGAAGATTTTGACATCAAGAAGATTGAAAGTAAGCGCCTTTGCAGTGAGCATTTTTTGATTACCGACTTTTTAGTTCAAGGTGTTGGGAAGAAAGTAGTTAAAAATGATAGTTACCCTATTGATGTAAATGACATTATTTTGAATGAATCGCATTTAACAAATGATCCAACATTATTAAATAATGACAATTTAAATAACAGTTTGATTAGTAACAAAAGCGTTCATTCGGATAACGTCATTGATAACTCAGATATATCTATTGAATATCTTGGTGATAGTAGTGTAAGTGCATGTATTCCGAAAAGCAGGAATGAAGTAGTGCATGATCAACTATTTAATGAAAAAGACTACTTGAATGATGTAGAGAACGTGACAGATGTCACTGTACAAAAGGATGCTAAGAATTCAGATTCTCCAGCAATTTGTACAAATCGTGGCATGATTCAAAGATCAAGACGTCGCATGAGAAAGAAATTAAAAAATCTCGATTCACTTAAAAGTACATCAGCGGGTCTGATTAAAAAAATCTAGAACTCATTAAAGAAAATGAAAAGCTACGGAAGCAAAATAAAGTTTTGTTGCAAAAAGTTCGACGTCAAACGAAACGTTTAAACACCAAAAAAGATTTAAATGTAAAAGAGATATTGGAAGCTGCTTCAAAATTTTTAAACGAAAATGCATTAACATTTTTAAAAATGCAACTAAATCATACTAATAAGAAAAAGAAATGGGAAGATGACGAGAAATTGCTTGCTTTGAGTTTATATTACAAGTCGCCGAAAGCTTACAAGTTTTTAAAACAAGAAAAAAAATTAAGTTTACCATGTTTAACTGTAATAAAAGAGTGGATTAATGAATTAACTTTGATACCGGGTATCAACGAAGATTTATTCAAATTGCTTAAAAGTAAAGCCGAGTCAATGTCTAATTATGAAAAAGAATGTGTGCTAATGTGGGATGAAATGTCAATTAGGCCGTTTTTGGAGTACAATTTAAAAGAGGATTATATCGAGGGTTTTGTTGATTTAGGTAAATATGGAAGAACGGAAGAGCGAGCAACTACCGTATTAGCATTCATGCTATCAGGTTTATCTTACAATTGGAAGCAAGCAATTTTCTTTGCATTTTCAAAAGGTCCCGTACCTGGTGATAGATTAAAAGATATCATTCTTGATGTGATTGATTCCGTTGAAAAAGCAGGGTTAAAAATTAAATCAATGGTTTCGGATCAAGGCGCGTCAAATCAAAAGGCTATAACTGACTTAAATATTAGCGAAGATAAGCCCTATCTTGAACGACACGGACGTAAACTTTATTTCAATTTCGACGTTCCTCATCTCTTTAAATGTTTTAGAAATAATTTAATGAAATACAATTTTGTATTAGACGATGAAACGATTTCATGGGATGCTATTCGGGAATTACGTGAAATTGAACGTTTTAAAAGTTGTAGAGCTGCCCCAAAATTGACCGATCGACACTTAGATCCTAATAATTTTCAAAAAATGAACGTAAAGTTAGCTGTACAGATTTTTAGTGGATCAGTGTCGAGAGCGATGATGGCGGGTTTCGGTACTAAAGAATTAATAAATCCAAATTGCGTATCGACAGCTTCCTTTTTATGGTCAATGAATTGTATTTTTGATTGTTTGAACGCAAGAAATCCTAATGACTCTAATCCTTTTAGTCGCGGTTTATGTGATGCTAAACCTCAAGTAGAAAAAGCTTTGGATGATGCGATACCGTGGTTAGAAATTTTGCAGATGTTTGATGGTAAAAAGTTTAAATATCCAGATTGCTTTGTAAATTTAATACTCTCGATTAAAAGTATTTTAATGTTTTGGCACGACTTAAAAAATTACGGTAGATATTATTTATTAACCGGGAAGCTAAATCAAGATCCGATTGAAAACTTTTTTTCTTTAATGAGAGCTTTGTCAGGTTTCAACTCTAATCCTACCGCAATGCAATTTAGGAAAAATTTTCAGCATGGCACTGTCACTACACTGCTTTTCCCACCTCCGGGAGCAAATTGTAAACCTGATGAATGCATGACCTTATTGACTAATTATACCGAAGTAATTAAGATTCGTAAAAATAATGAATCTGATGCAGAAGAAAAAGCAAATGAAATTAATGCACGATTGCAAGCATGGGCAATTAATGAATATTATGATGAAGATGATGTCGATGATAATCAAAATGAAAATGATACAAATGATTCCTTAACGATTGTCAACTCAATTGAAACTATTACTTTAGAAAGATGTTCAATGAAATACGTAGCAGGATATTTAATTTATAAATGTTTGAACAAATTTGGTTGCCTGAAATGTAAAGAGACATTAACGCGAGGAAATCAAAATTTTGAACAGTCTACAGATTTGTTGATTTTTTGGAAAGCATATGCAGTACCAGATAAGGAATTAGGCAATCTAAAAATTCCTTGTGACACCTTTTATTCGATTATTATAAAATGTTACGATGTTTTTGATAAACAGTTTAAACTTCATTATACTGAAAAAAACATTGGCTTCATGTTAACTAAATATATTGAAAATGAAATTTTAACTGAGTTTAATGATTTTTGGCTAATTAAAGAATGCTTGAATCATAGAGAGTACATAATTAAACTTTTTGTTCGGCTTCATATTTTTTATTTCCTCAAGTGGATGTCCAGAGATCATCGCGATTCTGGAAGTAAGAAATCTTGTAATTCGAATCAACAAAAGCCTTGCGCAAAGTTGCAAAAATTGCAAAAGTAAATTGTTACGCAAGTTTTTTATGAATTTGTTTGTATTGAATTTGAGTAGATTTCTTAATAAATTAATTAATTAATTAATTAATTTATTTATTTATTTATTTATTTAACAATTTATTTATTGATTGATTTATTTAACAATTTATTTATTGATTGATTTATTTAGCAATTTATTTAGCAATTTATTACGTTCTTTTTGGAAAATAACGTATCATACTGTTTTATTGCATGCTGTTGATTGCCATGATTAAACTATAGGCTTTAGTATTTTGTCATCACGTTAACTTTTGCTAATGCTGGTTTATTAAGCACTTTTTTAATATTGAAAATCTGCTATTGAAAATGTTTATAATACTTGTTTTAACATTTTTTTTTATTATAAATATATGCATGTTTAGTTGTGTACGTCGTACGTAGCTTTGACTTGAAAAATCAAGTCTCATCCATTCCGATTATCCAACGTATGTACCTTCGTTTCCCTTTATCCTATCCTATCCTGGTGGAACGAAAACCTGCCACCTTCCCGTGGTTTCCATCGAGTAATGACAATAACCAAATTTTTTGTTACTTAATTAAAGATTTTTTATTTATTTTTAAATCCACTTATATGCAAACTCTATTTATTATTACTTATTAAATAGAAAAGTAAAACTCTTTAATACTAAAAATCTTGTATTAATTTAATGTTATTGGCATTAGCTAAGTGCAGGAAATCAAAGTTAAAATCCTTAACATTAATTTTGTGAACTTTTTAATATAAATTATTCTTTATATAAATATTTTATATATAAATTAAAATGTTATTATTTAAAGTTATATGAAGTCAAAAATTTAGGAATTTTTTAAAAATATGATAATTTCTATTATTATTTGAAATAATAATTACATAATTTTCTTATAATGACCAATATTTCGCTTTATTATTGTATCTTTATTAATTTGTAATTATTTATATTACGTTTTCTATAACCAAAAATAGCTTTCTTTGATTTTTGCAAATATTAAATATATAATATAAGTGGTTTGATTTGATAAGATGTAACGTCCATCTATAAATTAAGTATATATTTACTTAAAAATATTAATAAAAAATTATAAACTAAATATTTAGTAACTTTATCCAAATAAATGACCAAGATTTACGGTTCAAGTTGATTCCTTACTAATGCTATTTGAATCTCGCGCGTACCCCGAACGTAGTGCCGCCTGCCTCATGGGGTACGGAACTAATGCTTAACTCGGCTTCACCGAAACCCCCCTATCCGACCTTCTATGCGTAAAGATAATATATTCTATATTCTCTGCCTTAACATTTAAATATTTTGTAGAAATAGTCCTAGATTTTCCCACCCATAGGTAACAGTGTGATAATTTATTCTAAGTAGAATTTTGTAAAAGATATTATTGATAATCCATTTCTTTAGTTTTTTTTTCTGTAATGTAATTATTTTTCATATTGAATCCAAAAAATTTCTATTTTTGTTTTCCCTTTTCTTTTCTACACGTGTCAGGGTATTCAAATCTAAAATAACAACCGTTATTTACTAAACCAAATTTTTTTCCCAGTACAGTTCTTCAGCATCGATTGGTAGTTATAATGGACTCTCGATATGACTATTAATATGACCATCATAAGGCAGGAGACTTTTAAGAAAATAGCACCAAATTGGGAACTGCAACTTTGAAAAAACTACACAGTGGCATTACAGTGGGCAACCTTAAGTGAAGGGCTTCCTGATACATGCATCTGACAGCTTCATCTTCCAGATTATCCATGGAACCAGATCTAGTCTGTAAGTATTTTAATACTCTATGACCACTTTGTGGTCTCCTTTAACATATTTGATATTTACTTTGAGGTTATGTGTTTTCGAACTTAATTTAAAAGAGAATAAGAATGATAGAAATCATTTTTAAGCTGATTTTATCTTTTTGTAAGTAGGTATAATTTAATAAAAAAAGAATGAAGTTATGCAATTTTTCAGATTTAGTAATAAGGCACTGCTTGTTTATTTTTTAGAACTGTCAAACTGAAAAGTTACATATTTTCATTTTTTTATTTAATTATGTTTAATAAAAACATAGACTAGTACTCTCAGAAAGATAAAATCAACTCAGATATACATGAGATGTCTGAGATGCATTACTGGAGCGCATTTCTATCATTCTTATACTCTTATGAATTAAGTACGGTAACATGACCTCAAAGTCAATATCGATCAGCAAGTGTTGCCCACACAGCATGTATTAATTCTGAAAGGATTCTGAAAGAATGCATGAAATAATTTTATTCTTTCAGAAATCATTCAGTGAAAGGATTCTGTAATAATGCTATGTCCGGAGTATTTTCCTTTCAGAATTAATTCAATGGAATAATTCAAAAATAATTTATAATATCATTGCAAAATTTATTCAATAGAAGATTTCTTAAAGGATTCATGGATTATTACCAAAAGGTTACTAAAAGATATTTCAAAATTATTTCCTGCAATAATTCTGAAAGGAAAATACCCCGGACATAGCATCATTACAGAATCCTTTCACTGAATGATTTCTGAAAGAATCTTTCAGAATCCTTTCAGAATTAATATCACATATTATTGCAGAATCCTTTCAATGAAAGGTGTCTGAAAGGATTCAGGAATTAATTTTGTGAATAAATTCGAAAATATTATGAAAATATTACTAACAAGAAATTTGGAAGACGGATAAATCCCGTATTATTACAGAATTCTTCCAATGAAAGATGTCTCAAAGGATTCAGGAATTAATTTGTGAATTAATTCCTGAATCCTTTCAGACATCTTTTATTGAAAGGATTCTGTAATAATACGTGATTTATACTGTTCGAAATTTCTTTTTAGTAATATTTCCATAATATTTTCGAATTAATTCACAAAATTAATTCCTGAATCCTTTCAATGAAAGATGTATGAAAGGATTCAGGAATTAATATTGTGAATTAATTAGAAAATATTATGGAAATATTACTAACAAGAAATTTGAAGAGGATAAATCCCGTATTATTACAGAATCCTTCCAATGAAGGATGTCTGAAAGGATTCAGGAATTAATTTTGTGAATTAATTCGAAAATATAATGGAAATATTACTAACAAAAAATTTCGAAGGTTATAAAATCATGTATTATTGCAGAATCCTTTCAATGAAAGATTTTTGGAAGGATTCAGGAATAAATATTGTGAATTAATTAGAAAATATTTAGTAAATATTACTAACAATAAATTTCGAAGGGTATATATAATCCCGTATTTGAAGGTACATTTTTATAATTTAGAATATTATTTAAATAATATTCTAACTATTTTTACATATATTTACATTGTTAATAATTTTACACTATTTTATCGCAGAAAAAAACGCAGAAAAATTTTTTACATGATGGAGATTCGAACCCGGGTCGCTTGGGTACTACGCAAATACGCTATCCATTACGCTATCGCTCGCTTGTTAGATCATTTCATTTTTTTCATTATATACTGCAATATGAGTGATACGATACATTAGAAAATTTATTCTTAATATTACTTTATTTTTTAATATTAACTTTGATCAATTAATTCATAGTTATTTAATACTTTTAGTTTATTAAATATTGTATTAAGTCGATGTGAAATGTGTGTATAAAGGGAGCTCTTCCTTACCGACGTTATGAGTTTTTACATTTTTTTTATCTTAGATTCAACTTTTGATGAATGAAGCTCTTCACTGCACTCCGTAATTGCATAAATAATACACCTATAAATTTTTCAGAAATTCTGTTCATTATTTTTCATAAAAAACTGGTAGAAAATTTTTCAACCCGTTTCCTGTAAAATCTATAACGAGCAATAACTTGAAAATTTACACATAGTGTATTTTTGTCATTACGAAGGGCAATAAAGAGCTCTTTTCCCGAAATTCGATAAAAATAAAAAAATGATAATTGCATATAATGCAGAGATGAATAGAATGAGCTCTACCTTACCGACGTTATTATTATTTGTAGTGTTTTCAATTTAGAATCAACTTTTAGAGTCAAAGGCTCTTTACTCTTGGCAGACGTATAAATAATATTTCTGTCGATTTTGAGGGGACTTCTAAACATTATCATACTGAAAGAATACTATTATGAATAATAATAAAAAATATTGCTTATTTTAAGTACCTATATTATTCATCTTTAAATGTTTTTTTTTTCCTTTTATTTTAAGTTTTTATATTCTTACATTAACTTTTCAAATTAATATTTTTCGCAATTAGTAAATGTTTCAATCTATCTTAGTTCACAAAAACGAAAAATTATATACCCCCACACATTTTAATACGTTCTTTAATAGGATCATACGAATGTAGAAAACAATGGACGACTAAATCCGATCATTATCCAATCATTTCATTTTTTTCATTATATAGTGCAAAATGACTGACAAAATAAATTAGAATATTTATTTCTAATATTTCTTTATTTTTTAATATTAACTTTGTTTAATTAGTATATACTTATTTAGTAAGTTTTGTTTATTAAATATTGTATTAATTAGGACTTATTTGATTGAAACAAATTCGAATTAAAAACAAAATAAATACATTATACGATGCCTCTTATATACGGACGCTGCCCTTTTCGTGTTGAATACTTGCAATAATTTCTGAACTATTTTATGTTTTCTTTCAAAAATCTTTTCAAGGTTCTTTCAGGAAGAATTCGTGTAAATATCTTTTTTGCTATTGTGTTTTAAAAAATTTTATTGTAACAATCTTTTTCAAACGAATTCTAAATTATTTCTTGTATTAATTCACGTGAGTTTCCCGCAACATTTCATGAAATAATTCATGAAATTATTTTCAATAGATATTGAATTATCTTTGTGAATGATTAATTTTTATCATTCTGAAATTATTTCTGAATTATTTCGTGATATAATTCTTGACATGATTGCTGAATTGTTATGTTTTCTTTAAAAAATCTATTAATTCACACGAGTTTCCCGGAAGATTTCATGAAATAATTCATGTAAGATTTTTGAATAGATATTGAATTATTTTTGTGAATGATTAATTTGTATCTTTCTGAAATTATTTCTGAATTATTGCATGAAAGAATACTTGCAATAATTTCGAAATTATTTTATGTATTCTTTCAAAAAATCTTTTCGAAGTCCTTTCAGTATTAATTCGTGTAATTATTTTTTTTGCTATTTTGTTTTAAAAAATTTTATTTTAAAAATCTTTTTCAAAAGAATTCAAAATTATTTCTTGTATTAATTCACACGAGTTTCCCAGAAGATTTCATGAAATAATTCATGTAAGATTTTTGAATAGATACTGAATTATTTTTGTGAATGATTAATTTGTATCTTTCTAAAATTATTTCTGAATTATTGCATGAAAGAATACTTGCAATAATTTCGAAATTATTTTATGTATTCTTTCAAAAAATCTTTTCAAAGTCCTTTCAGAATTAATTCGTGTAATTATTTTTTTTTGCTATTTTGTTTTAAAAAATTTTATTCTAAAAATCTTTTTCAAAAGAATTCAAAATTATTTCTTGTATTAATTCACACCAGTTTCCCAGAAGATTTCATGAAATAATTCATGTAAGATTTTTGAATAGATATTGAATTATTTTTGTGAATGATTAATTTGTATCTTTCTGAAATTATTTCTGAATTATTGCATAAAGAATACTTGCAATAATTTCGAAATTATTTTATGTATTCTTTCAAAAAATCTTTTCAAAGTCCTTTCAGAATTAATTCGTGTAATTATTTTTTGGTAACACTTTTTTTATTTTTTTTGGAAGATTTTTGAAAGTATTTTGTAAGGATTCCATATATTATTTTAAAAATTAATTTAAAATTAATTTTTTTTCCTTTTAAAATTCTTTCTAAATCATTTCAATGTATTAATTCATGAATTATTTCATGTAATTATTTCAGTTTTCTTTCATGCTGTATGGGCATGAGTTATTGCCTTTTTTGTGTGTTTTTCAGGAAATTTTCAAGAAAAAAAGTTATTTCCCCTACACTGGCTGATTGAAAAGGTCTTAAATTGGATATACAATCCCTCAGCATGTATTGCATTGTGTGAGGACATTTTGGTAAACTTTGAGCAAGGGTCTGGTGGTTTTAGTTAGAAATGCACATGCGCCTTTTCGACTTTTGAGTTCAAAAGATACATTGCCATTCTCTCAACATATTTCTAACTTTACACACACCATGCAATACATACTGAGGGATTGTATATCGAATTTGAGATCTAAATATTCAGCAAGTGTTGAGTTAATACCTTTTTTGTGTGTTTTTTACGAAATTTTCAAGAAAAAAAGTTATTTCCCAAAACTGGCTGATCGAAAAGGTCTGAAATTGAATATACAATCCCTCAGCATCTATTGCATTGTGTGAGTACATTTTGGTAAACTTTGAGCAAGGGTCTGGTGGTTTTAGTTGGAAATGCACATGCGCCTTTTCGACTTTTGAGTCCAAAAGATACATTGCCATTCTCTGAACATATTTCTAACATTACACACACCATGCAATAATGCTGAGGGATTGTATATCGAATTTGAGATCTAAATATACAGCAAGTGTTGAGTTATTACCTTTTTTGTGTGTTCTTCAGGAAATTTTCAAGAAAAAAAGTTATTTCCCAAAACTAGCTGATCGAAAAGGTCCGAAATTGGATATACAATCCCTCAGCATGTATTGCATTGTGTGAGGACATTTTGGTAAACTTTGAGCATGGGTCTGGTGGTTTTAGTTGGAAATGCACATGCGCCTTTTTGACGTTTGACTCCAAAAGATACATTGCCATTCTCTCAACATATTTCTAACATTACATACACCATGCAATACATGGTAAGGGATTGTATATCGAATTTGAGATCTAAATATTCAGCAAGTGTTGTGTTATTGCCTTTTTTGTGTGTTTTTTAGGAAATTTTGAAGAAAAGAAGTTATTTCCCAAAACTGCCCTAGCGGAAATGATTTTTGTAAATAACTGTTAATAACTGTTAATAACTGTAAATAACAGTTTATAAGTGTTTGATTTGAGATGTTAATAACAGTTATTTATAGTTATTTACAGTTATTTACAGTTATTAACAGTTATTAACAGTTATTAACAGTTATTTACAGTTTTGCAGAAAAGTACCTGCGAAAACGGAGGTACTGATAAAGGGTATTAACAGTTATTAACGGTTATTAACAGTTATTAACAGTTATTTACAGATATTTAAAGTTATAAACAGTTTATTATTTTCGCTATAATACTAACTTTTTTCTTATCAACAAAACTGTAAATAACTGTTAACAACTGTTAATAACTGTTAAAAACTGTTAAAAACTGTTAATAACCGTTAATAACTGTAACTAACTTTTATCAGCACCTCCGTTTTCGCAGGTACTTTTCTGCAAAACTGTAAATAACTGTTAATAACTGCTAATAACTGGTAATAACTGTTAATAACTGTAAATAACTGTAAATAACTGTAAATAACTGTAAATAACTGTTATTAACGTCTCAAATCAAACACTTATAAACTGTTATAAACTGTTATTTACAGTTATTTACAGTTTTTTACAGTTATTTACAGTTTTTTACAGTTATTTACAGTTATTTTCATTTTTCATTTCTACTAGGGTGGCTGATCGAAAAGGTTTGAAATTGGATATACAACCCCTCAGCATGTATTGCATTGTGTGATGACATTTTGGTAAAGTTTGAGCAAGGGTCTGGTGGTTTTAGTTGGAAATGCACATGCGCCTTTTCGACTTTTGAGTCCAAAAGATACATTGCCATTCTCTCAACATATTTCTAACATTACATACACCATGCAATACATGGTAAGGGATTGTATATCGAATTTGAGATCTAAATATTCAGCAAGTGTTGTGTTATTGCCTTTTTTGTGTGTTTTTTAGGAAATTTTGAAGAAAAGAAGTTATTTCCCAAAACTGCCCTAGCGGAAATGATTTTTGTAAATAACTGTTAATAACTGTTAATAACTGTAAATAACAGTTTATAAGTGTTTGATTTGAGATGTTAATAACAGTTATTTATAGTTATTTACAGTTATTTACAGTTATTAACAGTTATTAACAGTTATTAACAGTTATTTACAGTTTTGCAGAAAAGTACCTGCGAAAACGGAGGTACTGATAAAGGGTATTAACAGTTATTAACGGTTATTAACAGTTATTAACAGTTATTTACAGATATTTAAAGTTATAAACAGTTTATTATTTTCGCTATAATACTAACTTTTTTCTTATCAACAGAACTGTAAATAACTGTTAACAACTGTTAATAACTGTAAAAACTGTTAAAAACTGTTAATAACCGTTAATAACTGTAACTAACTTTTATCAGCACCTTCGTTTTCGCAGGTACTTTTCTGCAAAACTGTAAATAACTGTTAATATCTGCTAATAACTGGTAATAACTGTTAATAACTGTAAATAACTGTAAATAACTGTAAATAACTGTTATTAACGTCTCAAATCAAACACTTATAAACTGTTATAAACTGTTATTTACAGTTATTTACAGTTTTTTACAGTTATTTACAGTTATTTTCATTTTTCATTTCTACTAGGGTGGCTGATCGAAAAGGTTTGAAATTGGATATACAATCCCTCAGCATGTATTGCATTGTGTGATGACATTTTGGTAAAGTTTGAGCAAGGGTCTGGTGGTTTTAGTTGGAAATGCACATGCGCCTTTTCGACTTTTGAGTCCAAAAGATACATTGCCATTCTCTCAACATATTTCTAACATTACACACACCATACAATACATGCTGAGGGATTGTATACCGAATTTGAGATCTAAATAATCATCAAGTGTTGAGTTATTGCCTTTTTTGTGTGTTTTTCAGGAAATTTTCAAGAAAAAAAGTTATTTCCCCTACACTGGCTGATTGAACAGGTCTTAAATTGGATATACAATCCCTCAGCATGTATTGCATTGTGTGAGGACATTTTGGTAAACTTTGAGCAAGGGTCTGGTGGTTTTAGTTGGAAATGCACATGCGCCTTTTCGACTTTTGAGTTCAAAAGATACATTGCCATTCTCTCAACATATTTCTAACTTTACACACACCATGCAATACATACTGAGGGATTGTATATCGAATTTGAGATCTAAATATTCAGCAAGTGTTGAGTTAATACCTTTTTTGTGTGTTTTTTAGGAAATTTTCAAGAAAAAAAGTTATTTCCCAAAACTGGCTGATCGAAAAGGTCTGAAATTGAATATACAATCCCTCAGCATGTATTGCATTGTGTGAGTACATTTTGGTAAACTTTGAGCAAGGGTCTGGTGGTTTTAGTTGGAAATGCACATGCGCCTTTTCGACTTTTGAGTCCAAAAGATACATTGCCATTCTCTGAACATATTTCTAACATTACACACACCATGCAATAATGCTGAGGGATTGTATATCGAATTTGAGATCTAAATATACAGCAAGTGTTGAGTTATTACCTTTTTTGTGTGTTTTTCAGGAAATTTTCAAGAAAAAAAGTTATTTCCCAAAACTAGCTGATCGAAAAGGTTTGAAATTGGATATACAATCCCTCAGCATGTATTGCATTGTGTGAGGACATTTTGGTAAAGTTTGAGCAAGGGTCTGGTGGTTTTAGTTGGAAATGCACATGCGCCTTTTCGACTTTTGACTCCAAAAGATACATTGTCATTCTCTCAACATATTTCTAACATTACATACACCATGCAATACATGGTAAGGGATTGTATATCGAATTTGAGATCTAAATATTCAGCAAGTGTTGTGTTATTGCCTTTTTTGTGTGTTTTTTAGGAAATTTTGAAGAAAAGAAGTTATTTCCCAAAACTGCCCTAGCGGAAATGATTTTTGTAAATAACTGTTAATAACTGTTAATAACTGTAAATAACAGTTTATAAGTGTTTGATTTGAGATGTTAATAACAGTTATTTATAGTTATTTACAGTTATTTACAGTTATTAACAGTTATTAACAGTTATTAACAGTTATTTACAGTTTTGCAGAAAAGTACCTGCGAAAACGGAGGTACTGATAAAGGGTATTAACAGTTATTAACGGTTATTAACAGTTATTAACAGTTATTTACAGATATTTAAAGTTATAAACAGTTTATTATTTTCGCTATAATACTAACTTTTTTCTTATCAACAAAACTGTAAATAACTGTTAACAACTGTTAATAACTGTTAAAAACTGTTAAAAACTGTTAATAACCGTTAATAACTGTAACTAACTTTTATCAGCACCTCCGTTTTCGCAGGTACTTTTCTGCAAAACTGTAAATAACTGTTAATAACTGCTAATAACTGGTAATAACTGTTAATAACTGTAAATAACTGTAAATAACTGTAAATAACTGTAAATAACTGTTATTAACGTCTCAAATCAAACACTTATAAACTGTTATAAACTGTTATTTACAGTTATTTACAGTTTTTTACAGTTATTTACAGTTATTTTCATTTTTCATTTCTACTAGGGTGGCTGATCGAAAAGGTTTGAAATTGGATATACAATCCCTCAGCATGTATTGCATTGTGTGAGGACATTTTGGTAAAGTTTGAGCAAGGGTCTGGTGGTTTTAGTTGGAAATGCACATGCGCCTTTTCGACTTTTGAGTCCAAAAGATACATTGCCATTCTCTCAACATATTTCTAACATTACACACACCATACAATACATGCTGAGGGATTGTATACCGAATTTGAGATCTAAATAATCATCAAGTGTTGAGTTATTGCCTTTTTTGTGTGTTTTTCAGGAAATTTTGTAAGTAAAAAAGTTATTTCTCCAACATTGGATGATTGAAAACGTCTAAAATTGGATATACAATCCCTCAGCATGTATTGCATTGTGTGAGGACATTTTGGTAAACTTTGAGCAAGGGTCAGGTGATCTTAGTTGGAAATTCATATGCGCTTTTTCGACTTTTGAGTCCAAAAGATGCGTTTCCATTCTCTAAACATATTTCAAACTTTACACACACCATGCAATACATGCTGAGGGACTGTTTATCAAGTTTTAAATTTAAATAATCAGCAAGTGTGGAGATATTGCAATTTTTTTGCTCTTGTCAAGAAATTTTCAAGAAAAAAATTTATCCTACACTGGCTGATTGAAAAGATTTGAAATTAGATATACAATTCCTAAACATGCATTGTATTGTGTGTGAACATTCTGGTGAACTTTAAGCGAGGGTCAGGTGGTCTCAGTTGGAAATGCACATGCACCTTTTCGACTATTGAGTCTAAAAATCCCTTTCCATTTTTTACAAATATCTTAAACTTTACACATACTATGTTATACATGCTGAGGGACAGAGCCGGCCTTAGCAGTCGAAAGACCCAGGGCGAGTAAAAAGCGCGGGACCCCTTTAAGGAAATCAAAATTTGGAAAAATAAAATGATAATTTCATCAATACTTACTTTTTAAAATAAATTTGGTTATTCCATTTTATAGTATTTTTTAAGTGTATTACATCGAGAAATAAAAAGAAGTATTATTGTTAACTTTATATAATAAGTAATAAATAATTTATTAGGAAGTACATTAATTAGAATAATTTCTTAACTACATTACAAAAAACTAATTTTTCTTGATTTTTGGGTAGCAAAGATATTAATTAAGTTGTCATAATCTAGCATAGACGCTTCTGCCTTTTCTATGGATAAAGTAGCTAGTCCACATAGCCTTTGTTGGCTCATATTAGCTCTTAAATAAGTTTTAATAAGTTTTAATTTAGAGAAAGACCTTTCCCCAGAAGCAACTGTCACAGTAAATGTTAATAAAATTTTATAGGCATTTTTGATATTTGGAAAAGTTCCAGACATATCATTTTTAAGTATGTAATCTAGGATGTCTGCTACATGTAAGACTTCATTTGGAATAATATTTCAAAAAAATTTCAGTTCTATAAATAATTCTTCACCATCTATATCTTTGGAGTTATCACCTGCTAATAAAACTTCTAGATCTTTGCAATGTTTATGTAACTTTCCATCATCTAAATTTCGAAGATCTTTAAAATTCCAAAGAAAGCCAAAATTTTTTGAAATTTCTTGATACCCTTCGAAACGTGTTTTTAATGACATTATTGCCTGATCTAATATAGGTATAAAACATTCAGTTTCAAAAAGCTTTTCAGGAGAAATCTGAACTTCATCTTCACTCTCATACGTAAATTGCTTTTTTTGCTTTCTTTTGCGGCGGTCCCCAAATTTACACTCAACATCTAATTCATTAGCAAGCTCTGTAGCTGTGACTAGTGCTGATTTAAAGCCTGACAATCTATACTTTTGCAAGAACTGCAACAGTTCATTTAAATGTTTTATAGCAATATCTAATTGCATATTTTTTGACTGTAAATATTTACTTACAGCATTAGTTGCAAATAATATGTCATCCATATTACAGTTAATAAAATAAATTCAAAATTGTCAATTTCGTAATTAACCAAACTTTGAGCTTCACTTTTAATTTTTGAGTCACAACATGTATCAGAGACTTCTAATAAAGCATTTCTGATGTCTTTAATTGATAACGAATAGCCTTAACGCTTTCAACTCGACATTGCCATCTAGTTTCCGATAAGGATTTAACTGTCAATAATTTGACGTGCGTCTTTAAAATTTCCCATCTTTTTGTCGATGCAGCAAAGATAGTATAAAATCTTTGAACTACACCGAAATATAATACCGCATGAGAGTTACATTGAGCTATATCGCCTAAAAGAAGATTTAAATTATGACAGGCGCAAGGGAGGTAAAAACTCTAGAATTAACATTTAATATGTGAGCTTGAACATCATTATTTTTCCCTTTCATATTTGCTCCATTGTCGTACCCTTGGCATCTGCAATTTTGGATATCTATGCCAAGTGATTGTAAAATATTAAGTAATTCTAAAGCTAAATTCTTCCCAGTGCTCATCTACTTTTAGAAAAGTTATAAACTGTTCTTTTATTTCTGTCTTTATTCTCTCTCACATAACGTATGATTAAACTCATTTGTTCTTGATGACTAACGTCAGGAGTGCAATCAAGAATAACAGAATAATATTTTGCTGTATTTATGTTTAAAACAATTTTTTTTCTAACTACCAAAGCCATCAATTCAATCAATTCATTCTGTATTCTAGGGCCTAGGTAATGATCATGAATGTCATTGTCTACTATTCGACAAACATATTCCTGTATAACCGGATCAAATTTAGCTAACATTTCTATAAGCCCAAGAAATTTATCGTTATTAGGTTGATTAAGTCTATCAATAGTTCCACGGAACGCACAATCGTGTTCAGCAAGAAATTGAATTGCAGAAATAATTCGATATAAAACTTGACGCTAACGTGCTTTTTCGCTATTTATTTGCATGATTAAATTTTTGTCAATCATTTTATCTTTTTTAAATAAAAGTATTACATCAAACCATTTCTTCATATTTTCTAAGTGTGTCTCTGAGACTTCATGTTCTTTTAATTTATTAGCAAGATGTTTTCAATCATTGACGCCTTTATCTGGTAAATTCCCTACTAGAATTATTCCAAAAAGTTTACAACAAAAACAAAAAACGCGATCTAATTTAATAGAATATACGAGCCATTTACTTTCATGTACTTCGCCATTACTTAATATACGCTTGTACAATTGGTCAGAAAAATGTCGGTTATCTTTATTTCGTGGAAATGAATACTGATCATTTAATATTTTCACGGGACCATTTTTTATTAAAATATCCATTATATTTTGTAAATTAAAATTTTCCCAGTTACCTGGATCATAAATGTTTATGGGCTGTATCACTTCATTATTTTCCTCACTAAATATGTCTTCGCAATCAGTTGTTTCTTTATGAACTTGAAGATTTAAGTTAGAAATATATTCATTTTCTCTACAATCTGTTTGTTCATCACATTCTTTAGGAACCAATTTAGATATAAATTTATCTAATAGTCCTCTGTCCTTTCATGTAGCTCTTCTCTTATTTTTCTTTTCTTAGCCTTTTCTGCGCCGCTTTCGTATTTTCTTCTAGAATCTCTTTCTCTACTGGTCATTTTTAAAATAGTTTACAAATATTACTCTTGTAAAACATAATTAATAATATAAATCGAGTATTTAAAAGTTCTAACGAAGTACATCCGCTGCAGTTCATCGGAGACTAAACGCCAAACAATGTTTCCATTGGTTATCTCGCCCGGAAAACTACCGGACTGATTGTGTTTTGTTTTGCGAAAGAAATAATTACGCGAGACTGTTCACGCACACATAGCGCCGCTTCATCTGTGTGCACATACACATGTAGAAGCGCTCCCTCTGAGTAGACACACACACGCAGCACGCGAGGCGCGGGGCGCCTTCGTTTGTTTTCACGCACACAAGCGCACGCACGACATCGTCTAAACTGAGGCTATGTACTTTAAACAACTGTATATTGAAAACGGTGAAGCTAAACTTTCTGAAATTTGGATAAGATGTTCAAAGTAACGTAATTAGTAACATATCTCTTTTTCTTTGAAAGCTAAAGAAAACTCTTGACGTTATTGACGAAAACGTTTATTTTTTTTACGTTTTATCACGACACTCCCATAAGACACCGTGTTAAATTTTTTAACTTTGAGAGCCTATATCTTGTTTACGGTGAAGCTAGGCTTCCTGAAGTTTATATATGTTCTGTATAATAGTAATAATCTATCATGCACGTTTCAAGAAATTCTTAAGAAAGTCCAAAATGGCACTAATCCCCTTAATAAATCGCCGAACATTCTGCGTGGGAAATGCGATATGAAATTCTACATGAATACTTCTACCTTTTAGTATTTTTTTGTAATAAATATAAAAATTTATAACTAAATATTACACAAATTCATAAAATTTATAATTTTTATATTAAAAAACTAAATGAAAAACAATATTTATGTTGATATTGATGTAATTTAGAGAAGGATTTAAAGAAGGTGTAATAACGTGAGTTTTACTATCATTCATTTAAAAACATTCTTTATCTTTTGGTAAAACTCTCATTGCTTTAGTTCTTTAAGTTTTTTAAGTTTATTGAAAATAGAAGAATTGCTTCAAATAGTTATTCATAAACAAATGTTGATGTTTTCAAGTACGAAGGTTTGAGAGAAAGTTTTTATTTTTATATGAAACTAATTTTCTTTGGGATTATTAGATATGGGGATTTATTCATCGAAATAACTTACTATTTTGGCCCCGGTCACACAAGCACGCACCGCCGCATAAACTTGCATTCGACCGCGGTACCGCGTAAGAGACCATGTTGATACAATTTTCGTAGCATCGTTGGAAAGTAATCGCTATATAAGCTATATATATATATATATATATATATATATATATATGTATATATATATATATATATATATATATATATATATATATATATATATATATATATATATATATATATATATATATATATATATATATATATATATATATATATATATATATATATATATATATATATATATATATATATATATATATATATATATATATATATATATATATATATATATATATATATATATATATATATATATATATATATATATATATATATATATATATATATATATATATATATATATATATATATATATATATATATATATATATATATATATATATATATTAGCGATTACTTTAGTAACGTTGCGACTGCTGGGGAGTATCAAAAGTACATCAATTTTCTTATAGACTCTTACGCGGCCGAACGCATGCTTATTAAAACGTGCGTGCTTATACGATCAGGGCCTGAAGGTGGCTGACCAGCTGCGATTGCGTTTTTAATTAAATTTGGGTTTATAAGCTTCTCTTTAGGTGCAGAATTCTTCAAAGCGCGGGGCCCCCCAAAGCGCGGGGCCCTGGGCGACCGCCTCGTTCGCCCCACCCAAAGGACGGCACTGCTGAGGGATTATATATCAGATTTCAGATCTAATTAATCAGTAAGTGTGGAGATACTGCATTTTCTGTGTGTTTTTCAAGAAATTTTCAAGACAATAGTTATTTCCTTCATACTGGGAGATTGAGTAGATAATCATCTATTCAATAAGCCCTCTTTAAAAATGTTAATAACTTTTTTCATGACTGTAAAAATAAAGGTGTTTGAAGTTCTGAACGTTCACGGTGAACGAAATATCGAAAATTTCCAAATTCGGTTTTTTTGACATTATCTCTTAGAGATATGCATAAAACATCTACAAACTGCAAAATAAGTTATTTCCAAAGCGATTATCCCCCAATCCCTAAAACCACCCTGACTAGACAATAAATGACAAAAGAAATTGGTACCATGAGAGTTTATTAGTTTAAGACAAATTTATGACTGATATTTTTTCGAGATGCTTCCCTAGCATTGTAAAAAAATTGGCGATATGAAATTCGAACCGGATCTTTTCGCTTGGGGGTGCAAAGGGGCTAAAATAGCGTAAAATACACGAAAAATACCGATAAAAAATCATGTCTCGTGAGTTTATGAATTTAAGACAAATTTTATTGCTGATATTTTTTCGAGATGCTTGCCCTAGCTTTGTAAAAAAATTGGCGATATGAAATTCGAACCGGATCCTTTCGCTTGGGGGGTGCAAAGGGGCTAAAATATCGGAAAATACACGAAAAATACCGAGAAATAAGGTGTTTGAAATTTCGAACGTTCATAGTGAACGAAAGATTTTTGACATTTTCAAATTTAGCCGAATTTGGCTACTTAATACATTTAAAATCGAATAATAACTGTATTTCTTCACTTCTCACTCTTGCAGTCACCAGTAAACCACACTCCGGGGAATTCTAACCAGAATTAGAAACTTTAAGTTAATATTTCGTTCATTATGAACGTTCGGAATTTCAAACACGTGAGAAATAATCATGTCTCGTGAGTTTATGAATTTAAGTCAAATTTTATGGCTGATATTTCTTGTAGATACTGCCTTCGTATTGAAAAAAAATTGGCGATATGAAATTCGAACCGGATCCTTTCGCTTAGGGGGTGCAATGGGGCTAAAATATCGGAAAACACACGAAAAATACGGATAAAAAAATCATGTCTCGTGAGTTTATTCATTTAAGACAAATTTTATGGCTGATATTTCTTCGAGATTCTGCCCTAGCATTGAAAAATAATTGGCGATATGAAATTCGAACCGGATCCTTTCGCTTGGGGGGTGCAAAGGGGCTAAAATAGCGGAAAATACACGAAACGTACCGAGAAAAAATCATGTCTCGTGAGTTTATTAATTTAAGACAAATTTTATCGCTGATATTTCTTCCAGATACTGCCCTAGCATTGAATAAAAATTGACGATATGAAATTCGAACCGGATCTTTTCGCTTGGGGGGTGCAAAGGAGCTAAAATAGCGGAAAATACACGAAAAATATATACGGCGAAAAAATCATGTCTCGTTAGTTTGTTAATTTAAGACAAATTTTATGGCTGAAATTACTTCAAGATATTGCGATAGCTTTTTGAAAAAATTGCCTTTACGAAAATCGATCCGGAACCTTTCGCTTGTTGCTGGGGGGGTGGGGGAGGGGGGGTGGAAAGGGGCTAAAATAGCGAAAAATAATCCATTACGACTGAAAAAAAATCAGCTCTCGGGAGTTTATTAATTCGAAAATTTTTGTTTTTTTTTTGTCATTATATTTTCTGGAGGGGAGATGAGTGCAAAGATATTTGAAATGTACATTTTTTCATAGTTTTTTCAATCTGCAGTTACTCAAGAACGGTTTCATGTGAAACTTTATAATTCATAGGAGATATTGTATATTGCACCTCATTCATTTTTCGATTTTTGTTATTATATTTTTATCTTTTTTTTTTTAATGGCAATATTGCTTCGGTTTTATTAATGTTATAAAAGCCAAATAAGATTTTGAAAATATGGCTTATTGATATAAGGTAAAGTATGCAGATGTGGGACAGTTTCGAGCATATTTTTTTGTAATCTTTTGTAGTACCATATCGAAGCATAATACATGAAAAGTCATCACCTCAGCAGATAGCTCGTGTTTGGAGATTTATTTAAAAAAACAAGTTTTTTTCGTTGCTGGTGTTTTGAAATAATCGCATTCAAAGAAATTAACTATTGTCTGATGAGTGGGTCACACTAATTTACTTGGGAGCTGTAGTAGGACGTCCATCCGGATGCAATAATGGGACTATACTTTTTACGTGTTTCGGACTGTCCCACTGCTGTGATATGGAAATCAAGAGGTACCTTACGTGGGACAAGGATTTTGCTATATGCATTCGGAAAATTAGCCTCGAAAAGTTGGTACCATGTTATGCACTATTTTCATCTGCGAAATCAACAAAATAACGAAGTGATTACATAGTAAACACCATAAATAATGCTAATAAATTAATGACATTATCGTCTTAAGTGTTTATTGTAGATTTTTTATTGCTGTCCTACTACTGGTCCGAAAATTGTCTTTGTCCCAGTACTGCTTCCTTTCTTAGTTAATTTTCAGTTATTACTGAAATCGTTTTTTCCGTAAACAGTTTGTATCACAAACATCGACTTTTCGATTTTTAATATATTATTTTTCCATTTTATATACTATTAAAGCTCATGTTATTTATGTATTATTAATGAACTTTCTAGTAGTATTATGTTTTTCACTATTTAATAAAAAAACAAAACAATTTTGATAGCTATAATTTGTCCATAGCGATTATTGATTAATAAGTGATTTGCTGTCCATAGTTCATGTTTGAAAAACATAAAGAGATATTTTAATAAAATTAAACTATTTTGAATTGAACAACTCTCTTGGTTAGCATGTTAATCAAATGGAGGCATTTTTAGTTTATAGGTAAGGTAGTACTGTAAGGACTCGTGAGTCAATGCAGCGGTCATGAAACAATAAGTATTATTTAACATTTTAATTAGTCAAATCATGTGAGAAAAAATTATTTACGAACTTATATGATTTTTTAAGTTAAGGGATAATTTAAGCATAGAGTAGAAAATAAATAATTTCTAATTGCACAAACACGTGATTCCCGTACTAACACAAAATAGGTTAGGAAAACATAGATTTTTTATTCTCAACAATAAATACCGTTTTAAAAAGGTCGTCGTAATACATTTTATTGTACTTATAAGAAAGTGCAGAATTTCTTGTTTAATAACATACTTTTTTATTTTTTAAAACCAACTTTTAAAGTAACAAACTTTATTACTTTTCATCACAATTGATATGATTCATATTAACTGTAGTGTAAAAATGACTAATTTCAATAATTTTTATCTCAAAAAATAGGTTGACTACATATATTTTAAGAAATAAAAAAAAACTCCCTAGAATTTTGTTACTTTCGAAACCCACTTTTTAATACATTACAGAACTACCTTAAGATTTAAATTGATGTTTAAATAAAACTATTTAAAATTATGATTATATTTTAAAGCGTCTATAATATAATATTTCCATATTTTCTTTGTTGGCAGTAGCAACACATGTTTTCAATTTAAAATTTGGTCTGTTACAGGGTATACAAATTTATAATTTGACTGTAATATTGTACAACGAATGTTCATTGTTTACGTAAATGAAAAAAATGACAAAACGTAAATAACTTGTTTGAAAATTAAACTCTCACATCAAGGAATAGGTAATTAAATCCGTAAATATCGATAATGTAATCAGTCTGTTAAAGAAAATAAATAAATAGGAATCACGCGCGTCATGTACTTAGCGACGCTCGGCAAATAGAAACTATATAAATGCTATGCAAATAGAACATTTGCCGAGCTGACGTTTCCCCCAGCCTTCACCAGCCAGAGGCAGTGTCACACGTCATACTGATCGCGATCATATAGTACCTATAATGGGAGACGCATATTTAGCGTAAAATACACTTTATTCAATTCGCATATAATCGTATGCTAAGTCTCTAAGAAAAAAAACGAAAGACATTTATCGATAGATTTTTTCCTGCTCTTTCCAATGTTCCTATTGCTTTTACTCCGAAACAATACTTCCTTCTGGTCGAAAATTCAAGTTGTCAGTTCAGAGTGATTTTTCTCAAAGTATATCATGTTTTTGTTTGAAAATGCATTTTACCATTCGAAAGTACAATTCTTAAGCTACAAAACCTTCATTTTTTGAGTTCGAGAAATGAAGGGTTCAACAGTAACAAAGACAGCGACGAGCGGCCGCACGCGCTCTTCACGCTGCGCCCGAGCGAGCTCTATACTAATAAATGTAGTGAACCATTTCGGTTTTTCATACTGAAAAATATCATTAAACAATAAAGTCTCAAACATCATTTTTTATTAGTAGGTCACAAATTTAACTTTCAATCCTGTTAATTTCTAATTTTTTTTATTTTTATTCGAATAGGAGGCGTTTCATGTCAACTGCCCCAGATCGGCGCGCGAGTTCCAAATCGTGCTATTTCTAACTCATGTTTATGATACTAATATGTACTTAAAAAAATTGTTTGATAAGCGTTTTCAACGTATTTTTTCCTCAGCTTTCCAATGATATAGGCAGTTTTTCCGAAATTTTCCATTTTCACCTTCAAAAACTACAAAACATCTTATATCTCAAAAACCGCGCTGGGGCAGTTGACGTGAACCGCCTCATAGGTATGATACAATTGGGAAGTTCCCGATACTGAAAATCGTTTTAGATCTAACTTTCCAGTATCTGCTAATAATTTGACATAGTGGAACGATGGAGTTTCAGGCACTGTTTTTGCTGAATCTAACCGTTGTTTTAGTTTATGTATAGTTTTTAAATATTCATCTTTAGATGAAAAAAAGCAAACAATATTTTCAAAATATTGTTACCCTCTCGTAAAGATCTTGTGGCGTTGGTATATAATTATCGGATACTTCCCGCAAACTTGCCCGCCTAGCACTACTTTTTACGAAAGCACCAATTCTATCACATTCATTTTCTCCGTGAGCAGTCCGATGACAATACCACTTTAACAGAAAAATCTTCATAGTGATGAAGAAGATTCTAGAAGTTGTGTATATTTTTTAAACATTTACTTCTTTAACGAAATCAAAAGATTTTTTAATGTAATTAATTATTATTTTTTGGATTAGGTAAAGCGCTACGGCATCGTGAATTAAATTGTCTGAAAAAATTATCATTCTTTTGTGTTCAATTTTAGAATCCGATCTTTTATGGTAAATGACTATTGTCGTCAAACTACATTGATTATTATTATTATAGTAAAATTATTGCGCCACATATTATCCAATGAAAGCATAGTTTTCTGAAAAACCTAGAGAAATTAAAAATTATAAAAAAGTGAAAGATATAACCTATATTAATAAAAATGATGTTTGAGAGCCCGCTGGGGCGCAGCGCGAAGAGCACCCGCGGCCGCTCGCCTCTTTTTTAATCTTATTACTTTTGAATCCTTCATTTCTCCAACTCGAAAAATTAGGGTCTTGAAGCTTAAGAGTTGTACTTTCCAATAGTAAAATGCATTTTGAAAAAAGAACATGATTTACTGTGAGAAAAATGACTTTGAACTTTCAACTTGAATTTCCGACCAGAAGAAAGCGTTTCGGAGTAACAAACATAGCACCATTGGAAAGAGCAGGAAAAAGTCTATCGATATATGTCTTTTGTTTTTCTTTAGAGACTCCGCATGCGATTATAAGCGAGTTAAACAACGCGTTTTTACGCGCAAAAATGCGCCACGTGCGCCTGCTGGCCCGCTTCTCATGCGGCGGACGCTCTCACATGTTCGAGGTTCGAGCGTAGCGGACTCACGCGAGCCAGCGGCGGCCGTACGGCCGTACCGACTAGAGATGCAATGTGACAATGTCATAAATTTTTGGACGGTCTATTGACCGTCTATTGACTGTCGCCGGACCACTAGAAAAATGACGGAAATTGTCACAAATTTCAATGGTTAAATTAAGAACGGGTGCGTTCGATTTATAGAATTTATACGACGTAACAAATTCTATAAACCGACTAGACTAAAGATTAAATCTATCATTTTATTCAATTCAAACCAAAATCGAAGATGCGATAATTGAAAATGAATATAATTTGTAATTATAAATATAATATTAAATAAACTTATATAACTTTAAATGCTTTAAAAAAGACAGTATTGTTTTGTAGAATTAATTTAGCTACTTATATCCTTATTTATAATGAAATATATTACTATTAAATAAATTATAAAAAATTTGTGACAAAATTCATGACCAAATCAAAAAAAGACGGTTATTTTGCAACTATATAGTTGAAGGGGGTATATTTGACCTTTTTTTTTAATGTCTTTTTACTGTTTGAAAAAATGACCGTCTTTTTACAACGAAAAATTTGGAAATTACTTTATGACGGTCTTTTTTGTCCAAGGACGGTCTTTTTTTTGTCATTTGACCAATGAAGAAAAAGACGGTCATTTTGCATCTCTAGTACCGACTAGAGGTGTAAAATGACCAGTCTTTTTTAAATTGGTCAATTGACGCAAAAAAGACGGTCCTGTGACAAAAATGACGGTCCAAGAATTTTTCTTAATTTTTGAATGTGAAACGACGGTCTTCTTTTCAATTCGTCACAAAATATCGTCATTTTTAATAACAATACTTTGCTAATTAAATGGTTATGATTCCATTATTAATTTATTATTTTTATAAATATAATTATTTAGAATTTGATTGTTTATATTTTTTCTTATTTTAATAAAAATAAATAAATCTAATAAAAAATTAAAAAATCTACTTTCACCACCTATATAGCTGAATAATCAGCTATATAGCTGAAAAATGACCGTCTTTTTTTCAATCGGTCTCAAAATATCATCTTTTATTTACATTTAGGTAAAAATATTTTTAAGCTTTTAAAAATTTATTATAAATTATTTCTCAAACATTAAAAAATAGTCAGCTATATAGCTGATCAAAAATTAAAGTCATTTTTCAATTGGTTACAAAATATTGTTTTTTTTTTTATTTATTTAGATTTAAGTAAAAATATTTGTAAGCTTTAAGTTCTTACCACTGACATATAGTGATTTGGCCAGTGATGCTGCAATGTACTCTTGATCTTTGGACGATGTTATGTCTACATAACCAGTTATTTTTTCAAGAAATAGACGTGGTTCATCTTTGACTAAGGCCTGTTCGTTTGTTTGTTTAACATTTTGAAGATATTTGTTCTCACTGGAATCAGAAGCTTCTCGTTTTCTCTTTATTCCAGATAAATCGCCCTTGACTGCTTTCTTCAAGTTTTGCTTTTGTTGTTTACTTTTGATTGCAGATTTGATTGTTTCTGGACATCCTTTACAATTATCAGTAAGATGTTTGCTCATTCTAGTTATGTGGAAAGCATACTCTTGCAATATTTACATTGATACAATGCTAACTTTTTAGTTAGCATAACAAGAAAGTCCCGCGTTTCACTGCACAGTTGCGGCCGTCGCGGGTCGACTCTGACATAAAAGTGAACCTTTCAAATTTTTCCAAGAAGTGACCGTTTGGTCAAAAACAGCACTCGTCTGCGGACGGTCTTTGGACCGTCCGCGGACCGTCAAAACTTTGTGACCGGGTCACTTTTCACCTCTAGTACCGACTCTCTCCGATTTCCCCCGCTCCGCAGCGATTCCAGGAACTGATCGCGCGCTGTATACAGTTTTGTTCGAGCGCCGCCGACTCTCGTACGGAAGCGCCTACGCGCCACCTTGAGACAATAAGTCAAAGCGTGATTTGTAAAAAAAAAGGGAAAGGCCTTGCCCTTTTTGGAGTGCTATTGTTTAATTTTTTTTTCTTAAAATTCGTTTTCTCACATGAATTAGCGTGTACCTCTCAAATTTGAGGATATACTTCATCTTTTTAAGATAACTTATGAAGTTTTAGTACAAGTTTTTGTATATAAATCAAAAATATTAGAATTTAAGGTTATAATAAGGTGAAAATTGAAAAAGAGAAAGGCCTTGCCCTTTTTGCGAGGGAAAAGCCGCAAAAGAGAAACGTCTTCAAGAGAATTGCTAAATGCGTTTCACAAATTTGCTAAAGCGAATTCTAACAATCGCATTAAGATTCGGCAACAATTGAGTTTTCGTATTATTTAAAATAAAAGCGACTGTAAAATCATTAGTATGTGATGAGTAGATTTCAGGATTTCAAAGAAATTTGAATCAGACAGAACTTATTGTTTCTGCTGTTGCATACATTATTAAGAATAACACCGTTATATTGTCAAACCTGATTTTCAATTGTAATTTTTCGTTTCTATAATATTGTATTTTTCGAAAAACCTCCAGTCATTGACACGAAATTCCGATCTTTATGCACGAGAATTTTTTCTTTTTTAGAAAAACTAACAGGAAAATTTTTCGCCGATGTAAATGATTTTCTCTGCTTGAGTAATGTACGCTAAATTCCGTAACGTATGCGAAATGCATCTCGTAGGCCATAAATCTAATGGATGTAATCAGTACATGCATAATCATATTTTTTCGATTCAGCATGCCTAAAATGCAATTTTACATATACATAAACTTTTAAAATCGCTTTTACTTCCCCTGTATAGATATATCGTTCGATACACGTGCGAAAGATTGTTCTACACTCGTGTGCTAGAATCAATACTTTCCCACTTGTATCGAAATATACTATTAAGTATAAGAAGAAACTATATTTTGTAAACTTTAATTAAATGAGAAAAAAAAAATTACATTAGGCGCCCCTAACAGAAGGATTGGTGTTACTTTACATGGTACCATGGTCTTATACTTGTTCGCGTCAAAATAGTTTTTTTTTTTAACAGTTGCTTGAAACATGCATTTTTTCACGACTAAAAGTCGCATAGGAAATAGCGCATTCCGAGCGTTTTTTCAAAGTTTAGCGGGAAAAAAAATTCTTTCCCCGCTAACTTCAACGTAATTTTGTAAAATTGTTCTCTTAGTGTCAAATTTATATATTATATACTTTTTTGGCTTGTTTAGATATAAGATAATTTTTAAAGTTTCAATCGTAAAATAACAAAAGTTATTACCACTTATACAAACAATTGAAAAAAATTACATTTCGATTTAAAATAAATATAAGAAAGACGCATATATTTGTAATAAGCTATGCAAATAAAAACAGAAAATGCAATGATTTGTAACTGCATAGTACATGACTCGAAATGCGCGATCCCCTATGCCTACACAACTTTTATGCCTACAAAAAGGACCTCTCATGGATTCGTTAAAAAAAAGGTGTGTACTCATCACGAAAAGTAGAGCTATTTCAGACTCAGGTGAGGAGTTTTCAGCTCATTTTCTCTCCTTGTTGCACAATATGCTATTTGGATGTGCTTATCCGTCATTCGATTTTATGGACTCGTTTCCAAACGTAGAAAATCAGGTATATTATGGACACGTATATCAAAAACGAATTTGCCTTAGTTTTCTGAAGAACATTTTCGAGGACATAATGGAGGTATGAAAAAATACAAAAACCAAAACAATTTTTGTTTTTCAATTAATTTCTTACAAATAAACTATTATGGCGATGGAATAAGTTTTGGCATACTAGAGAAAAAATCATTTTTCTCACATACATTTTACATTAGTCTATTATTACGAATATATTCCTCTCTTAAAAGAATGATGAAGGAAATGTGAAGCCGAAATAAAACCATTCCGATTGGCCAAGTCAGTTTAAAAGGAGCGCCCGATTGGTCGACGGTGACTTCAGTTTTTCGCTTACGGTCTTGACTGATTGGGCCGAATAAAACCCGCAAAGTTTGGAATAATGAAATATTTAAATAAAAAATATAAGTATAAATAGTATTAATCATTTGAAATGTGGTTTTGTATGACAAAAAAATATTAAAAGTTATCTGTAGTTAACAATGAAGGACTATGAATACTGTTCTGATTCCAGTTAAATTTCTAACAAACCAATTGCTTCCTCCTAGAGCAAGCTTTGTAATAGTACAATTTTTATAGCAACATAATGAATTATTTTCATCCAAAAAATTTGTATTGAGTTAATAAACTCTCTAGAACTGAGTTTTTCGGTATTTATTGTGTATTTTTCTCTATTTTAGCCCATTTGCACCCCCCAAGCGAAAGGTTCCGGATCCAATTTCATATCGCCAATTTTTTACCATGCTAGAGCAGTATCTCGAAGAAATATCAGCCAAAAAATTTGTCTTAAATTAATAAACTCACGAGACATGATTTTTTCTCGCTATTTTTCGTAGATTTTCCGCTATTTTAGCCCCTTTGCGCCCCCTAAGCGAAAGGATCCGGTTCGAATTTCATATCGCCAATTTTTATTCAATGCTAGGGCAGTATCTGGAAGAAATATCAGTGACAAAATTTGTCTTAAATTAATAAACTCACGAGACATGATTTTTTCTCGGTATTTTTCGTGTATTTTCCGATATTTTAGCCCCTTTGCACCCCCCAAGCTAAAGGATCCTGTTCGGATTTCATAGCGACAATTTTTTTTCAATGCTTGGGCAGTATCTGGAGGAAATATCAGCCATAAAATTTGTCTTAAATTAATAAACTCACATGGTACCAATTTTTTTGTCATTTATTGTCTAGTCGCGGTGGTTTTAGGGATGATTTGGGGGGATAATCACTTTGGAAATAACTTATTTTGCAATTTGTACATATTTTATGCATATCTTTAAGAGATAATATCAAAAAAATCGAATTTGGAGATTTTCGATATTTCGTTCACGGTGAACGTTCAGAACTTCAAACTCATAGGAGGAGGTCTTAGTTGGAAATGCACATGCGCTTTTTCGACTTGTTATTCCAAAGATCCCTTTCCATTCTCTACAAATATCTTAAACTTTACACACACTATGTTGTACATATTGAGGGATTATATACCAGGTTTTAGTTCTAAATAATCAGCAAGAGTGGAGATACTGCATTTTTTGTGTGTTTTTCAAGGAGTTTTCAAGAAAAAAAGTTATTTTCTCAATACTGGCTAATTGAGTATATCTGATATTGGATATACAATCCCTCTGTATGTACAGCGTTGTGTGTGGACATTCTGGTAAACTTTAAGCGAGGGTCGGGTGGTCTTAGTTGGAAATGCACATGCGCTTTTTCGACTATTCATTCCAAAGATCCCTTTCCATTCTCTACAAATATCTTAACTGTACATCTATCTACTCCCTCTGTTCCTGGCAGGTCGATACTGCTATCCTCATTCCTACACTGCTTAACACTTTATTAATATATTTTGTTTTGCCCTAGGCGAAGAGTTCCTGCACAAGACAACACGTCTTCATATAATTCTACTCTCCTCTAGGGCAGCCAACGCAACTACCAAGTCCTGAAGACATCAGCTAGACAAACATATCGTAGAAGTGAGAGCGAAGGTGTATATAAATATAGTTTGATCTGTGCCAGACTCGAGTAAGTACTTCACTTCGGATTTGGACTTTATCTTGTAGTACAGCCGAACCTAGTCTCCAACATTCCATCGGTCTACTCCTCTGTTCCTGGCAGTTCGATACTGCTATCCTCATTCCTACTGCTTAACACATTATTAATATATTTTGTATTGCCCTAGGTGAAGAGCTCCTGTAGAAGACAACACGTCTTCATATAATTCTACTCTTCTCGAGGGCAGCCAACGCAACTACCACTTCCCGAGGACATCACCTAGGCGAACACAATGGAGAAGGGAGGGCGAAGGTGTAGTTGAATGTAGTTTGCGCACCCGTGACAGACTCGAGTAAGTACTTCACTTCGGATTTGGACTGTATCGTGTAGTATAGCCGAACCTAGCCTCCAACGTTCCATCTGTCTACTCCTCTGTTCCTGGCAGGTCGATACTACAATCCTCATTCCTATACTGCTTAACACTTTATTAATATATTTTGTTTTGCCCTAGGCGAAGAGGTCCTGCAGAAGACAACACGTCTTCATATAATTCTACTCTTCTCCAAGGCAGCCAACGCAACTACCACGTCCTGAAGACATCAGCTAGACAAACATATCGTAGAAGTGAGAGCGAAGGTGTATATAAATATAGTTTGATCTCCTGTGCCAGACTCGAGTAAGTACTTCACTTTGGATTTGGACTTTATCTTGTAGCACAGCCGAACCTAGTCTCCAACATTCCATCGGTCTACTCCTCTGTTCCTGGCAGTTCGATACTGCTATCCTCATTCCTTCTGCTTAACACTGTTCGGGTTGGACGAGTATGCTATGAATCTCGTCTTTTAAATTGCGCGCCTTTTCTATCCGCCGAGCGTCGCGGCGCCACTGAAGCGGCGATGCGCTCGCCGCTCGGCGGGATCCTGCGAGGGCTCGGGCCTCGTACCGCGGCGGCATTCGTTGGCTGCTCTCCAAAGGGAGAAGTCGTGCAGTTTTTGGTCGGCGTCTTTGCGATTGCGCATTTGTGAGAGAGTGGGTGCATAAGCCCGGCGGTTTGGTTTGTTGTGCGAGCGTGTCCACGTGCGAGTTTATCGGCGTGACCGCTCCAGGGCGAGCATCTACACGCGGCAACTTGAATTGAGTTGCCCGGCACCACAGCGTTGGTCTCCCCGAGACGTCGGGGCGCGCTGTGTGCAGGTCCTAGACCATCTTGGATGCTCCCCATGTCCGACGGTCTACCCGGGCCCGGTGCGACGTCGCGGCATTTGAATCTCCTATCTCCCGCCTTTATCGGGTAAGTGCTTTAGTTTGTAAGTTCCCCTTTGTTACCGCGCTATTTGTATTAGTTTATAAGTCCCTGTGCCGCGTTATGTAATGCGTCGCGCATCGAGAATCTGTAAGAAAATATAAAATTAAATTTGGCATGTGCCACATTAAAATATACGACAAGATTACATTAACCTTATCACTCACTCCATCATCCCTCTCCCCCTTTTTTTTGAAACCCATCTGCTATAATAAACATGGTGCCCCGGGTGAGGAATGAGTGATTAGGTTGATGTATTTTCGCGATAGTAGGTTATAGATTGTAGAGTCATTTCAGGGGTGATGACTTGTTGATAAGGAGAACATTGGCATTGGCGCTATAACGGCTTGCACGTGATATCATTGTACTGACTTTCGGACCTCTCACGGATTATCTATTGCGGCATTAGTTCTTGGGTTTATTGGCACGCGGTTGTTTATCTTCGCTGGCCGTTCGCGAAATCGAGGCGAGGCGACGGGCACGCGGCTCGCAGCGCCAGTCTGCGTACGTACAGCGAAATCTGCGACCTCTCTTCTGCACAGAGTGGGTAATGTTAAGACTTGCGTGAGTTTGACAGTCATAATTACTGATCTTCGGGACTAGTATTTGAACGCTTGTTGTATTTTGAGTAAGCACCGCAGCATGGCTCCCACAGCCTTGAGGAAGCTAATAGCCTTGCAGGCCGCTCGCGAGAACGAAATCGAAGGCACGCGTCAACGTTTAGCAGCCAAACCCCGCGACTCTCTTAATAAGGGTATTATACAGTCGCGACTCGATTCATTAAAGGAAATTTGGCAAGAGGCGCGCCAGACACATTCTGAGATTATCGTTCGGGATGATGCAGAGGCCGATGATTATGTTATTAACAATGTGTTCAATCGAATGCAAGGCGCATTCGAAAATGCCCTTGACGAAATATTGTCTCTACTCACCCTGTTTGAGAGAGCTGACGAGCCTTCCTTGCCACCGGATCGGACGAGTGCCAGCTCAGCTGACGAAGGCGGAGCGGGCACCGCTAAACTTCCTCAGATTTCCCTACCCACATTTTCGGGAAAATACGAAGATTGGGCAAGTTTCTGCGATCTTTTTACCACGCTGGTCCATGATGCCCCTCGATTATCTGACACCACTAAACTGCAGTATTTAAAGTTATGCTCGACCGACAGTGCCGCGGATTTAATTAAGGATGTGAGCACTGCCAACGCGAATTACGCCAGCACGTGGCTGGCGCTGAAGACGCGTTACCACAATCCTCGTTTGATTATCAACAAGCATTTAACTTCTTTCATGGAAATCCCTTATTTGAAAAGGGAGTCAGCTGATGATCTGCGCTCCTTCGCGGATCGAGCTCAAGGGATTATCCGAGCTTTGAAAAATTTAAAATTACCGGTTGAACACTGGGATGTATTGCTCGTTTTTCTACTTTCTGAACGTTTGGATACGGAATCACGAAAACTGTGGGAGGCGGAGCTTAGCACGAAGGATTTAGAGGCCAACACCGTTGAAGATGCAGAAGATGCAGAATCTTCAAGTTCGCTCCCAAAATTTGAAGACCTTATTAAGTTTCTCGAAAGGAGATCTCAGACCTTACATATGTTAGCATCTGAGCGTAGAGGGGAGAAGAGGTCAGCTTCGACACCTACTTCAGGGCCACCAGCCCGTAAGATTTTTCATGCCAGTTCTTCTCGGCCCCCTAGGGCTGGACTTACAAACTGCTCACTTTGTTCGGGCACCCACTCACTGATGAAGTGCTTTAAATTTAAGGAAAAGAGTCCCCACGAGCGTTTCTCTACTGTCCAACGTTTGCGGCTTTGTTTCAACTGTTTTGGACAACACAGAGTTAACTCCTGTCCCTCTTCAGGGCGTTGCTCTGCCTGTCAAAACAAGCATCACACGCTTCTCCATCGCAAACCTCCGGTGGAATCAAAAGCCTTGCCACCGAATTCGACGGACCCCCCGTGCTCTCAAGCACTTAAGTCAACGGCAAATCCTCACGTTGTCACCATGCACGCAGCCAGTACTCTTGCGTCAAATCGAAAGGTTATTCTCGCCACCGCACGAGTACAGGTGAAGGGGCCGAGTGGTAGTGCCACCTATGTTAGAGCGCTTCTTGATCAGGGATCAGAGTCTTCATTTGTGACTGAGTCAATAGTGCAGTTATTAGGGCTGCCGAAGCAGCGGGCCTGTGTAGCATTAACAGGACTGGGTTCCAGTGAAGCCGGTACTGCTCATTCAAGGACACAGCTGGTCCTTCGATCCCACGTGGATCCAAAATTCCAACTTGAGATGGATGCCCTGGTTCTTTCTAAACTTACCTCGCATCTCCCAACTGAGTCTATTAGTGATTTTGACTTGAAACAATTTGCGGGCCTTGAGCTAGCCGACCCAGAGTTTCCTGTCTCCAATAGAGTCGATATCATAATGGGAGCCGATATTTACGGACAGTTGCTTCGAGTAGGTCTGAAACGCTTTCCTCCTTCGCTTCTTGTCGCCCAAAATACGGTCTTTGGTTGGGTAGTCTCCGGCTCTCTGCAGTTAGATACGTCACGGCGGGCGGATAGGCCGAACTCCACCTTGCCGATGCAGGTCTTCCACTGCGCCTCTAGCTGTGATTTAGATCAATCGTTGCAGCAGTTCTGGAAACTCGAAGAGATACCTTCGAGCTCATGTAAACTTAAACCAGAGGACGAGGCGTGTGAGAAGTTGTTTAAAGAAACGCACAGCCGCGATACACAAGGGCGGTATGAAGTACGGCTACCATTAAAACAGGATGTGCCTTTGGTGGCTGCTGAAACTAGACAAATAGCGCTCAAATCTCTTTCCCAGATGCACCGTCGGCTGGCGCGTGATCCGAAATTAGCCGATGACTATTGCAACTTTATGAAAGATTACGAGCAACCTGGACACATGACAAGGGTCCCAGCTTGCGAGATCGGGAGTGACGACGCATGGTACTTACCACATCATGCAGTAGTACAGCTCCTGGGTACCCAGAGGAAGCTACGAGTCGTGTTTGACGCATCCCGCCGAACTCGTGATGGCCACTTCCTCAACAATTTTTTGTTAACAGGACCTCGCTTGCAAGGAGACCTTTCCTTGATCCTCTTAAATTGGCGAAAATATCCCTTTGTGTTTACGGCGGATATGGTGAAGATGTTTCGCCAGATCCATGTAAAGCGGGAAGACCGAGACCGCCAGAGAATTTTATGGGCGCCTAACGCTGACTCCGACCCGGTTGATTATCGTTTAAATACGTTCACTTACGGGACGGCTTGCGCACCTTATCTAGCGATTCGCACCCTTTCACAGTTAATCCTGGATGAGGGCGCTAAGTTTCCACTTGGAGCTGAATGTCTCAAAGCAGAAACGTATGTAGACGACACATTTGCAGGGGCTGACGACATGGCCACGGCTATACAAAAGAGGATTGAACTTACCGCATTGTTGGATTCAGCTGGGATTAAACTGGATAAATGGGCAGCGAATCAACCAGATCTCCTTCCCTCCCAAGTGCAACAGGGCCCGTCAAAGCAGATCGAGGCGGATACTTCGGTCAAGACTCTCGGAGTCTGGTGGAACTCTGTGCAGGACAAATTTAAATTTAACGTAGCCAATCTTGAAGAGTTATCTGGAGCTATGACGAAACGTTCTATCCTCTCTAAAATCTCTAGTTTGTTTGACCCTCTCGGGTGGCTTGCTCCAATTACCGTGACAGCAAAGGTTCTTATGCAGGATTTGTGGCTCCAGAAGTGTGACTGGGATTCCCCTTTATCCGCGGAAGTCCGTGACCGATGGTATGCTTATTGCAAATCATTGTCCGCCTTACCAACCCTGTCCGTGGACCGCTGGTTAGGTGTCACCGCCACGCGCTCTTATCAAATTCATGGGTTTTCCGACGCCTCCTCTCGGGCGCATGCGGCTGTGGCTTACTTACGAACCGATGAAGGGGATGGTCGTTTTAGTGTATCACTTTTGTCTGCTAAGTCGAAGGTAGCTCCTGTAAAAACAATCAGCATACCAAACTTAGAGTTGTGCGGTGCGGCTCTTCTTGTCAAACTCATTGGCCATATAAGAAAACTGGATTTTCTCCGTACACTTCCAGTCTTCGCGTGGTCTGACAGCCAGATCGTGCTTACATGGCTCCGCAAGCATCCGTGCCACTGGAAGACGTTTATAGCAAATCGGGTGTCGTACATCCAAACGGAACTACCATCAGCTACATGGGCACATGTGCCCACCAAGGAAAACCCGGCGGATTTAGCAACCCGAGGTTCTGAGCCGATGGACCTAGCGCGGAATGATGTTTGGTGGCACGGGCCTATTTGGCTTTCTCAAGCATTTGAGCATTGGCCAAAGTCGGCCGAAATTCAGCGAACTCTTCACGCTCAAGCCCGTCCAGCTGAACCTGAAATCTTGACACTATTTTCCTCATTAACTCGCGTAATACGTGTCGTCGCTCGGTGTAGACGCCCCCTTCTTCAACTCCGAAGGCGTAAGGGAGGTCTAGAACCGCTTCCGTCATTTATTTCTACCATGGAGTTAACTGAGGCACGACTTATCGCCATTCGCCTGTCACAAGCAAGTACCTTTGCCGGGGAAATCGAGTTGTTGAAGGCAGGAAAGAGTTTACCGAAGCACCACAAGCTCAGCAAAACATATCCATTTCTAGATAAGGATGGCATACTACGCGTAGGGGGCCGCCTATCGCATTCCAATCTCTCGTATGACTGTAAACACCCTCCGATCCTCGAACAGCACTCCGCTCTTAGCATCCTGTTCGTGCGATCTGCACATCAACACTGTCTGTATGGGGGGCCTACACTGACATCCAGCATTTTAATGCAGCAAGTTTGGATTATAGGTAGAAATCGACTTGTCAAATCGACGATTCGAAAGTGTGTTACGTGCCAACGCGTTAAACCACAATCAGCGCAGCAGCTGATGGGCGATCTCCCAGCCGAGCGAGTAAAGCCTGGAAGACCCTTTTCTATATCAGGTCTTGATTATGCTGGACCCCTCCAAGTTCGCGCCACGAAAGGCCACGGACACAAATCATACAAGGGTTATATCGCCTTATTTATTTGTTTCTCCACGCGAGCGATCCACCTTGAACTCGTCAGTGAATTAACCACGGCGGCCTTCATCTGTGCGTACCGCCGATTTACCGGTAGACGTGGCATTTGTCAGAAGCTCTACAGCGACAATGCAACTACCTTTCGCGGGGCTGATGCGGAGCTCAAGGTTATGTTTCACAGAGCGTCTAAATTTTACGAAGAGGTCGCGGCTCTACTTGCTAACGACGGCACTGATTGGAGCTTTATCCCCGCCAATGCCCCTCACTACGGAGGGTTATGGGAAGCCGGGGTTAAATCAGTGAAGCACCATTTGAAACGGGCGATCGGCAAACATACCCTCACCTTTGAGGAGCTATCTACAGTACTCGTAGAAGTTGAAGCTTGCCTGAACTCGCGACCATTGGGAGCACTGAACTCGGATGTCAATGATCTCCACGCTCTAACGCCTTTTCATTTTCTAACCGGGAGTACTTCTGCTTTACTCCCAGAGGAAAGCTTCTTAGAGGTTCCGCAAAATCGAGTAACTCGGTTTCAGCTGCTACAGCGCATTCGAGATCAGTTCTGGAAGCGCTGGTCTTCGGAATATCTCCTACACTTGCAGGAGCGAGAAAAGTGGAGAAAGCCCACTGAAAATTTTTGTATAGGTAAGCTTGTGCTGATAAAGGATGACCGATACCCCCCATCAAAATGGCCTTTGGGGCGGATTATTGACGTTCACCCTGGTCCAGATGGTCTGGTGTGAGTCGCTGAGATAAAGACTGCTACCTCATCACTGCGTCGACACATCTCACGCGTGTGTCCACTACATATTGAAGAAGATGGTAAGGCGACTTAGGTGCAGATTAAGTTAAGTGAAGGTTCGTCTGTTGGACGAAGGCGGGCGGGGTGTTCGGGTTGGACGAGTATGCTATGAATCTCGTCTTTTAAATTGCGCGCCTTTTCTATCCGCCGAGCGTCGCGGCGCCACTGAAGCGGCGATGCGCTCGCCGCTCGGCGGGATCCTGCGAGGGCTCGGGCCTCGTACCGCGGCGGCATTCGTTGGCTGCTCTCCAAAGGGAGAAGTCGTGCAGTTTTTGGTCGGCGTCTTTGCGATTGCGCATTTGTGAGAGAGTGGGTGCATAAGCCCGGCGGTTTGGTTTGTTGTGCGAGCGTGTCCACGTGCGAGTTTATCGGCGTGACCGCTCCAGGGCGAGCATCTACACGCGGCAACTTGAATTGAGTTGCCCGGCACCACAGCGTTGGTCTCCCCGAGACGTCGGGGCGCGCTGTGTGCAGGTCCTAGACCATCTTGGATGCTCCCCATGTCCGACGGTCTACCCGGGCCCGGTGCGACGTCGCGGCATTTGAATCTCCTATCTCCCGCCTTTATCGGGTAAGTGCTTTAGTTTGTAAGTTCCCCTTTTGTTACCGCGCTATTTGTATTAGTTTATAAGTCCCTGTGCCGCGTTATGTAATGCGTCGCGCATCGAGAATCTGTAAGAAAATATAAAATTAAATTTGGCATGTGCCACATTAAAATATACGACAAGATTACATTAACCTTATCACTCACTCCATCATCCCTCTCCCCCTTTTTTTTGAAACCCATCTGCTATAATAAACAAACATATTAATAATATATTTTGTATTGACCTAGGTGAAGAGCTCCTGTAGAAGACAACACGTCTTCATATAATTCTACTCTTCTCGAGGGCAGCCAACGCAACTACCACTTCCCGAGGACATCACCTAGGCGAACACAACGGAGAAGGGAGGGCGAAGATGTAGTTGAATGTAGTTTGCGCTCCCGTGACAGACTCGAGTAAGTACTTCACTTCAGATTTGGACTGTATCGTGTAGTATAGCCGAACCTAGCCACCAACGTTCCATCTGTCTACTCCTCTGTTCCTGGCAGTTTGATACTGCTCTCCTCATCCCCACTGCCTAAAACATTATTAATATATTTTGTTTTGCTCTAGGCGAAGAGCTCCTGCAGAAGACAACACGTCTTCATATCATTCTACTCTCCTCGAGGGCAGCCAACGCAACTACCACTTCCCGAGGACATCACATAGGAGAACACAAGAGAGAAGTAAGGGCGGAGGTGTATAGTTGAATGTAGTTTGCGCTCCCGCGACAAACTCGAATAAGTACTTCAGTTCGGGTTTGGACTTTATCCTGTAGTATAGCCGAACCTAGCCTCCAACTTTCCATGTGTCTACTCCTCTGTTCCTGGCAGGTCGATACTGCAATCCTCATTCCTATACTGCTTAACACTTTATTAATATATTTTGTTTTGCCCTAGGCGAAGAGGTCCTGCAGAAGACAACACGTCTTCATATAATTCTACTCTTCTCCAGGGCAGCCAACGCAACTACCACGTCCTGAAGACATCAGCTAGACAAACATATCGTAGAAGTGAGAGCGAAGGTGTATATAAATATAGTTTGATCTCCTGTGTCAGACTCGAGTAAGTACTTCACTTCGGATTTGGACTTTATCTTGTAGTACAGCCGAACCTAGTCTCCAACATTCCATCGGTCTACTCCTCCGTTCCTGCCAGTTCGATACTGCTATCCTCATTCCTTCTGCTTAACACATTATTAATATATTTTGTATTGCCCTAGGTGAAGAGCTCCTGTAGAAGACAACACGTCTTCATATCATTCTACTCTCCTCAAGGGCAGCCAACGCAACTACCACTTCCCGAGGACATCACCTAGGCGAACCCAAGAGAGAAGTAAGGGCGGAGGTGTATAGTTGAATGTAGTTGGCGCTCCCGCGACAGACTCGAGATGTAGTCTAGGTGCCAGGGGGGTTTCCGTGGCCGATGGATGTCCACACTTCCACCAAAGCTTTTCTTACGTATTTTTGTCTGCTGATTCTGAATTTCGAAGGTGGACAGTCGCCAGTCTGTTAGTTTTTTGTTATTAACAATTTAATTGTTTAAATTGCTGCCAAATCAATATGATTAATTATAACTGAATCCTAACTGCCTAAAACTGTAGTAAATTGATCTAGAAATATGCTCATTTTTTCAGAATTGAAAAATTTTGATTAGAACCCGAATTATTGCAAATTTAGCGCAATAACTCGCGAATTCGAGCGCAATCGTGCATAATTCTAGATCAATTTACTACAGTTTTAGACAGTTAGCATTCAGTTATAATTAATCATATTGATTTGGCAGCAATTTAAACAATTAAATTGTTAATAACAAAAAAACTAACAGTCTGGCGATTGTCCACCTTCGAAATTCAGAATGAGCAGACAAAAATACGTAAGAAAAGCTTTGGTGGAGGCGTGGACATCCATCGGCCACGGAAACCCGCCTGGCGCCTAGACTAATGTTAGTATTTAGGGCACACCTGATTTTTAGGTACGAATTATCCCCTCCCCAAAAAATAACAGTTTTCTGCGGGTGCACACGGAAAGAAAACTCCTACTGCTACAGTTAAAACGGCTTACTCGTGGAGTATAGGAGTTCCTTTATTATATAAGTAAGGTGGTTTTAGCAATCTTGGTAATAGACCCATACTTTTATGGTATGGGTCGCTTACTTTTAAAGTATGTTGCTTTTCATACTACAACAGTTACACAATTATACGATCGTTGGATCAGCAGCATACCGACGTAACAGCGTCACACGATTTTAGTATACATTGCTTCCACCTTCAATTGTAAGGGAGAAAAACTATAGCGGTAACGGTTGCTACCTGCTAATACGGAAATCACAACTATTATAAGGAAGTGTTACTTATCGATAATTGAAAGCATTGAATGCGTCGTCTAGGTCTTTGGTGTGGTCAATGATGGATTCTAGGTGGTTCGCTCCGTAGTTTTTTTGCATTAAAATATCAGGGCGCATCTAATACGCAGTGCAGGTGTTCAGGGTAGCCGATGACGATATTTAGGTGGTGCGCTCCGTAGTTTTTGGCTAATAGGTGTTGGACATGTCAAAACTTAAAGTATTACTAATCACGTAATTTTATATTATAAGTAAAAATCGTGATTATAAATAAATACTCGAACGTAATTACGTTCAAATTGACATGTGTTTGTAATAAAAAAAAATAGTAAATAAAAAAATGCGTATAGGCGAAATACGCACAATTATTCATAATAAATAATGCGTATATGCGAAATGCGCACAATTATTTATCATACAAAAATGCGTATAGGCGAAATACGCACAATTATTTATAATAAAAAATGCGTACAAGCGAAATACGCACAATTATTTACAATATCAAAAATTTGTATAAGCGAAATACGCACAATTGTTTATAATGCAAAAATGCGTGTAGACGAAATACGCACAATTATTAGTTATAAGGAAAGGTGTATGGGCGAACATATTTAATTATAACAGAAAAGAATTACAATTACATGAGTTTATTTAGTTATCTATTTATAAGAAACTAGATGTCTTGACACAAAATTAATTCTTTTCCGTTTTTTTTTCAACAAAACTCATAAAATTTAAAAAGAAGCTAAAGAAACTTATGAGCCTAGCTCAATGAAATTATAGTAGCTCTACTTTTGCCAATCATTCAGTAGCATGACAAGTATAATGCAAAATAATTATTAATGACAATACTTCTAAAAATACAAATTTTGTTAAAATGTCCAATTTGCAGTTATGCGTTTATATGATGGAAGGTGTATATTTTAAAATGCCGATCATCTTAAATACCATACTCAGGTTCATTTGAAGTTCAACCCTTGCTCTCAAATTTTGTTACTCCTTCCTGTTGTTTCAGGTATATGGGATATTTCACGTTAAGTCAGCAGCTCAAAATTTTAAAATCGCTCAAAACTCGTTTTCTTTTAGTTTTTATGAACAAAAAATGTTCCTCAAATTTTAGGTCGATATTTGCAAAAATAAAAAAGCTATGCAACATTGAAAATTCAATTTTTTTGCAATTTTTGGTTAAAATCCAAGTTTATTCATTTTTTAACTCAAAATCTTGAAACTTTTTGCATAGTACATTGATTGGCAAAAGGTTTGCATTTTTTCTGTAGAATATGCCAGTATTTATTTTATGACCCTTTTTGAAAGTCTCTGATTGGCTGCTTCTTAGTATACCTTCATCAAAGGATATGGAGGCTGCGGCTAAATATTCTTTATTCGACAAATTTTTTTTTGTATTCTTCTTCGAAAACCCTTCAAAATGCTTTTTTGATCAATACTGGCCGAACATAGGGAAAAAAGTTACAATTTTTTGAAATATCAAGAAAAATCCATAATTTCAATTTTTGATAACATGATTAATGAAACTGAATATTATTCATACATCTTATGGCATGGACCGTACCACTGAATTTTGTTAGAGCATCAAATAGAACATTAGAAATATCTATTTTCAATAATATTAGGCTTACACAATAAGCGATACCTAATTATGAATGAAATTATCAGTCGGTTGCCTGATTTCATTTTGACAGCTTTATAGTAATTAACCTCTATAGCTTAATTTATTATTAATTATGAATGAAATTATCAGTCTGTTGCCTGATTTCATTTTGACAGCTTTATAGTAATTAACCTCTATAGCTTAATTTATTATTAATTCATAATTAGGTATCGCTTATTGTGTAAGCCTAATATTATTGAAAATAGATATTTATAATGTTCTATTTGATGCTCTAACAAAATTCAGTGGTACGGTCCATGTCATAAGATGTATGAATAATGTTCAGTTTCATTAATCATGTTATCAAAAATTGAAATTATGGATTTTTCTTGATATTTCAAAAAATTGTAATTTTTTTCCCTTTGCTCGGCCAGTATTGATCAAAAAAAGCATTTTGAAGGGTTTTCAAAGAAGAATACAAAAAATATTTGTCGAATAAAGAATATTTGGCCGCAACCTCAATATCCTTTGATGAAGGTATACTAAGAAGCAGCCAATCAGAGACTTTCAAAAAGGGTCATAAAATAAATACTGGCACATTCTACAGAAAAAATGCAAACCTTTTGCCAATCAATGTACTATACAAAAAGTTTCAAGATTTTGAGTTAAAAAATGAATAAACTTGGATTTTAACCAAAAATTGCAAAAAAATTGATTTTTCAATGTTGCATAGCTTTTCTATTTTTGCAAATATCGATCTAAAATTTAAGGAACATTTTTTGTTCATAAAAAACTAAAAGAAAACGAGTTTTGAGCGATTTTAAAGTTTTGAGCTGCCGTCCCATTATATCCCATATATTTTTAGCAGCAAATACTTAAAATCTACCAAAAGATAACTTGATTTCATATTGATATTTTTTTATGGTTAGATTGAATAAAAAAATAAAAACATTGAAATTTGTTTAAATTTCAATAAACAATTAAACCCTCAACCAAAAAAATAAAAACCAAATCTAAACTATCTCTTGGTAGAAATTTTGTAAACTACATCCAGAATATGTACAAAAAAGTGCAGTACCGTGCCACAAAATTTCAGATGCAGGTAATATTTTGAAAATCATAATATTAAATTGGACTCCATCATCAGCCATCTAAACACCTAGACCTCGCATCCGACCTGTCCCTTCACCTGGACACAAAAACCTACGGAGCGCACTACCCGGACTCATCGACCATCTGGAACACCTAGACCTCGCATTCGATTTGTCCTGGCCTCTGGACACAAAAACCTACGGAGCGCGTCACGTAAACTCCATCATCGGTTACCTGGAACGCCTAAACCTCGCATCCGATCTGTCCCGACACCTGGACACAAAAATCTTCAGAGCACATCATCCGGATTACATCATCGTCCATCTGCAACACCTAGACCTCGCATCCGACCTGTCCCTTCACCTGGACACAAAAACCTACGGAGCGCACTACCCGAACTCCATCATCGGCCGTCTGGACACCTAGACCTCGCATCCGATCTGTCAAAATACCTAGACAAAAAAGTCTACGAAGCGTATCATCAGCCGCCTGGAACAGCTAGACCTCGCATTCGAGCTGTCCCGACACCTGGACTCAAAAACCTACGAAGCACACTACCCGGACTCCATCATCGGCCATCTGAAACACCTAGACCTCGCATTCGATTTGTCTTGGCCTCTGGACACAAAAACCTATGGAGCGCATCACGCAAACTCCATCATCCTCCACCTGGAACGCTCAGACCTCGCATACGATCTGTCCCGACATCTGGATACAAAAATCTTCGGAGCACATCACTTACACTCTATCACCGGCCACCTGGAACAGCTAGAGCTCGTAATCGAGTTGTCTCGACACCTGGGTACAAAAACCTATGGAGCGCATAACCCGGACTCCATCATCGGCCATCTAAACACCTAGACCTCGCATCCGATCTGTCCCTTCACCGGGACACAAAAACCTACGAAGCGCACTACAATTTTTAAGAAAGCAGTTGCAATCATGCGAGGCGACGTCCTGAATTTTGAAATGTCAATAATAACTGAGACTATATAATAAAGTGACGAATCTGCATCTCATTATTATAAGAAATGTGTATAGGCGAAATGCGGACATTTGTTTATAATAGAACATGTGTATAGTCGAAATACACAAAATTATTTATTAAAAAATGCGTGTAGGCAAAATGCACACGATTACTAACACTGGAAAGTGCGTATAAGCGAAATACGCATAATTATTTATAATAAAACATGTGTATAGGCGAAATACACCAAATTATTTATTATAAAATGCGTATAGGCGAAATGCGCACAATTAATAACACTGAAAAGTGCGTATAAGCGAAATACGCATAATTATTTAGAATAAAATATGTGTATAGGCAAAATACACCAAATTATTTATTATAAAATGCGTATAGGCGAAATGCGCAGAATTATTTGTAATAAATATGCGCATATATGTGAAATACGCACTATTATTAACAATAAAAATGCGTATACGCAAAATACGCATAATTAATTATAAAAATAAATACGTATACGCGAAATTCGTACAATTGTTTGTAATAAAAAAACGCGTATCTTTAATATTTTTGAAATATGTAGCGCCATCTATGTTAAAATCGATTACGATTTTCCAGAGATGGCGCTTGTGTCATATTTCATCAATAGTATGTACTTCCTACCTTACCGACCTATGGGTCGGTCAAATCGCAGAATTGAGTTTGACACCCCCTTAACGGGATTCCATAGTCCTACCATTACCGACCGAGCAATTCACACAGTTTCAAGCTGATTAAAAATAAAATACGTCGAATCACAAAAAATCAAGAGAACACTCTTCTGTATTTTTTAACGTTCTATCATCCAGTCAAAGTTTGGAGTTGAAATATCAAGCCGTTTTTTCAAAAACTTTGAACGAAATTAAATTTCGCTTTGTTCAAAGTTTTTGCAAAAATGACTTGATATTTCGACTCCAAACTTTGACTGGATGATAGGACGTTAAAAAATACAGAAGAGTGTTCTCTTGATTTTTTGTGATTCGACGTATTTTATTTTTAATCAGCTTGAAACTGTGTGAATTGCTCGGTCGGTAATGGTACGAGTATGGCATCCCCTTAAGTTCACATGATGTTCTGGGAAGTAAGGCAGCCTTCTAGCCATCTTTGCTGCACCGGCCTCGTCGCCATCGTCGTCACTGGCAAGTTTGGATAATCGTGCACGTACGTCGTCAACGGAGAATCGGCCACGCTGCTACGCCATGAATAGATTTTGTTGCATTGGTACCATTGTTAAAGCTGTTGCCGACTCGCGTACGCGGCGTCAGCTTGCTAGAACCTGCAAGCCTTGAACGACGACATGCGTGCGGCGTGCGCGTCCGCTTAAGTTGTGCGTGCGCTAATGTTATAAGTTATAGTGTCTCTCTCTCCTTCGCTCTAGCGCCGCTGCGCTCTCTCTCCCTCTCTCTCTCTCTCTCCTATGTATACGCGCGCGGCTCATGGAGTCAGTCGACATGCAGTACCGGCTGCTACGCGCCGCGTCTCTCTCTCTCCCTCGCTCTCCCTGGTCTACTCGCGTGGCTCTCATATATGTGCAGTGCGCCGGCTGCTACGCGCCGCGTCTCTCTCTCTCTCTCTCCCTCGCTCTCGCTCGATGATATGCGCAACACGGGTGCGCCTCATCACTCTCTCGCGCCGCTTCACCCCGCGTACAGCTGTCGCCCTCGTGGCCGTCGGACAGCCCCTCGCTGCTCCTGTTCAGCTCGTGCGTCGCGCGTGGCTTCATCGCCGCAGTACCGGCGATGCGTGTAGTGCTGTGGTGTGCGTCTGTGTGTCGTCGACTGCGGTCCTGCCTTCACGCCTGCCATCGTCGCCGTGGTCGCTAGATCGTGCCGTGCAGGCACCGCCTGGGCGTCGAGAGCTCGTGGGCACGCTCACACCCGGCGCACAGTTTTATTTGACCATGTGCGTCGTCTGCGAGCGCGCGAGCATGAGTCTCGGCCTTCGTCCAGTTATCTCTTCGCCGTCTCTCTCTCTCTCTCTCTCTCTCTCTCTCTCTCTCTCTCTCTCTCTCTCTCTCTCTCTCTCTCTCTCTCTCTCTCCTTCGGCACTGTCGTCGTCGTCGGTCAGGACTCCCGGGCGGTAAGTGTAGTGTGCGCGTCGTCTGCTCGCCCAACATATAGGGGAGGGCGGGGCACGTGTGACACCCTAACTTTGATTAAAAATAACAACTAAACCGTGTATTATTTAAAAATGTACAAAAACAGAATAATTAAATCAGAAAAAAATAAAATAAAATAAACTATTAACTTTTTTTTCATTTTCTTTTAATTATTGATAAAATACAGAAAAGAAATTCTGAAAAAAATGCTCTACGTGCCCCACCGGCGGGTGGATTGTGGCACCCGACGGGGCACGCATGGCACGGTCAAATTTAATATTTTACTATAGGTATTTTTCAATTCTTTTTTCCAGTAATTAATACTTTAATAATTATGCCATAATAAAATTTTCAAAAATCAAATAATTAATCAGTCTATTGAAAATTTAAAATTTTATTTTTATTAAGGAACATAACAATTTTTATTTTAAAATAAATTATTACATTTTAATAAATGATTTTATATTATAAATTCCTTCTTATAAAATATGATCACAACATAATACTTTTGTTTGATTAACAAATTATCATTATTATTACAATAAGTTTAAATTTAAAGATTTCGCATCATTTTCATCTATGTAGCATATTTGAACTACCTGACCATTGAAAAAGGCAGTTTGAGCATCTACAATTGATTCCTTCCTTACCATTGTTTTTTCTACTCTATAACTTAATACGCAGTTGAAATAATCGTTATTTACTTATTAATGTAATAATTGAAACTAAAAACTACTTAAAACTAAATTATTGCACTGCGTAGTTGTTAACCCATCTTGCTCCATTTTTGGTTTGTAGGTTACATCACTTCGCTCGGCGGCCGCCGCGGCGCACTGATACGCCCGAGTGTGCCACGCGTGCCCCGCCAGAGTGCCACGTCATGCCCCATTTTAATACCATTTTCATTTTTTAATTATATTATTTATAAAGATTTTCTGAAAAAAACAAAAACAGGACTTGAAAGATAAAAGTTGAAACTATCAAATAGGTTTGGTCTCATTTAGAAAAAAAATCATTTTCTCGTTGCTCCAAGCGACTTAAAAATGAAGTCAACCTTGTTTCTAAGCACCGATTTTCAATCTTATTAAATTAAATGTTAAACATTATCTATAATCTCAAAAGTATAGAGGAAAATTCTAAAAGCATATCTAATTAGGTTTATGTAAAAATTACATTTTTTGCATTCATTAATATTAAAAATATGAGGGTGCCAAACTTACCTACCTGTCACGCCATGCCCCGCCTTCCCCTACCTCGACAGACAAAAACACCGAATGAGCTGTGTGTGTGTGTGCACATAGCTCGGTGTCGGTGTAATGTCCGCCTCGCTCGAGTAGTTGCATTCGCTGCTCAACGGGATGCGAGAAGCGCACCTCGTTACAGCCGTTAGATCTCATGTGAGATCTCATATGAGATCTCATATATGATAAAAAGTTTTAAATATTTTTTTATTTCAATTATACAATTACCATAAATACTATTTGCATGTCTTTAGTGTATTTAATTTAATCTGTCGTAGAATCGACGTATCAAAAACGAGGCATGCCTTGTAAGTTCGACTCTTAAAAAGTCATTGAAGTAAAGAAAAGAAAGAAAGAAGGGATGGTGGGGGCCCCTCCGTCGCCCCCTACCAGTGAGGTACAGCCTGCCCGGATCACCGTCCAGGAGCCCCTTACGTAGAAATGAATCCACGTAGGAGGAGCCTGGGCGATTCCAGTTACCTCTCCTTAAAGAAGGAAATCAAAAAGAGGAAGTTGTGCGTTACCCTGTGAGGGCATTTCCACACTATCAGAAGTTATAGAGCAAAAACGGTTGTATGGCTGGACTACTATGTGGAGTGTAGAATGGGGAAAAACCTCGCTAGGAGTAAAAACCCATTATCATTGAAGTGATCGACTCTCACAGTCTTATACACTCGACATTGACAACTTGTTTATAGGAACAGTCGGGGGGTCGCCACGTATCGGCGAGTGGCGTTAATAAGGAATGGATCTGGGTGACAAGCTTAGTACCGCCACTGGCCGATACGTGGCGACCCGCCGACTGCTCCTATAAAAAAGTTGTCAATGTCGAGTGTATAACACTGTGAGAGTCGATCATTTCAATGACTTTTCAAGAGTCAAACTTACAAGGCATGCCTTGTTTTCGATACGTCGATTCAGCGACAAATGAAATTAAATACAGTAAAGACATGCAAATAGTATTTGTATAATTGAAATAAAAAAATATTTAAAACTTTTTATCATAGATGAGATCTAATGGCTTCAGTTTTTTAATTAATAGAAAATTTTAGATGAGATCTCATATGATATCTCACATGAGATATAATTCCTGAAATTTTTTCATTTAATGGAAAATTGCAGATGACAATATTTAGTAAATAACAAAATTCAAAAATATATTTAAATGAAAAATCCACATTTACATAGGCTAGGTGACTTTACCGCTGGACATATTTGAACTCGATGAACCAAATGGCATCATATTTGATATGATTCTTTGTGACCATAATGGTTAAGTATGTTTTTGACAACATTACTTTAAATTAAAAGAAAATGTATGATTTGGTAAAAATATCATGTTAAATATAAATTTTATTTGAAAAAAGCAATACGTACAAGCCATAACTATTATAGTCAAATATGAATCAAGTCATTTTGTCCATACGGCCCAATATTTCCTGCGATAAAGTCACCCAGCCTATAAGTGACTTATCGAGTAATAAAAGTTGTAACTAAAGTTGTACTATCTATGAGTATACAAAATATTCTATGTAATTAGAAAATTTTGTATGCTTATAGGTACTTAGTATCTTTAGCTACAATTTACACACAATCAAGGTTGATTTTGGTCCTCTCGTATAAGTTATCTACAATATTATTTAGTTCATTGGGTCCAAATATATTTCCTGAGCTAAGGTCACCCAAGTCTTGAATCTATCAATGAGCAACTAAATTGTGGATCTCAAAGGAGATGTACCTATAATTATTAATTACAGCCTAAAGACTGTACCTATAAGTACAATATTTACTAAATAACAAAATTCAAAAATATATTTAAATAAAAAATCCACATTTACATAGGCTAGGTGACTTTACCGCTGGACATATTTGAACTCGATCGACCAAATGGCATACGTGTTTGAAATTCCGAACGTTCATAATGAACGAAATATTAACTTAAAGTTTCTAATTCTGGTTAGAATTCCCCGGAGTGTGGTTTACTGGTGACTGCAAGAGTGAGAAGTGAAGAAATACAGTTATTATTCGATTTTAAATGTATTAAGTAGCCAAATTCGGCTAAATTTGAAAATGGCAAAAATCTTTCGTTCACTATGAACGTTCGAAATTTCGAACACCTAATGGCATCATATTTGATATGATTCTTTGTGACCATAATGGTTAAGTATGTTTTTGAAAACATTGCTTTAAATTAAAAGAAAATGTATGATTTGGTAAAAATATCATGTTAAATCAAGGAGCGCGGGAGCGCTCCGAAGGCAAGTATCTGTCCAATGTAGAAGAAGCCTGAGGGACGACCGCGCTACATATACTTTGAAATGGGTGTGCGAGAATTTCACTTATTTTTTACGACTTTGTGTTATGTTTTATCTTATATTTAAATATATCACTGGATAGCTTTTTTGATATACTACATGTATAAAAAATTTCAATTAAAAATATTATGTCGTTTTGATGTATATCTAGTTTATATATTCCGAGGGCTGTTTTTCTTATCCTCCAAAATTTTTCTTCTTCTTCTTTTCTCTCCTCGATCAGCTGTTTTGTTCCGACCACTGCTCTGTAACTATATATATATATAGATAACAGCAACAAAACTGCGACTCTACAATAGCCTCAAAATATCGTATGTCGTATATGATATTTTTAATTTTTAAATATAAACATAATACGTATTTTTTAAATATACTCCGTACTTAGCTTAAAAAAAACGATATGAATTACAATCAGCTGATGGCATGAGCATACTCTTCTACATAGATAAGTATTATATAATAATAATTATAACTTGAAAAAAATAAAGTAAAGAATAGATACTTTGTAAAAAATTTTTTCATTTGCAGATTATAGAATTTTTCACAGACTTTGAGCTCTGGAACAGATTTTTATCGAAGGAGCAGCACCAGGAGTAATGCCAGCAACTTCTCATTACATTGACAAAGTCTTCATAGACTACAAGTAATACAATTATTAGATAGACTTTTAGAAGATGGAATAGATAGATAAAAACACACTAAAAAATGATGAAGTTCATTGCATATCAATGCATCAAAGAATGACCAAGAATTTTAATAATATAAACAATCAAGAAAGAAGATGTAAAAAAAGTGTAAAAAAACCATGGAAATGTTTTTAGTATACAGAAACTAAAAGATTATGTCAAATGGGAAAAGCGAAAAGGATGTGTTAAAACTGTGACTCTACAATAGCCTCAAAATATCTTATGTTGTATATGATATTTTTAATTTTTAAATATAAACATAATACGTATTTTAAATATACTACGTAATTAGGTTAAAAAAAAAATATGAATTTCAATCAGCTGATGGCATAAGCATACTTTTATACATAGATAAGTATTATATTTATAATATAACTTGAAAAAAAATAAAGATAAAGAATAGATACTTTGTAAAAATTTTTTTCATTTGCAGATTATAGAATTTTTTCACAGCCTTTGAGCTCTGGAACAGATTTTTATCGAAGGAGCAGCACCAGGAGTAATGCCAGTAACTTCTCATTACATTTTGACTAAGTCTTCATAGACTACAAGTAATACAATTATTAGATAGACTTTTAGAAGATGGAATAGATAGATAAAAACACACTAAAAAATGATGAAGTTCATTGCATATCAATGCATCAAAGAATGACCAAGAATTTTAATAATATAAACAATGAACAAAGAAGATGTAAAAAAAGTGTTAAAAACAATGGAAATTTTTTTAGTATACAGAAACTAAAAGATTATGTCAAATGAGAAAAGCGAAAAGGATGTGTTATATTATGAAAATTTCAAAAAATAAAAGTGCTCAGTTATTCTCGTGTTTGATTTTCCCAGGGTAGAAGACGTCAAAAGTTTGATCTATACAAGAATATCAAGAAAGCTTTTAGTGATTCTCAGTTCATAAACTGGTTGTATGATATACAAACAATGAAGAAAGAAGATGTAAAAAAAGTGTAAAATAAACAATGGAAATTTTTTTAGTATACAGAAACTAAGAGATTATGTCAAATGGGAAAAGCGAAAAGCGAAAAGGATGTGTTATATTGTGAAAATTTCAAAAAATAAAAGTGCTCAGTTATTCTCGTGTATGATTTTCCCAGGGTGGAAGACGTCAAGAGTTTGATCTATTCAAGAATATCAAGAAAGCTTTTAGTGATTCTCAGTTCATAAACTGGTTGTATGATATACAAACAATGAAGAAAGAAGATGTAAAAAAAGTGTAAAATAAACAATGGAAATTTTTTTAGTATACAGAAACTAAAAGATTATATCAAATGGGAAAAGCGAAAAGGATGTGTTATATTGTGAAAATTTCAAAAAATAAAAGTGCTCAGTTATTCTCGTGTATGATTTTCCCAGGGTGGAAGACGTCAAGAGTTTGATCATTCAAGAATATCAAGAAAGTTTTTAGTGATTCTCAGTTCATAAACTGATTGTATAATATACAAACAATGAAAAAGAAGATGTAAAAAAGTGAAAAATAAACAATGGAAATTTTTTTAGTATACAGAAACTAAAAGATTATATCAAATGGGAAAAGCGAAAAGGATGTGTTATATTGTGAAAATTTCAAAAAATAAAAGTGCTCAGTTATTCTCGTGTATGATTTTTCCAGTGTGGAAGACGGCAAAAGTTTGAGCCATACAAGAATATCAAGAAAGTTTTTAGTGATTGTCAGTTCATAAACTGGTTGTATAATATACAAACAATGAAGAAAGAAGATATAAGAAAAGTGTAAAATAAACAATGGAAATTTTTTTAGTATACAGATTACAGATAGAAGGAAATATCGGCTATGTATGAAATGACTTGTTTTTGTAATATAAAAGCCATGAGGTTTTTCAGTGAAATATATTTGTCGACTTTTATGGAAGTAAAAGTATATTATAGACTTTTTTGACTAATTAAAGAAAACAAAAGAAGTGATTTCAAAATTAATTTATGTGTCATATAAACAGTATATCAGTAGACGAATATCTTGAAAGCTCCTATTTTGCAAGGAATAGATTGTGCAATATTATGAATGTAAGGAATAAAGTACCAAAAACTTTAATGAGAGCTTAAATATTTTTTAAAACAATCAACACGTTTTTTAAAAGCTAATTTTTTAAGTACGTTCTAAGAACAATTTGTCTAGTCCTTCTAATTATTCTAGTCTCATCTATTCAATAAGCACTCTGTACAAATGGTCATAATTTTTTCATGACTGTACAAATAAATAATACCATTTAAAATAATGATATTAAAAATATACTATAATAAACTCTCGTAACGTTATCACACTATGTAATTATTATTTTCTCTTCAAAAATTGTGAAATCTATCTAAAAAGCTTTTTACAAAAGTTTAAACTAAGGCAAGTATTAGTCTCTCTCTCCCTCCCCTCTCTCCCTCCTTTTCTCTCTCTCCCTCCCTCTCTTTCTCCCCTGTCTCTCTCGACCTCTCTCTCTTTCCCTCCCCTCTCTCTCCCTCGCGCCCATAACATCTGCCAAACTGAGTAACAAAAACTTTAATGAGAGCTTAAATATTTTGTTAAAACAATGAACACGTTTTTTAAAAGCTATTTTTTTAAGTACGTTTTAATAACAATTTGTCTAGTCCTTTTAATTCTTCTAGTCTCATCTATTCAATAAGCACTCTCTACAAATGGTAATAATTTTTTCATGACTGTACAAATAATCTTAATAACTGAAAACTTTCTTTTCGAAAAAATTAATTACAAAAAAAAAAAAACAAGAAGAAAAATGAAAAGTTCATGCAAAACTTATATGCTAACAAAACTAAATTATTTTTACTATTTCTCTAAACCACTGTTAAGTTGCTTTGTAAAAAAATCCCCACCCCTATCTCTCTCGTCTATTTTTACTTAACAACTATGTATAATAACTCCATGAAAAATGTTGAATATTTTTTTAAAACAGCCCTCAAGACATTCTGTACAAGAATAATACAATAACAAACTTTATTTTGAAATATCTACGGAATCTTCGAAAAATGTTTTCTTTAAAAAGAAAGCATTAATATTTTTCCTCGAAAGTATTTAATTTATAAATTTCTTTAAATTAAAGTAGAAATAACTTTAATGAGAGCTTAAATATTTTTTTAAAACAATCAACACGTTTTTTAAAATCTAATTTCTTAAGTACGTTTTAACAATACAATTTTTCTAGTCCTTTTAATTCTTCTAGTCTAATCTATTCAATAAGCTCTCTATACAAATGATAATAATTTTTTTCATGACTACAAATAATAATTTTTGTTAGTATAAAACTTTCTACGAAAGTATAAAATAAGGCAAGTATAAACATTTTTCCTTTATAATCTACTCTCCCTCCCACTCTTCGCCCGCCCTCTCTCGCCCTCTACCCCCCCGCTCTCTCTCTCTCTCTCTCTCTCTCTCTCTCTCTCTCTCTCTCTCTCTCTCTCTCTCTCTCTCTCTCTCTCTCTCTCTCTCTCCCCTCTCTCTCAATATCCGTCAAACTCTGTATCAAAAACTTTAATGAGAGCTTAAATATTTTTTAATACAATTAACACGTTTAAAAAAAAATTCTTTTTAAGTACGTTTTAACAACACAATTTTTGTTTAGTCTTTTTATTTCTTCCAATCTCATCTATTCAATAAGCACTCTCTGCAAATGATAATAATTTTTTCATGACTGTACAAATAATAATATTGTTAATATAAAACTTTCTACGAAAGTATAAAATAAGGCAAGTATAGACGTTTTTTCTGTATAATATCTATTAAATAATAATATTTATGATTTTGTAAAAGTAATTAAAAAAATACCAGTGAAAAAGTCTTTTACTTCTTTGAGTCATTGTATAATGAACAAATTATATGTAAGTAAGTACATTCAAATTGTTCACTGCAAATCAGACAAATGAAAGTTGTGAAATCAATTATCGATAGTCAAGTAATGCAAACCACTCTCGGAAACTACTGTATGACTGTTCTCAGAAATGTATTCAAATTTGTTAATCTTTCTGTACAAATTAAACACAAGAAAGTACTGAAATCAATTTATTGTAGTCAAGTACCCATAAGTTAACTTGACTGACATAATACAACTTTTCGTACCTACTGATCAAACATATTCAGCCAGCGAGCATAAATTACTACTTAACGCCCAAGGGGCGTAATAGCTCATATATACAGCTCTTACAAAACTTTATAGAACCTACGCACTTTACGTCCATGTGTGAAAAATTATTTGAATTGTATAATATTATATATAAGTACATTCAAATTATTCATTGTAAATCAAACAAACGAAAGTTGTGAAATCAATTACCGATAGTCAAGTAATGCAAACAACTCTGCTAAACAATTGTATAACTGTTCTCAGAAATGTATTCAAATTTGTTCATTCTTCTATACAAATTAAACACAAGGAAGTTCTGGAATCAGTTTATTGTAGTCAAGTACCCATAGGTTAACTTGACTGACATAATACAACTTTTAGTACCTACTCATCAAACATATTCAGCCAGCGAGGATAAAGTACTACTTAACGCTTAACAGGCGCAATAGCTCACATACTCCTACAAAACTTTATAGAACCTACGCACTTTACGCCCATATGGGCGAAAATTATTTTAATCATATAACTACTATGCCTTCTTTTTATTTCTAAAATTCATAAGAATTCAGATATTTACGAAAAGTCAAAGCCTATATAAAAAAATTACATAGTTACCACCATATCACCATTTTTCATTATTCTTTCTCAATTTTGAAATTTCTATAATATTACGCATCTTGGGAGGGCAATAGAAGTCTATAGAGCTGCTCTAGCAGGGGTGGTCTTCCAATCTCCCATACATACTTGGCGGGCCCGACGGTTTGCAGTTTACCGGTGGGCTTTGTAAATGTAGAATACTATATTATTGCATAAATTCATTAACAATGTTTATACTTATAAGTCCACTATAAATAATTACATTGGCTCTAATTTTGAATTGATACCGTTTAAATATAATATCCCTACATGTGCAAAATCTCATGATGTACTTCCATTACCCAAAATATTTTTCCTTGTGTCCGTTTTTTTTAAGCGGGAATCTGATATAAAAAATACATCAAATTTATAGTCTACTCAAAAGTGCTTTAGATTTTACTAATCATTGTATAAGCCACTAATTTTTTATCCTTTTCCAACGTGTAAATATCATGTGAGATTTTATATGAGTATTTCAGACATCAGATCTCATATGAGGTATGATATATGTGATGTCATCTGCAATTTTATATATTATGGGATCTCATGAGATCTTATATGAGATCTCATATGATATTTTCATGCGGGTTTGCACTTTCTATTTAAAAACAGAGTAATACATTCAATACGTATTAGTATTTAATATGTAGAAGCAACCTATTTATTCATTTTATCTGATCTGTAAACATATGAATATTTATATGAAAATGATCATGTCTACACCTTAAACTGCAAACCGTCGGGCCCGCCAAGTATGTATGGGAGATTGGAAGACCACCCCTGCTAGAGCAGCTCTATAGACTTCTATTGCCCTCCCAAGATGCGTAATATTATAGAAATTTCAAAATTGAGAAAGAATAATGAAAAATGGTGATATGGTGGTAACTATGTAATTTTTTTATATAGGCTTTGACTTTTCGTAAATATCTGAATTCTTATGAATTTTAGAAATAAAAAGAAGGCATAGTAGTTATATGATTAAAATAATTTTCGCCCATATGGGCGTAAAGTGCGTAGGTTCTATAAAGTTTTGTAGGAGTATGTGAGCTATTGCGCCTGTTAAGCGTTAAGTAGTACTTTATCCTCGCTGGCTGAATATGTTTGATGAGTAGGTACTAAAAGTTGTATTATGTCAGTCAAGTTAACCTATGGGTACTTGACTACAATAAACTGATTCCAGAACTTCCTTGTGTTTAATTTGTATAGAAGAATGAACAAATTTGAATACATTTCTGAGAACAGTTATACAATTGTTTAGCAGAGTTGTTTGCATTACTTGACTATCGGTAATTGATTTCACAACTTTCGTTTGTTTGATTTACAATGAATAATTTGAATGTACTTATATATAATATTATACAATTCAAATAATTTTTCCCACATGGACGTAAAGTGCGTAGGTTCTATAAAGTTTTGTAAGAGCTGTATATATGAGCTATTACGCCCCTTGGGCGTTAAGTAGTAATTTATGCTCGCTGGCTGAATATGTTTGATCAGTAGGTACGAAAAGTTGTATTATGTCAGTCAAGTTAACTTATGGGTACTTGACTACAATAAATTGATTTCAGTACTTTCTTGTGTTTAATTTGTACAGAAAGATTAACAAATTTGAATACATTTCTGAGAACAGTCATACAGTAGTTTCCGAGAGTGGTTTGCATTACTTGACTATCGATAATTGATTTCACAACTTTCATTTGTCTGATTTGCAGTGAACAATTTGAATGTACTTACTTACATATAATTTGTTCATTATACAATGACTCAAAGAAGTAAAAGACTTTTTCACTGGTATTTTTTTTATTTCTTTTACAAAATCATAAATATTATTATTTAATAGATATTATACAGAAAAAACGTCTATACTTGCCTTATTTTATACTTTCGTAGAAAGTTTTATATTATAAATTTTATTTGAAAAAAGCAATACATACAAACCATAACTATTATAGTCAAATATGAATCAAGTCATTTTGTCCATACGGTCCCAATGTTTCCTGCGATAAAGTCAGCCAAGCCCATAAGTGACTTATCGAGTAATAAAAGTTGTAACTAAAGGTACTACCTATGAGTATACAAAATATTCTATGTAATTACAAAATTTTGTATGCTTATAGGTACTTAGTATCTTAAGCTACAATTTACACACAATCAAGGTTGATTTTGGTTCTTTCGTATAAATTATCTACAATATTATTTAGTTCATTGGGTCCAAATATATTTCCTACGCTAAGGCCACCCAAGTCTTAAATCTATCAACGAGCAATTAAATTGTGGATCTCAAAGGAGATGTGCCTATAATTACAGCCTAAAGACTGTACCTATAAGTATACAATACGAGGGTCATTTGATAAGTACCTAGCCTACAAATGAAAACACCAAAATTTTACAAAAAATAAAATTTATTTTTCAATGTAGTCTCCTTTTAGTTGAATACGCTTGGTCCAGCGGTGTTCCAATTTTTTTAACCCCGTTGAAAAAAATGTTTTCTCTTGGTTTGCAAAATAGGCCTCCGTGGAGGCGATTATTTCGTTATTGGAGTGGAATCTCTTCCCGGCGAGCGAATTTTTTAGGTTCGGAAACAAAAAAAAGTCGCACGGAACCAAATCTGGAGAATACGGTGGATGGGGCAGCAGTTCGTAGCGTAATTCGACCAATTTAGCCGTGGCGAGTGCAGAAGTGTGAGCCGGTGCATTATCGTGGTGGAAAAGCACTTTCTTTTTAGACAAATGGGGCCGTTTTTCTTCTAACACGGCGTCAAATCGGCTCAATAGTTCGGCGTAGTACTGTCCTGTGACCGTTTTGCCCTTCTCCAGATAGTCAATAAAAATCACACCTTGAGAATCCCAGAAAACAGTGGCCATCACCTTCCGGCCGACGGGACCGTCTTCGCCTTCTTCGGAGCAGGTTCACCGGGTAAGGTCCACTGTTTTGACTGCTCCTTGGTCTCTGGAGTGTAGTAGTGAATCCATGTTTCGTCGACGGTCACGTAACGACGCAAAAACTCTTTTGGATTGCGATTAAACAGCTCCAAACACTGCTCTGAACTGGTCACACGGATGCGCTTGTTGTCTGCAGTCAGCAAACGCGGCACCCACCTTGCTGACAGCTTCCTCATGCCTAAAATCTCATGTAGGATATGCCACACGCGTTCCTCTGAGATGCCTACTGTCGCAGCTATCTCGTGCACCTTTAATCGGCGGTCTGACAAAACGATATCGTGTATTTTTGTCACGTTCTCCTCCGTAGTGGCTGTTTTCGGAGCACCTGGGCGTGGATCATCAAAAACCGACGTACGACCACGTTGAAACTCGTTATACCAAAATTTAACGGTCGCCATCGAAGGAGAAGCATCCCCATACACTGTATCCAAGCGTTCTTTAATTTCACTGCGCGATTTCCCTTCCAAAAACAAGAATCGAATCACCGACCGATATTGTTCTTTCTCCATTTTTTCAAAAATCAACGGACACATTTGCTTTCACACGCTCTCAAAAATAAACTACAACTCCGATCCGGCTGAAATTTCGTCTGTAACCGTTTACAGGAAGATACTGCACTGTACTGTATTTCTGGTGCGATAGTGGCACCATCTGGCGGTGAGGCTAGGTACTTGTCAAATGACCCTCGTATTTACTAAATAACAAAATTAATAAATATATTAAAAAAATTTTTAAATATGCCTCACAGTACAACAGTGAGTGGTGGAGAAAAAACTTCAATTATAATAAATAATAATGAATGTACAAACAATTTATTTAAAAATCAATTACAATTAATAAACTAGTAAAGCCATCCACATTTAAATACTCTTTCATATGTAAAATGCTTTTATAAGTATATGTGAATTCACCAAGACTAGTGAGAACTCAAATTTTGTAAGATACTTTTTACTTTATTTTGTTATATGAGACTTCGCGTAAAATTTTAACTGAGTTCTGTCAACGGGGACATCATCACCAAGACGTCGCCTCCTCGCGCTGTCGCCGTCGCTATCATGACTGTTCTTGATAGCTACTAATATCGAGTACACGTGGGCGCGCTCGGCGCCGGCCTCGTGTGATTTTGCTATCGCGGGTCGGCATCGAGTAGCGCGAGCACGAGACTCGTTGACCATCGTTTCAACTTTCTCTACATTGGCAGAGGTGTAAAGTTATGAAATGTCAGTGTTCCTTCATACTAGAGTACAAGTTATTGTTATATAACTTACAGTGAAGGAGGAAACTTAGCAGTAAATTTAAAACAATATAATATTTATTACAGACATGGAGAAAAATATATTATTTTTTATAATAGCGCTGGGACACACTCGACATATGAGATTTTTACTATTTGAAATAGTACTTTTTATGACTGCTGAAAAATAATAAAAATTACTATTTCAAATAGTAAAATTTGCTACAAAAATAATCAAAATTATTATTTAAAAAGAAAAATTTGCTACGAAAATCATAAAAATTACTATTTCAAACAGTAAAAATCCCACATGTCGAGTGTGTCCCAACGCTATAAAATAATAAATTTTCTCATAAACACAGTGATGTTTACAAATAAATTTTTCTCTGTGTGGATTTTTTTCTAATTCAATGGTATGTGATAATAATTAAGTATCACTTGTTAATATCACTTGCAAACCATACATATCAAATCATGAAAAGGACAGTTTGGATAATTTCAACTCAGGCGTCGTTCATGTCAACACGCTAGTGTACTTATAGTGTGTATGGGTGATCTGGGGTACGCCAATAGTATTTAAACCATGTAAATAACGGCTCAAATATATATTTTAATATATTTGAAGCAGAAAAGTTCTTTTTAGTTTTAAATAGTAATATTATGTATATAAATATATCTTTTTCAATATACCTATGTTAAACAGATATGATCTGTAAATTTTGTTATTATTAGCATAAAATGAAATTAACAATCCAATCCATATTAATACATTGATTTACAGCTACAAAATATGGCCAAATTGAGAATAAAATATAGCTCTATTTGTAGCTAAAAAATATAGCTATATTTTCACCTTTCAATCTACCTATATTTCCATCAATAATAAATTTATAGGTGTATTTACAAGTGAAAAATGAACTAAATTTTTACCTATTAGTAGCTGGAAATTTCCATGCCACTAAATATATAACTGGATTTCCAGTTATTCATAGGTGGATTTTAGCTAAATTTCCAGTTGTTAACAGGTGAATTTACAGCTAAAAATTTTAGCTAAATTTCCAGTTGTTAATAGGTCGTAATCGTTTACTTAGATTTACAGCTAAAAATTTAACTAAATTTTCAGATAAAAAATACAACTAAATATCCAACGAAATACAGCTGTATTTCAGGTCAATATAGCTATATTTTTTAGCTGTTTTTTTAGCTATTTTTTTAGCTGATTTTTTTAACAGGGATAGTTTACCCCTATTAAGTAGATTTCCACTAAGTAAAGAACGCCTAAAGCACTATGGTCATTATTTGTAGAATCTTTACACATTTGTTTACAAACAGACATCACATATGATCAATTAAATCATGTTGATGCAATTATTCATAGGTTTGTATCTGAAGTTGAATCTCTGTATACTTTGAAAGCCATGAGGTATAACGTTCATCAAATGTTACATATACCCAACAGTATTGCAAATTGGGGACCACTATGGGCCCATTCGGCCTTTGTACTCGAATCGGCTAACTGCAAATTATTACAAGCTATTCATGCTGCTAATGGAGTAATTTTACAAGTTGTAAGGCATGTAAATATTCACAGATTTATTCAAAAATTAGAACAAATTGTTTATCCGAATTGCTCAGAAGTTGTAATTGAATACTGTGAAAATTTAGTTTCGAAAAATTGTAAAAATATGGTGAAAACCGCTGCTCGTACATACTTTGGAAATCGTTGAAACACATTATGTCCAAAATTTTAACATTTCAAGGTCATCAAAAATATTTTTGAAAATGGTGTATGAAAGATGTTTATTTACCTCGGCAAGAAAAATTAATGTACGTTCACGTAATGATTTTGTTCACTTAAAAATAGACAATTTGTACAAATTATTGATTTTTTAGTGGATCTTGATAATGGAGACGAAATAATCATGTGCAAATTAATTGAAACGCGACCAAATAGGTATTGAAATACAGTAAATGATATAATCACTTTATCAAATGAAATTAGTGCGATCCCGACAGGTTAAATTGATAAAGTTTGCGTATATCTAGAAGATAATAACTATGCATGTATCATTCCGATAGTAAATTTATTTTGATATTAAAGAAACAAATTTTAATATGCTTGATATTTTTTTGTAAAAATTATATGTTATATTTTGTAACATTTTGTAAATATCTTGTAATTAATAAAAATTCCTTCGAGACACTACATTTTTTTCAATATTTATAGTACTTACATAATTTTTCAAATTATATATAAATAATGATAATATTTAAGTGCAAATTTTATTAGATAAATTAATTATTAAAAAAAAATCTAAATATTGAGTATTAGTACGTATAATAGTACGAACAATAGTACGTACAACAGTATGTACAAAAATGCATATTATACTACGTATTAAAAAACTAACTAAAATCGGTTCATTTTAGGATATTTATTTATACATATTTTTATGCGTACTATAGTGTCACTTTTGTACATACAATAGTACATACTATTATACGTACAGTTGGTTAAATGTAGCCAATGGTAGGTTTTGGTATAGTTATAGAATTTGTAGCTAATGGCCGTACTACCAAGGTGTTTTTTATAAGTAAAACAATTATTTACAACGTTTCGGACATTTTATTACGTCCCTCTTCAGGTTCTAAATACAACAATTATACAATTATTTTTTACAATTCACAATAACTTAATTTCGCATTAATAAATAAAACTTACATTTAAAACGTATTGTCAGATTCTTTTACGGAAAGTAATCCGTTCGTCACTGCTTACAATTCGGATTTTTCGTCGTATTTATACAGATGTTACGCATATATGTGTGTGTATAAGAAGCGCGTACAATGGTGGGGATGCAATAGACGATTTTCGAAGCGACACAGCGGGTGTGCTATCAGGAGAGTATGTCTAAGTAGAGGGGGACCCCAACCAATGTTACAAAATTCTCGACCTCGAGCAATCCTACGACAACGTGGGCGTGCGTGGTAACTCTACCTCAGCATGTTCTCCTGTTCTCCTTCACTTGCTGCTTTCAGTATTTTCCTCTTATAAGCACATAAATTGACAATTATTTATTAGAGTGGTATATTCTTTTGGTAAACTATTAATTTCGAATTGTTTATTCATATATCTTGATTGTGTGTGTATGAATACAGCTTCCGAAAATAATCTTTTTCCTCTATTAATTTCTGTATCTAGAATTTGTACATTATTGAAATCTATTTTATGATTATTGTTTTTTGTGTGTAGATATAATGGTGAATTATCATCTTTCCTAGTGTATTTTTTAGAGTGTTCATTAATTCGTACATTTAAACGTCTACCTGTCTGGCCAACGTACGAAGCCTCACAATCTTCGCAATTAATTTTATAAACAACATTCGCTTTATCACAGATTTTAGTATTATCTTTACCTAATTTAATAATATTATTGAGTTTATTCTTGGTACTATATATGATATTTGTATTGTGTTGTTTAAACAAAATGTTCATGGATCTTTCTAATTCTTTAACATATGGAAGTGAAAAAAAAGATTATTTTCGGAAGCTGTATTCATACACACACAATCAAGATATATGAATAAACAATTCGAAATTAATAGTTTACCAAAAGAATATACCACTCTAATAAATAATTGTCAATTTATGTGCTTATAAGAGGAAAATACTGAAAGCAGCAAGTGAAGGAGAACCATTGTACGCGCTTCTTATACACACACATATATGCGTAACATCTGTATAAATACGACGAAAAATCCGAATTGTAAGCAGTGACGAACGGATTACTTTCCGTAAAAGAATCTGACAATACGTTTTAAATGTAAGTTTTATTTATTAATGCGAAATTAAGTTATTGTGAATTGTAAAAAATAATTGTATAATTGTTGTATTTAGAACCTGAAGAGGGACGTAATAAAATGTCCGAAACGTTGTAAATAATTGTTTTACTTATAAAAAACACCTTGGTAGTACGGCCATTAGCTACAAATTCTATATATTATACGTACAATTGTACGTACTATTATACGTATAATAATGCGTATTCTATGCGTGCAATAATACGTATAATTATACATAATTATTTTCAATAGGGGTACGAGTCGAAGGTGAGCTAGCACGAGCCGAAGGCGAGTGCGATTGCGAACCGAAGACGAGTACTGCAATCACACGAGGTCAAAAAAACCCAATCCTTTACGCCTTTAAGGGTAATTATTAAAAACTTTGAGTATGAATTTTTATGAATATTGGATTGTCCCTTATACTTCTTTCATTTTAATTTTTTTCGGTACAGAGTTTTTAATAATTACCCTTTTTGATTCTACCAATTTATTAATTCAACCTCATTTTATCCACGAAGTTGTTTCTTAAGCAAGATAGATATTTACTTACAAGTTGAGAATATTTTTATTTTTTTTTTTAATATTTTTTCAATATTTTTACGCCTTAGTCTTCTGTCTAAGTATATTGCTGCTCCGATTTAAAAACTTAACCCCTTGCGAATGGTATGCTTGTTTATTAAAAGAGAGTATAGGTCTGTTCGACATTAGACTGTGATCATAATTTCTCTAGAGGTCGGACAACTTTTTCTTGGACGGCATACGGCATACGACATACGGCATACGGCATGCAATGTGGACTCACTGTAAGATAACTAGTAACAGTGAATCCACATTGCATGCCGTATGTCGTATGCCGTATGCTGTATGCCGTCAGACAACAACTTTTTTTGTGACGGCATACAGCATACAGCATACGGCATACGGCATGCAATGTGGATTCACTGTAATTGTTGATGCAGCCAACGTGAAGAATTTAGTGCCTCCAAAGAAAGCAGGGCCCTTTCTACATATGTGTGTTCTGTCTGTTCTAGACAACTTCTCTCTATGTCTGTCTCTGTCTTACATAAACGGAACAGATCTATCTGTCTTTGTCGGGAACACACAGAACACACAGAACACACATATGTAGAAAGGCCCCAGAGAACGAACAGCTTTTTTTGGAGGCACTAAATTTTTCACGTTGGCTGCATCGAAAATTACTAGATATTCCCTAGTTGCCTTATTTGGGCAATTTTGTCTGCGTAAGGAAGAATGTACATAAGCGCTGCGCTTCGCTGCGCTGCGCTACGCTGTCGCATTGATTACTTGTAGACCTCGTCGCTGATTGGCTAATATTTAAATGTTAGCCAATCAGCGACGTTGTCTACAAGTAATCAATGCGACAGCGTAGCGCAGCGCAGCGTAGCGTAGCCATAGAGATAATACAGATAGAGTAGGGGAGTGAGCGTGGAACGTGATACACTGGTAGAAAGAGAAAGAGGAGTTCTACTACTACCTCTCCTTGTTTAATGACGCATGCGCAGAACTCAGAAACCGATGGTGATATTTTGGCGCGCAGATTCGATGATTCTTTTTGGAGGTTAATGCGAAATAAACAATAATAACAAAAAAAAGTAAAAGACAGATACCAAGTAAGCAATAAAAACCCAAGAAATACTTAGTACAATGAAAAAGCCGCGGATTTTTAACAAAGTATAAAACAACTGTACATAAAATTTACTGAGATTTATTTTATTATATAATTACTTTTTTTTAGTACAGTATTATTAATGTGCCTTAATAAATATCAATTTCATTAAAGTATTTATGTAAAAATTATTAACAATACTTTGTTAAATGCACAGATACACTCGTCGGAGAAATATTTAAAAATTACTGTTTTAAGAAATCATACTTTGTACACACACCGCAGACAAATATAGCGGGAAAGAAAAATAGGTACATAAAAATTATTTTAAAAAATATACTTTATTACAGTAGTATAGTCAAGAAAAATGATCAATAATTTATTTACATTGTTGAAGTAATTACAATGCAATCTATTGTAACGGGAGGCCTGGGGAAATCTTTTGTAATTCCGCGAACCGAACCCTAGAACACGGTGCCGTCGAGTGCTACTTCTACGCCGAGCACTCGGGGTTGATGTTCTCTGGATCCCTGTTTACAAATGTCGAGTTCACGATTGAACTCGACTTTTCCGTGTGCCGGAAAGGGTTAATACTCGCGCTAGCTAGACGCGAGGCGCGGCCACTCAGAATGATCGTCGTCTTGGTTCGACGATCCCGCGGAGGCGGCGGTATCCGGGAGAAGGTTAGGTGAAGGTTAATAAATAACGAGTGGTCTTGGTTACATTCAAAACTATAACAAGATCTATTCTGAATTATCCTATACAAAATACGCGTCGCGTTGCGCGTTGACAAGAAGGCGGGAGATCCGCCGCTCGGCGCGGACGGATCGATGTTTGTTTTTCGCTCGGCCGGCGATCAAGACACCGGCCGCTCGCCGGTGCGAGCCGAAAATACAAATCAATCGCTGCGCGGGAAATAGGCGAAGAGTCTTACCGGGAGGGAAGTGCACTCCCCTCGTCGCTCGCTCACGAATCCGCTCCTGCGTCAGGCCTTATCCTCCGGTCGACTTCGGAGTTTTCAGGCCGAGTCCTAACGTGCAGCGTTCACCTACAGACGCTTCGGACCCCAGGAGTGGCTCGGATTGCTCACGTGCGCTGCTCTTCGTGGTCGGTACGTGTACGGGCGCTGCTCTGCACCGGTGAGGACGCACGATACCGTTTTCTTCGCGGACGATCAAATTAACTCGCGTACGCGCGGTTTGGCAGCCCGAGAGAATCTGATTCAAAAAGAATCGGGCGCGACTTAGCAACGGTCAAAGTCGCGCCTGCCCCGCGCGTAGCTAACGCGAATACATCGTCCGAGCGATGTCAATACTCGCTCGAGATATACGAATTCGCGGGAACGAGAGCCTAACGGGTTCGATAGAATACGGAGGACCGAGATGCTTATCTTCTCCGTATTTTATCTTGGAACCTCGTTATACTATTAATATTCATATTTATTTATTACACTGTTATAATATATTATTGATCATATTAATATATCTTATTAGCTTATTTTCAGCAAATTTAAAGCAAGTAATTATGTAGGGTAGGCTGATAAGTATATGCGACTTCTTACTTCTTACCATTAGTTCTTAATTGTTGGTTTAGCGAAGCGAGTTACGTCTTATGCTCGTAATTTTTTTCCTCGGGTTCAAATCTCCGCCAGTACAATTTTTTTTTTTTACAGATGAATTCTTTTTTACATAATCTTACATTAAAATTAGAAGAATTGAATAACATTTGTTTTTAAATTAATAGTATTTTATTCAGAAACCGTAAAATTTCTTAATAAAATACTATTAATTTAAAAAGAAATGTTATTTAATTAGTGTTTGACTGACATCCACTTTCTATTGAAAAATAATTGAACTATTAATTTGAAACAATTACAATTGAAGTACATTATATAAAGTAGTAATAATTTTTATACACAAATAATTTATTTATTGTAAGTACAAGTATTACAGAATTGCGTTTTCAAGTTTATCAATTTATGAAGGTATTAAGACACAAAAAAATAAAATGTACTTTGAATAATAAATTTAATTTACTAAAATTCTTTTCATTTGTCATATGACGCGTGAAAAATAATGAAAAAAAAAAGTGGGGTCGGGGATTTGAACCCGGGAAAAAAAATTACGAGCAAAAGACGTAGTCCACTTCGCTAAACAAACCATTACGGAAAAGTAACAAGAACTTGCATATGCTCATCAGTATATATTGACAAGTAGGTGATAAATAATGTAGTTATATTTATTATTATTTTTAATGAAAATTTTGTATAAAATAATGAAATAAATGTTTATAAATAATTAGTATATTACTAACGCGGGCGGAAGAGGATTATTTACCTCATGCGACGTTTTTCGGCCGAGCGAAGCGAGGTCGAAAAGTCGCATGAGGTAAAAATTCTCTTACGTCCACGTTTCAGTAACGTATTTTTCCGTCCGAGGCCGCAAAATGACATTTAAGATGGCATTTTGAGGTTAAAGGGCGGAAAATTAAATTATTTTCATAAATAACTCATTTATTTTTCGAAATAACATATACTACATATGAAAATAAAATATATAAAAATGATGATTTATATTGTTAATAACTATTTGGCTTAGGCAACGTCATAATCTCTTACTCAACATTTAACATTTTCAAATAAAGAACGATGTAAGTAAATTTTCTAAAATCACAGATTGTAAACTATTTTATTCGCCTTTAAAAATAGTTAATTTGTTGTGTAACATACGAGTTCTAAATTTTAAATCTCCCATTTTACTACTCTCATGTTTCAGTCTTTTGTCAAGATAATTTTCAATAATAAGATAAATTAATTTTTTCCGCCCTTTAACCTCAAAATGCCATCTTAAATGTCATTTTGCGGCCTCGGACGGAAAAATACGTTACTGAAACGTGGACGTAAGAGAATTTTTACCTCATGCGACTTTTCGACCTCGCTTCGCTCGGCCGAAAAACATCGCATGAGGTAAATAATCCTCTTCCGCCCGCGTTAGTAATATACTATTGCCTATGATCATACAAAAATACTTGTTCTAAAGAGTGTTCTTTGTCGTCTAGAACTGAATAAGGTATAATTTTTAATGTTTCTGTAAAAATCTTTTGATAAATGTTTTTAGATAGTAAGGATGCTTTATATTTCTGTATAGTTTTCTCTGCACTGACACAAATAACATAAACGTCATTCGATGCAAATCGTAAGGCACCCCAATTTTTTAAAACGGTCAGTTTAGATTTCGTTGTATCTTCGCGTTTCAACATTTTTGCACATTTTTCACAATTAATCTTCTTTATTATTGAATGAATTACTGCACCGCACGTATGTTTAATAACATGATCTAAATACTCCGACTGTGCCCAGGAATCGGGTTTGCAGTAATCATGTTCGGAAATAATTACATTACTGTGCAAATATTTTTCCATTTCAATAGAAGAGATAAATTTTCTTTTCGTCATTCGTGCTTTTTCATCCTTCGCTTCTTTTGTATATGTTTTACCTCTAGTTGACGTATCTGTCTCATTAATCATAAGAAAAGTATCATCTTGGACCTTACAATTAGCAGATTCCGACACTGAAACATCAATATTATTCAACAATAATTTTTTGTAGGCAGATTTAAATTGAATCGTAGTCGGGTTATTTGTATAGCCATTCATACGCCTAATTAAAGCAAAAAACATTTCAACGTGATCTTGTGATAATTTGTAAGATAACACGTAGTCACAAAGTTTATCGTTGAAAGGATCCTCACATAAAGAATAAAATTTTTTTAAACTAATAATTAATCCTAAGAAACCAGTCCTTACTGCAGTTGATTTCAAAACAGGCTTTTGAGATTGTACTATTTGTGACGCATTTGCATTTCCACACTGAGAGAAATGTTGTAGTAAAATTTATTATAAACATAAGAAAAATTACTATATTTTGTAGGAACGGAGGGACAAATCGAAATTATAACAATTTTTGCTATGCAACATAGTAATTTTTATGAATGACCTTAAATTTCAAAAAATTAAATTTTTTCTCGTTCTTCCTGTTTTCAGAACTATTTTCAGACTCTAATCATACAATATTTAATGTGAAAATAAATTAAAATGAGAAATAAAAATATTTTTTTTACGAGCGTTGGGATCGAACCTGCAACCTTCACCGCGGCAATCGGACGCGTTACCACTTACCCAAATAGGATTCTTGGGTGTAAAATTTTGGAACTTGTACATGTCAAACCATCGATTTCAAGAAAATTTCAGATAATATTAAATAATGATAATAAATAACTTTGATAACACAAAGAAACTTATCATTAATGTGCATAATATAAAAATAAAATAATTGAAGTAAGGTTTTGAATGTTTTGTAAACTTAAAAGCAAGACAAAGTGAAATTCCCGTAGAAACATAACCTCAATCAGACACGTGGGCGCCTTGATCTGCGCAGAAAGTACTAATGTTGTAGCAATTTTTACTATGTTGGATAGCAAACTTTCTTATGGCCTGTAGCCAGAGGTGAAATGTGACGCGGTCAGAAAAAAAAAATGGTCTTTTGACGGTCCAAAGACCGTGTCATGACCAGTTCTATATTTGTGACGGTTGGTCATATTTTGCAAGGCGCGAACGGGAGCTCGCTCCGGAAGCGCGGGCTCCCGCCTTCCCGGCTCCGCCGGTGTGAGCTCAGAGCTGTCGCTATGGCCTGTGAGGTGTACAGGTGTACCGTCAACGTGCAACGTGCCGGCGTGGCCGCGTGCGGCTTTTGTGAATCTGCGATCGTATTGATTGTGTGCTCGAATAGAGAATAGCCGACTTACAAGTGTTACAACTTGGAAGTTTGAGTTTGAGATATATTGAAAGGTCTTCATTCAGATTCTAATTTTCAATCTCTGTTGGGTTTATTTATCTTTATAATATTTTGAGGTTAGTATAATAACGTAAATTTATTAAGTGAGGTTATGTTTAGAGAACTTCAATGAGTATTATGTTTTATGTTTTAGAATTGAGAATGAAGTTAAAAACTCTGCTACTGGCAAATTTTAAAAGCATACCGCGAGGGCCGAATAAAAAGCTGGAAATATACAAATGTAAATATTGTACAACAGAATACGCTTTTCATGTCACAAGAATGACTAAGCACCTCGTCGACAATTGCCGAGGATGCCCTGAAGAACTTCAGCTATCAAAAACAAACAAAAAAGACGATCACACTGTACAGAGAAAGAAAATTACAATTCTTTACAAAAAAGAAAACGAGAAGACTCGTTTTCAAGTGATAGTGCAGATCAGGAGTCTACTAAAAATTCTATAGTTGTAACTAATTCAGGTCAAAAAATTATAACTTTTATTGATAAAATTTCTCCGAAAGACCAGGAATGCATTTCAAAAGCACTTGCTAAAGCTATATATGTATCTGGTGAGTATTTGAAATAGCAAAATTTTGTATTAAATTTTTTATTTTTATAGTGAACTTCGTAATAATTAGATATTTTTTAGGATGTCCTTTGTCTTTAATGGAGAATCAGTATTGGCAAATATTTATACATATGCTGAGGCCAACGTTTAATATACCATCACGGTACTTATTATCTAATGATTTATTAAATAAAACGTATGATTCTGTCAAGAAAGATGTGGGCATAAAAATAGCATCATCAAAAACACTTGCTGTACAGTTGGATGCGTGGTCTAATATTCGCAATGAAGGCATTGTGAATTTTATTATTAACACTCCTGAACCAGTATTTTATCAATCTGTAGAGACGAAAACAGATAGCCAAAATGCAGAATTCTATTTAAGAGAAACGAGTAGAGTAATAGACGAATTAGACGCTACAAAGGTTATTGGCGTAATAACTGATAACGCTTCTGTGTGCCAAAAATTATGGAAGCTTTTAGAGATTAAGTATGCTGAACATTTTATTACTGGTTACGGTTGTGCTGCACACGTCCTTAATTTAATCGTTAAAGATATTGCCAATTTAAAAATCGTATCTGATCTCTTAAAAAAATGTTCAGCATTAGTGAAAGAAATAAAACAATCCCATTTGTTGTCAGCAAAGTTTAAAGAAATCCAAAATTCTGTTGAAGGTCCAGAAAAGGTTACGATAACACTCAAATTTCCTGCTGCAACTAGATGGGGGTCACAATTGTATTGCCTTGAAAGTATTCAGAAAAATAAGCATAATTTACAAACGTTAGCTATATCATCAGTAGTTGTATCAGTAGATTGGTTAAAGTGACAAGGGAACAACTACTTTCATTGGAATATTGGATACAAATTGACAAAACAATCAAACTGTTAGAGCTTGTTTGTACTTGGATAAAAAACGTTGATAAAGACGACTCCGTTATAAGTGACCTATGTCAGATGTTTCATGATTTGGAACACCATTTTCAAAAAGAGCTGGTAGAAAATAATTTATCACTCTTGAATCAAGAAGAAACTACCAATGTCCTAAACCAATTGAAAGAAAGGAAAAAACTTCTTTTAAAACCAGTTCATTATGCAGCATCAATTTTAGATCCTAAATATAAGGGCAGCAATCTTACCCACACAGCATGTATTAATTCTGAAAGGATTCTGAAAGAATGCATGAAATAATTTTATTCTTTCAGAAATCATTCAGTGAAAGGATTCTGTAATAATGCTATGTCCGGGGTATTTTCCTTTCAGAATTAATTCAATGGAATAATTCAAAAATAATTTATAATATCATTGCAAAATTTATTCAATAGAAGATTTCTGAAAGGATTCATGGATTATTACCAAAAGGTTACTAAAAGATATTTCAAAATTATTTCCTGAAATAATTTTGAAAGGAAAATACCCCGGACATAGCATCATTACAGAATCCTTTCACTGAATGATTTCTGAAAGAATCTTTCAGAATCCTTTCAGAATTAATATCACATATTATTGCAGAATCCTTTCAATGAAAGATGTCTGAAAGGATTCAGGAATTAATTTTGTGAATTAATTCGAAAATATTATGAAAATATTACTAACAAGAAATTTGGAAGACGGATAAATCCCGTATTATTACAGAATCCTTCCAATGAAAGATGTCTCAAAGGATTCAGGAATTAATTTGTGAATTAATTCCTGAATCCTTTCAGACATCTTTCATTGAAAGGATTCTGTAATAATACGTGATTTATACTGTTCGAAATTTCTTTTTAGTAATATTTCCATAATATTTTCGAATTAATTCACAAAATTAATTCCTGAATCCTTTCAATGAAAGATGTATGAAAGGATTCAGGAATTAATATTGTGAATTAATTAGAAAATATTATGGAAATATTACTAACAAGAAATTTGAAGAGGATAAATCCCGTATTATTACAGAATCCTTCCAATGAAGGATGTCTGAAAGGATTCAGGAATTAATTTTGTGAATTAATTCGAAAATATAATGGAAATATTACTAACAAAAAATTTCGAAGGTTATAAAATCATGTATTATTGCAGAATCCTTTCAATGAAAGATTTTTGGAAGGATTCAGGAATAAATATTGTGAATTAATTAGAAAATATTTAGTAAATATTACTAACAATAAATTTCGAAGGGTATATATAATCCCGTATTTGAAGGTACATTTTTATAATTTAGAATATTATTTAAATAATATTCTAACTATTTTTACATATATTTACATTGTTAATAATTTTACACTATTTTATCGCAGAAAAAAACGCAGAAAAATTTTTTACATGATGGAGATTCGAACCCGGGTCGCTTGGGTACTACGCAAATACGCTATCCATTACGCTATCGCTCGCTTGTTAGATCATTTCATTTTTTTCATTATATACTGCAATATGAGTGATACAGAAAATTTATTCTTAATATTACTTTATTTTTTAATATTAACTTTGATCAATTAATTCATAGTTATTTAATACTTTTAGTTTATTAAATATTGTATTAAGTCGATGTGAAATGTGTGTGTATAAAGGGAGCTCTTCCTTACCGACGTTATGAGTTTTTACATTTTTTTGATCTTAGATTCAACTTTTGATGAATGAAGCTCTTCACTGCACTCCGTAATTGCATAAATAATACACCTATAAATTTTTCAGAAATTCTGTTCATTATTTTTCATAAAAAACTGGTAGAAAATTTTTCAACCCGTTTCCTGTAAAATCTATAACGAGCAATAACTTGAAAATTTACACATAGTGTATTTTTGTCATTACGAAGGGCAATAAAGAGCTCTTTTCCCGAAATTCGATAAAAATAAAAAAATGATAATTGCATATAATGCAGAGATGAATAGAATGAGCTCTACCTTACCGACGTTATTATTATTTGTAGTGTTTTCAATTTAGAATCAACTTTTAGAGTCAAAGGCTCTTTACTCTTGGCAGACGTATAAATAATATTTCTGTCGATTTTGAGGGGACTTCTAAACATTGTCATACTGAAAGAATACTATTATGAATAATAATAAAAAATATTGCTTATTTTAAGTACCTATATTATTCATCTTTAAATGTTTTTTTTCCTTTTATTTTAAGTTTTTATATTCTTACATTAACTTTTCAAATTAATATTTTTCGCAATTAGTAAATGTTTCAATCTATCTTAGTTCACAAAAACGAAAAATTATATACCCCCACACATTTTAATACGTTCTTTAATAGGATCATACGAATGTAGAAAACAATGGACGACTAAATCCGATCATTATCCAATCATTTCATTTTTTTCATTATATAGTGCAAAATGACTGACAAAATAAATTAGAATATTTATTTCTAATATTTCTTTATTTTTTAATACTAACTTTGTTTAATTAGTATATACTTATTTAGTAAGTTTTGTTTATTAAATATTGTATTAATTAGGACTTATTTGATTGAAACAAATTCGAATTAAAAACAAAATACATTATACGATGCCTCTTATATACGGACGCTGTCCTTTTCGTGTTGAATACTTGCAATAATTTCTGAACTATTTTATGTTTTCTTTCAAAAAATCTTTTCAAGGTTCTTTCAGGAAGAATTCGTGTAAATATCTTTTTTGCTATTGTGTTTTAAAAAATTTTATTGTAACAATCTTTTTCAAATGAATTCTAAATTATTTCTTGTATTAATTCACGTGAGTTTCCCGCAACATTTCATGAAATAATTCATGAAATTATTTTCAATAGATATTGAATTATCTTTGTGAATGATTAATTTTTATCATTCTGAAATTATTTCTGAATTATTTCGTGATATAATTCTTGACATGATTGCTGAATTGTTATGTTTTCTTTAAAAAAATCTATTAATTCACACGAGTTTCCCGGAAGATTTCATGAAATAATTCATGTAAGATTTTTGAATAGATATTGAATTATTTTTGTGAATGATTAAATTGTATCTTTCTGAAATTATTTCTGAATTATTGCATGAAAGAATACTTGCAATAATTTCGAAATTATTTTATGTATTCTTTCAAAAAATCTTTTCAAAGTCCTTTCAGAATTAATTCGTGTAATTATTTTTTTTGCTATTTTGTTTTAAAAAATTTTATTTTAAAAATCTTTTTCAAAAGAATGCAAAATTATTTCTTGTATTAATTCACACGAGTTTCCCAGAAGATTTCATCAAATAATTCATGTAAGATTTTTGAATAGATACTGAATTATTTTTGTGAATGATTAATTTGTATCTTTCTAAAATTATTTCTGAATTATTGCATGAAAGAATACTTGCAATAATTTCGAAATTATTTTATGTATTCTTTCAAAAAATCTTTTCAAAGTCCTTTCAGAATTAATTCGTGTAATTATTTTTTTTGCTATTTTGTTTTAAAAAATTTTATTTTAAAAATCTTTTTCAAAACAATTCAAAATTATTTCTTGTATTAATTCAGACGAGTTTCCCAGAAGATTTCATGAAATAATTCATGTAAGATTTTTGAATAGATACTGAATTATTTTTGTGAATGATTAATTTGTATCTTTCTGAAATTATTTCTGAATTATTGCATGAAAGAATACTTGCAATAATTTCGAAATTATTTTATGTATTCTTTCAAAAAATCTTTTCAAAGTCCTTTCAGAATTAATTCCTGTAATTATTTTTTTTGCTATTTTGTTTTAAAAAATTTTATTCTAAAAATCTTTTCAAAGTCCTTTCAGAATTAATTCGTGTAATTATTTTTTTTTGCTATTTTGTTTTAAAAAATTTTATTCTAAAAATCTTTTTCAAAACAATTCAAAATTATTTCTTGTATTAATTCAGACGAGTTTCCCAGAAGATTTCATGAAATAATTCATGTAAGATTTTTGAATAGATACTGAATTATTTTTGTGAATGATTAATTTGTATCTTTCTAAAATTATTTCTGAATTATTGCATGAAAGAATACTTGCAATAATTTCGAAATTATTTTATGTATTCTTTCAAAAAATCTTTTCAAAGTCCTTTCAGAATTAATTCGTGTAATTATTTTTTTTGCTATTTTGTTTTAAAAAATTTTATTTTAAAAATCTTTTTCAAAAGAATTCAAAATTATTTCTTGTATTAATTCACACGAGTTTCCCAGAAGATTTCATGAAATAATTCATGTAAGATTTTTGAATAGATACTGAATTATTTTTGTGAATGATTAATTTGTATCTTTCTGAAATTATTTCTGAATTATTGCATGAAAGAATACTTGCAATAATTTCGAAATTATTTTATGTATTCTTTCAAAAAATCTTTTCAAAGTCCTTTCAGAATTAATTCGTGTAATTATTTTTTTTGCTATTTTGTTTTAAAAAATTTTATTCTAAAAATCTTTTCAAAGTCCTTTCAGAATTAATTCGTGTAATTATTTTTTTTTTGCTATTTTGTTTTAAAAAATTTTATTCTAAAAATCTTTTTCAAAACAATTCAAAATTATTTCTTGTATTAATTCACACGAGTTTCCCAGAAGATTTCATCAAATAATTCATGAAAGATTTTTGAATAGATACTGAATTATTTTTGTGAATAATTAATTTGTATCTTTCTAAAATTATTTCTGAATTATTGCATGAAAGAATACTTGCAATAATTTCGAAATTATTTTATGTATTCTTTCAATAAATCTTTTCAAAGTCCTTTCAGAATTAATTCGTGTAATTATTTTTTTTGCTATTTTGTTTTAAAAAATTTTATCCTAAAAATCTTTTCAAAGTCCTTTCAGAATTAATTCGTGTAATTATTTTTTTTGCTATTTTGTTTTAAAAATTTTATTCTAAAAATCTTTTTCAAAACAATTCAAAATTATTTCTTGTATTAATTCACATGAGTTTCCCAGAAGATTTCATGAAATAATTCATGTAAGATTTTTGAATAGATACTGAATTATTTTTGTGAATGATTAATTTGTATCTTTCTAAAATTATTTCTGTATTATTGCATGAAAGAATACTTGCAATAATTTCGAAATTATTTTATGTATTCTTTCAATAAATCTTTTCAAAGTCCTTTCAGAATTAATTCGTGTAATTATTTTTTTTGCTATTTTGTTTTAAAAAATTTTATTCTAAAAATCTTTTTCAAAAGAATTCAAAATTATTTCTTGTATTAATTCACACGAGTTTCCCAGAAGATTTCATGAAATAATTCATGTAAGATTTTTGAATAGATATTGAATTATTTTTGTGAATGATTAATTTGTATCTTTCTGAAATTATTTCTGAATTATTGCATGAAAGAATACTTGCAATAATTTCGAAATTATTTTATGTATTCTTTCAAAAAATCTTTTCAAAGTCCTTTCAGTATTAATTCGTGTAATTATTTTTTTTGCTATTTTGTTTTAAAAAATTTTATTTTAAAAATCTTTTTCAAAAGAATTCAAAATTATTTCTTGTATTAATTTACACGAGTTTCCCAGAAGATTTCATGAAATAATTCATGTAAGATTTTTGAATAGATACTGAATTATTTTTGTGAATGATTAATTTGTATCTTTCTAAAATTATTTCTGAATTATTGCATGAAAGAATACTTGCAATAATTTCGAAATTATTTTATGTATTCTTTCAAAAAATCTTTTCAAAGTCCTTTCAGAATTAATTCGTGTAATTATTTTTTGGTAACACTTTTTTTATTTTTTTGGAAGATTTTTGAAAGTATTTTGTAAGAATTCCATATATTATTTTAAAAATTAATTTAAAATTAATTTTTTTTCCTTTTAAAATTCTTTCTAAATCATTTCAATGTATTAATTCATGAATTATTTCATGTAATTATTTCAGTTTTCTTTCATGCTGTATGGGATAGGTATTTTATTAAATATAATATGACCATTTCCTTCAAAGAATATCTTAAATATAATGTCGTTTAAAAATTTTCCAAATCTGATACTGTCAATTAGAAACGGGAGCTATTCAGAACACGACAGGAATTATTTTCGAAAAGAAATATTAGAAAAATTCGCGTCTATAAAAATTAAAAACAAATTGCATAAACTTACAGACTTTTAACTATTCCGAAAAATGTAAAACATGTATTCTCATAAGATTTTTAGATCATTAGTCGACGTTATGGCTTCCCTTTATCACTACATTTTCTATACAATTTAATCGTTAGGTGGAAATGGTATTGGAAATATTGATATCATATTTATTTATTTATTTATTTATTTATTTCCAGAAAATATTTACATTACATTATTATATACGAAATATACATAAGTAAGTAAATCCTACTGAGGCAAATATTATTGCCTGTGTGTAGATCTGGTACACAGAAAACTTACAAACTAAAAAAATATTACAAACTACAAAATTCTTAAAAAAACTATATAATGTTATGTGCGTAGTGTTAGTTAACATCGATAAAATCCATTGTAGTACATAAATAACAGTTAAATAATTTGTTAGATATATTGGTTAAGATTTAATTATTATTTTGAAATTATATTGCATCTTTTACTATAAACATTTTTAATTTTTTCTTCATTAATTGTCTACTTAAATTCATAACTTTGAGATCCTTAGATAGCCCATTAAAGACCCTTATAGCTTCATTGTAGCTATTTTTATCACTAATTCTTTTATCACATTTAGGTAATTGAATTGTTTTGTTTCTGGTCTTGCTCGCACTGTTTATATATTTATTTCTTAATGTAGAATAATGTAAGGATATTGACTCTAACTGGAATAATTTTTTTATTTCAAGAGGTGGATTAGTTTGAGAGAATTTATTTTTATTTATGATTTTCAATATTTTGTTTTGTGTTGATTGTATTAGTTTCATATTATTATCGTACGCACCACCCCAGGCAATTACCCCATAATTGATTAGACTATGAAAGAAAGCATAATATATTATCATTAATGTTTTTGTATCCATCATATTTTTTATCTTGGCAAAGACAAAAATTAGGTATTTGGTTTTTTAATGATATATCTTATATGCTTATCCCATTTCATATTATAGTCGAAATACAGCCCTAAGTATTTATGACTTTCAACTCTTTTTATTAATTGCGTTCCTATTTTGATGTTTAGTGTGCCAGGTACACTATCACAGTAGTTTCCGAGAGTCATATAGACCGTTTTATCTATATTTAGCGACAGTTTATTTTGTGCAAGCCACTTGGCCACATGATTAAGGTAAGCACACATTTTTTCTTGAGCTGAGGACCACATGTTATCACTTGATATGATAACCGTGTCATCAGCATAGGACATGATTGTGTCATTTTGCATACTTCCTAGTAAGTCATTGACATAAAGTATAAAAAGTAATGGTCCTAATATAGTTCCTTGGGGAACACCCGTGGTAAATTCTTTATATTCACTTTTACAGTCTTGAATTTTTACTCTTTGCCGCCTATCTGTGAGATAGCTAGTCATCAGTTTTAAGGCACTACCCCTTACTCCATATCGTTCAAGCTTATCTAATAGAACTCTATGATTAACAGTGTCAAATGCTTTGGCTAAGTCTAGAAAAGCAACAATTATTGGTTTACTTTTATCTAAGTTTTCGTATATGATATTTGATATATAATTTAATGCGTCAGTAGTTCCCCTATTTTTAACGAAGCCGTATTGTTTTTCTGATATTATGTTATGTTTTTCAAAAAAGTGGTATAATCTATTATAAATTATTTTTTCAAAAATTTTTGCAATGTTCGATATTAAAGAGATTGGTCTGTAATTATTGATATTAGATTTTTCACCAGCCTTGTAGATAGGGACTACCTCAGCATTTTTGAGCGCGTCAGGCCAGATAGATTTCACAATACATAAATTGAAGATATATTCTAAGGGCACACATATATATTCAGAGAGAATTTTCAATGATTTAGCGTTAATATTGTCTACACCTCCAGATTTATTTTTCAATGTATTGATTATTTTGTATATCTCAGCAAAATCTGTCGGACGAAAGAAAATAGATTCAGGATTCCTATCTGGAAGTTTCAGGTTATTATTATTTATATTAGCAAATTGAGCACTCAAATTTGGTCCTATTTTACAAAAATAGGTGTTCATAGCATTTGCTATATCAGTTTTATTTTCGATTTTTTGATTGTTATCGTATATATAATTTATTGGATTATCATGCACACTATTTCTCCCTAATTTAGTTTTAATTATGTTCCATAATTCCTTAGAGTTTCCGCTATTTCGTTTTACCATTTCCTTTTCATATTTAAATTTTGCTTCTTTAATAACTTTGTTCAATATCTTAGTGTAATTTGTATACTCTTTTTTTAGGGCTTCAGAAGTGGGATTGTTTTTCCATAAGATATACAGTGTCTCTTTAGTAGTACACGAGACTATAATAGCACTAGTAATCCAATTTTTTCTCGGAAGTTTATTTTTAAATTGTTTTTTGGTAGTGGACGCATCAATACAGTTGTTTATCATGTCTATTAATGCGTTAACTGCAAGATTAGGATCCTGCATAGACAATATTGAGTACCAGTTTGAATTATTTGCAACATGTTTTAACTTGTTGTAATTAATTGATTTCATATTGCATTTCTTCGGCTGATTTATTTCTAATTTATCTATAGTTATAAATAATGGGTAGTGATTAATATATAATATTAAAATAATTTAATGAGAATATTATGGTCTTCTTGCCAATTTTTTTTTAATTTTTATATACTAAGCTTTAAACATTTTATACTACTGTAGACTCAAAATCATAACTTTAATATAATTATTCGACTCTCGTGGTATAAAATACGGTTCGAAACTACTGCGTAATAAGACTTGTAGCTCATGTGACTTTTCTCACTCGCTTCGCTCGTGCGAAAAACGCGTTATTTGAGCTAAATAATCACCTGATGCACTCGTATCGAAATGTACTATTTCGACATTCGGAAAATTAACCATTCTTATGATAAAGTATTCTAATTTTTTTATTATTTCTTTAAAATCACCCATCTGACAATTTAGTTGTCTGATATAATACCCCCTCGCCTTTCTTCTCAAACCTTTATTTATACATTGATTATGATAAATAAATTGAGTACCTATATAGGGGCAATAGGCCCTAGTGATCTGTGTTGAAAAACCGTTAATTTTTAAGAACGAAAATCTCGAAGATTATAAACTGTCAGAAAACATAATATCATGTTCACCCAAGGGCTAGTGGGCTTTTTTATATCGCGAGTTTGCAGGATTTGTGTGCGGCTTGCGAAACGCACTTACCTTATAGGCTCGTGCTAACTTGCGTTCGACTTGAACTTATAAATACTCGGTCTGCTAAATCCAACATTACACCCTTGATACACAATATATTAATTAACAGTGAATACGATAATTAATACAATGGTTGCATACAGTCGAAAAGTGATATGATATATCAAGTTAAATAACTATACATATAATATGACTACATAACTAATTATTACTATTTATTTGCTTGTATAACAATTTATATCTTTTTTATTTCTTTCAATTATTATTTTTTTAATCAAATAATTGTAAGACTTTATTAACTTTTAATGATATAATTGATTTGTATATATTAAATTTTATTTCATCATTATTAAATTGTTATTTATAAAAAAGTTTTATAACATTTCAAGTTGTAAATCATCATGCAGTCATGCTTTACGGTCCCTGCGCTCGAATCACCGTGAAGTGAACGGCGCGTGCCAGCGAGCCGCGGACGGCGCGAGCCTCCGAGCCGCCAGCCGCGATTCGTAGAACAAAAGCACACAAAGTCAATGCTAGCGCCACCACTCGGTCAAGGCGGAACTAATTTTTTTTCGTCCTCGCCCCCCATCTGAAGTACGCTTCTATATGCGTCTATATTCGTTGGAGCGACGATCGACGTGGTTTCCGTGGCTGTCAAGACGAGAGGTTAGGTGTGTACTGTGGCGTTGCCACACTTACAAGTAAAATCTCCCGTTTACCGTCTTCCCAGATCTGGTGGTCTTTTTAACTCTCTTTTGTTTTGTTGTTTGCCGGACAACTGAGATAATTAAAACAGATTCAAAATTGAACTAGAATAATGAAAAATACGAAATTTTTGGTAACTACGTAAGGTAAAAGTACCCTTTATGGAACAGTTTTTGCTAGTTTAGAGTTTGGATTGAGATTATAACTATTGTACAGGAGTAATATTTACAATTTTTGGATATCAATCGATGGGGTAAAGATCAAAGATTAAAATGAGACCTTAAAAAAGCAAGTTGAATACGAATTGTAATTATTACAATTAAAAAACTAAACCGACACCAAGTACGTATTATGGAACGACATTTTTACAGATTGTCCCCCCGTTCCATTATCGATGTCCCCATTTTGGAACAGGATAGAAATCAGTTTTAATTTAATAACTTATGTACTATTTTACTTACAATAAGAGGCTTATGATATACAAATGACGATTTTAGATTTTTTATAATTTTTTTATTAAAAAACATGAATATAAAATACAATTTTAAACGTATCAAATTAATACAATAATTGCATACAACTTAAAATACTTAATACTTATTTTTAAATATCTGAAATTACAATTAATTTATTTTTTGGTTTGGATTTATTATTTGCTACATTATTTTCATTTCGAGCATAGTCTCTTCTTCCATCGTATTACTTTTTAAGTTATTTTCAAGATTACTCGAGTGAAGATTTATTTTTTCAAAAGTTATTACACTTTCTTGACAAATCTCATTATTGACTGTTCGACTGATAGATTCTTGTGTTTGATCATTGTATACTATATTGCAGATGGAGAAAAAACTCCTAAAAAAATTCAACATGATTAAAATAAGAAAAATGTTAATATAGTTACATGAATAATTTGCAATTAGATTGTACGAACCCCATTGACTTAGTTTCTCAATCAAATTTTCTGTTGTAAAATCTTCAGTTATCGAGTAACCATTCTTCATTTAATATGCAATTATCGTTATTTAAACTGTTGCTTAGTTCTATACTACTTTTCTATATGAGGTTTTAAAACTTTAGACGAGCCAGGTCTTGAAGGAGATTCTTGTGGATCTTTACAGCTCTGTGGAGAGATGTGGCTGGGACATTAATTTAGCTGCAATTTGCAGTGCAGCATTAACTGGATTAAAAGCTTTTTTGCAATTGTAATGCAGAATACAGTCTCCTTTTGATTTTTAGTTTCCTTTTGTCTGGTTGAACTTTCTTGTGAATAACTTTGTTTTAAGTTTGTGCTAAGCATTCTTTTTTAACATCTCTTTAATATCTTCCGTAGTCTCATTTTATTTGTCTTATGTTGTGCCTTTATTTTTTTTCTTCACTGTCATTTTTCTTGAGTTTCATAAAATCTGTAAAAAATAAAAAACAAATTTCTAAAGGAATGTAACTTACAAACTGATTTTTTATCAAATTTATAGATTAGGTTTGTTATTTATGTTTCACAATCAGAATTTCACAAACAAATATATACTTACTTATTAGTAAAATGATGCAGGAAAGTCAAATGATTGTTCACGCACGTCTCAAGATAATGTTAAATAATAAATAACTTTAAAACTGTTGAGTGAAAACGCGCTCCATAAAGGGGGCATGCTTAGAGACAGAGGTCCTCGAACTTGGAACGCCACCTTTGGCTGTTCCATAAACTCGGACTACACTCGTTTGTATGCGCAATTATGAAACACTAAAATATTTATTGGAAATCTTTATTGTTGCAGAAAAACTACTGTAAAACTTTAATCTATGAGTAAAAAACTGCATATTATAAAAAGATTGATATTTGAAAGTGTTGGAGTGCATAGTTACAATTAATAAAATAAAACGTATGAAACCACCCCTATAGCACCCAATATTGGAGCAACATTGCTCCAATATTGCTTTGTCATATTTCCCATATTCGCCAATATTCCCTCAACACTTTTATATATGGATGCTATATGGGAGCAATGTTGCTGCAATCCGTGATTTCCGTTTCACCATTGCTTTTTTAAAATGATGAGTCAGGCTCTGTTATAGCAATATTGCAGCAATATGAGCCAATATTTCTCAACACGAAAGGAATATTATTTTTAAAATTATATTTTTATGCTGATTTTTCTGATGAATTTGCAATATTGCAAGAATATTTATACAATATATATGAACACTGGAAGAATGTTCCCGTTTGTCCACTGATTGTTGGAGCAATATTGCCTCAATGTTGCTTTGACATATTCGCGTCATTCCCCGAAATTCACTAATGTATTTTGGAAATTGAGGCAATATTGCTCCAACAATCAGTGGTCAACCGGGAACATTCTTCCAGTGTTTCCCACACAGCATGTATTAATTCTGAAAGGATTCTGAAAGAATGCATGAAATAATTTTATTCTTTCAGAAATCATTCAGTGAAAGGATTCTGTAATAATGCTATGTCCGGGGTATTTTCCTTTCAGAATTAATTCAATGGAATAATTCAAAAATAATTTATAATATCATTGCAAAATTTATTCAATAGAAGATTTCTGAAAGGATTCATGGATTATTACCAAAAGGTTACTAAAAGATATTTCAAAATTATTTCCTGAAATAATTCTGAAAGGAAAATACCCCGGACATAGCATCATTACAGAATCCTTTCACTGAATGATTTCTGAAAGAATCTTTCAGAATCCTTTCAGAATTAATATCACATATTATTGCAGAATCCTTTCAATGAAAGATGTCTGAAAGGATTCAGGAATTAATTTTGTGAATTAATTCGAAAATATTATGAAAATATTACTAACAAGAAATTTGGAAGACGGATAAATCCCGTATTATTACAGAATCCTTCCAATGAAAGATGTCTCAAAGGATTCAGGAATTAATTTGTGAATTAATTCCTGAATCCTTTCAGACATCCTTCATTGAAAGGATTCTGTAATAATACGTGATTTATACTGTTCGAAATTTCTTTTTAGTAATATTTCCATAATATTTTCGAATTAATTCACAAAACTAATTCCTAAATCCTTTCAAACACCTTTCACTTGAAGCATTCTGCAATAATACGTTATTTATACTCTTTGAAATTTCTTTTTAGTAATATTTCCATAATATTTTCGAATTAATTCACAAAATTAATTCCTGAATCCTTTCAATGAAAGATGTATGAAAGGATTCAGGAATTAATATTGTGAATTAATTCGAAAATATAATGGAAATATTACTAACAAAAAATTTCGAAGGTTATAAAATCATGTATTATTGCAGAATCCTTTCAATGAAAGATTTTTGGAAGGATTCAGGAATAAATATTGTGAATTAATTAGAAAATATTTAGTAAATATTACTAACAATAAATTTCGAAGGGTATATATAATCCCGTATTTGAAGGTACATTTTTATAATTTAGAATATTATTTAAATAATATTCTAACTATTTTTACATATATTTACATTGTTAATAATTTTACACTATTTTATCGCAGAAAAAAACGCAGAAAAATTTTTTACATGATGGAGATTCGAACCCGGGTCGCTTGGGTACTACGCAAATACGCTATCCATTACGCTATCGCTCGCTTGTTAGATCATTTCATTTTTTTCATTATATACTGCAATATGAGTGATACAGAAAATTTATTCTTAATATTACTTTATTTTTTAATATTAACTTTGATCAATTAATTCATAGTTATTTAATACTTTTAGTTTATTAAATATTGTATTAAGTCGATGTGAAATGTGTGTGTATAAAGGAGCTCTTCCTTACCGACGTTATGAGTTTTTACATTTTTTTGATCTTAGATTCAACTTTTGATGAATGAAGCTCTTCACTGCACTCCGTAATTGCATAAATAATACACCTATAAATTTTTCAGAAATTCTGTTCATTATTTTTCATAAAAAACTGGTAGAAAATTTTTCAACCCGTTTCCTGTAAAATCTATAACGAGCAATAACTTGAAAATTTACACATAGTGTATTTTTGTCATTACGAAGGGCAATAAAGAGCTCTTTTCCCGAAATTCGATAAAAATAAAAAAATGATAATTGCATATAATGCAGAGATGAATAGAATGAGCTCTACCTTACCGACGTTATTATTATTTGTAGTGTTTTCAATTTAGAATCAACTTTTAGAGTCAAAGGCTCTTTACTCTTGGCAGACGTATAAATAATATTTCTGTCGATTTTGAGGGGACTTCTAAACATTGTCATACTGAAAGAATACTATTATGAATAATAATAAAAAATATTGCTTATTTTAAGTACCTATATTATTCATCTTTAAATGTTTTTTTTCCTTTTATTTTAAGTTTTTATATTCTTACATTAACTTTTCAAATTAATATTTTTCGCAATTAGTAAATGTTTCAATCTATCTTAGTTCACAAAAACGAAAAATTATATACCCCCCACACATTTTAATACGTTCTTTAATAGGATCATACGAATGTAGAAAACAATGGACGACTAAATCCGATCATTATCCAATCATTTCATTTTTTTCATTATATAGTGCAAAATGACTGACAAAATAAATTAGAATATTTATTTCTAATATTTCTTTATTTTTTAATATTAACTTTGTTTAATTAGTATATACTTAAGTAGTAAGTTTTGTTTATTAAATATTGTATTAATTAGGACTTATTTGATTGAAACAAATTCGAATTAAAAACAAAATAAATACATTATACGATGCCTCTTATATACGGACGCTGCCCTTTTCGTGTTGAATACTTGCAATAATTTCTGAACTATTTTATGTTTTCTTTCAAAAAATCTTTTCAAGGTTCTTTCAGGAAGAATTCGTGTAAATATCTTTTTTGCTATTGTGTTTTAAAAAATTTTATTGTAACAATCTTTTTCAAACGAATTCTAAATTATTTCTTGTATTAATTCATGTGAGTTTCCCGCAACATTTCATGAAATAATTCATGAAATTATTTTCAATAGATATTGAATTATCTTTGTGAATAATTAATTTTTATCATTCTGAAATTATTTCTGAATTATTTCGTGATATAATTCTTGACATGATTGCTGAATTGTTATGTTTTCTTTAAAAAAATCTATTAATTCACACGAGTTTCCCGGAAGATTTCATGAAATAATTCATGTAAGATTTTTGAATAGATATTGAATTATTTTTGTGAATGATTAATTTGTATCTTTCTGAAATTATTTCTGAATTATTGGATGAAAGAATACTTGCAATAATTTCGAAATTATTTTATGTATTCTTTCAAAAAATCTTTTCAAAGTCCTTTCAGAATTAATTCGTGTAATTATTTTTTTTGCTATTTTGTTTTAAAAAATTTTATTCTAAAAATCTTTTTCAAAACAATTCAAAATTATTTCTTGTATTAATTCACACGAGTTTCCCAGAAGATTTCATCAAATAATTCATGTAAGATTTTTGAATAGATACTGAATTATTTTTGTGAATGATTAATTTGTATCTTTCTGAAATTATTTCTGAATTATTGCATGAAAGAATACTTGCAATAATTTCGAAATTATTTTATGTATTCTTTCAAAAAATCTTTTCAAAGTCCTTTCAGAATTAATTCGTGTAATTATTTTTTTTGCTATTTTGTTTTAAAAAATTTTATTCTAAAAATCTTTTTCAAAACAATTCAAAATTATTTCTTGTATTAATTCACACGAGTTTCCCAGAAGATTTCATCAAATAATTCATGTAAGATTTTTGAATAGATACTGAATTATTTTTGTGAATGATTAATTTGTATCTTTCTGAAATTATTTCTGAATTATTGCATGAAAGAATACTTGCAATAATTTCGAAATTATTTTATGTATTCTTTCAAAAATCTTTTCAAAGTCCTTTCAGAATTAATTCGTGTAATTATTTTTTTTGCTATTTTGTTTTAAAAAATTTTATTCTAAAAATCTTTTTCAAAAGAATTCAAAATTATTTCTTGTATTAATTCACACGAGTTTCCCAGAAGATTTCATGAAATAATTCATGTAAGATTTTTGAATAGATATTGAATTATTTTTGTGAATGATTAATTTGTATCTTTCTGAAATTATTTCTGAATTATTGCATGAAAGAATACTTGCAATAATTTCGAAATTATTTTATGTATTCTTTCAAAAAATCTTTTCAAAGTCCTTTCAGAATTAATTCGTGTAATTATTTTTTTGCTATTTTGTTTTAAAAAATTTTATTCTAAAAATTTTTTTCAAAAGAATTCAAAATTATTTCTTGTATTAATTCACACGAGTTTCCCAGAAGATTTCATGAAATAATTCATGTAAGATTTTTGAATAGATATTGAATTATTTTTGTGAATGATTAATTTGTATCTTTCTGAAATTATTTCTGAATTATTGCATGAAAGAATACTTGCAATAATTTCGAAATTATTTTATGTATTCTTTCAAAAAATCTTTTCAAAGTCCTTTCAGAATTAATTCGTGTAATTATTTTTTGGTAACACTTTTTTTATTTTTTTGGAAGATTTTTGAAAGTATTTTGTAAGGATTCCATATATTATTTTAAAAATTAATTTAAAATTAATTTTTTTTCCTTTTAAAATTCTTTCTAAATCATTTCAATGTATTAATTCATGAATTATTTCATGTAATTATTTCAGTTTTCTTTCATGCTGTATGGGTTATATATATTGTACAAATATTCTTGCAATATTGCTAAATCAGCAGAAAAATCAGCAGAAAAATATAATTATAAAATTATTAATATTCCTTTCGTGATGCTAAATATTGGCTAAATATTGCTGCAATATTGCTATGACAGAGAGCTTGATCCATCATTTTAAAAAAGCAATGGTGAAACGGAAATCACGGATTGCAGCAACATTGCTCCCATATAGCATCCATATATGAAAGTGTTGAGGGAATATTGGCGAATATGGGGAATATGACAAAGCAATGTTGGAGCAATGTTGCTCCAATATTGGGTGCTATAGGGGCAGCACCATTGAATTCAACAGCCACAGATTTGAGTCGATCTCAGCATACACGCAGTCATATATTTTTTAAAAATTATAATTATCATGTAGAACTGTGAATCTCTTTGCATATTACATAATAAACTTTCACTACTCAGATAAAATTTTGATATTGTTTATCTGTATCATTAATAGACTTTATTTTACTATATTTTAAACTGTTCCATAAAGGGGTCACGATTTGAGCGATGTTTCATAATGGGTACTTTTACCTTAACAGCATATGGCTTCGGCATTTCCTTTACTTATGGTAGTTGTCGAGTAAACTGTGCTCTGGGCAGAGAATATAGAATATATTATCATTATTGAATGATAATATATTCTATATTCTATACTCTGGGGAATGTTTCTGAATTTTTAACTGCATAATAGAGTTATTCTTTACCGGTGGTTCAAATTTGGAAGAGCTCAGCGGTGCCGTTTCCGAAATATAAATTCCCAAAGTTTGGACTTTTAATACGTAGGTTATGGGAAGAGGTGTCATAGAATAACATTTTTATCAACTACAAAAAGAATCTCTCGGGAATGTCTTTGAAAAAGAAATATGTTATTAAGAGTGCTCTCTACCCCGATCGCAGCGCCACTGTGAACTGCCAGACCGGATGCAATTTTTCTCTACAAAACACAGCTTTTATTTATACATTACACATATATAAACAGTTGTAAAAGAAAGCTTAGGCAATATTACAGGTGCGAAAACTGCAACATATGTAAAAATAATTTTCTATGTAAGTCAAAAGAAATAAATAAAATTATGGCCGTAATGTCGTCTGCTCTTTAAAATTTGGAATCAAAGGCTTGAGTGCAAATTTTTGAAAAGAAACGTTTGGTATTAATTGCAGGGATACCATAAGGGACTGTCCACATAGTGTCTCTTGTCTCATGTCTCAAGCGCGAAAAAAATCGTTGACCGCAATCTTAATAATTTTTAATCTATATGGTCATTTTTTCTGTATAATTTTCTATTGCCATAAATTATAAATGTATAAGAATTCGAAAAACGATTTTTTTCGCGCTTGAGACATGAGACAAGAGACAAGACACATGAGACGCTATGTGGACAGTCCCTAAACGTTAAAATGCAGTTTTCGCACCTGTAGAATTTATTAAGCTTTCTATTACAATCATTTATTACCCGATCAAACCCAAGTTAAAGCTGTGTTTTGTAGATAAAACTTGAGGGAATATAACTTGGCATTATTTTTCTCATTGTCGGTACGGCAGATCAACGTTATGAGCTTCCTACTCAGCCACCAGGTGGCGCAGTAATCAGAAGCAGTGTAGGGACTGTGATCTTTCCCCTCACTCTAACTGCGAGAGTGGGGGAAGCGGCCATGTTCGGTTCGGCGAGAAGCGGCCTGCGCGCCGCAGTCGTTGCTCGAGTCCATGAGCGTGCGGACGTGTGTCCGCTGTATCCTGCTCTCTAAAATAAACCTCGTTACTGTTGACTCCTCGACTCTTCATTTCTGTCTCCTCTCCCCTTCCTTCCTGAAACGAGAGGAAGCCGTGGGCATGGGATCCCCACATTGGTGACCCCGATTACACTGAAGAGGAGGTCTGCAGGCGTGAGCTTGCTTCGTGGCGCTCTCGCCACCACCGTTGCCTACGGCGCACCGTCCTCACCTGCCCGTACGTGCACTCTCCAGTCACGTAAGAGCAGTTTCTACCGCTGGTAGCCGTGTCGGCACCCGCCTGCCTCCGGCAGTCGAGTTACACGGTGTGCGTGCTGGCACGCCGGCGCACACGTGTACAGGCAATTTTTGCCGTTCGAATTTACGTCGTGTACGTGCTGGCACGCCGGCGCACAGTGTTCTATTTTGAAAAAAAATGGACAAAATGAAATATCTCGCGAACGGATATCGATAGCCGGATGAATCCAACTGCATTTTAAAGTTGAAGTAATGTACAATAAAGGAAAAATAGTCCAGTACTGATCATTTGACCCTGTGACCTTAGAAATGAAAAATGAAAGTCGAATAAATAACGAATTGTCGGCTTTTTCATTGTAGACTTTGTCAGTGTGACCAGGTTGTGGCGATAAATCGCCACTTTTACATGCGTAGTATTACGATATATATTGTTTACCTGGCCACACTGGACTTTGTGGCTATCAATTTTTTCGATCAAAAAAATATGTACTCCTGTAGTGTTTGATGCAAGGTTTTTTAATAACCCTTAAATTTTAATAATTCATATATGCACCTACAAATTTGTGTACTTGTATTTATGTAACCATGTATTTTGATTCGCTGAATCCGAATTTGAAGTCGAAATTACTCAATAATGCTCCATTTTTTCAGGGTGAATTTTTCGTATTTTTTTGGAGTTTTTAGATTTAAAAACAAATTGGTGTGCGATAGGACAATTCTGACATCAAATTTGGATTCCTTGCATCAAACACTACAGGATTACATATTTTTTTGATCGAAAAAATTGATAGCCAGAAAGTCTACAATGAAAAAGCCGAAAATACGTTATTTATTCGACTTTCATTTTTCATTTCCAAGGTCACAGGGTCAAATGATCAGTACTGGACTATTTTTCCTTTATTGTACATTACTTCAACTTTAAAATGCAGTTGGATTCATCCGGCTATCGATATCCGTTCGCAAGATATTTCATTTTGTCCATTTTTTTTTCGAAATAGAACACTGTGCGGCGTACACGCGTAAAAACCAATAGCCGAGAGCATTTAGCGGAGCTGCGCAATCATCGTTCCTCGTCGAGTTTTCTCCGAGGCATCGCAGCTTTCTTTGGCAGATCTCCAGGTGTGTACTTGCGTGAAGCCACCGTCACCGACGCCTTCAAATGCACCTGTCGAGCAACGTGAAGCTGATCTCCGGGTGCGGCCGTCCGTGAAGCCACCATCACCGGTGCCTTTTTACTGCACCCGTCGAGCACCGGGAAGTCAGCTGCTGTAGCACCTCGTCGAGTCTTCTCTGAGGCAGCTAATCTTCAGACTTCATTTATTGCGTCAAGGTATGCGTGCGTGACCTGCGAGGTCATAGAAAATCAAGCGCGTGCGCGCGTCTGAATTCCGAAAATTGTTCTTGTTCGGCGCGAATTTACTTGCGAGTTTTGAATTCGCGGGACTCCGCGCGCAACGGTCTCGCGTTCCGAGAACGGGCGGCCATCTTGACTTTCGCGTGTTATTACATTTTCAAGCTCGCTCTTGCGCAAGGTGACACGAAAAACCTTTTAGTAGTTTTGAGTCTCGTGTATCGGATTTTGATGAATTTATGCATCGTCTAGTCACATGCTTTAATAAAATTCTTTTAAAAAATTTTTTTTAGCGGGAAATGATCTCTTAGTCCTTCACGCGATGTGCGGTAATTTCGATAATTAATTTTAAGTGTTAGCATAGGCTTAGCTTTAAAATTAATGTTTGTACCTGTGAGTACTAACTAGGTAGCTTGTGATACGCAGCGGCGTAAGGTAGCCTCATTCGAGGATTAGGACTACCTCTATTCTCTACGTGTACTCTCGAGTTCCGTAGGGATAGTTATTTGCGCATTCGGCTTTAGTATCGCGTACATTCTTGTTTATCAAGATGCCGGACAACACAGAGATTACGGTCGAGTCTCTGCATCAGGAGTTGCGAGAGCTTAGGTCGGCCAACCGCATCCAAGCCGCGCGTATGCCGAAAATCCCGCCGTTTATTCAAACCGATCCCGACCTGTGGTTCTTGCAAGTAGAAGCAACGTTTCGTAATTCGAACATCACGGTAGACTCAACAAAAGTAGATTATCTTTGCCCTTCACTCGGTGGTGAAGCCTTGTCGGCTATCAGGGATATTATTAAACAAGACCCCGCTCCTGCGGACATTTACAAGCAGGTAAAAGAACGTCTTATTTCGACTTTCGCTAGCTCTGCTGAACATAACCTGCGCAAGCTCTTAAAGGGGGAAGTGATGACCGATGGCAAGCTTACGAGAATTCTTCAAAGGCTTCGTGGCCTCAATCCTGGCTCGTGTGACGATAAAATTATTCGGTCTGTCTTCCTTGACCAGTTCTCCCCACATCACCGTTCGATTCTTGTCGCAACGGATATTACTGATCTCAATAAACTCGCGGAGGTAGCTGATAAACTAGCTGAGGCTTCCGGTAATTCTGACCATCAGGTCAGCGCTATTTCTTCAAACAAACCTAGCTCTTTTGATGCTGAAGCTGCCTTCAAGCGCCTTGAACGAAAATTTGAGACTCGGGCAAAGAAAATAGACGGTAACTCGGGTTCTTCAAAAGAGTCTTCTGGCTCTCAGACTAGAGCTAGGTCTAGGCGCCCTCGCTCCACTAGTCGTGACCCTTCTGGCTTATGCCTCGCTCATCGGAAATATCCTGACAATCCTTTGTCGTGCTGTGAGTGGTGTTCCAAATATGCTGAGTGGCAAGTGAAAAGCCCTCAACAAAAAAACTAACTCAACCTTCTGTTGAGGAGACGTCTTCAGAAGGCCCTCGTTCATCTAAACGTCTTCATGTACGTGATCATATTTCGGGCAAGTCGTTCCTTATCGATACTGGTGCGGACATTTCGCTGATCGTCCTAGCTAATCCTAAGGCATGCGGCAAGCCCAGCTCCTTCAGGCTTTTCGCGGCGAATAATTCGTTAATAAATACTTTCGGTGAATCGATGCTCACACTTAATCTGGGCATTCGACGCCCTATTCGCTGGAGTTTTTGCATCGCGGATGTTCCTCATCCTATTATAGATGTTGATTTATTATCTCATTATGGTCTTCTTGTTGAGCTTAAGAGGAGTCCTGGTTGACTCCTCTACCAATATCTACTCCCTTGCAGTAGTAAAAGATGTTTCGGTTGACTCTGTTTTTGCAGTTGTTCCCGGCTCAGAGTGCGCGAAGATTCTCGGTGATTTTCCGGAGATCACGGGCGTTTCAAAGCCCACAGTCCCTAGAAATAGCGATGTCTTCTATCATATTATAACGTCTGGTCCCCCTGTCTCGGAGCGTCCTCGTAGACTTGCTCCAGACAAGTTGAAAGCGGCGAAAGCCGAATTCGATGCTTGGATTGAGGCAGGAATTTGCCGCCCCTCCAGCAGCCCTTGGGCAAGTCCTCTCCATATGGAGTTGAAAAAGGATAAAAGTTGGAGACCTTGTGGCGATTATAGGCGCTTAAACGCCGCCACGGTCCCTGATAAGTACCCGACTGCCCATATTCATGATTGCACGAATAATCTGCACGATAAGAAAATCTTTTCGGCGCTTGATCTTCATAAAGCGTTCAATCAGATTCCTGTTGCCCCCGAGGACATACCGAAAACGGCCATCATAACCCCTTTCGGCCTTTTCGAATTTATGTATATGACCTTCGGGCTTCGCAACGCGAGCCAAACCTTCCAGCGTTACATTAATAGCGCGTTAGGTGATCTCGATTTTGTATACCTGTATATAGACGATATTCTTATTGCCTCATCTTCAATTGAAGAACATTATATGCTCACCTTCGCACGGTCTTTGAACGACTTAAAGTTTCATCTTCGTTTAAATGTCGAAAAATGTACCTTCGCTGCTGAAGAGTTAGAGTTTTTAGGCTATCTGGTGAATGGTGAAGGCATTCGCCCCATTCCCAGTAGGGTTGAAGCCATTCTAAGCTTCCCCAAACCTCAGACTATAGCAGAACTTCGCAGGTTTGTCGGCACCGTAAATTGTTACAGCCGCAACATGCCTCGCGCTGCGACTTCTCAAGCCCCTCTTAATGCTCTTTTTAGCGATTCCCGCAAAAATGATAAGCACCCCGTTCTGTGGACGCCTGAAGCTGAGGAGGCCTTCATCCGTGTCAAGGAGGAGTTGTCAGCAGCAGCTCTGCTTGTACACCCCCGCGTTGGTGCGGAAACACGCATCGTCTCTGATGCTTCCGATTCTGGAATGGGAGCTGCCCTTGAACAGCTGTCCCTCACTGGAATTTGGGAACTTTTAGCGTTCTTCTCCAAGAAGTTCTCTCCTTCGCAGCGGAAGTACAGTGCATATGACCGTGAACTCACGGCCATATATGAAGCTGTAAAATACTTCTCGTTCTTTGTTGAAGGCAGAGACTTCAAGATCTTAACAGATCACAAACCACTGATTTATGCTTTCATGCAGAAGTCCGATAAGGCATCACCGCGTCAAACGCGTCAATTGTCCCTTATCGTTCAATATACCACCCAACTTGAATATATTAAAGGTGTAGAAAACACTGTAGCTGACTCACTATCGCGTGTAGAAACCATCAGGCTTCCCGCGGAGATTAACCTCAACGAACTTGCTGAGAAACAGGTAGCCAATAAGCAGCTCAAGGCCCTTCGTGAATCTCCGGATTATCCGCTATCCCTGAAGCGTATTAAATGGGGCCCTGCACACACCACTATTTATTGTGAGATCACTGGGTGAGGCCATTCGTCCATATATTCCTGAGTCGCTTCGTGAGACCGTATTTAACATGTTTCACAAGCCTGCTCATCCAGGCCCAAAGGTTACCGATCGGCTCATACGGCAGCGTTACGTATGACCCAATATGCACCGTGATATTCCCAAATTTTGTAAAAATTGTTGAGACTGTCAACAGTCAAAAATTTCTCGTCATGTGAAACTAGTACCTGACAAATTCGTTGCACCTGATGGTCGTTTCGACCATGTGCACATTGATCTAGTCGGTCCCATAGCTACCTAGTCGTAATGGCTTTGAATACATACTTATCATGATCGATCGTTTCTCGCGTTGGGTTGAGGCAACTCCCCTACGTGAGACTTCAGCACAAACGGTAGCCAGGGCATTTTATGACACCTAGGTCTCCCGTTATGGTGCGCCAAAGGTCATCACTTCCGATCAGGGTTCGCAATTCGAATCGCGCTTATTTACGGCTCTTTTGTCCCTAATAGGTTGCGAACGTATTCGCACTACTGCGTATCACCCTGCGGCGAATGGCCTTATCGAGCGTTGGCACCGTACCTTTAAAGCGGCGATTATGTGCCATGTGGACAAGGACTGGACTCGTACCTTAAGTACCGTATTATTAGGATTACGTAGTCATCTTCGTCAGGACACGAATGCGTCTCCTGCGGAGTATGTGTTCGGCACCACTTTGCGTCTTCCAGGTGAGTTTTTCCTCCCTGAAGACTTTACGCCTGATCCGAATTTTTTTATAGAAGAATTCCGCGAATATATGCGTCAAGTCCGTCCAGTCCCTGTCACACATCATTATAAGAAGCGTGCGTTTTGCTTCAAAGACTTGTATTCCTGCACACATGTATTCATGCGTAACATGGCTAAAAAGTCACTGGAAAGGCCGTATACAGGCCCATATAAAATATTAAAACGTCCATCCGATCGTGTGTTCGATATAGAAGTCAACGGCACGTCGCGTAGCATGTCAGTTGAACTTCTGAAACCTGCGTACCTGATCTCTGATAGTCTTCCCGAGGTGCCTCCCGATGGTGATTTAAAAGGCAATCAGCCCACCACCGTTGATCAACCAGTATTAAAAACTTATGCTAGGAAGAAGGTAGCCTTCTCTCCTGCAACTAAAGCTTAACTCGACTGTGATACACAGTATTAGTACCTTGTAAACGTGCGACCGAGCACAATAAATTAAAAATTTATATTTATTTATTATTTATGTATTGCGTTGGCACTCGGGGGGGAGTGTGTAGGGACTGCGATCTTTCCCCTCACTCTAACTGCGAGAGTGGGGGAAGCGGCCATGTTCGGTTCGGCGAGAAGCGGCCTGCGCGCCGCAGTCGTTGCTCGAGTCCATGAGCGTGCGGACGTGTGTCCGCTGGATCCTGCTCTCTACAATAAACCTCGTTACTGTTGACTCCTCGACTCTTCATTTCTGTCTCCTCTCCCCTTCCTTCCTGGAACGAGAGGAAGCCGTGGGCATGGGATCCCCACAGCAGTACCGTATATATTTACAGGAATTAAACTTATCGGGTGCATAAGTTTTTCCTCTCAAAAGAATGATGACGGAAATGTGAAGCCGAAATAAAACCTTTGCGATTGGTCAAGTCCGTTTAAAACGAGCCCGTGATTGGTCGACGGTGACGTTAGCTTTTAGCTTATAGTCTTAGCTGATTGGTCCAAATAAAGTTTGGAAATATGAAATATTTAAACTAAAAATTATAAGTCATAAATAATATTCATGACTTATTTGGTTTTGTATAACAAATAAGTATTAACATTTTATCTGTAGTTAACAATGAAGGACTGTTCTAATTACAGTTAAATTTCTAACATCCAAATGTTTGTATTGTATGAATAAACTAAAATAAATACAAACCCAGTTTCAATAAAAAATATTGGATAAATTTGCGAATGATAAAAAGTAAAATAAATTTTAAATTCATAATATTTCAATATTAATTTTATAGGTACAAGCCCTGTTGAAAGAGTCTTATAGAACCCCATAAAACCCCATAAAATATCCAGCCATTTTACGATAGAAAAAATTTGTCACATAAGTATTTTATAAGAATCTATGAGACAATAAAACAGCCTTGTTATTTTATAGGAAATAATAATTTCCTGATATAATAATAAATTCCTTCATGTGTAATTTCTAATAAGAAATTACACATGAAGGAATTTCCCAGCATAACTTTTAAGGAATTAATAAGATTATACTGGTAAAAAATCTATTAGGACTTGTAGGAAAAGTACCCTTTGAGACTTAATTAGTAATTACTGAAATCACATAATTATGTTTTAATAAGAATTTTGTCATAAAAATGTATTATAAGAATTAATAAGTTAACACGTGTAAAAAGTCTATGTGTCTTTTTGGTACTTTCCATTAAAAAGAAATAATGGTTGAATACGTTATATCTCATAGAACTATTATTAGGTTTTATTTGTAAAATCATATACGGAGTAATTTAAAGCATAAGTCGCTGTGTCGCACGACTTACAGCTATGTCGATGTGTCTCTAAGTTTTTTTTTATGTTGGATCATAAACGCAAGGGTTTAAACATCGACATAGCTGTAAGTCGCGCGACACAGCGACTTATCCGACACAGCGACTCGTGCGACACAACGTACGCACGCGCTCGATTCTGTCATTGGTTGAAGAGGGCCCCGCCCATCTCCGACGACCAATGAGAAGCGAGTGCATGTTGTGTCGCTGTGTGTCGGATAAATAAAGGGCGCTACAGGCAAAAAGAAAAAGCAAAAGCACATGAGGAACAGATATAAGAATAACATGGATATGTATATCTATATATATGAGGAACAGGAACAGCTACAGGAACAGATCTAGGTGTTCCTTCTAGCTGTTCCTGTTCCTCATATATATAGATATACATATCCATGTTAATCTTATATCTGTTCCTGTGCTTTTGCTTTTTCTTTTTGCCTATAGCGCCCTTAGCTGTGTCGCTGTGTCGCACGACACATTTTTAGTACGGAATCAGGCCCCTGGTTCCTACGTTCCAAGGTAACATCCACTTGAAAACATCGGCCCGTGCCGAGACAGTTGTGTGTCGCCAAACTCTGTGTCGGCTCGAGACAGCCTTATAGGGAGATAGTACAATAGGTTCCGTTCTCTACTCCGTGCTACAAATTTGAATACATTTCAGAGAGCAGTCATACAGTTGTTTCGGAGAGTTGTTTGCATTACTTGACTATCGGTAATTGATTTCACAACTTTCGTTTGTTTGATTTACAATGAACAATTTGAATGTATATTTACATGTAATTTGTTCAGCGGACATTTACTAGAAGAAGTAAAAGATAGTTAAGTATGTAATTAAAATAATTTTTGCCCACACGAGCGTACAGTGCGTAGGTTCTATAAAGTTTTGTAGGAGCTGTATGTGAACTATTACGCCTCTTGGGCGTTAAGTAGTACTTTATGCCCGCCGGCTGAATATTTTTGAGTAGATACGAAAAGTTTTATTATGTCAGTTAAGTTAACTTTGGGTACTTGACTACAATAAATTGATTTCAGTACTTTCTTGTGTTTAATTTTAGATTATACAGAAAAAACGTCTATACTTGCCTTATTTTATACTTTCGTAGAAAGTTTTATATTAATTAATAGATTATACAGAAAAAACGTCTATACCTGCCTTATTTTATATTTTCGTAGAAAGTTTTATTTATTTGTAGTCATGAAAAAAATTATTACCATTTGTAAAGAGCGCTTATTGAATAGATGAGACTAGAGGAAATAAAAGGACTAGGCAAATTGTGTTGTTAGAACGTACTTAAAAAATTAGCTTTTAAAAAACGTGTTGATTGTTTTAAAAAAATATTTAAGCTCTCATTAAAGAGAGAGGGGAGAGGGGAGAGGAGGGAGGGAGGGAGGGGAGAGGGGGAGGGAGGAGAGAGAGAGAGGAGGAGAGAGAGAGGAGAGAGAGAGAGAGAGAGAGAGAGAGAGAGAGAGAGAGAGAGAGAGAGAGAGAGAGAGAGAGAGAGAGAGAGAGAGAGAGAGAGAGAGAGAGAGAGAGAGAGAGAGAGAGAGAGAGAGAGAGAGAGAGAGAGAGAGAGAGAGAGAGAGAGAGAGAGAGAGAGAGAGAGAGAGAGAGAGAGAGAGAGAGAGAGAGAGAGAGAGAGAGAGAGAGAGAGAGAGAGAGAGAGAGAGAGAGAGAGAGAGAGAGAGAGAGAGAGAGAGAGAGAGAGAGAGAGAGAGAGAGAGAGAGAGAGAGAGAGAGAGAGAGAGAGAGAGAGAGAGAGAGAGAGAGAGAGAGAGAGAGAGAGAGAGAGAGAGAGAGAGGGGGGGGGGGGGAGATCTATAATACTTTGTAATTTGTGTCAAAATTAATAAACATATGCTCCAAAACCTATAATTTCATAGATAATAAAGTGTTAAAGATGAGGTACCCTAAATTTTCAATAGGTATTTGGATTTTCGGAATGTAACAGGAACAGTAGCGGAACCGCGTAGAGCGGCACGCGCAGACGACAAAAAGACAGAACAGAGCACGGAGCATAGCACGGAGCAGAGAACGGAACCTATTGTACTATCTCCCTAATGCCCTAATCACATAACCGCGTACGATCGCGTACGTCTGCGTACAACCGCGTCCGACGTTAAGGAAGAATCTAGTGATTTTCGCTGTTGCCAACAGCGACAATGTCAGTGCAATAACTAGTACTTTCGAAGAACAGACCTACGTATACGAAAGTCGGCTACTACACCAACGACAACAGACATAAACAAGCAAGCGTTACTCCGATCTACTGCACTTCGTGTGAGTAGGTCTGTTCCTCGAAAGTACTAGTTATTGCACTGACATTGCCGCTGTTGACAACAGCGAAAATCACTAGATTCTTCCTTAACGTCGGACGCGGTTGTATGTAGATGTACGCGATCGTACGCGGTTATGTGATTAGGGCATAAGGCTGTCTCGAACCGACACAGAGTTTGGCGACAAACAACTGTCTCGGCACGGGCCGATGTTTTCAGATGGATGTTACCTTGGAACGTAAGAACGTAGGAACCAGGGGTCTGATTCTCTAAGCGTCTCGGGAGCGAGACAGCACGAGATGGAGCAACTCCGACATACACTATGTGTCGGCCCTAGGCTATGTCGGTCTACCAATGCGAATGCACGAACCAATGTTTTTAGTTCCGACGTTCCCAGCAAAATTGAAACCCATTTCGCGCGTAATAGTTCGATTGAGGGTTCTAAACATATGTAATTAATCATTTTATAATTAATAATTAAAATTTGAATTTCTAATTAAAACCTCATAGTTTGAATAAGAAATCGAAAATTTAATTTTTAATTAGTGTCATCTACACAACACAGGCACAATCGCAAAAATAATGTTATTTTGATTTAGTTATATTTACATTTTGTATTTTTTTTTCTTTATTTTTTTATTTTAAGTGTTATTGTAAACACGAATTAAAATAATATACCTACTTTTTTAATCGCACCCTTTGATGTATTTTTATTTCCAAGCCAAGATACAGGTTGGTTCTTTAATAAGAGCTTTTATAATTGATGACCAAATATTTACAAAAAATATTGTCGAAGTACTTCTAACGAAAAAATAACAATTAAAAAATCCAATAAGAGAAGTTTTAGAAAATTGTCCTTTCGAATATAAATGACAAATAAATAATACTGATAAAAAACAACGTATACTGATATAACAACGCACATGAAAATATAACTGTTTGAATCAAGAACTTAAACATTAATGGTACTTTAAACAAAAATCCTTTTTTAACCGTTACTCAATCCTTCATTTAACCTTTTACTTAGAAGTGCCGCATAAAAAAAAATGATGAAAAATGATGAAAAAATAGAAGATTATGAAACCGTTTTAATCAAATAAATATGTTCCTATTTGGAGTTGCATAGGGCTTGAATAAATGCAATTACATTCCATTAAATTGCAAATAACATCTGGTTTATCCCATGTAGAACATTCTTCTTTTACTTTTACTCAAGCGTCTTATAAAACAAGCAATTATGTAAGAATCTCCAATTTTTTTCTATTAAAAAAAAAAAAATAATGATTGTTTAAATCGAAAATTCAATTTTTAATTAAACGAGCGGAAGGCACTATCTAAGAAAATTGTGGCCTCAAAAATCAGTGGGTGTAAGAAATGTACTAGAATAAAAATTATGGGTGCTACAGACTAGTAAAAAACTAAATTATTCATGTTTTGTATTTTTATTGAAAGAAGAACATAAATCTTTTCCTAGGGCGGACAAAGAAATTTATTTTCAAAATTTCTCTGAAATTTTCATAGCCTTTTTATGTTATGATTAAATTCTGAAGTTTTTTATAGTTCACTTTTTCACAATCAAAGAACTTTTATATCATAAAATTAAAAGTAAAAATTGAAAATTAATTAAATTACGCAAAATCCAAACGCGCATGAGGATGCTTCCCATGGCGTTCGGAAAAATTAGACGGAACCATTTAAGCCTGTGAGGAATAAACCTCTCTCTCGCACTCACGGGCTCAAATGGTACCGTTCAATGTTTCGGAATGCCATAGTGCACCCTGAATCTAACGTGGGTTAGATTCATTCAAGTAACTGAACTATATATCAGTTCACACAACTTTGTAATTCGTATCATCGCTCACGTAACTCGCTTACATAGCAGATGTTGCAGATAAAGATACTTATATTCTAATGCACGCATATAAAAAATCGTTAAAAAAATAAAAAGGATAATACAATGCAATTACAATCTTTTAAAACTATAAGATATGTCATCCCATAGTAAGGAATCAACTTCTACACGCTCACGGCACAATGGGCAAGATTTCTTTTGTATTAACCAAGCCGTTATGGCACAATTTCAGTCGACGTAGCAGTAAGTTGTCATTCGGTGCATGTCTCGTACGAGTACCCTGAATCTAAAGTGGGTTAGATTCATTCAAGTAACTGAACTATATATCAGCTCACGTAACTCACTTACATAGTTACATAACTCACAACTTCGTAATGCAGTAATGGACGGCATCCTCGCTCAATCCCCAAGCAAGTATTTAAAATTGCAGATCGTACAGATAAAGATACTTATATTCTAACGCACGCATATAAACAATCGTTATAAAAATAAAAAGGGTAATACAATGAAATTACAATCTTTTAAAACTATAAGATATGTCGTCCCATAGTAAGGGATCACTTTCAACACTCACACGGCACAATGGGCAAGATTTCTTTTTTATTAACCAAGCCGTTATGCAGGTTTCGCAAAATACGTGCATGCAACGTAGAAGTTGCACTGGTGTATCAATGCCATCTTGGCATATTATACATTCTGTCGCAGCTTCAATCTAAAAAAATCAATTGTAAAAAATTACAATTTTTCACAAAAGGAAGAATCTGTGTAAAAATACCATTAAAGATGTTAATCATCTTCATCATAGCATGAAGACATTTCATCTAAAAACTCGATATTTGAAAAATCGTCGTTAGCAAAGAAAATATCTTCTACGGTTCCACTTGCCATTTCATCTTCAGCTTCCTCCTCCTTTTCTGGTTCTGGTTCATCCTCCTCCTTTTCTGGTTCTGGTTCATCCTTAACCTCTTCATTGTTTACGAAGGATCCTTTGAAGACTTTGATGAATTCTTCACTAATAATCCGGGGTAAATGTTCCAGCAAAGCTTCATTTTGAATTTGGAAACAATTTCCAATTACTTCATTTTGATTTTGAAAACAAGCCACAAATTGGTTTGTTAAACTTATTACAAGTTCGGCTCCCTTTTCCTCGAATGCTTTTATGAAATCACTAGATTTTTGGCCTGAAAAAGATAGACATTGGAAATATTAAAAAAAAAAGTTGAAAAATTATATTAAAGATTGTTTTAATTTTTGTACGTTACTTAATATTTGTAACAAATTAAAATTATTGCTTACCAATTGCTGCCGGTCCTGATTTTGGCATTGCTGCTACTGCAGGTGTTCCTCCAGACATTGGCGAAGACATTGCAGGCCTTGTAGTTAAAGATTTTTTCGATGAACTTTTTCCTACATGAGGACTATAAATACCAGAGCTTGTGGAAGCTTCATCTGTTAAATCTACAAAGACTTTCTTCCGTGCTGGTTGTTTAGACTGAGAGCTGCCTGGAGGTTTCTTATTCTCAACAATATCTAAGACTCGCATATGGTTCTTCGACATTGGTGTATTTCTAAATCCATCCAACATAAAGTTTAAGCTTTGCCGAGCAGTAGCAATTAAGTCTACCCATGTCTGAAGAAGAGGTACATATAGGTACAGTAACTTGAGTAACTTAAATTAAATATAATGTTCACGAATCAGGCGGTTTCGCTCAGTTATTCCTGCCAGATAATCTCCACCTCTTATTCGATTGCCATCATATGGATCATTTAATTCATCATCAATGTCATTAAAAATCCTGAAAATAAAATTAAAATGTAAATAGTTGTAACAAAACAAAACTTATTTTGTATTTTTTAACATACCCATGTTTTCTTCCGAAATTGTGTAAAATAGCAGCACTATTGATAAATTGAGCTACTTTTTCTGGAGAGTAACTCAATGCCCTGGATCTGTTAATTACTCTCCAGATAGTCGTAAGCATTCCAATTGTCTGTTCTACCTTGCAACGAGTTGTTAAAAATTCTGTTGTGTAATGGAAAGCTGGAGATCCTTCAGGCGCATCTAGTATTGGTGTTAACAATATTGGAGAAGGGGTATAACCACTATCACCTACACAAAAAGAACATTGAATAATTAGTAGTAAAATTGTGATGTATTTTAAAGATTCTAAAATAGTATATATAACACTGACGTCTCACCTAATATATAATACCGATGCACAATATTTTCATTTTCTCTAAGGTGTTCCATGAACTCCTTTGCCTCAGAAAATTGCCAGAGAAAACGATCGTTGTTGCTTCCAGGGCAGATACGGATATTCAATATGTTGTAGTTAGAATCAGTAATCTAGAATACAATAGTTTTATCAAATGATTTTAATGATTAATGAATACATAATAGACATATAATATCAATTTGTGAGAACCAATAACTTTGATAAAAAATACTCACTATTTGTACATTCATTGAGGACCCATGACGATAGTTGAAAAAAGCCTCTTCATTTTCTGTTGGCCTTTTAAATTTAACAATAAAGCCATCCACAATACCAATTATGCCAGGTATTCGAATGGTTCTTTGAAAACTACAAAAATATACAGTCGAATTAAAAAATGTTACAATTGATATGATTTTTTATTGGTAATAAATTTAATACCCATTTTGAATAAGTTCCCTTTCGTCTTCCGTTGTAGGAAATCGAACAAACTTATCTGCCAATCTGTTAATGGCATTAGTGACTCGATCAATACATCTACTGGCAGTAGCTTGGCTTACAGGATGCTGAAAATCCTGGCTAAAACCTTTCTGAAGAGATCCTTCAGCCAAAAATCTTAAAGTGATAAGTACTTGAATATGAATTGAAATCATAGAATTTCTTTCTGGGATGATTTCATTTTCGAGTAAATGAATAAGCCTCAATGTTACTTCAGGAGTCATTCTACAAATGATTTTGTTAAAATTATTATTTGTTAATGAATGTATTAATAAGCAAACATTATAGAAATGTGTTATGGATAGTATCGTACAGTTCTAAAGTTTATTCTATTAAAGATGTACACGGGCACACCATCATCTTCACTTACATGTACACAAAAGTCGTTACACACAAACAAGCGGAGTTTGTTAATAAAATTATTATTGAAATCATTATTAGAAAAAATAAATTAATAAATAAATAAAAATCTAACTTTCCATTATGGATGAGATAATCAACTGTGGACCAAATATATTATTAATGGTGGAAATTTTGATTTCACGCCTAGTTTGTAAGTTAATTAAGTTTTTCTAGTTTAAGTATACCGGACCTATGTACAGGTAGCTATATCTACCTCTATAGGGTATTTGCTAGGCTTCAGACATGTAACTATGTCCTGAAATAAGCACCAACATGTACTACATTATGTAATACTCTGGTTAATAAATAAATAAATATTATAGAACTGTTACCTATAATACTTTTTGAAGAATCCACTTGGCAAAGTAAAAGGATTTGAGACATCTCTTAACTGTTGTCTTTCAACTCGAATCATACGAAATCTTTCATTTGCTTCCATACGCTGTTCTTCTTCCTCATTGAAAATATCGAGTAGATATTCAAAGATTACTTGAGCAGCCATTATTAAAAAAAATGCAGATAGAAACATACACAACTTAACAACTTTTTAATACAATTTTAATACAACTTGAACACAAATTTTTAACACTGATTTTTTACTTATTGCAGAGTTCACCAAAAAACATTGTTAATAATATGATGTTAGTCAAATATTGAACATTAATGTTTTGACATTTGACATTTTGGAGTGATTGAGATATAACCTTAAGGGGAGTATACAATACACGTATCTAATAACGACTTGAACACTTAGTTATTTGTCATATCGACTTAGGCGTGTTTCAAATATAAGTCTATGACGAATTTTAAGTCGTAACATAAAATTGAATTCAAGTCGATGTGATAAGAGTCGTAAGTCGAGATAAACCCCATAATCAACTCGTGTAGTCGTGTGTCACTAAAGACAACTACTAAAAACATCAAAAACATCGGGATTTGCGCATGCGCATTACACAATTTCAGCCGACATAGCAGTATGTCGCCGTTCGGTGCATGTCACGTACGAGACGCTTAGAGAATCAGACCCCAGGGGCCTGATTCCGTACTAAAAATGTGTCGTGCGACACAGCGACACATCGACTTATCCGCCACAGCGACACAACATGCGCTCGCTTCTGTGGTCGTCGGAGATGGCCGGGCCCGCTTCAACCAATGAGAGAAGCGAGCGCATGCGTATGCTATGTCGCATGAGTTGCTGTGTCGGATAAGTCGCTGTGTCGCGCGACTTACAGCTACACGGAAAACATTTTGCACGTATAGGGACGGTGGCTTCACTGTGCTGCACGGTTCCGGCACCAGATTTTGAGGTGCCAAGCTATCGTGATCGTCGAGGCCAACGACGCACGCTTCATGTATGTGTCACTGCATCGTATTAGACAGCAGCGCCACCCATGCGCCACGAGGCGAGCCACCGACAACAACACGGGCTATTGCGGCGTGTGAATTTCCGTACCGCGGCACAGCGATTGCGAATTCTGTTGTTTATAGGAGGCCCGGCTCTTTTTCTGGCATGACACTTGCGTTTTTTGCTGTACAATAATTATTCGCAAGTACATCAAGAGTGGCTTACGGATCAAGGGGATGGATAAGTTTGTCTCGGAAAAATTGGACGATTGGGGGTTAGGAGAGGTCAAAGTTCTCTTTCAATCTAAGTACATGCATACATAACCTATATTTTACTTGCTTTATTTCGTAAAATTAGTTTCAATTCTATAACGTAGATCACGATGTCAACCAAGAAAATTTTTTTACTTTAAGTCAAAAAGATATTGATAATATTATACCTGAAACTCAGCTTGAAAATAGAGTTATTTTTAAAAGCAATTTTAAAGATGCAATGTGTGAAAGAATAGCAAATAGTAGTCTAAATGCTAAAGAAATTGGCGATACAGTTGACAATACATCGTCTATTGATGATTGTATAGAGTTTGAAGTAAGCAAAAAATTATCCGTGACAACCGCATTTATGTATTAAGCGTAAGTATACTTTTTTTATTAAAAAAACATTAGGTACAAAAAAAGAAATTCTTATTGAATAACGCGCATCACACTATACAGTGATAGCCACCGCGGCGCACAGTAAGTCGGCACCGTCTTTTTCGGTGCCGATCCAGCAGCCTTCTTAGCGGTGCGAGAGCACCGTGCGAAACAGTGTCGCTCAGCCTGATGCGCGGTGAGCTTGGGTACTATTAAGACGATGCCTGCCGAGCATCGTTCCTATACGTGCAAAATGTTTTCCGTGTATGTCGATGTTTAAACCCTTGTGTTTATGATCCAACATAAAAAAAACTTAGAGACACATCGACATAGCTGTAAGTCGCATGACACAGCGACTCGTACGCACGCGCTCGCTTCTCTCATTGGTTGAAGCAGGGGGGTTATTTCATTAGCGTGTCAAGTGAGATATAAAAGACAAGATGAGACGATCAAAGTGATGCCAATGCGCATGCGCAAGCCGATGTTTTTGCCTTTGTTAGTAGGTTTTAGGGCGAGTTTGCAATGAATTGGACCAGTGAGATAAGATTTGACGATGAAAAAAGCATACATTCTCTTATTTCACTTATGTCCTATGTGGGATTCTAAGTCACGTCGTAGCCACCACTTCTTACAAAGTATATGTCGTTAAATCAATAGATTGTATCGATAGACACATGAACTAAATGTGAAGGTTACACAAGATACCAACGTAGATTTGTGTATTTAACACATATTGTATTTATTATTACAATTGTTATTATTAAATAAATAATTGATCTTGTAAAAATGTGAAAATCTACGATGTTATCTTTAATTAATACTTTAGTTAACAAAAAATTTTGAATTAGACAAAAAAAAAATAGTTAAATTAGATTAAGATTATTTCTAATTAATGCAACTTTTCAAATAACTTTTAGTTTCTGATATAATTAAAATTAAATATTTTTTAAAAGAAAGGTACACAAATATTATAATGAATAATAAACTTTTATTCTTATGTTAGTATAAATTCTATAAATTTATAACTACTATAAATTTATACTACTTTAAATTTTGACAATTTAAAAAAAATAGCACCGAATTTACAATTTTACTTTGATTTTTTATTTTTGAAGCTTATAATATTCCAATTGCATTAATACATTGATCGCGAGAATTAAAAATTGATCAAACGCTTTATATAATTATTTTAACGTGTTGTTTTAAGTTTTGTAAAACAGAATCATATTATGATAAAAAAAAATTTTGGTTTTATAGAAAAAGTTGTTGTTAAAAAAGATTTTCAATTTAGAAATGAATTTCTCAGTAAGAACCCTAGTGGAAATGAAAAATGAAAATAACTGTAAATAACTGTAAAAAACTGTTAATAACTGTAAATAACAGTTTATAACAGTTTATAAGTGTTTGATTTGAGACGTTAATAACAGTCATTTACAGTTATTTACAGTTAATTACAGTTATTAACAGTTATTAACAGTTATTAGCAGTTATTAACAGTTATTTACAGTTTTGCAGAAAAGTACCTGCGAAAACGGAGGTGCTGATAAAAGTTAGTTACAGTTATTAACGGTTATTAACAGTTTTTAACAGTTTTTAACAGTTATTAACAGTTATTAACAGTTATTTACAGTTTTGTTGATAAGAAAAAAGTTAGTATTATAGCGAAAAAAATAAACTGTTTATAACTGTAAATATCTGTAAATATCTGTAAATAACTGTTAATAACTGTTAATAACCGTTAATAACTATTAATACCCTTTATCAGTACCTCCGTTTTCGCAGGTACTTTTTTGCAAAACTGTAAATAACTGTTAATAACTGTAAATAACTGTTAATAACTGTTAATAACTGTTAATAACTGTTAATAACTGTAAATAACTGTAAATAACTATAAATAACTGTTATTAGCGTCTCAAATCAAATACTTATAAACTGTTATTTACAGTTATTAACAGTTATTAACAGTTATTTACAAAAATCATTTCCGCTAGGGAAGTTATGTTTTAGATATAAAGTTTTGTATAAGTTTTATATATGAAAATAATCTTTTGTATTTTTTAAGAAAATAAAAGCAAATAAATATGAGGATTTGCTAAACACTATTTATTTATTTTATTTTATCTATACATATCCTTATCGAGTAAATATAAAAAGCATAAATATCAGAATAATGTTGTTCTAATCAATTTGCCTCTTGTATTTGTTTATTTGAGACTTATTGATTTTGGTCGCCAATTAAATAAAATTTAGATTTAAATATTTTTAGAAAATTATAATGTAAATTAATTAATAAGATGTAGAATACGTAATTAATAACATATTAATAAATTATATTAATTATTTCATCTCCATCGTATGGGATGCCTTATACCGACAGAGTTCGCTGCCGTACCGATCACAATGTTTGTAATTAAATATTAATTGTTACAAGCTTTTTCTTGAATTCTGAGAGTCGATACACAAAGGCAAACTTATTATTTAATTCCCGGTCCAATTTTAGATATCTAATGGAAAATAAAGACGAAATTTGAAAAACCGCAAGATGTCGTATTTAGGGGTTATTATGATATTTTGTGACGTTGCGATTTTTCAAATTTCGTTTTTATTTTCCATTAGATTTATCTGGAAGTTAACCGGGAATTAGATAATAAGTACGTCGACTCATAGAATTCAAGAAAAAGCTTATAACAATTAATATTTAATAAGAACATTGTGATCGGTACGGTAGAGATCTCTGTCGGTATTCGCATATCACCTGAATTAAAAACATGCGCCCAACCATCTGCGCATGCGCACCACCACATTCATCAGTATTGTTTGTGTCATTTACTAAGCTGTGTCACTGAATTTTGTCTCGCTCGACACGCTAAAGGAATAACCCCCCAGGTCCCGTCCCTCTCCGACGACCAATGAGAAGCGAGTGTATGCTGTGTCGCTATGTCGGATAATGCCCTAATCACATAACCGTGTACGATCGCGTACGTCTACGTACAACCGCGTCCGACGTTAAGGAAGAATCTAGTGATTTTCGCTGTTGTCAACAGCGGCAATGTCAGTGCAATAACTAGTACTTTCGAGGAACAGACCTACTCACACGAAGTGCAGTAGATCGGAGTAATGCTTGCTTGTTTATGTCTGTTGTCGTTGATGTAGTAGCCGACTTTCGTATACGTAGGTCTGTTCCTCGAAAGTACTAGTTATTGCACTGACATTGCCGCTGTTGGCAACAGCGAAAATCACTAGATTCTTCCTTAACGTTGTACGCAGACGTACGCGATCGTACGCGGTTATGTGATTAGGGCATAAGTCGCTGTGTCGCGCGACTTACAGCTATGTCGTGTCAGTCGTGTGTTTCTAAGGTTTTTTTTATGTTGTATCATAGACACACGGGGTTTAACGTCGACATAGCTGTAAGTCACGCGACACAGCGACTTATCTGACACAGTGACTCGTGCGATACAACATACGCACGCGCTCGCTTCTCTCATTGATTGAAGCGGGCCCTGTCCCTCTCCGACGACCAATGAGAAGCGAGCGTATGCTGTGTCGCTGTGTCGCACGACACATTTTAGTACGGAATCAAGCCCCCGGGGGCCTGGGGCTTGATTCCGTACTAAAGATGATTATTTCAATTTAAGGGGATGCCTTACTTGTATAGTCTGTACATGCTTACCGACATTTATTGATTTTTCAAATATCTATCTCAATTTACATATTTTTGCTTATATTGAAACTGACGCATATTCTTTGAATTATATAGATTGTGCGTGTGCTTCAATAATTTTGATATTATGAAAATTGGTTGAGAAATTTGAAAAATCAAGAGCAGGAATCTGCAGTTCAGTAAGGCTTTCTCTTAAAATGCTTTAAAAAATTTGCATTTAAAGTTTTGGCGCATGAGCGGGAGTGCAGTTGCATCGGCGTTCGGTTAGTTGGTTCTAATCAAGCTTTAATCAAGCGTCAATTCTAAGCGTCATCTTTAACTACAGAAAATTGAAGGTTAGGTTTTATATGCGCTCTCATGAAATCTGGCGGTCGTTTAGCAAGAGCCTTCTAAAATGTCTCACACTCGAGACACAAAATTCGAGAACAACTTTGTCTCGGGAAACGCGAAGTCGAGACAAAACTGTTCTCGGTCGAGAACAACTTTGTCTCGCAAAACTTTGTCTCACACAGTACGAGTCGGTGTCGGGCTTCGGGCTGTCTCGGTTCTGTAGAGTGTCGGTTGGTCAACGGCGTTTGCGCGGCCAATGTTTTTACTTCTGATGACATTCTTCCCGCGAAATTCAAACGCATTTAGCGCATAATGTTTGAATTAATGTCTTTTAATGTCATCTTGATCATAACAAGTAAAAAAGTGTTCTAGAAATTGCTTAACTAGATCGACTTATAGATCGACTTATAGAACGTCGAGTAGAACTCACTGCAGAGAACTTATAGTTCCGTCATCACGAACTGACGTAGGGCTGGATTCTTTCTGGTCCCAGGGTACGCGACTGTGGAATTCGATTCCTCGCGATATTAAGAATGTTTCCTCGGCGAGTAAATTCAAAGCGACGTTTGGGAAGTACTTGATGCAAAGGTCATGTGATGTCGACTGTATATATGTGTAAATAGAATGTAGACGTGTACTGCTATTTTTATAACAGTACTAAAATCCAATCGTTTTGTGATTAATCTTCTGACGTATAAGGTAAAGGAGGCAGTACTGGGACAAAACCTATTTTGGGACCAGAAGTGGGACAGCAGTAAAAAACTATGATGAACGGTTAAGGTGATAAAATCATTACTTCATTAGTATTCTTTATGATGTTAGCTACGTAGTCACTTCATTATTGTGTTGATTTACTTCTTAAACTAATGTATAACAAGATTCAAACTTTTTGAGGTTATGTTTGAGCTGTACGCATAGCGAAAACTTTATCCCACTATAGGTACCTCTTAATTCCCATATCGTAGTAGTGGGACACGTTTAAAAAGTATTGTCCCACTACTGCGTCAAATGGGCGTCCCACTACCGGTCATAAATAAGTTACCGTGTCAGAATATAGAATATATTATCTTTACGCATAGAAGGTCGGATCGGGGGGTTTCGGTGAAGCCGAGTTAAGCGTTAGTTCCGTACCCCATGAGGCAGGCGGCGCTACGTTCGGGGTACGCGCGAGATTCAAATAGCATTAGTAAGGAATCAACTTGAACCGTAAATCTTGGTCATTTATTTGGATAAAGTTACTAAATATTTAGTTTATAATTTTTTATTAATATTTTTAAGTAAATATATACTTAATTTATAGATGGACGTTACATCCTTGAAAACTAGACAAATTATGTGGAATTTAATAAATTCGTTAAACGATACATATTGAATTAACTATCACACATTTTAATGAAAATTAAAGTTAGATAAAATGTTCTACAAAAGTTGTTATGAGTTTTAAAATAATTAGAACTTTAACGAACAAGATTTTAGCAACTAATTTTATGATAATACTCCTAAAACATCAGCAGTATTTAACCTTTAGAGGACGGGATGGCCCCTATACGGGCCATGCCCATGATCGACCCTTTACATGTGTTAGTTTTGAGATGTGAGACATCACAAAAACTCGATTTCTATAGAAAAGTGAGAGAAAACAGTAAACCCAAATCCCCGTCCTCTAAAGGTTAAATAAAATTAGTTGCCAATTTATTACGTTCTTTTTGGAAAATAACGTATCATACTGTTTTATTGCATGCTGTTGATTGCCATGATTAAACTATAGGCTTTAGTATTTTGTCATCACGTTAACTTTTGCTAATGCTGGTTTATTAAGCACTTTTTTAATATTGAAAATCTGCTATTGAAAATGTTTATAATACTTGTTTTAACATTTTTTTTTATTATAAATATATGCATGTTTAGTTGTGTACGTCGTACGTAGCTTTGACTTGAAAAATCAAGTCTCATCCATTCCGATTATCCAACGTATGTACCTTCGTTTCCCTTTATCCTATCCTATTCTGGTGGAAGGAAAACCTGCCACCTTCCCGTAGTTTCCATCGAGTAATGACAATAACCAAATTTTTTGTTACTTAATTAAAGATTTTTTATTTATTTTTAAATCCACTTATATGCAAACTCTATTTATTATTACTTATTAAATAGAAAAGTAAAACTCTTTAATACTAAAAATCTTGTATTAATTTAATGTTATTGGCATTAACTAAGTGCAGGAAATCAAAGTTAAAATCCTTAACATTAATTTTGTGAACTTTTTAATATAAATTATTCTTTATATAAATATTTTATATATAAATTAAAATGTTATTATTTAAAGTTATATGAAGTCAAAAATTTAGGAATTTTTTAAAAATATGATAATTTCTATTATTATTTGAAATAATAATTACATAATTTTCTTATAATGACCAATATTTCATTTTATTATTGTATCTTTATTAATTTGTAATTATTTATATTACGTTTTCTATAACCAAAAATAGCTTTCTTTGATTTTTGCAAATATTAAATGTATAATATAAGTGGTTTGATTTGATAAGATGTAACGTCCATCTATAAATTAAGTATATATTTACTTAAAAATATTAATAAAAAATTATAAACTAAATATTTAGTAACTTTATCCAAATAAATGACCAAGATTTACGGTTCAAGTTGATTCCTTACTAATGCTATTTGAATCTCGCGCGTACCCCGAACGTAGCGCCGCCTGCCTCATGGGGTACGGAATTAACGCTTAACTCGGCTTCACCGAAACCCCCCGATCCGACCTTCTATGCGTAAAGATAATATATTCTATATTCTCTGACCGTGTCCCACTACACTAGTCGATAGTTATTTTCTTTTAATGAGATTCTTTTAATACACCAACAACGGAAGAAAGCATCTTTTTTTCTTAAAATAAACCTTGAGACACGAGCTACCTGCTGAGGTAATTAGTTTTTATGTATTGTGCTTAGTTTTGGCAATAGAAAAGATTATAAAAAAAGTATGGTCAAAACTGTCCCACTACTACCTACTTTACCTTATCGTATGAATAAAGCAATGTGATGAATTCAATCTGTAACCGCTAGATTGAAGAATAACTAAGTTCAAATTATGTGATACTTCGTGACTTGGCGATTGCCATTGACTATGTTTGTGATGATTATACGATTGCGATATAATGTACACAAATGTTAATTATGTTCAATACTTTGAACCATCCTAAGGCGGGTTTTCCTAATAGGATTTATCCCACGTGGTTTGCCTATTGGGTTTTCCCCGTCTCACAGACATGAGCCTGGGCGAATGCGGGATGGTAGACTGTAACTTAATTATTTTGTAATTTGCAAATAAAAACTATTCTATTCTATTCTATTCTATTCAACTTTTATCCATACCATATGACATATCTGCACGCACGTGAGTGGCAGCTTCGCTGCGCGCGCGTTGTGTATCTGTCCGCGTGTGAGTGGGACCCTACTGAAAAAAATCATGTGATTTATCATATGATTTATCATATAATTTATCATATAATTTATCATATGATTTATCATATGATTTGTCATATGATTTATCATATGATTTGTCATATGATTTATCATATGACAAATCATATGATAAATCATGAGATGTTTTCGAGAAAATCATCTTATAATTTGTCATATGATAAATCATATGACAAATCATATAATAAATCATGTGATAAATCACATGACAAATAACATGTCCCATCAAATAATAAATCTAATAATTTAAATTATTTCTATTATATGTTTTAAAATAAATCCTTAAAATAAAATTAATTTATTTAACGCAGATATGGCGAAAAATTTTCAGTCCTCATTGTAAAGGAGCTATCAAAAACAAGGCAAGCCTTGTAATTCGGACTCTTTGTAAAGAGTCATTTGAACGGTAGACTGACACGGCTTATATACTCTTGGCCATCCAGTATATCCACAGAAAGCACTACTGGAGCGCCACATAGCGGATAAATAGCCGAAGCTTGCTGATCGAGCGCCGCCTATCACAAGTTCTCCTTTGTCACCGATATGCGGCGCTCCGGTAGTGCTTTCTGTAGATATACTGGATGGCCGAGAGTATATAAGCCATGTAAGTCAACTGTTCAAATGACTCTCCGAAGAGTCCGAATTACAAGGCTTGCCTTGTTTTTGATAACCCCTTTTCAATGGGGACTGAAAAATTTTCGCCATATCTGCGTTAAATAAATTAATTTTGTTTTAAGGATTTATTTTAAAACATATAATAGAAATAATTTAAATTATTAGATTTATTATTTGATGGGACATGTTATTTGTCATGTGATTTATCACATGATTTATCATATGATTTGTCATATGATTTATCATATGATTTGTCATATGATTTATCATATGATTTGTCATATGATTTGTCATATGATTTATCATATGCTTTGTCATATGATTTGTCATATGATTTATCATATGATAAATTATAAGATGATTTTCTCGAAAACATCTCATGATTTATCATATGATAAATTATATGATAAATTATATGATAAATCATATGATAAATCGTATGATTTTTTTCAGTAGGGGAACCATAAAGATAATACAGATAGAGGGGAGTAGCCGTATGCCTTACCGTAAGTGAAACTGTAACAGTGATAGAAAGAGAGAGGTGATGAAGAGTTACTACCTCTCTTTGTCTAACAGTAGCAAAGCGCATGCGTGACGCAACTGTAACTTGGTCAGGATAAGAGTAGGTTAGGTATATGATTGTGTTTTGGTTAATGCGATTGCTGTTTGCTCAAGTAAATTGTTTATTACATTTATTATTTTTTAATAAAATTGTTATTGAAAAAATGACATGCATTGTCTGCAAGAAGTTGTGGGTACCGGGATGTGATCGCAGTTTTCATAAATAAGTATCATAATAAATTGCATGCTTGATTAATTTGCATTATTTGCATTATTTTGATAGAGATTAGCTAATAATTAACAGATTTAGTATTTCAAAATAATGAAGTATTTATTTTAATAATAGAATAATAGATTTGACATATAATTTTTATTGCATGTTATTTTTAAAAACTTTAAGCTTATCTATTTTGGAGCAATGTTTATTAATAACTAATCAATGTATGGGGTGATATTTTGGAGAATAACTTTACCTGACAGTGTATCTGCAACATTGGATCATTTTATTCTATTTTAGGTTTCCAAAAAATCCTGAACGAAAACAGAAATGGATGGAAATTATTGGAATATCCAAAGTAATGAGTAATTCATTAGTTTGTAGTGACCATTTCACACCTGAGTCGTACTATCAAATAGATGTAAATACGACTCTAAAAAGATTATTATATACTGCACAGCCAGTATTGAATAAAAATTGTAAAATTCTTAATGATGTCACAAATGCAAACAGCAACAAAAGCAACATAGTAGAAAATACAATAAAATGTGATGACAGTTATCCTGATGCACATATTAGTAGAAGTAATTATCAAAGTATGAGTTGTGAAAAGGATATTCAGTAAGTATTTTAATGAAAAAGATAATTTATTTATTGAATACATACGTTAATTTTATAATTTTAAATTTAGACTAGATCCTTTAAATGTGAATGGTTCACCATCAAAGAAAATGTGCTTTATAAGTAATGCTGCGAAAACGATACCATTACAAAATATTGAAGCAAGCACCATGCCAGAAGATCAAGTGGAACCAAAAAAAATCAGAAAAGGTACCTTAGTGTGAAGCAATGTTATATGTAAATGTATAATTATAAATAAAAATATTTAATTTCAGAAGAAATTCTGAAGTTGATCAGAAAAGCATTCCAAACAAATGGTTTCGTTTTATGGATGGATATACAATGAAAACTATTTCAAGAGAAAATTTCAAGTCGAACGAAGGATGGGAAACTTTTATGAGATTTGTGACCATTCAAAGAAATAAAAATGCAGCCAATCGAGGGAAGGTTATGAGAAGTAATAAAAAAATTAAAAGCTTCAAAGAGCTGGTCGAAAGCTTGAAAGGAAAGGAAACTGAAGCAGCATCAAATTATTTACAAGTGAGCAGTAGTGTACATTATTCACTTTAATAAGATTTACTTCGAAGGATTGTTACAACAACAAAATTAATGATGTCTTGCTGAGATTTATATGATTTATACACATTTATACATGGAAGTATTTGCTAAACAATAGTCTGAAGATATTGTACATATGACATAATGATGAATTTTTACAAAAGTGATTTTTTAATTTTAATTGAACCAATATAAGAAATTCGGAAAATATTATGTAATTATTTAGGACATAATCTTAAATAAAATTTATAAAATATTGTCTATGCACAGTCTTAAAAATATTAGTTAAAAAAAATAAATAAATAAAATAAAAATAATAATAATAATAATAAAATAAAAATGAATAAAGTATATTAAAGGAACGCATATTTCATACTTTTCGCAGGGCTTACCTGAGGCAATAAAGCAATTAATTTCAAGAATGAAAAAAAAAAAGCTACAGCTCCTTTTCCTTCTGCGTTAAAAAATTTTACAAAGACTTTACATTTTCACAGTCCAGCTGCTTATCAAAAAGTGAGAAGTACATTTTTAAAATGCTTACCTGCTGTTGAAACATTAAACAAATGGTACTCTACCAAAAACTACCAACCTGGAATTTCCGAAGAGATGGTAAAAAATATATCCGAAATAGTTAATGGAGAAGCAAGAAAAGGTAAAAAACTCGTTTTCAATATAACTTTTGACGAGATGGGTATTAAACAGTGGGCCAATTATTGCAAGCAAACTCGCGAATTTCAAGGATTAGTTGATCTAGGAGGACAAATTGAAGTAGATAATAACGTGGAAGATGGCGAACAACCTAAGTCTGAACAAAAAGCTAGTAAAGCACTAGTATTTATGCTCCTTAATATTAATGGCGGATTTAAAACACCTGTAGCTTACTATTTGACAAATTTCCTTACGGGCGAGCAAAAGTCAATACTTTTAACCGATTTGCTTTTAAAACTTCACGAAAATAATATTGATGTAGTAAGTGTAACTTTTGATGGTGATGAATCCAATCAAAAGTCATGCAAAATTTTAGGTGCAAATTTCGATTACAATAAGAAAGAAAATTTTAAACCTTATTTTTGTCATCCAGCAAATTAAAAATCTGTTTATATATTCTTCAACGCGTGCCATATGATGAAACTGATAAGGAATTATTTTGCTTTAAAAGGTCCATTCATTTACAATAAAACAGATGTTATTGACTGGAAATACATTATAAAACTGAACGAAAAGCAATACTCTGAAGAAATGCATTGTGCAAATCCAATCAAAAACAGACATGTCAACTTTCACAACGAAAAGATGAAAGTGTTTCTCGCTGTTCAAGTTTTAAGTTTTAGTACGTACACCGCATTACAATTTTTAGAGACAGAAATTAAAGATATTGAATTTCAAGGTGCTTCTTCGACTGCTCAATTTTGTAAAATCTTTAATGATGTTTTCGATATTTTAAATACAAAAAACAAATTTTGCAAAAATCCTGGGCGAAGAGCTGTAACACCTGAAAATTTAGATGATTTAAAAAAGAAAATAGATCAATCTGTAAACTATATTGAAGATTTACAAGTTAATGTTGCAGTTAAAATAAATAAAAAAAACGCAGAAAATAAAGAAAATGCACTGAGAAAAATGTTGTAGTAAATTTTATTATAACTGTAATAAAAATTACTATAAAGTATAGGAAGAGTGAGACAAATACACTTTATGCTACATTTTTATTATAATTGTATGAATAATTACAAAATTTCTTGTAATTTTTATGACAGTTGTTGATTAGAAAGTATTACGAAATAAAAGAAAAATTGCTATACACATAGCAAAAACTGTGATATAATAAAATTTAAAATATATGCTTTTAATTTTTATTAGAATAGAATATAAATTTTATTTTGTAGCGTTTAAATTTTATTTTGCAGCGTATAAATTTTATTTTGTAACGTATTAAAAATTACTATAAACATAGTAAAAAGTGCCACATTCAAAAATTGCTACAGGCAGAGGTGCAAAATGACCAGTCTTTTTTTGATTGGTCAATTGACGCAAAAAATGACGGTTCTATGACAAAATTGACGGTCCAAAATATTTCTCAACTTTATGAATTTAAAAAAGACGGTCTTTTTTCAGATTGGTCATAAAATATCGTCTTTTTTTTTGCATTCAAATGTACATTAAAATAAAACGAGAGTGATACGTTTTTTAATTATTAATTATATTAATTATAATGATGACTGTTCAGAAAATCTGTATTGATAAATTTCTTTCTATTCTTGATAAAAACATCACCTATATAACTGAAAAAAGACGGTTTTTTTTTCATATTGGTCACAAAATATCGTCTTTTTTGGCATGCAAATATATCATTAAGTAAATCGTTGCCATTTTTTTATTAACAGTTGTAATAATCATTATTCAGAAAGTCTTTAATAAATAAATTTCTTTCTTTATTTTCTCTAAATGCTTTTTCCAAAAAAAAAAAAAAATGTAAAATATCTTTCACCACCTATATAGCTGAAAAAAAGACGGTCTTCTTTCATATTGGTCACAAAATAGCGTCTTTTTTTTACATAAAAATATATCATTAATTAAATTGCTGTATTTTTTCTTATTAATAGTTGTAATAATCATTATTCAGAGTATTTATAAATAAATTTCTTTCTAGTATTAATATTAAATTTGACTCTAAATGCTTTTTCACAAAAAGAAAAAAAATATAAACTATCTTTCAACACCTATATAGCTGAAGAAAGACCGTCTTTTTCCATTTTAGTCACAAAATAGCGTCATTTTTTTACATAAAAATATATCATTAATTAAATTGCTGTAATTTTATTTATTAATAGTTGTAATATTCAGAGTATTTATAAATAAATTTCTTTCTAGTATTAATATTAAATTTAACTCTAAATGCTTTTTCACAAAAAGAAAAAAATATAAACTATCTTTCAACACCTATATAGCTGAAGAAAGACCGTCTTTTTCCATTTTAGTCACAAAATAGCGTCATTTTTTTACATAAAAATATATCATTAATTAAATTGCTGTAATTTTATTTATTAATAGTTGTAATATTCAGAGTATTTATAAATAAATTTCTTTCTAGTATTAATATTAAATTTAACTCTAAATGCTTTTTCACAAAAAGAAAAAAAAATATAAACTATCTTTCAACACCTATATAGCTGAAGAAAGACCGTCTTTTTCCATTTTAGTCATAAAATATCGTCTTTTTTGTATAAAAATATACGGAAAACTGTTAAATAAACTTTTGCGTGTTTCATTAACTACATGGTTAGGGTGTGTTTTTTAAATAATTAATTAATTATTGAATTAATTGTTTGATAGAACTTTATTTGAGGTTCAACAAAATAATACTATATAAATTAAAGTATTAAATACTTTTTACAAAAACAATCTATTCTATAAATTTACGTACTTATTCTTATGACTTATTTTGATCACAGTCAATTTTTTATAAAAAATAAACTTAGTATTAGTTAATACTTTTGATTTTTATAATTACGTTGAATTATAACTTTATAAGTAAAATAAAATTATTAATTTAAATTGACTCAGTAAATAGCACATCGTTGTTATCTTTGTCTCGAATATATATCGGTAATTCGTCGATATTAATATTCGATAATGAACGTTGCTGAAGTGCGTTTGCATTTTCTTCTCTTAAAGAATTATCGCAAACAATATTCGGTGGCAAATCATTTCTAAGATTAGGTAAATTTTCTATAAAATCATCAGTAACTTCGTTTAAATTTAAAGAATTATCAAAACTATCTTCAAGATCACCTAGTGATAACAAGTTTGCTAATTCAGCTTCTTCATACTTCTCTCGAAATGAACTTACTTTTGGTTCTCTATCAAATAATTTTGTATTATATGAAATATAAGTTATTTTTGAAGCATTAGAATTTCCTAATGAGTTTCTCTTGCTATCATGAATCCAGCCATATGAACTGAAGGATCTTTCTGTCGCTGATGAGGTACAGGGAAGCTGTAGTACAGCAATGGCTATTTCGCATATGGCCGACTTACTGCACATGCCTTTCCACCACGTTATAGGTTTTCCTATCTCAGCTGCAATTTTTATGTGGTTAGCTTTCCACATACCCTCTCCAGCCTGATATTCCATCAAATCTACAAGAACCAAGTTTTTGTCGAGCCCAAATTTTAAAGCCAGATCTGTTATATATATTTGACCTGATTCAAATTCAATGCTACTTAAGATGTAATTACTTATTAATACACGCTTAAGCTATTTTCAAAATATTTGAAACTGATTTTAAGGAGAAGTTTTTAAATTTGATATAACATTTCATGCAACACATTTTACCCGTATTTTATTTTTTTATATTACACCAAATACTGATAGATGTCATTTTGTAATCACAATTTGTTATCAATAACATTTGATTTATATATGCACTTCATTGGACATATCATACTGATATTTTATTTTATTTAATAATACAAAACACTGATTACATGCCATTTTTTAATCACTATATGTTATTTGTCATCAATAAAATTTAGTTATATATGCACTTCATGCAACACATCATACCGGTATTTTATTTTATTTATTACGCAAAACACTGATTAGATGTCGTTTTGTAATAATAATAATTTAATCCTGTCAAATATGAAGACCAATTTTTAATATTCTTCTAAAATAATTATTTTATTTATTAATACACACTTGTTCTATTCTCAAATATTTGAAACTGATTTTTAATAGAAGTTTTAAAATTTAATTATAAACACTTCATGTAGCACGTCATACCAGTACCATATTTTAAACACTGAAAATTATATTGTATATTTATATATATATAACCTCGCGTGTCACTGAGCAATATTTTTTGTATGCAAAAGTTTATTATGATGTTTATAAACCTCATAAGACGTAATTACTTATTAATACACACTTGAGCTATTTTCAAAATATTTGAAACTGATTTTAAGGAGAAGTTTTTTAATTTGATATAACATTTCATGCAACACATTTTACCGGTATTTTATTTTTTTATATTACACCAAATACTGGTAGATGTCATTTTTTAATCACAATCACAATTTGTTATCAATAACATTTGATTTATAAAATTTTCATGTTGAGGATATTATAAAATACATCTTGAAAATATTGTATCGTAAATAGTATTTGCCTGCACTTCTGTTTTTCTTTTTTGAGTAGTGCTATATATATTCTTACTATCTTCTTTAATATAAATTATTCTATTCCTACGCGTCTGTTCATGTATTAAAATAACTTTTTGTCGTCCATTAATAATAAAATAACAACCAGGGTCATGAGGGCAGTCGTTCATTTTTGCTAATTCAAAATTAGATTTTTCAGACACATTACACGATTAGAACTCCTTAACATTATTGGCTATATTATACATATATCTCAATATTTCCAAAAGGACTCGAAAAAAATCTTCTGGTATAATATCTGTAAAAAATCTGTAAAAATAAAAAATCACACAAAGTATCAATTTTTACAACATGATTTTAGCCATTTAACATTCAGCCAGTAAGTACTTATCTAATAAAAGTTATTTTTCCCATTGATTGACTGATACACGAAGAATAGATAAATCTTTAATATAAATTATTCTATTCCTAAGCGTCTGTTCATGTATTAAAATAATTTTTTGTTGTCCATTAATAATAAAATAACAACCAGGGTCATGAGGGCAGTCGTTCATTTTTGCTAATTCAAAATTTTCAGACACATTACACGATTAGAACTCCTTATCCCTATATTTCCAAAAGGACTCGAAAAAAATCTTCTGGTATAATTCTGGTATAATATCTATAAAAAATCTGTAAAAATAAAAAATCACACAAAGTATCAATTTTACAAAATGATTTTAGCCATTTAACATTTAGCCAGTAAGTACTTATCTAATAAAAGTTATTTTCCCATTGATTGATTGATACACGAAGAATAGATAAATTCTTCTCATCACCAGTTGACTATTTGAGATTTTTACATATTATTAACTAATTTATACTAACTCACGATATCACGATATGATCACGATATGATAACATTTGTAATATATATATCTGTGTGTATAATAAAAAAATACTGACATGTTATTATATGTAAATAAGGTTAGGTCGATGGATACGGTGTACATATATATATATATACACGCTGGGTCGTATGGGGTCACGTGACGTTATACGTATCACGTGATCGGAAGCGGATGCAGGTCTGATGAAAGAAAAGGAAAAAATTTAAAGATCGGAATCGACCAGTCTGATTCTTTGATACTCAATATCTCTTAAATGAGACAATATTTTTGAATAAAACCTTCAAATTTTTCTAGCATAATGAACATAGATTTCAACAAGTGTATTATGCTAGATATTTATTCTGCATAGATAAAATACAACGCGATCAAAGTTTTCGCGCTCTCATATCAAAGAATATAAGGCACGGGTCACTCCTTAGGCCTCTTCTGCATTGTTTGACTGTTACTTGCCTTCGGAGCGCTCCCGCGCTCCTTGATTTACAAATATTACAAACATGTACTAAAAATTAAAATCTTTTATCTTTAATCTGATTGTTTAATTTAAATGAACTACAAAAACATATACAAATAGTGACCGCGCAAAATCGTGAACTACAATTTACAACAAAAGATAAAACAAAATTATGAACTACAGTATTGTCTTCATGCATGTTACTACAACTAATCGTTATTAATTTGAAGTTTAAATATATAGTCGTAAATTATACTAGTAAGTCAACTACTTTCAAATTATCCGAACAAAGTATTATAATCTAAATTATTTATGAAACGTAAAATATGGCTTATAATGAGTGAAAAACGATAATGATACGTATGATGATAGCGCCCACACCCCACGAACTACAGTATTTTTTGCAGGGTGACTTCACCAATATCCGAACAGACACCAGTTAAGGAACATTTTCTTTAAATATATGAAAATATCAATCTTTCTATGTATTGTTTATCTAATATGACGATAATTTTCGAATCTTTTAAAATTTTGATTTCATTTTACATAAAGATACTTCATAAAAGAAATTGTTAAGAATAAAATCATAAAAAATCGCCGCTATTGAGTGTTTATTCACTGGCGAAGTATTCATTCACTGGCGAAACGTATTTAGATACTAAGATCGCGTGTTCATTTACTGATTTTTAAGAGATATTTACAGATTTCTTATAAACAAAATTTCTACTTTTATTCTTTATCTAAAATTTTGTCACTGACGTAAAGTTTGAAGTTTTTAAAATACTAATTAAAAAAGATTTTTGCTTTTAATCGATTTTTAATTCTTTTAACTAAATAACAAAAATAGAAATTTCCTTATTCGTTCATTCACTGGTGAAGTCACGCTATAAACGTCTCCTTGGAATTTAATATAATAAACTCTGGCTCAATAAATAAATAAATAAATGAAATATAAAACATAAATATTGAAAGAAAATTCTAAATACATAAAAAGTGACATTATATTTTTGATAATTCTACTTAAATAATTTTACGGAATAAATATTGTAATTATGAAGTGGAAATTACAATTATCGAATTGGCAATTAAAATTTTTATACTATTAAATATAGTCATATCAAATACACAAACTTTTCTTATATGAAGATCTAGGATTTATAAATAATTGATGATGCAGGAATGAAAGAAGTGGAAAATTTCTATGAAGCAAAATGAAATTGAAAGTGAATAACTAGTATTTTACTTTAATTGAAAATAATCATAAAAATTATAATTAGAAATCATGCTTTGCATTAATAAATAGTCAATAAACATCACCTTTTATGGTATCACATAAATTAATGTTCTGTAACAAAATATACATATATTTATTTCTTAGCAACATACAACACAATAAGCGTAACATCTTGCTGAAATTTGATCATGAAACAAAGATTTATATTTCGTTTTTGTAAAAAAAAATAGTGTGTTTTGCTTATCGGCAAGTAATAAAAATATTATTTTAATTTAGCAAGTTCTTTTTATTCATGACTCAATTTCTGCAATTTAGCATTAGGTTTGTTACTAGCAAAATGTCTTTTCCTTGAAATTTTAGCGTCCCGAAAATCATGATTGATCCATTTTACTTTATTAAAAATATGAACTCTAACGAAAAACGCTATTGCAGCCTCACGATGCGATTTACAAGGTTCGTCAGTAATCCAAAACTCTGCATGATATTCGAGAACTTTAGATGTGATTTTATCAATTAAAACTTTACTAATTTCTATGTTATAACTTACTTCAGAAAATAATGCATCAAAAGTTTCAATAGCTGTTATAATGATTCCGTAAAAATCATCAGAAGGAACACAAAGATTTCCAAGTTCATTATTTACATTAAATACTTTATACGCTTTAAAAAAAATTAATAGATCATCATTAGTTTGAATATTACAGTTAACTCTAGTGAAAGAAGCTTTACAGTCAGAACAATTAAATTTTGAGATACATTTCATCGCTACGTATCCAGCAACATACTTCATTGCTCCCCGTAAAGGAGTAGACGAATCTTGTAGATTATGTGAATTTGACAATACACTATTCATTTTATCATAACTTTCTGATAAAAAGCTCCTAGTTGTATTAATCAAATTCTCACTCCTTTCATTTAATGAATCAGATACTTCTTGAAATTCATCATCATCATCACCTACAACTGTGTCTGAATCAGACATATTTTCCACATAAGTATCTTCATTTTCATCGAAATGAAGAGATTCATTTACTCCATCGAACGAAATTTCACTGCAAGCGTCTTCAATATCATCGTTAGCTAATTCATTATTTTGACTACTTGCATTTACTTCGATGATACTGTTGTCTTTTGCAAGGAAATTCCCTGGTAGAACTGTTAAGAATAATATGGCCATAATATGCCGTATTTTATGACGGATGACCATTTTATGCCGCATATTATGCTCATAAATCCTGTCACCTGGCGACATAATTATGACCATAATTATGCTGATAATTATGACCATAATTATGCTGAAGGGATAACGAGATTAGAGGGACTATAGTAAATAATTATGACCATAATTATGCTGAAGGAGCAGGGGAGATATAGGGCTGCCCGTAAATGAAAATGTCCGAACGTTAGAAAGAGAGAGAAGATCGCGGGACGTATAGCTATCTCTCTCGTCACGCAAGCTGACGCTCATTTTCTGCGCGTACTGCGCACGCGCGAGTATAAGCGAGAGCATACGTCCCGCGATCTCTCTCTATCTCTGCGACTGCCGGAGGCCTGACTTCCCTTATTATACTCTATCTATAATACCTCTGTGACTGTGATACAAATAGCTGTAATATAACGAACTACCAGAGCGCAGACTGTGTGTGTGTGTGTGTGTGTGTGTGTGTGTGTATATATATATATATATATATAAGTGTGAGAGAACACTGGGAGAAAAACACAGCCCAGAAGGTTCGAAATTAAGGTTAGAATTGCCGAAGCGCTCGGTATAAACAGCCTGAGCGACGAGCGCGACGGAGGTCACGTGACCTTTGTATACGTTTGTCGATCGTTCAGCATCTCGTTCACCATAATTATAGTCATAATTATGACGAATTCCCCCGTATTAATTATGATTAATTATCTATTCAGAATTATGACCATCGGCCATTTCTTATGCTGAATATTCTTGCAGGGTTACTATTAATACAATTCGCATTAATATTTTCATCAAACGCGTGCACAGAATTGGTTCCGTTTTCTAACGATTCTTGTAATTCAACATTTTTACTTTTCATACAAATTGCTAGTAACGCCCCTACTGAAAAAAACCACATGGGATCCCATATAGGATCCCACGTGGAATCCCACACGAGATCCCACGTGAGAATTTGATATGGGATCCCATGTGGCATACCACGTTTGAACTCGAAGCATGAATTCCCACATGAGATCCCACAAGAGATCCCACATAGGATCACATGTGGGATACCATGCGTTTAACTTGATTACGGGATCTCATGCAGATATGGCGTAAAACTTTGAATCCCCCATTGTGAGTAATGGGGATTACAAAAGTATAAACCAAGGCAAGTAACAGTGTATTACCAGCCGCTTCTATGTAATTTTCTCTACGAAAAATTTTTAGAAAGACGAACTTAAAATGGTAAAAAATATTTAAAAAACTTTTTCTGTGAATACGTTTGTAATAAACTCATTAAATACAAATCTAACAAAAGAAAGTAATGAAATCAATACGCATAAAGTCAAGTACTTACCATTAATTCTTGGAATAAATAAAAAAATTTTTTTTTATTTAAAGAATTCATTTAATCGCCAACACTTATATCTATGTGAATATTACTATTTCAAATACGTTTTGTCGATAGCTATGTTTTTTTCAACTTGAAGACCTAAAATTTATCTTCCTTGGAACATTGTATATTGGAATCAAAATTTCATTTAAATAACGATGTTTGATGTAAAAATTTCTACAAATTAAACAAAAGAAAGTTATGAAATCAATTCCTATAAAGTCAAGTATTTATTATCATAAATCTATTTTCGGAGTAAATAAATTTTTTTATTACAAACATTTATTCGCCAACGCTTGTATATATTTTTATATGTTACTTCAACAAAGAATATAGAAGTTCAAAATTTCGAACTCAAAGACAAAAAAATTCATTTTCCTTCAAGATATTGCATGTTGGAATTGAATTCATTTAAACGACATTTTTTAAATAATACAAAAGAAAGTTGTGATATCAATTCCCAGATAATCAAGTATTTTTATTATCATTTAAACCACGACATTTTTTATAAATTATGCAAAAGAATGTTGTGATATCTATTCCCAGATAGTTAAGTATTTTTATTATAATTATAATTGAGTTGATTATATATTATAACGATACTTTCTTTTTCGAACAATATCTTTTACATTATATATGATTGAGATGTTAATGGTTCAACGGTCAATTTTTACGTTTATATCCATGTGGCCTAGTGGAATTGCTTACTCTATTTATTATATAATATTTATAATAATAAGCCAGCTATCCCAAAAGTTCTTAAGAAATAAGAAATTTTTTCAAAAAGTTTTCCACAGAAATTTGAATATCTTTTATAAAACTTTGAGATACTGTAAAATATTTATTAAACTTATATGTAGATTTGTTTGACACATTTTAAAGGTTTTTCATTGTAAAAAATTAATGATAAACATACTTGCCGGACCCGTCCTTTGGCAGTTCAAGCTATTGAGCTACATAATTTGCTAAAGAAATATCGAATGATTATTAGTACATTAACGATTTAGAAATAAATATCCTTTTGGCACGTTAAGAATACAATTGCATAATAAAAGTAGAGTACTTCAAAAAATATTATTTGATAAAATTATAAAAGTAATTGATAATAATCTTATTATTGTAATGTTCTAATAATATAAAGTTCATATAACAATTATTATGTATACTGCATGCATTTGCGTATGACATTTAGTCATGAACTATACAAAAAATTAATGTTATCATTATGAAATCCATTCATGGCCAGCACTGACTCAAGTAGATGTGTTACTATTTATAATAATATTAATACTCGTCGTATAGTTGAATTCAATTAAACTATTGAATTTCAATAAACTATGTCAATAAACTAATTGAAATTGAAATAAAATTAATCGACAATCAATTTAAGGCGATGTTAGTGCCATCCGTTACTGATGATTGCAGGGATACATTATTTTCATTCAATTTTGAGTTTGGAGACAATATCGCTCTGGTGTGTTATAGTTAGTTATCAAATCTATAACATGTCAGAGAGATTTTTTGTCAAAATTAAAAATTGAATGAGAAAAACGGGACTTCAGTCGGCGGTAACTAAGGGGCCTTACATCGCCTTACCGAAAAGCGAAAACTAAGCAATGTTGCCAAAACAGTTCTAGAAATTTTCTTTTTTTAATAGTCAACTGTTTCGCTAAAAACTGCCAAAGGACGGGTCCGGCAAGTATGTTTATCATTAATTTTTTACAATGAAAAACCTTTAAAATGTGTCAAACAAATCTACATATAAGTTTAATAAATATTTTACAGTATCTCAAAGTTTTATAAAAAGATATTCAAATTTCTGTGGAAAACTTTTTGAAAAAATTTCTTATTTCTTAAGAACTTTTGGGATAGCTGGCTTATTATTATAAATATTATATAATAAATAGAGTAAGCAATTCCACTAGGCCACATGGATATAAACGTAAAAATTGACCGTTGAACCATTAACATCTCAATCATATATAATGTAAAAGATATTGTTCGAAAAAGAAAGTATCGTTATAATATATAATCAACTCAATTATAATTATAATAAAAATACTTAACTATCTGGGAATAGATATCACAACATTCTTTTGCATAATTTATAAAAAATGTCGTGGTTTAAATGATAATAAAAATACTTGATTATCTGGGAATTGATATCACAACTTTCTTTTGTATTATTTAAAAAATGTCGTTTAAATGAATTCAATTCCAACATGCAATATCTTGAAGGAAAATGAATTTTTTTGTCTTTGAGTTCGAAATTTTGAACTTCTATATTCTTTGTTGAAGTAACATATAAAAATATATACAAGCGTTGGCGAATAAATGTTTGTAATAAAAAAATTTATTTACTCCGAAAATAGATTTATGATAATAAATACTTGACTTTATAGGAATTGATTTCATAACTTTCTTTTGTTTAATTTGTAGAAATTTTTACATCAAACATCGTTATTTAAATGAAATTTTGATTCCAATATACAATGTTCCAAGGAAGATAAATTTTAGGTCTTCAAGTTGAAAAAAACATAGCTATCGACAAAACGTATTTGAAATAGTAATATTCACATAGATATAAGTGTTGGCGATTAAATGAATTCTTTAAATAAAAAAAATTTTTTTATTTATTCCAAGAATTAATGGTAAGTACTTGACTTTATGCGTATTGATTTCATTACTTTCTTTTGTTAGATTTGTATTTAATGAGTTTATTACAAACGTATTCACAGAAAAAGTTTTTAAATATTTTTTACCATTTTAAGTTCGTCTTTCTAAAAATTTTTCGTAGAGAAAATTACATAGAAGCGGATGGTAATACACTGTTACTTGCCTTGTTTTATACTTTTGTAAAAAGTAATATAAAAATGTATTATTATAAAATCTTTATAAAAAATATATTGTATAATAAATACTTGACTTTATAGGAATTGATTTCATAACTTTCTTTTGTTTAATTTGTAGAAATTTTTACATCAAATATCGTTATTTAAATGAAATTTTGATTCCAATATACAATGTTCCAAGGAAGATAAATTTTAGGTCTTCAAGTTGAAAAAAACATAGCTATCGACAAAACGTATTTGAAATAGTAATATTCACATAGATATAAGTGTTGGCGATTAAATGAATTTTTTAAATAAAAAAAAAAATTTTTTATTTATTCCAAGAATTAATGGTAAGTACTTGACTTTATGCGTATTGATTTCATTACTTTCTTTTGTTAGATTTGTATTTAATGAGTTTATTACAAACGTATTCACAGAAAAAGTTTTTTAAATATTTTTTACCATTTTAAGTTCGTCTTTCTAAAAATTTTTCGTAGAGAAAATTACATAGAAGCGGCTGGTAATACACTACCCATACAGCATGAAAGAAAACTGAAATAATTACATGAAATAATTCATGAATTAATACATTGAAATGATTTAGAAAGAATTTTAAAAGGAAAAAAAATTAATTTTAAATTAATTTTTAAAATAATATATGGAATCCTTACAAAATACTTTCAAAAATCTTCCAAAAAAATAAAAAAAGTGTTACCAAAAAATAATTACACGAATTAATTCTGAAAGGACTTTGAAAAGATTTTTTGAAAGAATACATAAAATAATTTCGAAATTATTGCAAGTATTCTTTCATGCAATAATTCAGAAATAATTTCAGAAAGATACAAATTAATCATTCACAAAAATAATTCAATATCTATTCAAAAATCTTACATGAATTATTTCATGAAATCTTCCGGGAAACTCGTGTGAATTAATAGATTTTTTAAAGAAAACATAACAATTCAGCAATCATGTCAAGAATTATATCACGAAATAATTCAGAAATAATTTCAGAATGATAAAAATTAATCATTCACAAAGATAATTCAATATCTATTGAAAATAATTTCATGAATTATTTCATGAAATGTTGCGGGAAACTCACGTGAATTAATACAAGAAATAATTTAGAATTCGTTTGAAAAAGATTGTTACAATAAAATTTTTTAAAACACAATAGCAAAAAAGATATTTACACGAATTCTTCCTGAAAGAACCTTGAAAAGATTTTTTGAAAGAAAACATAAAATAGTTCAGAAATTATTGCAAGTATTCAACACGAAAAGGGCAGCGTCCGTATATAAGAGGCATCGTATAATGTATTTATTTTGTTTTTAATTCGAATTTGTTTCAATCAAATAAGTCCTAATTAATACAATATTTAATAAACAAAACTTACTAAATAAGTATATACTAATTAAACAAAGTTAATATTAAAAAATAAAGAAATATTAGAAATAAATATTCTAATTTATTTTGTCAGTCATTTTGCACTATATAATGAAAAAAATGAAATGATTGGATAATGATCGGATTTAGTCGTCCCTTGTTTTCTACATTCGTATGATCCTATTAAAGAACGTATTAAAATGTGTGGGGGGTATATAATTTTTCGTTTTTGTGAACTAAGATAGATTGAAACATTTACTAATTGCGAAAAATATTAATTTGAAAAGTTAATGTAAGAGTATAAAAACTTAAAATAAAAGGAAAAAAAACATTTAAAGATGAATAATATAGGTACTTAAAATAAGCAATATTTTTTATTATTATTCATAATAGTATTCTTTCAGTATGACAATGTTTAGAAGTCCCCTCAAAATCGACAGAAATATTATTTATACGTCTGCCAAGAGTAAAGAGCCTTTGACTCTAAAAGTTGATTCTAAATTGAAAACACTACAAATAATAATAACGTCGGTAAGGTAGAGCTCATTCTATTCATCTCTGCATTATATGCAATTATCATTTTTTTATTTTTATCGAATTTCGGGAAAAGAGCTCTTTATTGCCCTTCGTAATGACAAAAATACACTATGTGTAAATTTTCAAGTTATTGCTCGTTATAGATTTTACAGGAAACGGGTTGAAAAATTTTCTACCAGTTTTTTATGAAAAATAATGAACAGAATTTCTGAAAAATTTATAGGTGTATTATTTATGCAATTACGGAGTGCAGTGAAGAGCTTCATTCATCAAAAGTTGAATCTAAGATCAAAAAAATGTAAAAACTCATAACGTCGGTAAGGAAGAGCTCCTTTATACACACATTTCACATCGACTTAATACAATATTTAATAAACTAAAAGTATTAAATAACTATGAATTAATTGATCAAAGTTAATATTAAAAAATAAAGTAATATTAAGAATAAATGTTCTAATGTATCGTATCACTCATATTGCAGTATATAATGAAAAAAATGAAATGATCTAACAAGCGAGCGATAGCGTAATGGATAGCGTATTTGCGTAGTACCCAAGCGACCCGGGTTCGAATCTCCATCATGTAAAAAATTTTTCTGCGTTTTTTTCTGCGATAAAATAGTGTAAAATTATTAACAATGTAAATATATGTAAAAATAGTTAGAATATTATTTAAATAATATTCTAAATTATAAAAATGTACCTTCAAATACGGGATTATATATACCCTTCGAAATTTATTGTTAGTAATATTTACTAAATATTTTCTAATTAATTCACAATATTTATTCCTGAATTCCTCCAAAAATCTTTCATTGAAAGGATTCTGCAATAATATGTGATATTAATTCTGAAAGGATTCTGAAAGATTCTTTCAGAAATCATTCAGTGAAAGGATTCTGTAATGATGCTATGTCCGGGGTATTTTCCTTTCAGAATTATTTCAGGAAATAATTTTGAAATATCTTTTAGTAACCTTTTGGTAATAATCCATGAATCCTTTCAGAAATCTTCTATTGAATAAATTTTGCCATGATATTATAAATTATTTTTGAATTATTCCATTGAATTAATTCTGAAAGGAAAATACCCCGGACATAGCATTATTACAGAATCCTTTCACTGAATGATTTCTGAAAGAATAAAATTATTTCATGCATTCTTTCAGAATCCTTTCAGAATTAATACATGCTGTGTGGGTATTACTTGCCTTGGTTTATACTTTTGTAAAAAGTAATATAAAAATGTTTTATTATAAAAGCTTTATAAAAAAATATATTGAATGTATTTAAATGAGGTATTTGGCGTGAGAGAGAGAGAGAGGGGGGGGGCGGGGGGATATCACAACTTTCTTTTGTTTTTTATTACATAAGCTTTATGAAAAATGTATATTGAATGGATTTAAATGAGGTTTTTGGTGTGAGATAGAAAAGAGAGAGAGGTGGGAGGAGAGAGTAGTAAATACTTGACTTTATGCTATTGATTTCATTACTTTCTATTGTTTGATTTGTATTTAACGAGTTTATTACAAACGTATTCACAGAAAAAGTTTTTTAAATATCTTTTAACATTTCAAGTTCGACTTTCTAAAAATTTTGCGTAGAGAAAATTACATAGAAGCGGCTGGTAATACACTGTTACTTGCCTAGGTTTATACTTTTTTAAAAAGTAATAAAAAAATTTTTTATTATAAAAGCTTTATAAAAAATATATATTGAATGTATTTAAATGAGGTACTTGGCGTGAGATAGAGAGAGAGAGAGAGAGTGAGAGAGAGAGAGAGAGAGAGAGAGAGAGAGAGAGAGAGAGGGCGGGAGGATATCACAACTTTCTTTTGTTATAATATTACACAAAACACTGAAAATTATGTTATATATTTATGTCACTAAGCAATATTTTCTTCTATGCAAATTATATGAAACTCATAGAGCGTAATTATTTATTATTAATACACACTTGTTATATTAAAAAAATATTTGAAACTGATTTTTAATAGAAGTTTTAAAAATTTGATTATAAACACTTCATGTAAGACATCATACCAGTTACTTTATTTTATTTATTACACAAAACACTGAAAATTATATATCACTCAGCAAAATTTTTTCTATGCAAAAGCTTATTATGAAGTTTATGAATCTCATAACATGTAATTATTTTATTTATATTAATACACACTTGTTCTATTCTCAAATATTTGAAACTGATTTTTAATAGAAGTTTTAAAATTTGATTATAAACACTTCATGTAGCACGTCGTACCAGTACCATATTTTATTTATTATTACACAAAACATTGAAAATTATATTGTATATTTATATATAACCTCGCGTGTCACTGAGCAATATTTTTTTGTATGCAAAAGTTTATTATGATGTTTATAAACCTCATAAGACGTAATTACTTATTAATACACACTTGAGCTATTTTCAAAATATTTGAAACTGATTTTAAGGAGAAGTTTTTTAATTTGATATAACATTTCATGCAACACATTTTACCGGTATTTTATTTTTTTATATTACACCAAATACTGGTAGATGTCATTTTTTAATCACAATCACAATTTGTTATCAATAACATTTGATTTATAAAATTTTCATGTTGAGGATATTATAAAATACATCTTGAAAATATTGTATCGTAAATAGTATTTGCCTGCACTTCTGTTTTTCTTTCTTGAGTAGTGCTATATATATTCTTACTATCTTCTTTAATATAAATTATTCTATTCCTACGCGTCTGTTCATGTATTAAAATAACTTTTTGTCGTCCATTAATAATAAAATAACAACCAGGGTCATGAGGGCAGTCGTTCATTTTTGCTAATTCAAAATTAGATTTTTCAGACACATTACACGATTAGAACTCCTTAACATTATTGGCTATATTATACATATATCTCAATATTTCCAAAAGGACTCGAAAAAAAATCTTCTGGTATAATATCTGTAAAAAATCTGTAAAAATAAAAAATCACACAAAGTATCAATTTTTACAACATGATTTTAGCCATTTAACATTCAGCCAGTAAGTACTTATCTAATAAAAGTTATTTTTCCCATTGATTGACTGATACACGAAGAATAGATAAATCTTTAATATAAATTATTTTATTCCTAAGCGTCTGTTCATGTATTAAAATAATTTTTTGTTGTCCATTAATAATAAAATAACAACCAGGGTCATGAGGGCAGTCGTTCATTTTTGCTAATTCAAAATTTTCAGACACATTACACGATTAGAACTCCTTATCCCTATATTTCCAAAAGGACTCGAAAAAAATCTTCTGGTATAATTCTGGTATAATATCTATAAAAAATCTGTAAAAATAAAAAATCACACAAAGTATCAATTTTACAAAATGATTTTAGCCATTTAACATTTAGCCAGTAAGTACTTATCTAATAAAAGTTATTTTCCCATTGATTGATTGATACACGAAGAATAGATAAATTCTTCTCATCACCAGTTGACTATTTGAGATTTTTACATATTATTAACTAATTTATACTAACTCAAGATATCACGATATGATCACGATATGATAACATTTGTAATATATATATCTGTGTGTATAATAAAAAAATACTGACATGTTATTATATGTAAATAAGGTTAGGTCGATGGATACGGTGTACATATATATATATATATATATATACACGCTGGGTCGTATGGGGTCACGTGACGTTATACGTATCACGTGATCGGAAGCGGATGCAGGTCTGATGAAAGAAAAGGAAAAAATTTAAAGATCGGAATCGACCAGTCTGATTCTTTGATACTCAATATCTCTTAAATGAGACAATATTTTTGAATAAAACCTTCAAATTTTTCTAGCTTAATGAACATAGATTTCAACAAGTGTATTATGCTAGATATTTATTCTGCATAGATAAAATACAACGCGATCAAAGTTTTCGCGCTCTCATATCAAAGAATATAAGGCACGGGTCACTCCTTAGGCCTCTTCTGCATTGTTTGACTGTTACTTGCCTTCGGAGCGCTCCCGCGCTCCTTGATATCAAAAAACAAGGTAAGCCTTGTAATTAGGACTCTTCGTAAAGAGTCATTTGAACGGCTGACTTACACGGCTTATATACTCTCGGCCATCCAGTATATCTACAGAAAGCGCTATCGGAGCGCCGCATAGCGGTGACAAAGGAGAACTTGTGATGGGTGGCTCTCCATAAGTAAGCTGGGGCTATTTATCCGCTATGCGGCGCTTCGGTAGTGCTGCCTGTGGATACGTTGGATAGCCAAGAGTATAAAGCCGTGTAAGTCAACCGTTCAAATGACTCTTTACGAATCGTCCTAATTATAAAGCTTGCCTTGTTTTTGATAACCCCGTTACTTACAATGGGGGACTCTAAGTTTTACGCTATATCTGCATGAGATCCCGTACTCACGTTAAACGCATGATATCCCACATGAGATCCCATGTGGGATCTTTTGTGGGATCTCATGTGGAAATTCATGCTGCGAGTTCAAACGTGGGATGTCACATGGGATCCCATATCAAATTCACACGTGGGATCACGCGTGGGATTCCACATGGGATCCTATGCGGGATCCCATGTGGTTTTTTCAGTAGGGGCTACTGATCCATCAGGTTCGCAATTTGTTAATTTGGATGAAGACGTTAAATTTGCAGTAATGCTATACTGCAAATTATGCCTTACTTGCATTGCGGTTGGATTTTGATTGTGACCAGAACGACTTCTTTTATTTTTATTTATTAAACCAGAACAAAATTACATAGAGTAAAGTCCTCAGAGATAGATATTAACTACCTGTACGAGGGCTGGTACATGAATACTTAAGACTATACTTATACACTAAAGCTTATATACTAAGTATTAAATATTTAAACCTTAAACATTTAATATTGTCAATAGAATTCTCAAAACTTAACGCAAGTAAAACAATATGTATACATTTGTTTATTATATATATTTTTTAGTTTATTTTTTAGTTCATGTTTCCTATTAACACTTTTGCAATAGAGTTTTTTAAAATTTTCAATCTCACTGTCAAAGTTTGTATCACTTAAATTAAAAGTTTGTTGATCCCTCTTGCGTATTTTTGGTAGGCGAACTCAGGCTGAGGTCTTGTTGTGAGTAGAATCTAGATCTTGTTGTTATCGATGTAAGTGAAGACGAACTTGCAAGCCTGGGTTTTGCCAGTATTAATTCAGTTCCGCCCACCTGAGTTTGTAATGTAGTTGGTGATTTAGTTAACTCTTGCGTCCGTTTCTTGAAGTTATCTACCTTACCGAGGTATCTCGGTAAGTCAGGTTTTATTATATATTCAGTAGTGTTCATAGCCTTGTTTACCTTAGCATTCAAAATTTTGCATTCTTGTCTGTCAGTGGTAACATGATCAGTATTATAGTCGTTTCCAAATGTCTTATTTGAGAAGCTACAGTTGACGCAGCACTGTTTCTCTGATGTGCACTTTTCTGTTAGATGCGTTCCCGCACATTTTAAACAGGTTGGGCTGTTCTTACACCTTTGGCCATTATGACCCAATCTACCACACTTATAACATGGTTTCACATTTATTATATCGTAAACTTTGCAATTCTGATAACCAACGAATAATCTGTCTTTATTTTCTTTAATATGTTTGTGCATTTCACCCGTTATTTGCATGATGACCGTTACTTTACTGTTTTTGTCATTGCCAGCTACGTGTAATACGTTACCCTTTGTATCTAAATTTGAAAAATTTCTTTGGTTTATGTCATTTTCGATTGCTTTTATATCAGACTTGAATTCATTTTCGATGCCAGTTATTCTTATGACAGGCTTACTAAGCTGTTCTTCTTCGACCTTGTAGAGGTGGTTGAGCTTGGCGTCTAGTAATCTTTTTGCTGTCTTGGCACTTTCCTCGTTCATGCATGTTATTGAAATTACATCTTTACTTTTCATATCAATTTTTTCGTTTGGATTGATTTTTCTTTAAGTAGATAGTGGAATACTTTTTCCTTTATCACAGATTTCTCTTCTTTGTCTTTTCTTGTCACTACAATTTTCGGCACTTTTTTGGATTGTGGTATGTGTATCTTTTTTGACATTATATCTGCATATGTTTCCTTGTATTTACTCGGTCGTTCTTTTTCTTTCGTTAGAATTTCGTTTAAAAGCAGATTTTTATGTTTCAATTCAGTATTTAGTTCCCTAAGCAGCTGGTTTTCTGTTATTAGTGCACTTACTTTATCACTGTCCTTGTCTTCGCATGTAGTCTCATCCAGCTCATCAACTTGCATTCTGTTTTCTTGAAGGAGGCCTTCATAGTTGATTTTAAGTTTACTGTACTCTGATTCTATTTTCCTATAGTTTTTACTAAGATTCTCAATCGCTTTAGTTTTGGTTTGCAGATCTTCTTGTAGTTTTAGTAACACAACACGTGTGGGATCTTGATTTGAGGTTATGCTCAAATCGTGTTCATCACAAACAACTAACACACTGTTTATGTATCTTACATTTTTTTTTCTATTAAAGTCACTTTTATGAAAAACATTGCAACATCATATACATACTACCGTTTTAACCGCTTGCGTATTGTGACATCGATAGTATATATCGGGAGGGACTGCCTCCGGTGGCAGCCCACTATCCTCCATCTTGGAATTTTTCTTAAAACAGAGAATAAATTTTCTAATGGATCTTGATTTAAACGCGTCGTTAACAAATACACTTCATCATTTGCTGCCATATCTTCCCATTGTAAAAATATACTATTAACCGTCAAATAAAAACCGTCAAAGCATGGGGGATTACCGTTTTTATCAACGCATTTCCACTTTTCGATCCAAATCAAGGACTCTTTCAAATACTGTACTACTTGAGGATTTAATTTTGATAAAGGACGACGCAAAGGATTACCATCTCGAGAACTTCTACTATTTAAACAATCAAAAAGGTCGTTTACTCTTTTAATAAAATTTGCTGTTTCTATACAATCTGGATGAGTCAAAGGTTGCTCTGGTGCGACCGCACCTGCTAGTAACGCTGAGGAAACACTTTTACTAAAAATTTGAGCTGCAAGACTAACGTTCATTAGTTGAAAAGAATTTGGATCTAGATGTCTGTCTATTAGTTTAGGGGCAGATTTAGTTGGTAGATCTTTTTCACGATTTCTTAATTCCCGAATCGCGTCCCATGAAACAGATTTCTCATTTATTTCAAATTGACGTTTACGAAAAGTGTTACGCAGGCATTTAAGTAAATGGGGAGCATCGAAGTTAAAGAAAATTTTACGATTATGTCGTTCAATAAATGGCTCGTTTTTTATTATACCCAATTTTTTTCTGGCCGATTGATTTGGCGATCCTTGATCGCATACCATTGATTTTAATATAAAACCGGCGTCTTCAACGTAATCTATAACATCTAAAATGATTTTATGCAATAAATTTCCATTTACACTGTTATGGGGAACATAATAGCAAATAGGCTGTCTCCAATCATTCTGCCTACCTCGTAACATAAAAACTAAAACATAATTACCATGATTTTTATTGCGACCATGCTTTCCCATATCAGTGTAACCTTCAATCAAATCTTTTTTTGGGTTGTAATCTAACCACGATTTTATACTCATTTCATCCCACATTAATACACACTCGCGTTCTTTTTGAGTCATTGTACTTGATTTTATTTTCAATAATTCTAATAACTTAGTGTTATTTCCGGGACTCAAATCAAGTTCGTTAATCCATCGCCTTATTAAACTAATACAGGGCAAAGCAAACTTCTTTTGGTCACGCAAATAACAATAAGCTTTTGGAGACTTATAAAATAAATTCATAGCAAACTCTTTTTCCTCATTGGACTACTTTCTCCGTTTGTTATGATTCATGTGCATTTAAAAAAAATTTAATACATTAGCATTAAACTTTAAGTACTCATCATAAAAAGAAACTGCTTCCTTAGATCTTTCAATTTTACGCTCAAGATTCATAATTTTTTTATTTCTATTTCGAATGTTTCTAGAAAGTTATTTATTTCTATTTTGAATGTTTTTAGCTTTTTCTTCATACGTTACATTTTTTGCTTTTACTTGTTTAATCACATGTTGTGCTTTTTTACATTGCTTATCTTTTTGGTTTAACTGTCGTTGTAAATTCTTAATTTCATCTTGCAATTTTTGAAGTGAAGTTTCATAAGTTTTAATTTTATCAACAGCATTTGTGGATTTTTCGGTAGAGTCACAATCAAAATTCAATTGGCTTTGCATTCCTGAACAAGATGGCTCTTCTGTATCAAAGCTTTGTGGCATGTTAAAACTAGTATCTATTAAAAAAGGAGTTTCTAAATCAATAGCTGATCTCTCTTGACATGTAATAGGAGGAAGATCAATTTCGGAGCCATCATGTTCCTCAACTTCGTCGGAATCATTCAAATCAGTAGCTGAAGCCTTTTGAATAGGTATAGCAATATCTTTTAATCTCTTCATACCAGAATCGATTACAAAATCGTCAGCAGTAAAATGGTCACTACAAAGTCGCTTGTTTTCCATTTGGTTGGAATCCAAATCAATAAGTGCGTAATTGCCTGAGTGAAGAATCCAATCTAGTTGTCTATGAGTAGATAAGCTATGCCGATTCTGGACCAATTCATGTCGTGACCTGTTGGTCCAGAATCGGCATAGGGTTTTGGGCCCCCCTCCCCCCTTTTCCCCTCCCCCTCCCCCGCTATTGCACGGGGTGCCATTAACCCAAAAACAGGTCCTGACCTGTTTGGTCTAGAATCGGCATAGGGTTTTGAGTCATATCGGCGCGGCGGGTGACAGCCCGCGACCAGACGACTGCGCACATCGGCTGCACAGCGGCGGGCGGTCAGCGGCGGGCGGCGAGCGGCGAGCGGTGAGCGGCCTGCTGCTTGCTGATTGGGCCGGAGCAGCTCCGCGGAGTGCGGTATAAATAGCATGCTCTCCTCCGATCGGCAGTTGCGTCGCGCACGCGGATCTGGTCTTCTCAATCGTTGCGATACGCTTCCAGCTGTTTAGCTTAGGATACTTCGCAACGATTGAGAAGACTAATGCAGTCGTGCACACGCGAATTCTCTATCGGGCTCGGTGCGTGCGCGGATCTCTCTCTCGTCTCGGGGTGCGCGAGTATCCGCCCTCTCTCGTCTCGGTGCACGCGCGAGTTCTCTCTCTCTCTCTCTCGCGCTTTCTCGCTCTCGGTGTCGCGCGCGCGAGGTTATGTGCAGCTTATGACTGCATTTGTCTTTCCTATCGTTGCGTTGCGCTTCCAGCTGTTCAGCTCGGGATACCTCGCAACGATGGAAAAGTCTAATGCAGTCACGCTGTCGCTGCCCTCGTCGTCGTGCGCGCGCGAGTTCTCTCTCTCGTGTATGACGTGGCGCGCGCGCATTCTCTCTCTCTTTTTCTCGTGTATGACGGTGTGAGCGAGTAATGTGTGCGCGAGGATACGCTCTCGGTGCGTGCGAATCCTCTTTCTCTCTCTCCCGGCTCGTATGTGTGAGATTATGTGCAGCTCATGACTGCATTAGACTTTCCAATTGTTGCGGTGCGCTTCCAGCTGTTCAGCGTTTGGATACCTCGCAACAGTTGAAAAGTCTAATGAAATCACGCTGTCACTGACCCTCTCGTGCCTCGGTGCGTGCGCGGGTGCGAGTCGGGAAGGTTTAGTTGCTTCTGCGCGCGAGTCGCGATTAGTATTGTGTGTTGTGCTTCTGGCTGTTTAGCCTTGATACACACACACACACACAATAACTTAATCATGCGTGCGCGAGCATCCTCTCTCGTCTCGGGGCGCGTATGAGTATTTTCTCTCGTTTCGTGTACGACGTGTGCGCGCGGATTCTCTCTCTCTCTCTTTTTCTCGTGTACGACGTGTGCGCGCGCGCATTCTCTCTTCCTCGTGTACGACGTATACGCGCGAGGACTCTCGTCTCGGTGCGTGCGCGAGCATTCTCTCTCTCTCTCGTGTACGACGTGTGCGCTCGCTCATTCTCTCTCTCTTTTTCTCGTGTACGACGGTGTGAGCGAGTAATGTATGCGTGCGAATTCTCTCTCTCTCTCTCTCTCTCTCTCTCTCTCTCTCTCTCTCTCTCTCTCTCTCTTTTCACGCTATCGCTCTCTCTCTCGCGCGCGCATACATGCAACGAAACTCACGTTGACAGCCTCTTCGCGCGCGAAGTTACGTATGCATGTATGTGTGCGTGTACGTGATATGCAGTTATGTCTGAATTATTTTTTTATTATTGTTGTGGGATGCTTCCGGCTGATTAGGATATCTAGGATATCCACATCAATATTAAAAGTAATGCAGGCAAAGTATTCACGCTATTGCGCGCATACTATTATGCAGTCTCTTTTTTTTTTTCGCGCGCAAGTAACCGCTGTATTACTTTTTTCATTGTTGCGATGTGCTTCGGGCTGTTTGCCCGTGATAACCGCAACAATATGAAAAAAGTAGTCGAATTATTTTGAGCAATTATTTTGAGCGATTTCTCCTCTGAGGACGTTTTAAATCAGTCCTTGTAAGGGCTACTATTTTATTTAACGTAAGAAATATATTCTCTCACTCCCCTCTCCTCCTTTACGCGCGCTGGTGCGTCTGCGCGCACACGCATAGATGATAGGGCGCGCGGTGGAGGTCGCTATGCGCATATAAAGAATATGAACGCGCGAGCAAGAGCATCAGTCGCGTTTCATCGGCAAGATGGGACGTAAGCGACAACGCTCTGAGCGTCAGCGCCTTGCCCGCAATCGTCGACGACATGCGTAGCCACCACCGCAACCACCATCAGCGCCTAAGCCGCCAAAGCCAAGGGTAGTGGTTTTATACGCCGGCAGCTGTCATCCACTTCCCTCCGGATGTCAACCACGTCCAACAGTGCTGGCGAACGGGCCGAGGTCGCCCTATCGAGTAGGGCTAAGCGCTGTTGGCGAGGCCAGCGTAGCTCGTTGGGAGCGAGAGCGCGTCACCGGGATCCTGGAGATACCGGCTCATCCAGCGACACCTCGGAGGCGGCTTCCTCAGCAGCCGGTCCTGAAGAAGCGGATGGACCGTGTCAAGAGGCGACTGTTTGACAACGACCAAGACGACAGCGACAAAGACGACAAGGACAAAAACAAAGACAAAGACGACGACGACGACGACGACGACGACGACGACGACGACGACGATGACGACGATGACGATGACGACGATGACGACGACGACGGTGACGACGACGGTGACGACGACGGTGACGACGACGGTGACGACGACTAGTTTTTTTTTCAATCGGCCCTTTTCAGGGCCACTAATTTTTATCACGTGAAACAAAATATTAATATAAATATATATATATATATATATATATATATATATATATATATATATATATATATATATATATATATATATATATATATATATATATATATATATATATATATATATATATATATATATATATATATAATACCTTCCCTTCCATTCCCGATCATAAATAAAAATATTAATTATCTCTCTCTCTGGGCGCGCGCGCGCATGTGTGTATGTTTGTGTGTGTGCATGCGTGTATGCGTGTGCGTGCATGTGTGCGCGCGCATGTGTGTATGTGTGTATGTGTGTGTGTATGTTTGTGTGGGTGCGTGTATGTGTGTGTGTGTGTGTATGCGTGTATGCGTGCATGTGTGCGCGCGCATGTGTGTGTATGTGTATGTTGTGTGGATGCGTATGTGTGTGTGTGTGCGTGTATGCGTGTATGCATGAGTATATGCGTGTGCGTGCGTGTGCGTGCGTGTATGTGTGAGTGCGTGCGTATCTGTGCGTGTGCGTGTATGCGTGTGCGTGTGCGTGTGTGTGTGTGTGTGTGCGTGTGTGTGTGTGCGCGCGTGTGCAGATATCCGAATTTATAGAAGTGCGTATATTTTCTCTCGCTTTTGCACAAAGATGTATGCGCTGATTCTCTCTCTCGTTTTATTATATAATAAAATTTTAAATATATTATATATTTTTTTAAGCTCTAAAAAGAGCTGATTATAGTATAAATAAATAAGTAATAATTTTAGCTCTGAAAAGAGCTGATTATAATAAAAATAAATAATAATTTTAGCTCTGAAAAGAGCTGATTATTTTAAAAATAATTATGTTCATACATTATAAAAAAATATAGGGCCATGAAAAGGGCCGATTGAGTTGGCCTTAAAAAAGGCCGGTTGTTTTTGCCTTAAAAAAGGCTGGTTGGAGTTTGGTCTTGAAAAGGACCGATTACATGGCGAGACGACGACGACGGCGAGATGGCGAAGGCGACCTGTCTTCACGGTGACGATGACGCTTTCGAGGTCTGCACTGAAGGTCTTTGTCAACCTCCATCTCATCGTCGGCGTCTTCGTCCTCCTCCTTAGGCACCGGTGGCAATTGTTCAATTGTGCGAAGCTCCACTGGCACCTCGTAATATCGCTGTTCTTGCGGGTCGTATAGCATGAACGGCGATGCTGGTGGTGATAGCATCACGAGGTCTGGAGGAGGAGGAGGAGGAGTATGCGGCCTTCGCAACTCGCAGTATGGTGGCGGAGGCGATTCCAATGCAGGTGGAGGTGAAGATGTCCGTTGCTGCTCCTCCTCGTCTTCCAACTCAAGGCCCGTGAGCCAGGCGTTGAAAGCCAGAGGAGAAGACAGCTCAGGTATCTCCTCCAAAGCAAATGGCACGCAATCCTCCAAAGCTGCTAAGCCTTCAAGAATTGCTTCTTGAAGTGAATCGTCGTCAAGGAGATCTTTGAGAAATTCCTTTTTCGGCTCCATTGCGACGAATGATGCTGAGCAATGAGGAACGCGCTTTTTTATACCCTCCCTAGGAGCTGCTCCAATGGAGGGCGTGGAGGGGGAGAGCGCACACACTTCTTTACCCCCACCATGCAGCAGGTGTCGCGTAGGTCCGCGCTTTCATTATAAAAGCAATGCAGTCTATCGAGTAATTATCACTCGCTAACATGGACTTATCGAGCACCAACCTGGAAACGACGTGGACTGAGGCAGACTTCGATTGGGAGATCGGCCTCGCGATGGATAGCGACGAAGAGTTTCTGTCGATGTTGATGGAGCCGCTGGCTACATCATCGCCCATCAAGTCGCCAGCGTTCACGCCACAACGCTTGCCTTATCCATCGCCGGTCTTCGTCGAGCGACTACCCGACTGTTCGCCGCTCGTGTTGCCGCCGCTGTCACCACCGTCATCGCTCTCGCCAGTGCCCTCTTGCTTCTCTCCAGGATTTTTGGAGAAGTATGAGTTGAGATCCTCGTGCTTCTCTCCAGAACCTAAGGAGAAGCTTGATGTTATCGAGTCAGGGTCGCCGCCACTTTGCATCACCATCTCCTCAGGGACGATGTCACCGCGGAAGATGCCGCAGAAGCGACCTCGTGACGACATCGGTGATGATGAGCCACGTCGGCGAATTCGTCGACGTCTTACGATTTAATCAGTCCTTTTCAGGACTATCCAATCGGCCCTTTTCAGGGCCACCAATATTTTTTAACATATGAACAAATATATTCATTTATTACTATTTCATATATTTTTTAAAATAATATATATTAATATTTCACGTATAATTATTAACATGCAATGAAATTTTTTGGATAAAAAAATATAACCGCAAAATTTAATAAAAGAAAAATGTTTATTACTCATAATAATAATTGTACACAATATAATTCAAATATACATAAAATGAAAGGATTCTGATATTTCCTTCATGTTTTTGATATGCTGCTGCTCGAGCATCCATCTTTTCATGACCAGCGCGTTTCGAAGTGCGCATACTGGAAAGTTACAAGCAGTATGGTTGGTACACGAGACTGATTCTGCAGGTAGACTTTTCAACGAAGGGCATCCCATATCCTCGATATTAATAACTAATCTGAAAATTAAGAAAATATTATGAGAAAACTTTTTTTATGAAAATAATTTTATAACAAAAATAGCTTACTTGTCGGGGAAAAATCTCTTCAACCATTCCCTTATAAAAATATCCTATAGAAAATCCTGTAGGAAATGCTATAGAAAATCCTGTAGGCATTCCGTAGAAATCCTATAAGAATCCTATAGGATACTCTATAGGCAGTCCTATATGAAATTCTATATAGGAAGTTCTATAGGAAATCCTATGTGAATTTCGCGCTTTTCCTGTAGGAAATACTATAGGAAATCCTATAGGAAATTCTGTAGGTAATTCTGTAGGAAAAACTGTAGACAATTTTACATGGAAAATCCTGCAGGGAATTCTGGAGTATTTTCGTGAAAACAGTTTATAGAGGTTTAGCATCTTATTAAGCGCTGTAACATCGCACAGCAGAATCAGTGGCAAACAGTCCTAGATAAGGAGTTGCACCTAGGGACTGCCGTGCACGACTGCCGGCGCTTGCCGATTAAGCCCAATGAGCTCAGATATCAAAATCAAGGTAATCCTTGTCATATTGACTCTCCGTAAAGTCGTTCAAACGGTTGAATCTCATGGCTTTACATACCCTCGCGGTTCCAATGTGTTTATGAGAGTCCCGACTGCTGCGCTGCGCTGCGGCATGCGGTAGAAGCTTGCTTCTCCAGAGCCTCGTTTATGTATGTTCGTTGCTATGCCGCTATGGGGCGCAACAGTCGGGACTCTCATAAACACATTGGAACCGCGAGGGTATGTAAAGCCGTGAGATTCAACCGTTTGAACGACTTTACGGAGAGTCAATGTGACAAGGATTACCTTGATTTTGATAACTAAGCTCATTGGGCTTAATCGGTAAGCGCCGGCAGTCGGGCACGGCAGTCCCTAGGTGCAACTCCTTACCTAGGACTGTTTGCCACTGATTTTGCTGTGCGATGTTACAGCCCTAAATAAGATGCTAAACCTCTATAAACTGTTTTCACGAAAATACTCCAGAATTCCTTGCAGGATTTTCCATGTAAAATTATCTGCAGTTTTTCCTACAGAATTACCTACAGAATTTCCTATAGGATTTCCTATAGGATTTCCTACAGGAAAAGCGCGAAATTCACATAGGATTTCCTATAGAACTTCCTATATAGAATTTCATATAGGACTGCCTATAGAGTATCCTATAGGATTCCTATAGGATTTCTACGGAATGCCTACAGGATTTTCTATAGCATTTCCTACAGGATTTTCTATAGGATATTTTTATAAGGGTTTACTTTTCTCCAGACCCTTTACATAAATCTCTGCTCCGAAGAGTACACCACTTAGAGTGTTTTTTAGTTCATCGTATGGGATGTTGCCTGCTCTCCACATTAATCCATGGAAATTTTGTTCAAGCCAACGATTTTCTGACTTATTTTTCTCCAACAATTTGTCCCATGCATAAGGCGGTTTAAATAGAAAAACCGACGGTGTAGGATCTTCCTCGAGAGGGATGATGGCTACTTCCTTGAAGACGAATTCATTCAAGGTAATTTTGAAACCTTGCACATCAACAATATACTTCATCTTGCTGCGGTGACTGTTCTCGATCGAGAGCAAAGGAGCGAATGAGGTTTTTTAGCGTCTTGTTGGTATTTTATACTCATCCTTCCTATTTTGTTTAACCAATCGCGTTATTTTTCCTCCCACCACGACATCAACAACCAATCAGAATCTATCTCTTTTCGCGAATTTTTTAGATAAAAGGAGGTGTGCGTACGGTAGAAAGTCATTCGACTGCCTCGTGCGGTCAGTGGCTCAAGATGCCTCAGCATTTCAAAAATACCGCTCTCGTGCTATGTAAATCGTATAGGTTTGCTTTAAGTGGTGCTGCTGATCAAGATGATGTGAATAATTGGATTACGCTTGGTCGCAACGCTCTAGTCGAAGCTGAAAAATTGGCTCAGCGTAGGCCTGAGGTGACGGACTTAACAGTGGCTGATAGGCAAAAACTGCAAGCTGCCATCGTGCTCATAAAAAGTGTTCTACGCTTGTTGAGTGAACATCGAGTGGTGGGTGCCGGACTACAAGCGAGTAAAAATGGCCCCTCAGTAAGCTGGGATGATGTTGAATCAGCTTTCGAGAATAGAATAAAGACGGGTGTCATCACAAACCGTAGACACCTGGATTTATTAACGTTTATGAGAGACGCTCAGAAGGAATTTATTGAAAAAGTGAGTGAAATTCTTAAAGAACCTTTGAAAGTGAACGCAGTGTTAGCGGCCGAGTACGCGATAGTTAAAGATGGTGAAGAGACAATTGAAATAAAATATTTCAACACGAAAACAGCTCCGATATATTCGACTACGGACTTGAATGAGTGGTTTGTAATGAACGTGCAAAATCCAATCGACACGGATATGGAAGAATTCCAAGAGCGCGAGTCAGGCTGGTCGCTTAAATCAATTTTAAATCTAGTTGTTAATATTTACAAGTTTAATCCGATGAGAGGGAGCTCATACATTGATTTGCCGCCATTCATCAAGAATAAGAAGGCATGTATAAACGTAGAAAATGAGAACGATGAATGTTTTAAATGGGCAATTCTATCGGCACTACACCCTGCTAAGACACATGCCAATCGAATGGTGAGCTATGTATCATATAAAAACGATCTTAACTTTAAGGGAATCGATTTTCCAGTTGATCCGAGAAAAGTTGGTAAGTTTGAGAAACAAAATGACATTTCTGTGAATGTGTATTATTTAAAGAAGAAACAAAGAGAAGCGTTTGATGTCTTACCAAGACATTTGACAGCTGCGAAAAAAGAAAAACAGATCAATTTACTACTTGTCGAAAATAATTATGTTGACGAAGATGAAGATGGCTCGTCTCTCGATGATGTTACCATCGAATTTAAATTCCATTACGTGTGGATAAAAAATTTATCAAGACTGTGCAGTAAACAGCTATCTTCTCACGGACATAAAACTTTCGTCTGTGATCGATGTCTGCACTATTTCATAACTGAAGAAAAACAAATGAAGCATATGATTGACTGTAAAAAAATTAATCAGTGCAAAATTACACTTCCATCTGTAAAAAACAATACTCTGGAGTTTACGAACTTTGGTTTTAAGAATCGTGTGCCGTTCGTTATATACGCTGACTTTGAATGTATATTGAAGCCTGTGATTGATGATGAACGAGTTTACCAGCATCACGTGCCATTTAGTGTAGGCTTCTTAATTAAATGTAGTTACGATGACTCTCTCTCGGAATATAAGAGTTATAGACAAGAGGTTGAACAAGTCGAATCTCCAGCCAAATGGTTTGTGCAGAGTCTTCACTCTCTGGCTGTGAAATTGAATGACTCGTACAAAAATCCAAAGCCTATGAATAACCTGACATCGCTCGAAAAAATTATGTTTGATGGAGCACGTCTATGTCATATTTGCGAGAAGCCATTTACCAAGGAAGACCAGAGAGTACGTGATCATTGCCATTTCACGGGAAAGTGAGTATTTCTCTTTCTCTCTCATAACTAAACATTATTACAGATATCGTGGACCTGCACATAGCAAATGTAACCTCGGCTTCCAGGACTCGAGAACTTCCACAAACAAAAGAGAAATACATATCTTTTACAAAGTTTGTGGAAGGTACAGATATAAACCTGCGATTCATCGACTCGTTCAAGTTTATGGCTTCATCGCTAGACAAGTTGGCATCATATTTGGAGAAACTGAATACTCTGGAGCGAATGTTTAAAGAAGATGGTCTATGCGATGAACAAATTTCTCTATTGAAAAGAAAAGGAGTTTTTCCATACGACTATGTCTCATCGTTCGAAAAGCTAAACGAGTCAAATCTCCCTTCGAAAGATGACTTCTTCAGCAGCTTATATGATGCTCATATCAGCGATGAGGATTATGAGCATGCTCAGAACGTTTGGCAGAGTTTTAGTATTCAAGATTTAGGGCAGTACTCTGATTTATATCTCAAGACAGACGTTATCCTATTGGCTGAAGTTTTTGAGAACTTTAGAAATAACTGCCTTGAAGCTTATGAGTTGGATCCTGCCCATTATTACACTAAGCCCGGATTGACTTGGGATGCCATGCTAAAAAATACACAGGTGTGATTCACTTAAATTTAATTAAAAATTCGTATTTAATAAAAAATAATTTTTTACAGATCAAACTTGAGCTTCTTACCGATGTTGACATGTTGCTGTTCATCGAGCGCGGCATACGGGGAGGAATAAGTCAATGTTGCAATCGATATGCTACAACGCTAACGAGGATGAAAAACATTTGATGTATTTCGACGTGAATAATTTGTACGGCTGGGCAATGACTGAGCCCTTGCCCTATGGTGGCTTCAAGTGGGTGGAGAATGTCAACGAACCAAACTTCTTCGACATCCCCGATGACTGTGACTTTGGATACTTTGTCGAGGTGGATCTGAAGTATCCTGAAACTCTACACGATGCCCATAAAGATCTGCCGTTCTGTGCCGAGCACATGGCGCCTCCTGGCTCAAAACAGTATAAACTCATGACGACGCTTCACGATAAAACTCGTTATGTGCTTCACTATCGAGCACTCAAACAGGCCTTGAACCATGGCCTGGTTCTCGTCAAAGTCCATCGAGCCATAAAATTCCAGCAAAGTCCTTGGCTTAAAAAATATATTGACTTGAACAGCACAAAAAGGAAGGAAGCCAAGAACGAGTTTGAGAAAATGCTGTTCAAACTTTTTAACAACGCTGTGTATGGCAAAACGATGGAAAACGAGAGGAAACGCGTTGACGTGAAGCTTGTCAACAAATGGAAAGGCCGCTATGGAGCTGAAGCACTAATCGCACGGCCTAATTTTCACAGCTCTGACATTTTTGACGAAAATCTCGTCGCTGTGCAGCTGTTGCGGACGAAGATCTGCATAAGAAAGCCAATCTACATTGGATTGTCAGTTTTGGATCTGTCGAAAATGCTAGTGTACAGGTTCCACTACGACTATATGCGAGATCGTGTAGGAGACAGAGGCAAGTTGCTATACACCGATACGGATAGTCTGATTTATGAAGTTACAGGTTTTAACGTGTACGACGTGATGCGACAAGACATTCACGAGTTCGACACATCAGACTATCCTGAAATTAATCCGTTCAACATGCCTCGTGCCAATAAGAAATAAGAAAATGCGGAGTAAAATGTACAGCGTGAAAGTACAGAATCAAAAGCCCATCAAGAAGGCCAAAGGAGTGAAAACTTCTGTAGTCAAACTGACCATCACCCCTGACGACTACATGAAGTGCCTCCGCGAGAACGTCATCCTCACTCGAGAGCAAAGAAACATCAGGTCTCGTCGTCACAACATCAACACTGAGAAAGAGAGGAAAATTGCTCTCAGTGCACATGACGACAAACGCTGCCTACAGTCTGGAACCACCGACACAGTACCCTGGGGCCACTATAGGGCAGGAGTGGTGGTGGTGGGGGAAGAGCTGGCCAATGAGAACGAAGCTGCCGGAGAGGGGAAACACGAGCCGCCGAACGACGCAGAAGAGCTCCTATATAATGAGGCGGTGCTGGAGCAGGAGCTCATTCGAACAGTCGACTATTTAAGTCGCTCTCTTCAGCAGCAGCAGTACCAGCAGATCTCAGCCTCGCCTCCTGCAGTCTGGCAGCAGATTCCTACAGACCCGCAGCCGCTTCTCCCTGTCTCACAGCCGCTTCTCGCTGTTCCACAGCCGCTTCGTGCAGCTTCGCTCCTCGGCTTGAAAAAACCTTGCGAGTCATCTACTGGAAGTAGTAAGAAACGGAGAGAAATCTAAGGTTGGTATTTTTTTTTCTTAAAGTAATTTTCTCTCTTCTATTTTTTTTCTCATATTTTAAAAAAACTAAACATTTTTTTCAATTTTTCTGTTACAGATGGATTTTACAAAATTGAACGCCATTGCCCGTGGAGGATACCTACCAACAAAAAGGTTGGTCGATCTGACCAAGGGCCAGCGGTACATGGTGACTAGTCTAAAGGCTGTGACGACAAAATATGGAGAAAAAGTCGTGGCTGAACTGGAGAGTGAGTTTGATGTTTTCATGCCAAAGAGAGTGTCAGACGCTATTCAACAAGACGAGAAATTCTTCGTCAATCTCCAGGATGCAGCGAATAAATACGAACTGTTTATGATATACAACGGTGGTTCGAGTGTAGAATTTAGCGGAAAATAATTTTAAGTATTATGAAAATATATATAATAGTTAAGTATTGTCAAATGTATTTGCGAAAAAAAATATATATATTGTAAAATAGTTAAGTATTGCGAAAATATATAATTAAGTATTGTAATTTTAAAGTATTGTGAAAAAATATAGTTAAGTATTACGAAAATATAATGTTCAAATGTACATATTTTTTTAATTTATTAATAAACAAAACTCTTTGTTTAACTTGAAAAAATTGTTTTTTATTTATCCATTTTATACACGATAATATATTACAGATCTTTTTTCTCAATCCAACTATTATGTGAATTATCAAAGCCAAGCCATTTGACAAAAATTTTACTTCCTTTTTTCTTAATTACTTTTTCTACAAGATAAATATCTGGATACTTGGCTTTGAGTAGTTCTTGCTCGTAGAAACCTCCTGAGACGGGCTGATCTTGATAGTCCTTCAGATGGTAAGTCGTGGGATTTGTAACTGCTATACGTACAATTGTAAATATCTCTGTAGACCAATTTGGAGTATATCCTTTATCAAATACTGCTTTAGCCTTGCTCACTCGAACTTTGTCACCAATTTTAAATTTTGGCTTAATCTTCTTAGCTATTTTACGAGTAAATTTCCGCAGTATGTCTGCTTCGTTACTGGATGTTACATCTTTAGGTTTTACACCGATAGTACGATGTTTACGATTATTGTATATGGTAAGTAAATCTGGTAAAATATCTAGCCACTTGTAGTTGCCTCTCAAACTGAATTTTTTCCACATAGCACTTTTTAGCGTGCGATTGAAGCGTTCACATATCGCTACTTTTAGATTACTAAAGGTTGAGTACAACTTTATTTTGTGTGTGCTCATAAGTTTTTGAAAATCTGCGTTATAGAATTCTTTCCCTCTGTCGGTATGGAAATTTTTTGGTACTCTGCCTTTAACAAGCACAGATTTCATAGCTTCCGAGACATCTTTGCCCGTTTTTCTCTTTACAGGAACAGCCCATGCATATTTAGAGAAAATGTCGATTATAGTGAGCAAGTATCTATAGCCCTTATTGTCGCGAGCATATGGAATCATTTCGACGAGATCTGCTTGCCAAGTTTCGTCCAAACCACGCATGTCAAAGTTTCGACGTGTATAGTTGCGTCTTGCAGGTTTGTGCAGTTCTTCAACTAGTCTTTCGTGTTCCATGTTTGAGGAATTACTGATTGAATATTTGTGCCATACCCTCTTTTATAGCAAAAATGTCAGCTTTTATTTGAGATATCTGTGCATCAACTGCGTTTCTATGATTGACAACTATTACATCTAAATCATCCAGACTAGCTCCAAGTTTTGTAGTTATGTCAGTTATTCCTCGAATTTCTATTTGAATAATGTTTCGTAGAGTTTCTAAATTAATAGCATCGCTCGGTTGTTGGGGATCGGCAACATTACATAATTTTTTATTTTCTATGTCATAGTGACCGTCAGTTGTAACTTTAAAGCCAACGCCTGGCGGCCCTCGGCTACCTTCGGTTTTTCCAAGGTTACGTCCAAACACGTCGACGCTCATTTTAATAATGATTCATATATTCATGTGCGCTCAGTATATATAGCCCGCTTCTCGCAATTCTTCGATTATAGAGTGTATCTCTTTTACGTGACTTGGATTTCCGGCAGATCTTTCTGCTACTAGTAAGTGAAGCCTGTCAACGAGCTCGTTTGGATCGTCCCAGTACACATAGTCCAAAGCAGTATGTTTTTTCGCAATTTTATAACGAGGTAATGAGCCACCTTTAATCGATTCTCCGGTAATTTTTTTCGAGGTAATATTGAACATTGGAGCAATAATATTATTAAATTTATTACTATTATGAACACGAATCCTTTCGTTTTTGTTATACTGCTTTTTATGAGCAGACGATAGTACTAAAATTTTGCGATATTTTTTAAATCATCTGATCTTATATTATTTTTATTTGGTTGTTTCGCTATGAGTAACTCGAGTAATCCTATAGTTTTCGAGTATGCTACTCCATTAATTTTAATTTTATTATTATGAAAACTAATCGGTAAATTACCAATAAAAAATTTACCATTTTCGTTTCGTACTCCATAAATTTTGTCAAGATACTGGGATTGATTGAGCTTTAGGGCCTTGACGTACAAATCAGAGTCATCTTCAATATCGCTACCTGCTGTTTCGAAAGATGTCTCGTGAGCATTCTGTAAAGTATCATCGAACTCATCACTCTCATTCTGTTTGACGCTACTTTGTTCGACTGCTTTATGTTCAACGCTACTTTGTTCAATATTTTTCTGAGTTACAAGTTTTTGAAGCGGATCAACTATTGGTTTGAAAGTTTCACTTAAAATTTTTTCGACATTGTCTTTTCCAAATTTTAATATTCTATATTTGCGTTTAATCGCATCTCGTGCCTTAACAAGTTGACGAAGCACGTTTTTTTCTCGTTGAAAGTCAGCCATGTTGTCGTTTCAACGTTCTGTCTGAAACTGCTGATTATTACCTATGTGCATGCTATATTTATAGCAAAATTATCAAAGCCCTTGCGAAAGCTGCCATCATTTCTATTCCTCTATCTTTATCTATCTTTATGCGAAAGCTGCCATCATTTCTATTCCTCTATCTTTATCGATGACTAGAAAACCATGCTTATCATCTCTCCAACACTTGGAGCACAATTCTTTAAAATGTATATAAGTCATCTCGGTATTTACGTGATCGTCATAGATATGCTTTAGATTTACTTCATCTTGTCTAAAAATGGCAAGTAAGTTTACATTATCTCTGACGAGATGTTTGGGGACATGAGCATAAGTTTGGCATAGATAAAAACAATCAACCTTTTTATGTCTACCCATGCAAAAGAAGGCTCTAACATTATCCTGTTTTTCACAAGCTATATCGTCAAATATCATGATAGAGTTTGGAAGCGCGTGGTCAGGATCGACAACTGCATCGTGCTCGCTGAACGGAAAATATTGTACACCTTCTATAGGTTCTAAGATTTCATTTAAAAATTTATATTTTGGTTGATTGAGAGACTTTGAGTATACGTATATGTTTTCAAATCTAACACCATTAGGATGCGTTATGAGAGCAAGTAAACTATTTGTTTTTCCGCAGTTTGACGGGCCGCAGAAGACGGCTCGTATACTATCAGGAAGTAGATCGCCGTGCCGTTTTGCTCGTTTATCATGTTCTACAAGTACATCAAAATTTTCTATTGGTAGCTTGACCGACTGCTCTTTGAAGTTCATGATCTTTACTCTATGACAATCAAATTACGACTGATTGCTATGAGTATAAATAGTGGTCTTATATAGCTTTCACCATCAGTTGCTCGTTGACTTTCGAAGAGTGATGATCATTCACAAACACGGACGCGGCTTAGTTAATAAAATTATCGATAAACTTCCATTTGAGCTTCATATACCTGGTTATCAGTACTGCGGTCCAGGCACTAAGTTGGCAAAACGTTTAGCTCGAGGAGATCTTGGAATTAATCCTCTTAACGCTGCTTGCAAGGAGCACGACATAGCTTATTCTAAAAATCGTGAAAACGTTCAAGCGAGAAACGCCGCAGATAAAATTTTAGCTAAAAAAGCTTGGAATCGCGTTAAATCAAAAGACGCTAATTTTGGCGAAAAAGCATCTGCATACGCTATAACTAATACTATGAAATTAAAATCTAGACTTGGCATGGGTTTGAAGAAGAAAATTAAAAAGCGAAAGAACGCTAAAAAATTAGGAATGGCTTTAAAGAAGAGAAAGCAAGTTTCCTTGAAGAAAATTATTAAAGCTGGTACCTTTAAATCAAAGCCAAGTAACTGCGCTCTAACAGTCATACGATCAGCTTTGAAAAAAGCACGGAGCGCTGTTAAAGAAGCTGGAGGTAAAAAGAATATTAAAATTCCGCGTATTTTACCAGTCCCCGTGAAAACAGGAGGGGTATTGCCATTTCTCATACCTCTTTTGCAGGCTTGAGTGCAACTGGCGCTCTAGCTGGTGGTGCTGCTGGAATAGTAAAAGCCGTAAATGACGCAAAAGCTGCTAAAGAGCAGTTGGAAGAAAATAAAAGACATAACAAAACTATGGAAAGTGTAGCGTTGGGTAATGGCTTATATCTTAAACCACACAAAGTAGGGTTAGGTCTCCATTTAAAAAAAAAAAAAAGTTCATGAAATTACCTCAGCGAGCACTTACAGATGCGGACATTTTAAAATATGCAAAACTTTTAAAAATATCTAATTTTCGGGGAGTATTTATGAGAAATGCAATGCCAACTTCTGGACCACGATATAGTGAATCCGCTATAGTTAATCTAGATGATGCTAGCGGCCCTGGGACACACTGGGTTGCATATAGAAAAAGAGGCAAAAATGTTGTATATTTCGATAGTTTTGGAGATCTCCGACCACCCTTAGATTTAATATTATACCTCGGAGTTGACGAAGTTAAATATAATCACGAAAGATATCAAGATTTTGACACGTACAATTGCGGTCACCTTTGTCTAAAATTCTTGTGCAGGGCTATATAAGGAGAGGTGAGGGGAAACATTGCATCATTCTGATTTAAGCTGTCATGGAAGGTTCATTAACTCTGACACTTTCAGGTGCATCTTCTACACTAGAAGCACAGTATTTTCCACCAATCGAGTTATCGCCAAATAAAAATTACGTTTTAGGCCTTGTTGAACTTTTAACATTTAACTCAATCCCCAATATAGACAGTAGCAATAATAAGTTTTACATAGGTGAAAACGTTGTCCTTCTTCCAGTTGGAAGTTACGAAATTGAGGATATTGACAAATTTCTTCGTAAAAAATTAGCGCACAACGACATTACTTTCAATTTAAAGCCTAATAATAATACTCTTCGCTGTACAATTAAGTGCAGTCAGCCTATAGATTTTCGACCTAAAAATTCTCTCGGTCGTCTACTGGGTTTCACCAGACGTGTTCTCGAACCGAACGTTGTTCATAATTCTGATTTACCCGTTACAATTCTCAAAATCAACGCTTTGAGAGTCGAGTGTAATATCACTTCGGGAGCATACATAAACGATAAAAAAGTACACACGATACACGAGTTTTTTCCTGCTGTGCCACCGGGTTATAAAATCATCGAAGTTCCCTCACACGTCATTTACCTTCCGATTGCCGTAAAACGTATAGATCATTTACAAGTACGCATCATCGATCAAGACGGAGATTTAGTAAATTTCCGAGGAGAAGTTATAACTATAAGATTGCACATTCGACAATCATAATGGGAATCGTTTACAACAAAAACTATATAAGCAGAGAAATATGCCCGCCACGCATCAGTCATCAACGAACTGTGAAGGCGCTAACACGTCAGAGCATACAAAAACTAAAAAATCTAGACTTAAAAGTAGTACTTGGTGGAAAATAACTTGTATAATCTTTTGCTGCTTTCAACGAAATGGAAGAAATTCTAAGCATACAAATACCTGTAACTTTCGATGAATCCGTAGCGCACTATGAGATTCACGCTCACCAACCGTATACAGTATCATTCAACAACAGCGATGAAATACGTATATCTATTCAACATCAAGATTTATGTCTCTTACCTTCCCGCAGTGCGCTACATATCTGCGGACGATTAGTTAAAACTAATAATACTCCTACTACAAATACAGAACTTGTGAATAATGCCATTTGTCATTTGTTTGAAGAAATCAGATATGAGTTGAACGCTATTGAGATAGACAAGTGTAAAAATGTTGGCTTAACCACTCTCATGAAAGGCTGGGTATCACTCAATCCGACTCAGAGTTTCATCATTGAAAATGCGGGCTGGATCGATGTAGAAGAAACACAAAAGATAATCGATGATGCTGGTTACTTCAATGTATCGATTCCATTGAGTCTAATTTTTGGCTTCGCAGAGGACTATCGTAAAATTGTAGTAAATGCAAAGCATGAACTCATTATCATGAGATCGAGACACGACTTAAACGTCGTTAAACAAACACCTATAAGAGTAGACAATGCAGAGGGTTACGAGGACTTTAATGTTGACATAACTAGAATCGAATGGCTTATGCCATACGTAGTTGCATCGAACTCTAACAAAATTCGCTTACTCGATTTCGTAGGAAAAGATCGCCCCATTGCCATGAGTTTTCGCACGTGGGAATTGTACGAGTATCCACTACTGCCGATTACGTCGAGACAGGTATGGACTGTTAAAACATCAAATCAACTTGAAAAACCACGCTTCGTCATCTTAGGTTTTCAAACCAATCGAAAAGATCGAAGAGCTGCAAATGCTAGCCAGTTTGATCATTGCAATCTTACAAATGTAAAACTCTTTCTCAATTCTCAGTCATATCCGTATGGTAATCTTAACCTTGATGTGAATCGTAATCAATTCGCCATGCTCTACGATATGTACGCTAATTTTCAAAATTCATACTACGGCAAAGATCCAGAACCTATGTTGAAAAAGTCGCAATATCTCACTTACATACCCCTAATAGTGATAGACTGTTCAAAACAAAACGAATCCTTAAAGAGCGCCCCTGTAAACATTCGTCTGGAATTTGAAGCAAAGGAAAATTTTCCGGCTGGAACTTCAGCCTACTGCTTAATCTTACACGATCGCATAGTTCAATATAGTTCCGTAAGCGGCGACGTGCAGAAACTTTAAGAAGTATATAAGCTGAGTGAGCCTCTGGCTCCTCGTCATTCGACGCCATGGACTACGCAGTGGATATGCAGGGCTTTAAAAAGCCCGGCAATGATTTCATTCTGAAAGAGTTGGCTTTCGTGTCTCTCAACGATGACGATGAGCCAGTAGTGCACCTCTTCAAGCCACCATTTCCTTGGCGAAGACTAACAGACAAGTACAAACGTGAAAATTTGTGGTTAGAACTTTGCTATCATGGACTATCGTGGAATAACGATGATTACGATTATACTGAAATTGGAAAAATTCTTCAAGATGCATTCAAAGATGCTAACAGAATTTTCGTGATTGGTGAGATAAAAAAAGTTGTGGTTAGAGCGTTTTAATTTTAATGTTATCGATATCAATGAAATGAACTATCCATCTTTCGACTATCCAAGATCAGTGACTATATGTACTAACCACAATGGAGCGTGCAAAACTACTTGTGCCCTGTACAACGTAAAGCGCATGAAGCAATTTTACCTCAACGATTCAAACATGAAGTGGGAAGACATCATGGAATGGGAAGATATTGATGAAGAATAAAAAATTTTTAAGGGCAATGGAGGGGTTGATAAACAGGTAGAACCTCACAGGATAGGAGCGAGGTGGGGCTCCTATCCCCTTAAAAAATTTTTTTTATTCAGTAGACCAGTAGATGGCGCTGGCAAGCAATCGAGGTCTTATATAAGCATGTTGCAGTCGTTAGAGACTTTCATTCCCTCATAATGGGTCAAACCAACAGCTCGACCGTTGCTCCCGAGCAACAGCGACTCATACAGAACGATTCAAAACAGTCGCAGTGGAAAAAATATTCAGAAAAAATTTCCACAATCACGTATTCTTTGCCCGAGCAAAAGGGTTATAAAAAGTTTTAAATGGTTGCATAATAGTTTTTAATGGTTATAGTAGATAAGAACCGCTGGCCGAGAGCAGCAGCTGACAAACAGCAGGTCGCCGACCGCTGGCCACCCGCCGCCGACCGCTGCCTGTTTGCAGTAGCAGGCTGGCCGCTCACCGCTCGCCGCTCGCCGCCCGCCGCTGACCGCCCGCCGCTGCGCAGCCGATGTGCGCAGTCGTCTGGTCGCGGGCTGTCACCCGCCGCGCCGATATGACTCAAAACCCTATGCCGATTCTAGACCAAACAGGTCAGGACCTGTTTTTGGGTTAATGGCACCCCGTCCAATAGCGGGGGAGGGGGAGGGGAAAGGGGGGAGGGGAGGGGGAAGGGGGGAGGGGAGGGGGGCCCCAAAACCCTATGCCGATTCTGGACCAACAGGTCACGACATGAATTGGTCCAGAATCGGCATAGCTTATCTACTTCTATGTAAATAAAATATATAATTGATAGAACGAAAGTGCAAATCATAGTCATAACTTTAAGAAAATTTTGAATATTATAGTTGGGAAGCAGAGCGTCCAAGTCGGACGGCAGTTTCGAGTCTGCGCAGTAGAGACTGTCGCGGATTGGGCGCTCGCGCTGCGCGCCGTAGCGCGCGCGTTCAAATGACGGGTGAATTTAAGCTAGAGTCGGGTGTTACGTAGACGTGTAATACAAGGCAAAACAATTATTTAAATAATTCTCAACACCAAGTAGGCGGGGGATGCGAGTTCCACGCGTATACTGGTATAAGGCAGACGTGTATACATGGCAAAATAATTATGTAAATAATTCTTAACCCCAAGTAGGCGGGGGATGCGAGTTCCATGCGTATACGTGAGAGCGTAAAACGTGCATACAAGGCAAAATACTTATGTAAATAATTCTTAACCCCAAGTAATCGGGGGATGCGAGTTCCACGCGTATACGGGAGCGCGTTAGGCGTGCATGCAAGGCAAAATAATTATGTAAATAACTCTTAACCCCAAGTAGGCGGGGGATGCGAGTTCCACGCGTATACGGGAGCGCGTCAGACGTGCATACAAGGCAAAATAATTATGTAAATAATTCTTAACCCCAAGTAGGCGGGGGATGCGAGTTCCACACGTATACTAGTATAAGGCAGACGTGTATTATACATGGCAAAAGAATTATTTAAATAATTCTTAACGCGAAGTAGGAGGGGAGGGGATGCGAGTTCCACGTGTATACGGGAGCGCGACAGCGTGCATACAAGGCAAAATAATTATGTAAATAATTCTTAACCCCAAGTAGGCGGAAGGTGCAAGTTCCACGCGAATATGGGAGCATCCCCCACCTACTAGGGGTTGAGGATTATTTAAATAATTATTTTGCCTTGTATGCACGTCTGACGCGCTCCCGTATACGTGGAACTCGCATTCCCTGCCTACTTGAGGTTAAGAATTATTTACATAATTATTTTGCCATGTATACACGACTGCCTTATTCCAATATACGCGAGGAACTCGTATCCCCCGCCTACTTGGGGTTAAGAGTTATTTACATAAGTATTTTGCCTTGTATGCACGTCTTACGCTCTCACGTATACGCGTAGAACTCGCATCCCCCGCGTACTTGGAGTTAAGAATTATTTACATAATTATTTTTCCATGTATACACGACTGCCTTATTCCAGTATACGCGAGGAACTCGCATCTCCCGCCTACTTGGGGTTTATAATTGTTTAAATAATTGCCTTTCTTATTGTCGCACATCTATGTAATTCCCTTATATGCGTGGACCTCATATCCCCACCCTACTTGGGTTTAAAATTTTTTTTAATAATTGTTTTGCTTATTGATGCATGTCTACGTAATTTCCTAATATGCGCGAACCTTGCGTCCCCCGGCTACTTGGGTTTAAAATTGTTTAAATAGTAACTGTCTTGCTTATTGTTGCACGTCACGTAATTCCCTAATATACCGGGTGTCCCATTTTAAAACCACCAGGCAAATATCTCGAAAACTAAGGGAGATGGAAAAAAACTTTTAATACAAAAGTTGTAGGGTTCAGAGGGGCCCAATTGATCGTGACATTGGTTATGACCTTGAGGTCAATGATCAAGTTCATTTGAAGGTCAAATCGATTTTTTCAAATGGGAACCCCCACTTTTGACCTCGTAAATGGAAAGAGCGGAAAATTTTACGTTCAGATATGTCCTTGAGTCAAGGTCATGGTCATGGTCATGGTCATGTTTAAAATCAAAATCAATAAACGCATCAAAACATTCCCATAAAGGTATACGAGACAAATTGTTAAATACAAAAGTTGTAGGGTTCAGAGGGGCCCAACTGATCGTAACCTTGGTTATGACCTTGAGGTCAATGATCAAGGTCATTTGAAGGTCAAATCGATTTTTTCAAATGGGAACCCCCACTTTTGACCTCGTAAATGGAAAGAGCGGAAAATTTTACGTTTAGATATGTCCTTGAGTCAAGGCCATGGTCATGGTCATGGTCATGTTTAAAATCAAAATCAATCAACGCATCCAAACATTCCCATAATTACGCATACAAGTGTTAAATACAGAAGTTGTAGTGTTTGGAGGGGCCCAACTGATTGTGACCATGAACTTGAGGTCAAGGATGATGTCGTTTGAAGGTTAAACCAATTTTGTTTAATGGCAACCCTCACTTTTGGCCTCGTAAATAGAAAAACCTAAAAATTCTGATATGACCTTGGGTCAAGGTCATGGTCAAAGTTATGGTCAGTTTCCGTGCAGTTAAGAGCGAAGTCGGAGATGACCCGGTCACCTAAGGCAAGGTCGGAGATTACCCAGCCAGTTAAGGCAAGGTCGGAGATGACCCGGCCAGTTAAGGCAAGGTCGGAGATGACCCGGCCAGTTAAGGCAAGGTCGGAGATGACCCGGCCAGTTAAGGCAAGGTCGGAGATGACCCGGTCAGTTAAGGCAAGGTCGGAGATGACCCGGCCAGTTAAGCCAAGGTCGGGGATGATCAGGCCAGCTAAAAATTCATTGGAAAATTCCACGTTCATGTGTATTTAGTCATAGGATCCAAGTGTTTCGGTCACCATTTACTGAAGAAGATGCTCAAAAGTTGCACCATTTACTTGTTGACAACATTCTATTCTCCTTTTAAAGTTTCTAACAGTATTTAATAATACTTGACGTGGAATACTTAAGCAGATTTGTGTAATCCTTTGAATCATGTCAGTCATCTTTTGTAGTTGGCCTGTTGCGGTAGACTGTATTTGTTAGGAAGCCCCATAAATAAAAATCTGGAGATGTCAGATCTGGAGATCTTGGTGGCCATGCTACGGGACTTCCTCTACCAATCCATCGACCGTTAAACCTTTCATTAAGAAAATCTCTGACAATTCTGGCATAATGTGGAGGAGCACCATCTTGTTGTAGCCACATTCTGGCCCTTGTATGGAGATCAACGTTTTCTAGAAAGAGTGGCAGCTCGTCTCTCAGCAACTGTAAATAAGTATGTTGAGTTACGTGACCTTCAAAAAAATAAGGTCCAATCAGACATCCGTTAATAATACCACACCATACCGTTACATTCCAGCGATGCTGATGATCAACTTCTCGCATCCAATGAGGATTAACAGGAGACCAGTAGTGGTAATTATGGCGATTCAACATACCAGTACTCTGAAATGTTGTCTCGTGGCTAAAAAGAACATTGTTAAAGAAATTTTCATCATCAGTAATTTGTTGTGTTGCCCATTGGCAAAATGTTATTCTCCGTCGATAATCTTCCACAGTTAAAGCTTGATTTAGAGTAATGTGGTAAGGATGGTAACGCGCATATCGTAAATATCTACTGGCCGTAGATCTTGGAATACCCATTGTTAACTCGATTTCGCGTAAACTGACATGAACATTTAAATGTACCATGGCTAGAACAGCAAGAAAGCGAGGATTATTTTCATAATCGTGTTCATTCAGTGTCCTCCTTCTTCGAACGAAGTTTCCTTGTCGACCGCGCAGTTCAATGTCACGTATTACCGTATGATCAGGATGTTGCCGTTGAGGGAACCGAGCACGATACAATCTGCTTGCCTCTCGATGGTTTCGTCGACATTCCCCTAAAATAAGAAGAATGTCAACTATTTCATTAGCAGAATAGTCAGGCATTCTTTTTTAGTTGTAAATGCAATTATTTATCAAAACACACCACAAAAGAAATAATATGTTATTATACTATACAATATTTTAAAACGAAAAAGTTTAATTTTCTGTGCCAATATAAGTGTGCTCAATTTGAAAACAATTTGATGTAAACAGTAATAATTATTGACTATTACCGATCAATGCTTAATACTACCGGTCACTATTGGATACAGATGGTCAACACTTATTAACTTTTGTTATTATTTGATATAAGTGGTTAACCCTGGTAAATATTGATAATAGTAAAAATAGTAAAATTTTCCGCTCTTTCCATTTACGAGGTCAAAAATAGGGGTTCCCATTTGAAAAAATCGATTTGACCTTCAAATGGCCTTGATCATTGACCTCAAGGTCATAACCAAGGTCACGATCAGTTGGGCCGCTCCAAACCCTACAACTTCTGTATTTAACACTCGTATGCGTAATTATGGGAATGTTTAAATGCGTTGATTGATTTTGATTTTAAACATGACCATGACCATGACCATGGCCTTGACTCAAGGACATATCTGAAGGTAAAATTTTCCGCTCTTTCCATTTACGAGGTCAAAAATGGGGGTTCCCATTTGGAAAAATCGATTTGACCTTCAAATGACGTTGATCATTGACCACAAGGTCATAACCAAGGTTACGATCAGTTGGGCCCCTCTGAACCCTACAACTTTTGTATTTAACAATTTGTCTCGTATGCCTAATTATGGGAATGTTTTGATGCGTTGATTGATTTTGATTTTAAACATGACCATGACCACGACCATGACCTTGACTCAAGGACATATCTGAACGTAAAATTTTCCGCTCTTTCCATTTACGAGGTCAAAAGTGGGGGTTCCCATTTGAAAAAATCAATTTGACCTTCAAATGACCTTGATCATTGACCTCAAGGTCATAACAAAGGTCACAATCAGTTGGGCCCCTCTGAACCCTACAACTTTTGTATTAAAAGTTTTTTTCCGTCTCCCTTAGTTTTCGAGATATTTGCCTGGTGGTTTTAAAATGGGACACCCAGTATGTGGACCTCGCGTCCCCCGGTTTCTTGGGTTTATAATTGTTTAAATAATTGTTTTTCTTATTGTTGCACATCTATGTAATTCCCTAATATGCGTGGACCTCATATCCCCCGCCTACTTGTGTTTAAAATTTGTTTAAATAATTGTCTTGCTTATTGTTGCACGTCAACGTAATTCCCTAATATGCATGGACCTCGCGTCACCCGGCTTCTTGGGTTTAAAATTGTTTAAATAACTGCCTTGCTTATTGTTGCACGTCAACGTGATTCCCTAATATACGTGGACCTCGCGCCCCCTGGTTTCTTGGGTTTATAATTGTTTAAATAATTGTCTTTCTTATTGTTGCACATCTATGTAATTCCCTTATATGGACCTCATATCCCCAGCCTACTTGGGTTTAAAATTTGTTTAAATAATTGTCTTGCTTATTGTTACACGTCAACGTAATTCCTAATATGCATGGACCTCGCGTCACCCGGCTTCTTGGCTTTAAAATTGTTTAAATAACGGTCTTGCTTATTGTTGCACGTCAACGTGATTCCCTAATATACGTGAACCTCGCGTCCCCCGGCTTCTTGGGTTTATAATTGTTTGAATAATTGTCTTGCTTATTGTTGCACGTCTACGTAATTTATACTTTTCGTTACAGTAAAGTATCGATGCATTGTTTGTAGGGCCAGCAAGAAAATACTTTGTTGGAGGAGCGGAAAATAACGTACATTTGCGTACGTTATTACTTTTTAAGGACGTTCTCTTGGTCGAAATAGCAGTTTTCGAATTTTTAACTTTTAAATAATGTTTAATTAATTTAATAATCCAAAAGTAAGTATATATAACAAATATACACTAGAAGGAACATAAAAAAATTTTTTTAAACGAATTCAGGCAATAGTTACCATGATATTGTTAAAATTAAAGACAAAAACTTCAATAAGTTACCTAATTTTTTTTTTTTCTTATCCAATCTTAACGAAATAAAGCTTATTTTGTTCCTTAAGAAATTTCAGAGGGAGTATCGATGGGAAAATTTATGATACGAGTTACTGTCGAGATAAACGGGACTTCGAGTTCCCACTTTCTCATATATACAAATATAGGTCACGACATATAAAGTTGAGATGGCGCCACGCAACAGCAGAGTAGCGCAGCGGACTGACTACTGCGCTCTCCCCTACCGACGCCGTGCCTGCCGACGCCGTCGTTCCTGCCGCTCGCGCACTGGATGCGCTCGCTCTCTCTTCGTCAACCGCCGAGCAAGACGGACGCTTCTCCCGCTGCTACCGCAACCACGCTTCGCTACGATTTTGTGCTCGCTAATTCTTAGACAAGCTGCTCATTATTACAACTTTGCCTCAAATAAAGAGCTTCGCTCAGTTTTGCCTTTTAA